>OV049924.1:135335482-136569534 GCA_920104205.1 Eupeodes latifasciatus | reverse complement strand
GCTTAGTATGAATGGAAATTTATTGACATTTTTAATGGCGTTTTCGAAAAGTCTTGTGAAACCCACAACATGAAAGTTCTTCTGCAAGGAAAAAGAGAAAATGTTCCTGGATTCGAATTCAGAATATTATGAAAGAATATTCATCCGTTATGAGATCAATCAGACTGCAATTTGCTACGAACAATTTGTTTTCTTTAATTCTCTTATGAAAAAGCTAATTTTATCACCTTTAGATTAATTTAAGCTACCTTTTTGTTTACAATTTGCACAGAATTTAGGTAAATAGTTTAAAATCACATTTATTTATTCGTTCGTCGGTGGTTGGTCGCTAGTCGCTCTCATGTGAATAGTCCCTAACTAACTAACACTGATACAGAAAATGTCAATTTTCAAAATAAATCAAATTTATTTATATTTTAAAAACAATAAGATTTGTTCATGTGTTCTATTGGTATATCAACAGATCACGACTATTTCAACAATTTTTGAGACATTAGTTACACTGCTTTCACAAATCCTATTTGACAACTAAATAACTTAGTAGTCTCGCATACGTATTCGACAATTCCGTATTGTTTGTGGAACAAGTTTTCATTCATATGATAGTTTCCATACTCCTTTCAAAAGATTTTTGACACTCATCTGTCAGAATTGTGCAGCTATTCAGCTTATTCAAATTACACTGAGACTACATGAGCGAGATTGCAATGCTCTGAAACTTCGTCAATGGTACTAGGCCCACTTCTTTATTGTTCTACACCATTTAAATATCGAGTGAGTTTCGAATGTTTTGACAAGTATAGTAACCAACTCACTTGTGATAATTCATTTCTGTTACTTGCTTACTACGTTTTGACAGATATCATATTGGGGAACTTCACTTTAAGACTTAACGAATGAAACAGTTATGATTGTTTTCCAAATGGTTTCACAAAAAATCACGTTAAAACTATTTAATCAATAATACAAAAAAAAAGTAAAAACCAACGTGCTTCCTATTTGTTAACTCAATTTTTATACATTATGTCTCACAAGAAATACACAAAATTAATACCCCATAACCTTATTTGGTGTACAACAAAACAAAAGAAAAAAAGAAAACATCTCATCAAACAAAGAACTCATATAAAAATTAACAACCCAAAACTGTTGACATCACAAGAATACGAATCAAATGTCAATAACAATTTATATGCAAATCTTATCTTACTACACACGATGACGTTTTTGGAAATGTCAAAACAAAGAAAAAGTGGTTACCTTCTAAAAAAAGTCAAAGGGTTAGCTAAGCATGTCAAATGAATTTATAAACAAAAATCATTTTTTAATCCGGAAATGTGTCTAAGAATTTAATATTTTCTTTTTTTGTTTTGTTTAAGTTCAATATTTTTTAATAACCCTCTGTCTTCCTCCATGGGGGTACCATGTGCCTAGCTATAAAGAAATGCACACATTAGAAGCTACGCACTACGCACATTAACATTTGAAATATCCGTATAAACTCGTTTGTACTTCGTAATCGTATAAAGCAGCCATCACATCAACATCGTTTCTTCGGAAATGGTAGCGCAATTGTGCCCTTCCGCTGCGTGAATTATAAATTAACGAGTCCATCCGTTTGACGTTCGGCCTTCAAACGACCGACCAGAAAGCCAGCCAAGCCAAGCAGCCACTATCCATCGTCAGCCCACGACCAGACCATCAACATGACACACGGCTGCAATGCACTTCCTCATCCTCGTTTATTCGTTCTAAAGGTAGAACAACGTTAAAGAAGCCCATCCGTGTTCAAGCCTTAAAAAAAAAGAAAGAAAACAAAAAAGAGAGAACGCACACATTTCCCCACAGGCGGAAGAACACCGATTGCGGCCTCTATGCGTATAGAGGCATAACTAATTAGATTCAACTCGGTCGATGGCGGTGTTGGAGCTGGGGAGCTCCATTGCTTACGATCGCCTCCTCCCCTTCGATTCCGATTCGACTCGTACATCACATCCATCGTTTGGATTTGGTTTGGTTGGACATTGAAGTTTGAGTTTGGTTTGGAGATGATGTGTGATGCTGTTGCCTCCCATGGGCCATCAGGTTATCGCTGCGTCGCGTCCGTCGGTTGTACTTTGACTTTATATCCATCTACGTTGTCTCTCCAGCTGTATCACCTCATCTGTTTGGGTCGTCGAAATTCGCCGAACACCTTTCTACCACATCTGACCAAACCAAAACCCAAAGAACGCATCTGTTTTGTGTGTCCCCAGAAGCGTGGTGTGGCACGTGGAAAAAATAGCTATCAACTTTCCTCTACAGAGGATCAATTTAACATGTCCCAGGCATAAAATATTACCTACTATGGCTTGGCAGGCTTACAAAAAACACAATTCTCATATGTATATGTATATAAAATTGGAGAACGAGCTTAAAAACAAATACACATAACAAGATGACAAACGCACAGCATAAAATCCTGACGGACGAGCCATTTATGGCCGTAGGATGGTAGGACGTTAGGACGGCAGAAGGTTTTTGGAATCGGGACGATCGACGCTCGCGAATGAAGGACGAGGACGCACCATACTAACGATGGAGCTCCCCTTGTGAATAAGGAGACTCTTGCTGCATAAATCAGATGAAGCTACCTAAAGTTAAAATTGTGTATAAGGCCCAGGCACATATCTATAAAAACAGTGCTCCAGGTTGAGAGGAAGCATCTGGCGAGAAGGTTAAAAGTATCGGGTCTCGAGTAGGTATTTTTTTTTTCAATTTGTGGGTCACCGCTCAAGTAACCTATATGTATCTAAACAGAACATAAGCTCTAGAGCTCATATCCATAGGCATCTCTATACCAGTTACCAACCTACCTTCTCATCCTCAATGACCCGATGCATGTTAGGTAAGGTAAGTCAGGTTTTCGATGGTTCTGTTTGATTTTTTTGTGTGGACTATTCTACCGGAGCTGGAGCACATGGTTTTATATGTGATATCGATTTTGTATCCTTTAAAGGAGTCATCGTTTTTGCACTCGAAAATTTTATTTTATATTTTTGTTTGTCTTCTCCTTTTTTTGTGTTTTTCACTCTTCAGGTGGTGAGAGTTCAATGAAACATCTTGTTCATGTTCAGTTCAGGTGGTCGTATATTTTTATTGATTTGCCTGCAATGAGGCAGTTGGTTTTTGAATGATTTATGAGGGTTTGTAAAAACATGAGATGCCTGAGTTCTGTACTATAGGTATCTTCATTCTATGCCAGAAGTTGTGTAAATTTGGTGTTCTAGGGAATAGATGTACATGGATTGTTTACACGAAATCATTTTTGCATTTGCTTACAAATTATCCATGCTTTTGGAAAGTTCAAAAGCCAGCCCATGGCCATATAAGCTGAATATATTTAAGACTAGGTTACATCATAAGTGTTTAAGAATTTTTATTCATTTAAAGGCATTTACATATACATATATGTATATGCGTTAAAATTTAACATCTTATCAATATGACGGGACCAGATTCTCTATATGTTTCATATATCAATATTTGGCTTTTTGTACATATGATAGGTGTCACTTGTTATTTTGACACAAGTTCATTTCTGACATTTTGAATTTACAAACCTATGCCTATTGCATATAAGACGTGGTTTTCCAACAGTCCCAGCTTTTGATATTTCAATTACCTAAGAGTTTTTACCAGAAACTGGGAATTAACATTTACACTATTTTTAAAGTAAGACTTTATTTTTATTTTATATACTTAATTATGTCAATTTTTAGACCATTTTTGTGTACCTTTTTTTTGGAATTAAGCTTCGTGTATTGAAAAATAATTCGGTTTTAAACATTAGTTGCCACTTATTATTTTCAAACATATATAATATTTTTTTATTTCTGACATTCTGAATTTACTAACCTGCGCCTTGTATTTTCTTACTATCATCGTATTTACCTTTTATAAGAAATGCACTTATTAGAAAAACACTGAGAAAAGAAACATTTGACAAATACTAACTGGCATTTGTCAATGTAAAATTTGTTGGATTTAAGAAACTTCAGGAAACTCAAAAAACATGAACAGACCCTTAAGAAAACTTCAAAGCAACCAATGGAAATGACATTTGAAGAGAGATTGCAGTTCAGTCAAAAACACTATATGAAGATATAAATCCTCGGTAGACATCTTGGTTTGCCTACAAGCTAAACCGGAAATCAGCCTCATAAAATTATTCTTAAATAAATAAATAAATTAGGTGGCGCAACAGTCCATGAAGGACCAGGGCCTAGTGACTTACAACTCTCAACCATCCCTGTGTGCGAGTAATGCTATCAGAGATGGAAGGGACCTACAGTTTATATGCCGAATCCGAACGGCTAATTTGAGAAAGCACTTTTCATGACAAGAATTACTCTTGGAGGATTTGTCAATTCCTCGCAAGAGGCAGTACCCGTGAAAAAAGTTAGGTGGCACAGGCAGGGATTGAACCCAAGACCCCTTGCATGACAGTCCAACGCACTTTTTTTTTTGTAAATTCATTTTTATTAATTCAATCTTAAACCTATCTTAAAGCTAGACAAAAATTCATAAAACTAGCCTAATTAACCATAATTTACAACTAACTTACTGGTCCCATACGGACACTCTAAGTTAAACAATAATACTTAATGCTAATGCCTTTCGGCCCTAAGATTTATTTAACTTCAATTCATTTTATTTATTTTTGTATTCATTAGAAAATTTAGAAAAAACTAATGTCAATATCCTTTTTTATTTTTACTTAAAAAACCACTTAAAATAAGGTCCTTAATATAAAACTTAAAGCTAACTAAAACTACCTATTCTACCTATAAACTACTTAAAACTAGAACAGCCACAGCAGCAAATCTAACTATCTAACGTTTTTGTTTTTCAAATTTTGTTGTCTTTTTTTTCACCATGTTATTTTTTTTTCTATTTTTTTGTGTATTGTTTTTTTTTTTTTTTTTGTGCCACCATGCCTATTCTACTTAAAACTAAACCCTAAAACTATAAAACAAGTATGTAAGCCGGCCAAGCTTTAAACCCCATCCCGACTACCCACTATCAAGTGCCGATTGAAGCCACCAAAACTGGTTCTCCTGCCTCACCCTATCTGGGAATGCCTCTGGTGGAATGAAGCCGCTCAAGCGTGCACTTCAAAATACTCGTGGTTCGGATAGAACGCCCCGAAAATTAAATTGCTGGTCGAAGACATAGCTCTTGCAATGTGACCTCGAACGAGTTTTATCACGAAATTGTCAATTCTGTTGATTCGAGCCCCGTTGTAAAGGACCTCGTTGGAATAGTAATGCACGTAAGAAGATTCGGCTGTTTGATATACATAAGCCGGTACAGCGTCGTAAACACTGCCGCTCGAACACCCGAAACTTCTCCATCTGGGAAGGGGCAACGTTGAACCACACAGGACAACCATAAACGATCATCGGCCGTATGAGGGCCATGTAGCAAATTACCTTCACTCTGGGGTCAAACCGACTGCTAAAAAACAGCCGTTTCGTCAGAGCGAAGGCTCCTCTGGCCCTGGTCAGAGCAGCATTTATATGTCTGTCGAAATATAAATACTGATCTAACCAGATACCGAGGTACTTCACTACACTTTTGCTCGCTAATGGCTGCCCGTGAAGATCAACGATGACCATCTTGCGCCAATTCTTGCACGTATCCCTCGTGGCCCTAGCCAACGGAGTCCGGAACAGAATTGTCTCCGACTTCTGGACATTTATTTTCAGTTTCCAGTCGTCGCAATATCGCTGAATCTTGTCGAAATCACGCTGCAAGAGAATTCTAATAACCTCAACCTTTCGGGCCGTTCTGTATGCAATAAGATCGTCGGCGTACGCAATTGCCTTTGTAAGACTACCTATCAGATCGCTGCACAGTGCGTCGATCGTATGGGGAAAGTGGACAAAATTCTATTTTCCGTAGTTAAATTGATTTTTAGTAGCAAAATTATTTTAAATGCAATAATCAATGAGTTTCTCCAAAATTCGTGTCATATGTACGCCCCCTGCCACGCCCACTTCTGAATATTGATTATATCTCAAGATCGACTTGAACAATTTAATTGAAAATTAAGGATTTAATTTTGTAGCTAAGTTTAGAAGCACAAAAAAAGTCATGTCCACCCACTGACACGCCCACTGTTAAAGATTTTTTTACAACATACACTGTCCAAAAATATATTTTTAAAAACTTTAAAACAAAAACAAAAGACAAGAAAAATAAAAACAAAACATAAATATTTTAAACATATACATATGTATGTATGTGTGTATTTATGTGTGTATTTATTTAAATTACAATTATTTAAGAATCCGAGTCAGATTGTTCAATATCTTCAAAACTAGAAGTAAGAAAAAGGCGAAGAGGTATCAATACCTTCGCTTGTTTGGAGGTATCGAGCAATTTCTTCTTGACATTTCTTACATAATCTCAGCTCTTTTTTCTAAGATTAGAAATTAAAGGATCGGACTTGAGAAGCAAGATCGTCAAAATGTTCTGGTTAGTGTTAACACGGGATGACTTTCTTGCGTGACCAAGCCGATTTTTTTGGAATTCTTTACGTGTTGCTTCAAGCGCTTCTTCGGACAGTAAACCAATTGAAATTTCGAAAGACGATATAATGTCTGGCCCATAAATTATAAGTTTATGCACACCTATTGGCATGTAGTACCAACTGTAAAGCTCTAAATATAATTCCTTTACTTCAGCGAGTAATACAGATAATTGACTTATGTATATCAACAGTTAGTCCTGAAGCCAAAACTCTCAAGACTATTGAAAATTTGTATATAAGCCGTTCATCAATTTCATGTAATTTCCGCTGTTAACTGTGAGTTCTTGAAAAATGTCCTTGCTGTATTGCCATCATTTGTCGAACCGAAACCAGACTTAGGCTTGTCGATATTAAGACACAACTGTGTTTTTAACATGGTTTGAATTTTTTTTTTTTTTTTTTCATCAAACACATTCTTGTTTTCGGAGTCTTTTTCAACTCGACAAGCATTCGAAGCACTGAATGAAGAGTGAATAAACCAAATCGGAAATTTTCTTTAATTACTGGTTTTTCATGCGCTTGCACCAAATTCATTTCCTTAGGAGTTGCTCCACAAAGAAAAAATTTTGATGCGCAATTGGTGTTTGATAAAATGTTACATATGCTCCCATCGACCATTGCAAATATCAACTTAAATGAAATGTTTAAACTTTAGTCGTTTTTGGTTATGGTCTTGGGAAGGTTGTTCTATAAAAAGGAAAAAAAAAATAAAATATCTTTGCTACATGTTTCCTCATTTCTTACAAGTTCTGGGCATTTCTTAATGATTATGAACTTAATCGGACGGCAAAACATAGTAGAAGAACATCTAAGATTTTTCCATAACTCAACACCGGTAGTTTCTTCAACCAATTTTAAAGGTGATAATGATATCAAAAAAAGATACTCATCCGTGTTTTTCGAATCGGAAAAAACTTGTTTATATTGGCTATGACCGGAACTTCCGTCAAAGCCCCATTTAGATGTGAGAATGGCATGTGTGTCGCCCTTTACTTCAGAAATATCGGCAATACTTTCAACAGTTTTTTCGAGAAGTTCCTGAAGGTCAACAGAGGCAGTGGTTTCCGAAACTTCTCTTTTTTTCGAAAGCATTTGCTTTTTGAAATTTCTCAACTTACTATATAAACTAGGAAATAAATCCTTATGAAAATCTTTAACTACAGGTCTCAATATATTATATTTTTTTCGGAAAGATCCAGATCTAAGTATAGTGCTAACATATCTTTAAGTGGTAATGTTGTGTTGGCCTCGTTTGCTCGGCGATTATGGCATTTGCCAAGGAATCGTCATTGAACCGCATGAAACCGCGGTTCTCAGATCGCCATTGTGTTATATCATTTCGAAGGTAAAAGTGATTAAGTAGGGCTCTGTTTTCCAGGTCGTGGTTGGGGCGAATGCTAACATTCACATTGTACACTTGCTGGAAAGCAGCTCCCACCGCCTCCACTTTTTCCTTCGGATCTTCAATTATATAAAAGTCATCGTCAAAGATGGCTTCTTCTGGATCTATTTGCGCTGTCATGAGTACGTCTCTGTTCTCTTCAGTTCTCTGGAGTTTCAGACACGGAAGATCATTATCGTTCTTTTTCCTGAATATCTTGTTGATTTTAGGGAACATACTAGGGTCACTGGAATTAACTGACCGGATCTTGCGGTCCCAGTACTTGTTAATTAATAACCTGTAGTTCTCCTTAATCAACAGATTGACATTTTTTATTGACGACTTCAGTGTCCCAACCTCCAAGTCATGTGGGTCTGTAAGTCGTCTGTACAAGTTTTTGAGTCTTGTCAGTAAGCCACTCTTGTGCCTACGTAGTGCGTCAATTGTCGCGTTTCTGTAAGCGTCCATTTGTTCCCGTTCTTTGTACTTTGGCATTGTCCGTTCCATTGTTCATTTTATTATTTCGTTATTTGTCAGGTTTCTGTTGTTTGGTGGGGCTATGTCACTCGAACGAAGTTCTCTCGCTAGGGCGTTGGTGAAACGAGGCCAGCGCATCTTACTGTAATTGTAAGAATGCGTTGCAACGTATTCCTCCAACTCCACGCGTTCGTTCGGAATCTGCATTACAGCAGCCAGTCTGCAGTGATCACTGTCGTACTCGATTGTCTGTAAGCAGTTTCGAGTGTGATTACCCACTTTGTCTGTAACTGTCAGTCTTGTGTCGTACATCAAAAGATCCAGAAAGGAGCCGCTTCTTGGATACGATGGCTTTTCAGTAGCCAGCAGGTCGACGCCATATTCAACGCTGTAAAGATTCATCAAATTAAAAAGATGGTTACCTCTGGGATTACTATGTTGATTTCCCCAATCTTCATGTTTTGCGTTCAAATCACCGGAAATAGTTTTCTTCCAAACTCAGTTTCAGTCCAACGCACTAACCATCACGCTACGGGTACTACCATTATTATTCTTAGTGTGCGATTAATTTCTCCTCTAATTTATGAAATTTCCCCAAAAAACTTAGTAGTTGTTTCTATGTATGCGTGAAAACACGTCAATTTTTCTCGTTGAATTCGTCCACATTACAAATACAACAATGTAAACAAATGGGGTTTGGAGGGTGATACGTACGAAGGATTTATATCTTCATATAGAGTGTTTTTGGTTCAGTGTTCATCTGACAGTTGTTGCGTTATTGTTATTTGTTGTGTTTGTGTTCTGTCCGTTGTGTTTTGTTTACCTTTGCTCAAAATTGGATGCGTTAATTACTGTGTGTTAATTGGGTTGAACATTTTTGACTCTCATGGGTATATCCGTATAAGAAACTTGTTGTATTCCTAAAAGAAACTTGTTTCTCATACCCGTTCTAAAAATATAAGAAACACTCGATTATAGGAAACAAATATTGTGCAATTTTTGAGTTTCTTATAAGTGTTATCTACTGTTCTAAGTTTCCACAGGGCACTTAAAAGAGAAAATCTCATTTAAATCTCGAAAATAAGTCTCTTTGAAATTTTCTTCACCATTTTAGTGACATTGCAAAATCAAACAGATTCTTTTTCCAAAGAAATAATATAATATTGATGCGTCCTTCGAAAGGTTCTCCTTCGCAATCAAGGCTTTATTTCCAGATACATACCATACTGAGTGAAAGAGCGATGACCAATTTGGATAAACTTAAAGAGGACAGCATTATGGGAAAAATATATGTAACTACTCAACAAAAAGTGATTATATATATTTTAAAAATTATAAAGCATAACGGATCTTTTTTTTGACGTGTTTTGGTTTTTGCTTTTCAATCTGGTAAAACTTTTTTCGAAGTTGATCTTTTTGACAGCTGTCAGTTGATTTATATCCAGTTCCTTTTTTCATTTTCTAATGAATAGACTTATTGCTGCACAACGTGTACAAATCAACATAATCGCCCCGCATTTTTTGCGACGTGGACGGTGGTTCTAAACTATTTTCTGTGGGAAGAGAATATTCGGCGCGTTATTGCTGACAAACGCCACCAAATCCTGCAAAAAGTGGTCGAAAGTTGGGCTTCTCGACTGGAATTTATTCAAGCCAGTCGTATATGGAACGACACCAACCCACGCGAGGTTCACTAAGTGATAATGCATCTTCAAAAAGTACCCGTTTGGTGTGGATTTTGGACCGCCGCGCCGGCGTAATTGGTCCCTACTTTTTTGAAAACGACGTTAGTGAGGCGGTCACCGTCAACCCCGAGCGCAAAATAACGATGATAACTAATTTCTTATGGCCCAAATTGAACCATATGGACCTAGACGACATGTGGTTCCAGCAGGACGGTTGTTTATATTTTTAAAAATACGGAAACCTCGGAGATCTAAGAAATATAAACTGGCCATTTCATTAACCAAAGAGTGTTCACGAGAAACTGCAACATTTGGGTACAATAAGCAAGGTAGTTTCTCATTTTTGTAGTAAGACTTTAGTTTCCTTACTTAATGCTGATTATTCAAATTTCTTCACTTCTTCAACTGTGAAAATTTCGTTCACTCACATTTGTTTCCCTTCATTGCGAGAAGAGATTCGACATTTGACAGGCCGAAAATTAGGCTTGTTCAGGAAATATTTCTAAAGCTAAGCATACACGATCGCAAGATCTTCCAATATTGACAGGTTTTTCGCAAAAAACATTTTAACCATTTTATAGAAAACAATTGTCAGTTAATCGTCTGCAAATTTTCAAAAAATTGTCCGACTTCTTGCAATTGCTTGTACTCGTCTAAACACCCAATTTTTTGTATTTTTTGAGCAAGAAACAACAACAAAAACTTAAAGGATTTTGAAAGAATTTGAAAACTGCGAAAATCGAAAGAAATAAGAAGTCACCGTTTGGCAAAATAGCGAAAAGTCACCTGTGGAGAGAATTGTCTTCCAATGAGTCTACCAATATTGTATTGTTTTCTAAAGCCTTCTATCCATGTAAAAAAGTAATAATTAATTGGAGATAAAAAATTGTCGGCAATTGTCAGCCGATTTTCTATAAAAAATTGTCTTATATTTGGATAAATTCAACCAGCTGTATAAACGGATAATTTTCACTTGATAGAAAATTGTCAATTGTCACTTAATTGGATGCTATTGAAAGACTTTTGACAGTTCTGCAAATATAGGAAGATCTTCCGGTCGTGTATACTTAGCTAAGGTTCAAGGGAATTGACATTCAATATACTTTTTAACTGTCAAAAATCCACTAATTTTACTTTTTGATGTATTTTACTACGTGTTCTTTCTTTTTTTTTAAAGTAGCAATTTGCTTCCATTCCACAACTCCAGGCTTTGGATAAAAAGTTTTCCCTTTGTCGTTTCCCTTGCTACAACTTCAAATGGTGATAAATCACTGCCATGAACTACTGCCAAAGTCTACCGTCACCTATAATTTGTCACTTTTATCCACTCATATAAACACAGCGTAATCTACAATTTCCCTTAAACTTAAAACCTTATCGCCCCCCTTATTTTTTATCAAAAAAATATTAACAAAAAACTTTAACAAAGGAAGTCCTAACAAGCTTGGAAAACTTAAAAGTATCATTAAGTCAAAAGACTTTTTGACTCCCCACATATACAATAGCCAAACTTTTCCTTTATAAAAAGTTCATTATCACAGCAAAAAGAAAACTTTCCCTGTTTTAGCTTCGTCGCTCGATAAGATAAATAAAATCACTTGACTACATATGTCTTTATTTATTTTTAAACAACATGTTGAACAACTTGAATAGCTTAAGTGTTTTATAAAGTTTCGTGAATAATATTATAGTGCTCACTGCTCACCACCCTCTCCCCCTTTTTTGCTGTAACCATGTGTAGGAAATTACTTCTTCATGTTTCACTTTTCCTTGGTTAGTAAAATTTAACTTTACTAAAACACAACAATAATAACAAAATACCAAACTATTAAAATCGTACATGTTCTAAAGAACTTGCTATAAAATGAAAACACCCCAACGAAACAATAACACCTCACAGAGAGAGAAAGAAAGAAAGAGAAAGGAGAGTATTTTCACTATACTCGTCGTTAGCAAGCATCAACATCAGCATTTTATGAGATGCATCCTTTTCGTGGCATGTTATGAGAAGGTTGCACTTAATCATGAAGTTGGGGCTTAAGTTTTTAGTTCTAGCTTCCTTATTGTTTCCTTTTGATATACTTCACTCCTCCACACAATTTCTAATGACATGAAGCTACTTCTCCCCTTACCCTATGTTCTGCATCCATTACCTAATTTTATATAATGTGTGGCAGCGACTGTATAATGTACTTCGAGAATGCAATTACAAGGATCTTTGTTAAATCTAAATTCCAAATGACTTAACTGCTCCCAGGAAACATCAAAAAGTTTTTCCTAGCGTATAACTGAAAATGCCATAAAAGACACTTGAGCGCACTGTTACCTACTTGTTACATGTGCGAAACATTAAGAAGAAGCTTGTGTGCTTCATACAAAAATTAGGTATATTGGACGAAAATGAACTCCCTACAAACTCTCAGGACGATAAAAAATATAAATAAAACCAACATTTTTTCTTGTCATTACTTATTTTAGGTTCAGCTGATTTTTTTTTTGACGTTTCACAGTTTTCTTTCAGTTTCTGTAATAACGGATGTTTTTTTAGACTTGGGCTTTTTAATCTGGCAACACTTCTTTCGGAGTTGCTCTTTTTGACAACTGTCACTTGATTTATGGTAAGTTTAGTTTTCCAATGAAAAGACTTAATTATGACGAACTTTTGCAAATCGTGCAAATGTACATATTACCAAAACAATGGCTCGGTTTGCTTGAAGCAACGAAACAATCAATTTAGTAAAGGAAACTTGTGATGAGCGCATTATCTCGTGGCGTGGACCTGTGGTGTGGTATCCAAGAACGTGCTGGACTATTTTTTGTTGGGCTGTGTGAACTCGCTTGTCTACACAGATAAGCCGAAGACATACGGCTCAATTGCTGCAAAACGAGGTCGGCTGCAATTTAATCAAGACAGCCACGGCCGGCGGCCACTTGCCCATAATCATTTTAAAACAAAAAGTTTAACCTTATGTTAATAATAAAGCCAAAATTCTGGGACATGACATAATGTTTTATTTCTTCTCGAAAGCCACACTTCTTAAAGGCACCCTGTAGCATTTTTTAAATTAAGAAAACCATGTTTCACTTCAGAAGACTTATTCGGTCACTTGAACCTGAACAAGGTCATAATAAAGAGGTAATAGAGGGATAAACCCCGTTTACCTGTTTTTTAATCCTTTCGGAGCGGGAGTGGCACGTTTACATATAAATATAACCGAAAGGGTTAAACGTCAAACTGATAACTTTAAAAAATGTCAGTAATCTTTTGGAGAAACATTTCTGTTTTGCTTAAAATTGCATTTTAACGATCTACCAACAACTAAATTACGAAAAGAGGCTGGGATGCGACCCACACTGATAACTTCCCATTCCGTCTGTCAATTTGTCTAAAACTTTAACAAAATGTTAATAACAATATTTCGTGTAAGATAAATAATTTGAATACTCTCAATACTTGAGTCGAAAACAATTTGAATTTTTCTAAAAAAATTAACTTAAAATTACCAAAGATATTTTACAAAATCTATTTTTGCTAACGAGATTTTTATTTCAAAATCTATTTTTGTTAACGAGATTTTTAGTCGAAAACCAATTTTTTCAATTTAAGAAGCATTTCTTGAAAGTTTAGTTTAATAAGATAGTATTTTTCTAGGAAAATTTGTCACAGAATGAAATCATTTTGAAGTCAATACCTTCATTTATTCACGAGATATCGATAATCGAATATTAATTTTTACCAATTTTGCGTGCTATTCTTTAGGAGAAATCTTGTGTTTTATGTTTAAAATTATCAATTTTCCAGATGTTTTTGTACTTTTGTTATGGACGTTGGCCCAACTTTAGAGTAAGGTTGTTAGAAATTGACAGCTTTCGGAAAGAAACTAAGCAAAAACAAAAGTTATACATCAAATGTAAAATTTTGAATCTGTCATCTTTTGACATTTAACAAGTTACGCTTTGATCTTGATATCCAACACCCTCAGTTCTTTGAAGATATACTGTGAAAAATAAGGTCAACATCACTGCCAATGCTCCACAATCTTTTCAAGGCTTTAATTATGGAATCTGAAAAGTTTTCGAGGACATACATTTCTTTTTGCTGTCAGAAATCCGAGAACAGATATTGCCATCGACCAAAAAAGGCCTGTTAACCAAATCAATTGTTCAACTTTTTTTGCATGCATTGATGGTTTGAAAAAATTGAAAGATAAGGCCGTTTTATAGAGATGAGAGATAGAAATTGGCAGTGTATTGGTAAGAGGCAAAAGATTTGTTCACTTTTTAAAGTTGAATACAGTTAAGACGGTACACTTCAAACATCAGAGGAAATCTAAGCAATTTATACAATATTTTTATGGAGAATAAAAGGTGAAATGAAAAAAGATTTCACATCACTTCTGAATGTGAAATGTGTATTCTAAATTTAGTTTTTATAAAGATCAATATGTTAAATATTAGCTAAAGAAAAAAAGTTTTTAACATTATTATTTCCTGTACTGAATTTTGACAGATAGCAAATATACAGTAGTAGGAATTACTTCCTCTTTCAAGGACTATTTACATGAAAGCGACCAACGACCGGCGAATGAACGAACATTCGTCCATTTTGACATTTTGTTCACATGGCATTTTATATTCGTCGCGAATGACGTTTTACTTTGACAATTCACTTGACTAGTTTCGAAATCATTTTAAAGAGTGTTTACAAAACTGAATAAATTTAACAAAATACGAGTATGTTTATATTATCGTCGGTATTTAAAATAAAAGCAATATTTTGCCATTATTCTTCTTTTTTCTACCTACCTAAATAGGAACGATCGGCCTTGTTGTACAATGATTGATTTGCTTCCACTTCCAAAATTAATCTTTCATCAAATTCATAGAATTGTTTACATTATTTCAGTGTTCATAACTCTTAAACATTTATATAAGTTTTTATTGAATATGATTTACCTTTTTATCCATGTTTGTTTCAGCCATGACCAATCACCAAGTAAACAAAAACAAGAAAGATTTTGAGGTTATTCCCAAGTGAATTATTCATTCGCTCCAGTATGGATGGTATGTGGAACGCGAATTGAGTTTGACAGTTCGTAACAATCAGATTGCAATTCGTGACGACCAATTCATTTTTTCAAATTTCACTTATTTTAGCAATAAAAACGCAAATTTCAGTATCTTAACATGAATTTAATTAAGCTTTCTACGATTTTGTCTAGTTTTTGTGAAGGATTTGGACTTATCGCATCTTTTAAATCCCATTTGTTATTTTATTCGCTCGCATGAGCATATTCCTTAATTGTATTGGACCCAAAAATTAAGCATCTTTCAAATCGTGTTAGCAATCCGCACCATGTTTTTAACAACTCGTTCTTTTTTGACAAAATTAATACAATCTTTTGCTTCATAACGAAGTTCACAGCTCGAGCTAAAATTAAGTTCACTTTTTTTCAAACTTCAACTAAAACCTAAGCTTTATTTTGAGAAAAGAACGTTGTGCAGAAAATACAATTGTTCTTGTGGAAACTATCCTTTAAGTTCCAAATTTTTCCCATTTCACGATTTTTTGACTCCGAAAGATATACCTCCCTTTGGTGACCTGTACTTTCTATTATTTGAAGTCCCGCAATATTTCATTGCAAAAGCTTGGATATACAATATCACTGCGAAGCTTAAAAATAGGTTAACTTAATTTAGTAGGTTTGCAGTGTCACCTATCGGAATTGTACACATAATCCCACTCTCCACCTAATCCACAAACCATTCTCCTCTGAACGCATCCACTCAACCAATCTATTCCATCTACTGTCATCTACCCAAAAATCTACTCCAATTCGGATCATATGTTTTTGACAACGTCTGACAGCGCCTGCGCTGCCAAAATAAAACACAAAGAATCACGAAGAAATAAAACTCAAAATCCAATCAAGACAAAAAAAAACTCCATCCAATTGAATGATTTTTATTTGAGACGAAAATTGTGCGGTCGTCGTCGTTGTTCTTGTCTCACTATCGTCCCTCAAAAGAAAAACTATGAATTTGCCTTGAAAATCTGACAAATTCCATTTGAAATTAACACAAAATTATTCATAAAATCTCAACCGATCGATTGTTTATAAAATTGCGTGTGAAAAATTTATGAAAAATGTGAAAACTCAGTGTGAAAAAGTGTTTGAAAAAAGCCCAATCAGCCAGCCAGCCAGCAGGCAGCAGCAGCACCACATACATACCCAAGAGAAAGAAAATCAATATTTTCTTTTCCAACTTTGTGGATTCGGATTGTGGCTGCAAAATTGGTTATTTCTATTTCCATTTATTTTTCGTTGTGAAACACAAAAAGTAATTTAGATCATCTTTTAGACGAAAATTGCAAGGAAACTCCATTCCCAAGAAAAACAAAAACGCAATGGATAAGTTGGTGGAAGAGGTAATTTTTTCTAGTAGAAGTGGAAAGAGAAAATCTGGATTTGAAGAAAGTTCTGTGATTTTTTGTTCACACTCTTGCTTCGTAGTGAAGAGTTCTTCAAGTCTTTTTGTTGTTTCCCAAGTTCCTCCCGTTTTCTCTAGTGTTTTCCACTCCCCCGTCATCCCATCATCACGGTCTTGTCATAGTTATTTACTAAATCGGAAGCCCCAAAAGCAAATGAGTGCATTTTGATCCAACGAAACGCCTTTGTTGGTTGAATTGTTCTCGATGTAAAATGTACATAACTCGGGTGCGCATGGGAGTCCCAATATAAAGTGAAGTCTGTGTAGTTCATTTTATGTGTGTCCCTTTGTTGTTGATTTGTTTTTTTTTTTCCTTCCCCTCGGAAATTTGACGTGTTATCTATTCGGGAAGAGGCAGGCAGGCTGACAATCAACCAGACAAACAAAACACTTGCGTTGTCGCTTTGCATAATAGATTAGGCTGCATGCGAGGTTTCAATTGAATCCCAAGACGCATATATGTACTTTTTTTTACTGGTTTGTCAGGAACTAATTGATTAAGTCGTTCTTCGTTCTTTTTTGTTCTCTGTTTGCTTTTCGACTTACAATTGCTCCTGCTCTTTATGGCTCTGTCACTTGATTTGTGATTTTGAAATTGGGTGCACTTTTATTTTTCTCATTTGGAATGGATAACATGTATGACCTTGAATGGCGTCACTCTTGAAACGCGGTCACACATCACAGGTTCATTATATTGGTACACAGATTTGAGACGAATTGGCGAGACAAGTTACAAATAAATAAAATAAAAAAACAGGTCTTGCCGGTTGATTGGAGTGATTTTATTCTCTGTGTTTATGGACGTGGTCGGTCTCATGCTTAGTCATGCTAATGATGATGTTTTGTGTTTACTGTGTGATGGAGTTTTGCGAATTCTAAAACTAATTGATTTATTTATTCTCCTGGTGTAGTTATCTTTTTTTTCGAGCTGTATAGAAACTTTACAACTTCGTGGCATGAAATATTTCAAATACCAAGATTATTTTAATTTCCTATAAAAATTCCATTTTAAGAGTCTTATCGGTATGATTGATGGTTATAAATCATTATCAGCTAGTGCAGTGGTAATTTTATCTATTTAACTTAAAGCATATTGTTTGAAAACAGGCTATTTATATATTTTATCTTCTAGGGTAATGATTTGTTGACTATTTTAGTTGGCTTTCAAGTAGGGTCAACGTTTTCCTGGAATTTAAAAAATACGAGAAGCCTCTACCCATTGACCTACTAGATATGGAGTACCAGTAGTCAAATTCGCGTTGATATCCTCTATTCCTTAACTAGTCCTGCAGGTTCATAGGAAATATGGAGAAACCTTCGGAACTTGATTTTTGTATTTTACCAAACCTTATAATACATAATAGATATCCGTAGTTCTTATAAAACAAATCTTGTTTAAGCCTAGAAGCAAAAGATAGCGTTTTTAAATTCATTATTTTGTTTACACAAATCTCACAAGAAGGGAAATATACATAGGTAAATGGGTGGAATCGCGTTTAAGCATGATTTTTTATCGGAATCTTAATTTACTCTGAAATTTGTTTGCTTAAATCAGCGCATTGTACTCTTCTGAGTTTATTTTTGTTCGCGACGCCACAATTCCGTCGTAAATTCTGCATGGTAAGGATGGCCATCTTATGTGGGGATTAGCTCATTTCACTTCAAAATGCTGAAGGGTTCTATGAAGATCGCTTGCCTCTTTCAAGTCAGTGGTATGTCTAATTTTATGAACAGACAACTTAATCTTACTTTCTCGACAGAATCCTTGAGCTCTTCTGTTTTTCATTCCCCCCTTCGCCTATCAACCATCGACAACTACCATCCTCCCCTTCTCTTATTATTTTATCTCGATTCTCCATAACTTTCCTGTCCCTCTTCAGTTACTTTTTCTTACGTCTTTCATAAGCAAATTTCTGTCAAATTAATGAACACCTTAACAGAGTTTCCTTCAATTTCGACAACTCAACTATAACTGATTCTATGAATGTGTTTAAAGAGAAGTATTTAAATCTATATCTCTTTGCGTTCTGTCTCTCGCCATAAAACTTCGTCTATTTCTCTACCTTGGTATAATTTAGTGAGCTGTGTACAAATTCCTTTAACAAGCCTATCTATTGAAAACGTAGCAATCCTTATAAATGATCTTAAAAATCTGATGACTATCTAAATAATTAACGAAAACTCAAATAATCTAACACCATTGCAAACTTTTTCATTACTTTTTTCAAACAGTCTCTTTGTTATGACTCTTTTGTTCCTGATTGGTCCTACTTTAGTTTTTTACAGAGGTTTTCTCTTGGCCCATTTCTCCCTCGTATTTTTGACCCTCATCTCGTCCAAATTAAATTAATTCAACTTAATGACGAATTTAGGCCTGGTCCTGACAGTTTCCCTGCCATTTTTCTTAGAAAATACTCTTCAACACTTTCCCTTCCTGTCTCAAAAACCTCCAGTCTATCCCTCAAACAAGTTAAATTTCCTTAGATTTTGAAATCCTCATTTACAACCCCAGTTCACAAAAAGGGCTCGACCCACTACCAAGCTTTCTAATATACATAATTTGTATGAAATGTTGAGCGCTTCCACTGCAAATCACTTATGTATGTCCCATAGGCAGCATGGTTTTCTTATATGCAGGTCTACATCGTTCAAATTGTCTCTTTCACCCTCTCTACCTTAAAAAAAGGTTAGAAATTCGATGTTATCTCAACAGATTTCAGTAATGCATTTAACAAAATCTCCCGTAGACTTATGGTCTTCAAAGTTGTCCATTCTTGAACCCTCTTTTATAAGATGGATTTCATCTTACCTTGAAAAAAGTTATTACAGCGTTCGTTTCAGATCTGTTACCTCATACCCTCTCTTAACTTCCTCTGGTATTCTCCAACTCCAACTCAAATAATTCTAACACCATTGCAAACTTTTTCGTTACTTTTTTCAAACAGTCTCTTTGTTATGACTCTTTTGTTCCTGATTCGTCCTACTTTAGTTTTTTTTCAGAGGTTTTCTCTTGGCCCATTTCTCCCTCGTATTTTTGACCCTCATCTCGTCCAAATTAAATTAATTCAACTTAATGACGAATTTAGGCTTGGTCCTGACAGTTTCCCTGCCATTTTTCTTAGAAAATACTCTTCAACACTTTCCCTTCCTGTCTCAAAAACCTCCAGTCTATCCCTCAAACAAGTTAAATATCCTTAGATTTTGAAATCCTCATTTACAATCCCAGTTCACAAAAAGGGCTCGACCCACTACCAAGCTTTCTAATATACATAATTTGTATGAAATGTTGAGCGCTTCCACTGCAAATCACTAATGTATGTCCCATAGGCAGCATGGTTTTCTTATATGCAGGTCTACATCGTTCAAATTGTCTCTTTCACCCTCTCTACCTTAGAAAAAGGTTAGAAATTCGATGTTATCTCAACAGATTTCAGTAAGGCATTTAACAAAATCTCCCGTAGACTTATGCTCTTCAAAGTTGTCCATTCTTGAACCCTCTTTTATAAGATGGATTTCATCTTACCTTGAAAAAAGTTATTACAGCGTTCGTTTCAGATCTGCTACCTCATACCCTCTCTTAACTTCCTCTGGTATTCTCCAAGGCAGCCACCTAGGCCCTCTTTTGATCTTTGTTATAAAGCATTCTTCTATCTCACTATATGCTGATGATACAACATTTTAAAGGCCATTTCATCAATACATAACTCTTCCCTTATTCAACATGACCTTCATTGTTTTTCAGCTTGGCGTCTAAAAAACTGCTTGGAACCTAATATTGCCAAGTGCTAATTAATTGTTTTTTTCACGTAAACGCTTAAAGACTCCTCCCAGTCTCTACCTTTTGCACAATCAACCCATACCTACTGTTAATAACATTAGGGACCTTGGCATTTTATATTAACCAAAAGGTTAATTTCCTCTCTCATTCTCGAATCCATCCAGACCCAACGTCGTTTCCTTGGGATTGCTCTTCGTGGTTTACCTTGGAAAAATCCTCTTAATTATCCTACCTATATTGACCGCCCGAAACTTCTGAACTTAAACTCGTTGGAAGAACGTAGGCAAATTTTAGACATTCTCTTTATTCATCAACTTTTTTCTGGTTTCATTGATTGCTTCCTATTATCCGCTAGATCCTAGTTCCTCTAATATAAAACATATTCTTGTTTGAGTTCCAACATAAATTTTCTAAATACAATTCTGCTAAGGAATCATCAGCATTTTAAAATTTATTTGAATTAACCTCAAACGGTAATAGGAGTCCAAAAACCATTTATTCTCGATAAGATTGATTACCAGTGTTTCATTTTGGGATGAGTTTTTGTTTTCGGTATGAGGTGTCTGACGGATGCTGAAATACGGTCTTCATTCACGAATAATCCACTGGAATAGCTCATCCTTATACCGCTTATAACGTAAGAAAAAACTCATTCCAAAAATGTAAAATACCGGGAATCTAACTTTTTGAATGAAATGGTTTGTGTATTCAATTAGTTTATTCAAAAACGCAAACCATTTCATGATATTTTCCCACTATTTTATATTTTTATTATAAAAAAGGTCAAGTTTTTCAACACATTATAAATTTATATTCAATAAGAATACAATTTGCATAATCTACAGTAAATTTTCTTCCTTTTGACACCTTATTTGTTTAAATAGGTTCAGTGTGAGACCCAGAAGTGAGAAACGCAGTAAATGCTCATTCTAAAATTAATTCATAATAATTTTAAAAAACCATTCCACTTATCATTATCATCGGCTCTGCCACCGGGATCCGGTCCTGGCCTCATTCAAGAAATCCTTCAATTTATCCCGATCGCGACACGACGCGTTTGTCTTCACCTCATGCGAGTTTTCCTGGCTAAGAGAAAACGTTATATCAACTAATGATATACGCATCTTCTCGGATAGCCAAGCTGCGTTAAAGTCCCTAGACTCTGTCCACAAATTCACTAACAGCCCTAAATTGTCGATCATCTCTTACGGAGATGGCTACACAGTTCAACATTCACCTTTTCTGGGTGCCGGGCCATAGAGACATTCACCTCTGCTGGCTCACAATGCTAGCATAGGTATCCCCTTAGCTACATGTAAACTCATGCTAAAGCATAGTGAAAACAAACTTCAGGTGGAATAACACCACCACCTGTGCAGCGACTAAACTAATTTGGCCTAATCTTAGCGCCAGACGCTCAAAACAATTAATCTCTCTGAGTAGATTGCACATTAGCTACGTTATAGGTGTCCTGACTGGGCACTGCTTAATAGGAAGGCATGCTATTCGACTTGGAGCCCCTGCAAATGATTTTTGTAGGAGTTGCATGGACGAAGAAGAAGAGGAGAAAATCTCTCATCTTCTGTGCACATGCCCTGCCTTATCACAAAGACGTAGAATCCACCTTGGAGAATACTACTTTAACGATACCAGCCATCTAAAAAATTCAGACATTACTTGTCTCCTACGCTTCATTCGAAGCTCCAATTGGTTCAACGTCCCAACCAACAGCCACTTTAACCTAACCTAACCTTATGTGAGTTAGGTGTCCAGCCCACTGGAGTCCAGCGAGTATAATTTTTGTGACGATATTTGCTTCGAGGCAGATTGCATACAGTTCATAATTGTAGCATCTCTGGAATTGACCTTTCTCACATACGAGGCAAACAATTCTCCTTAAGACTGAAATGTACTTAAGAGGCCCGAGTGTCTGTTAGTAAGCAATCAGCTCTCGGATCCACATGTGAGTACTGGCAGAACCATGGTCCTGTATAGCACCAGCTTAGAAGTTGTGGTAAGGTTTCTTGATTTAAAAAGCTTTGACAATCTAAAGTAGGCTTTGAACAGCCGCCCGCAAGGCAAGCCATCTCCATCCCTCTGTTTAGGTCCACATTCTTCTTTTTAGACTGTCAAATTGCGAAACAATAATTTGACTCTGTTTTCATAAATTAACAAATAGCCCTAAATTGACGATCGTGTCTTATGTAGATGGCAACACTGTTCAATATTCACCTTAAACTTGTGTAAAGTTATGCTGAAGCATATAATAACATCTATCGAAACTGAATCACAGTTCGACTAAGGCTATCAAAGCTTTATGCTAAGCGCTCAAAGCATTTTATCTGTTCTGGTGAAAGAACCTAAGCTCCCCTATAAATTTCTTAACTGGATACTTCCAAAAAGTTAGGCATGCTTTTCTTCTTGGAGCTCCTGAAAATGATTTTTGCAGAAGATGAATGGATAAAGAGTAGTATAAGGATAAAGTTCCTTCTAGAGATCCTAGGGATCTAATAGATTCCGACAGCTATTGTTACAAATGCCTCATAATTAGTTCCAAATGTTTCAACGAGAAGGGAACATTCTAAGGACCAAGAATTGGTCTAAGTGTGTTGGCTCTTTCAGCAATTTTACACTTTTATCTATCTAACCTAACCTATTCTAAACAAGTTAGGGCCAGAACTATCCAATAGGAAGAAGTATCCTTCAATCTCTTCCATTTGATTTTAAAAATATAAAGTAACACAAATTTATGTAAAGAAAATAATGCGCATATTACAAAGCCTTGACACACTGATTGAATAAATTCCTATAAAAAAAAGAAAACAAAAATGTTTATCTTCTTTAATATCAACGCCAGCGACCACCCCGACAATCCATAACAGTGACACTTAATTTGCATGCGTTTCATTATGCTGATTTTATTAATAAATTTTAACTTGGTTCTGATTACTTCCAATTAATTTGCTGTCATTCGGGTGTCATATGTATATTCTCAACAAAAACAAAAATCAACTCCAGAAACTGATGATTAAACACTCATACTCAAGTAGATTGTGAAAATAATAACAATAATTAACGCCACCTCTGTCATCGCCGCCAAACCGACTTGTTCTTCTTCATCGTCGCTCTTCACTTGCATATGTATCTAATAGAGAGTACTCTATTCCATATTTTACTATATGAACTGGAAAATACATATTGCGTAGAATATTGTTGAATTACGAGTTACGAGTAATCCCAAATAGGGCAGAAACTAACTAACTACGAGTAACTTAAACAAAAATTAGATAAGTGGGATGTGAGGACAACGACACAGTAGCGACTCAATGAAAAATAATCACATTGTTTGTTGCCTTTTCCAGAGAGATTTGACTATAGTTATGTTTGTGTACAATGACGACAACGACACGAATATGCGAGGTTCTTCTTCATCAACTTTTGTTTTGCAGCACATATTATAGACAAGCTGGAACATTATGTCATTCTTTGGAATTCATTTGAATGGAGTGTGATTTTTTTTTGTTATGACTTGGGAATGGTGTAGGAAATTTAAATTAATATTCTATTGTTGAGATTTATATACTTGTAAAGTGTACTTATACAAATTTGTAATATTCACACACATCAGATATATGTACATATTTTGATTGTGATTCATAATTTGATTGTTATTGATTGATGTAAATTGTTAAAGGAATATTCAAGACCTTTTATCAATTACATACAAATTAAGTAAAATTATGTACACACGAAAAATAAATCACATTTCATGACCCCAGAAATGAACACTAGGACTAAGGCTTTACACTCGTTTTCCAAATTGTAATAACACTGTTGGTTTGCGTGCCTTTTTCTGATTAGTATCAGCTCCAATTCAACCAGAAAACATAAAAGTCTTGACTTTATTGAAAAAGCAAACTTGCTTGTAAAACAGTTCGTTGCAAATTCCAATTAGTCGGATAGTGTCTGGACTCTCCCAATTCTTGAGCGCGTTAATGATTTAGTAGGCCGAATCTTTTTTCGGAAAGAATATGTGATACGCGCTACTCTTTCATGCTAGCAAATCCCATACGGAAGTTTTTTTCTATCCTCTTCTTCTGGGTTGGTTCCAAATAATTAGAAAGCAGCATTTGTTCAAATAATTCCCAAAAAGGTCAATCTTTTTCTCCTTCGGGTTACCAATTAAACTTACTTCCCTTCATTCTGAGGTTATGCAAATGCTGTTTAATTGTCAGCTTAAAAATTATCTTGGACCGAAAGCTTCTTAATGACCGGCAATATGGCTTAGTCTTAATGGTTTATCAAACACAAAAATGGAACAAATTCTTACATTGGTTTAGAGAAAGGGAGAAAGTAAAATAATTGCACTTGATATATCGGGCATCTTCCTTTTTTTTTATCGAAAAAACGTGCTTTCGGTGTCGACGCGAGCCTCCTTCGTTGCATAGGAATCTTTTTTTTCGAACCTTGTAATACCAGTTGGAAATAAGTCTAAAACCCATAATATTATTGGTGGTGTGCACCAGGGCTCCGTTTTGTCCCCATTTTGTTTCCCTGACGATAGTAGTCTTAGCTTTCCACTTTCCTTTTCAGACTCTCTAACCTCCTTTTCAGAGAAAATATGATAAGCTCCTGAGATACCGACCTAGAAGCCTAGAACCGCGTGGAATTTCATGCCTCAAAAACTTAATGCTGCCTTGTGTCGTTAAAGCGAGATATACACCCTTGCCACTATCTATGAGGTGAACTTGCATCAATAATTCTGGGCATATCAATATTCTCATCAATATGTTCATCATTATCATGAGCATTATAAATCACCTCTTGTGGAACGATCACATTCGTAAAGAAAAATGTCTCTTCTTCTGATCTGGTTATAATCTACAAAACCTAACAATTTACGTTCAAAGCTTTCGAATAGCTCGCATCTCTAAGCTAGTCGCCTGATCTGTTCGTTATCAAATACCATCTTCGATTTTTCTGTATTATTAAGATTATTACTAAATCCAAAAGAAAATGAATTCGTTGCAATTATAAAATATGACAAACTCGAGAGTAAACGCAATTTGTATTAATTTTTTAGCCTGGTCGAAATACTGTCTTCCAGAATTCTGTATGATCGAAATTCTGTATTATACTGCTTGTTCATATTTTTGCATGTCTTAAATTCTGTCAAAGCACTGTAAGCTTAAAAAACTGAAATACAAAATGCTTTACGAACAAAACACTGTTTGTCAAAATACTGTATTTCAGAATTTTTCATGACAAAATACTGTCTCTTGAAGTCAATTGTTTTAAGGAATTATTTTTTTTTTTTAAACCAGAACAACTGTTGTGTTGGAATTCTAGACAAAGGCATTTAGAAGATGACAAAACTTATGAAACATTCCCAATAATATTTTGTTCTAAAAATTCTGAACTTCAAAATTTCGTTTTGATAATTAAAAGGAAAATATTTTTTGGCTTATTTTGACATTACTAAATTTTGTTCACACAGAATTTTAATTACAAATATACAGTGAACCAAAAAAAAGTTTAACAGTCGATTTTCTTTTGTTAAAATGCAATTATCTATGGAGTTAATTGCAATAAAAAACAAAGTACCTACTTACCAAAAATAGGGATTTTTTTAAACCTCCAGATTAAGTCAAATACATTTTTTTTAATTCAATTTCCAATTCAATGAATGAAGTCCGTTTTATGAAACCAAAAAAAAAACTTGTACACTTTGTAGTTACAATACTGTATAGAACCGTTATCCAGTAGGATTTATCAGATCATCTCTTTTTTGAAAGGTTTAGTTTTTTCATGTTACCAGAGTAATAATTTGTTAAAAATTTAAAAGAGAAATTAAAAAAAATGGAAAACAAACAAACTTCATTGGATATGAAAAAACTTATTGTTAAGTTGTTGGACGAAAAGAAAAGTTTAAGACAAATCGCTGATATTGTGAAAAGCCACATTCCACATTTCAGTACGTTATTAATTCTTACAAAAAAAAACGGATTTTTAACAAGACCAAGTGGAAGTGGGATACCGAGAAAAATTGATACTAAACAAACCAAGAGGCGTATAGCAAATATTGTCGCAAAGTAACCCCAACATTTCGGCAGTGGAAATAGCGGAAGACCTCAATAGAAACAATATTGTCCAAGTTCATCCACAGACGGTAAGACATTTTTTACATTCGGAAGGGTTTAGAGGTTTTACGCCTCGAAACGAACCACTTTTATCCGCATAAATGTAAAGAAGCTCCTACAATATGTCAAAGAGTATATAAATAAGCCGATAGGGTTTTGGAATACCGTTATTTATACCGACGAATCCAAATTCAACATTTTTGGATCCGATGGGCGACGTTTTGTTTGGAGAAAAAGGGGAACAGCGTTAGATCCGAAGAATGTAAAGTGCAAAGTAAAACATAGTGGTGGCAGCGTTATGGTGTGGGGGCGATGGGAGCAAATAGAGTTGGAAATTTTCAATTTGTGGAAGGGACAATGAATAAGTCTGATTACCTGAAAATCTTGAAAAATAATTTAAGAAGTACTGCATCAAAATTGGACCTTGGAGATAATTTTAGATTCGTTCATGACAATGACCCAAAACATTCCGCGTTGATAGTGAAGGAATGGTTGTTATATAACGTGAAAAAAGTACTCCCTTATCCACCTCAAAGTCCGGAATTAAATCCAATTGAACATCTTTGGGCACATGTTGAAAAAAAGTTGAGGGAACGGAAAGTAAAAAATAAGAAACAGTTATAAAAGATGCAATACAGAGGATATGCATTGAAATTACGCCAGATGTTACAAAAAAATTGGCCCTTTCAATGCCAAAGAGGTTGCAAATGGTCTTAGATGTAAAAGGACATTATACAAAATATTAAACTATTTGGGTTTTCAAAATGTTGATGTTTTTTAATTGAATTTTTCAAATATACAAGTTTTTTTTTTGGTTTCATAAAAATGACTTTATTCATTGAATTTGTTTCTTTTTAATAAATACTGTGATGAAATTCAAAAAATAGTCTCCTTAGCGAAAGAAAAACGGCCAATTGAATCTAAATCAACTAAATCAGAACTAAAGAATAAGCCAAAAGACAAAAATTTTGGAATAAAACTTCCAAAAAAGGCATACTAAGATTTGACTGGGGAACTACAACCAAGAAAATAAAAGTTTGTAGGTTCTGCAAGGAGCTTAATGAAACGTCTGCTCATATTGGGCCATATTCATAGTTCTTTGAAAAGTTCTGATTTTGTCTTTGCTAAACTAAAGTCCAGTTTATGTTATTTATAGAAAATTTGAACCCATTTTAAAACAATAGTCTGAAGTCTAAAAATAAACACGATATAACCTATGTTTAAGCTTTTTTTTAACTATTGAGAAAATTACTAGACATTTTATTTGAAAAAAAAAAGAATTAATTTGTCAATAGACCTAAGCATCGATCAATATTTTGATATTTTGATGGATGTTGGAATGCTACCAACGAACAGAAAACTTAACCCGAACCGACCCCTTTAAAATAGATGACAACGATTTGTATAAAAGTCATCGATTCGATAAAAAAAACTGCCAAGTTTATGATTGACTTTCTAAATATTTAAGATCGAAATTCAATTTATGGTTTGCCAATATCTGTGTGTTTTCAAATCTTAATAGCACCAAATTCTTAATGAATAGCAGCTGCGTCTAACATAGATGTTAAATTTAGACTCCATATCAAATAGACTCGGGTTTAAAATATGACTATGAATATGGCATATTTACATTACATACATATATGTAAATTAGGGTGATTTTGTAAAAGCTATAAGAAAGTTTTTCAAAAAGAAACACATAAAATTCAGAAAAATGCATGAAATCTTTATTTGAATCGATAGTAAGGTCCATATAATTCAATGTTTGAAGATTATTTCATGCAAATGTTGACCTTGACTGCACTTCAAATGGCCCATCCGCTTAGTCCAATTTTGGTATACTCTTTCCAACATTTCGGCCGGTATCTCACGAATAAATGCTTCAATGTTGTCTTCCAATGCGTCAATTGAAGCGGGCTGGCTGTATAGATATGAGCTTTAACATAGCCCCACAAAAAACAGTCTAAAGGCGTTAAACCGCACGATACGGGTGGCCAATTGACCGGTCCCGAACGTGAAATAAAATGTTCATCGAACTCGCCTCTCAATAAGTCCATTGTTGCGCGTGCTGTGTGGCATGTGGCACCGACTTGTTGAAACCACATATTATGTAAGTATTGTAGACCAAACTGAAGATGTTTGACAATGAAACAAAACACGAAACGTGCGTCAGCTGTTTAAACCAGTGTTTCCAAAAAGATAATAGCTAAAAAATCATCCTTTACTTGTAGACCAGAACATCAATAGTAAAAAGTAAATTATTTTCTCCTAAAGTACTTTCAATGCTCAACAAATGAGGTCCGTAAAGCTGGAAACACCACGATCGAATTTCGAAATTCTAATAATGCAGAAATTTAGGGCTCTTTTTGTCCTAATTTAGTGTTCTAATCCCGACTTGGTTAAAAAGTCCCTTCCCCCTCAAAGTTGTGGTGTTCCCAGCTTGACGTCAAGCTGGAAACACCACACATTTAAATTCATAATTTCAAAAAACTGATGATGAGGGAATTTAAAGTGGTATCTCAAGCCCTTACTCCCTAAATCACGTCGCAAAGTTAAAATTTTTGGAGACCATTCCATTAAAGATAAGATAATTTGCAAACAAAAATATCAGTTTCGTGTTTTTATTCCCACTGGTTTGTGTCTTACAGGGGAAAAATCAGTTTGTGATGACGTCACTCCCAGCAAACTGAACTCGACAGGCTTAACTCATTTGTATTCACTTTTATTTTATTTTGGAGATTTGTATATCAATTAATTATATTTAAACAACACCTAAATAACCCCATCATTAGATTTTTAAAATTTTGTTTGGTTTAGAAAGTCTACAAAAATTTCAACTTTGCGACGTGATTAAGGGGGTAAGGGCTTGAGATACCAAATTGGGTTTGACTAACTTAGGAGCCCAAAAAGAGCCCTAAATTCCCTCATCATCCAGCTTGACGTCAAGCTGGGAACACCACAAGTTTGAGGGGGAAGGGATTTTTGAACCAAGTCTGGATTAGAGTACTAAATTAGCACACAAAGAGCCCTAAATTTCTACATAATTAGAATATCGACATTCGATTGTGGTGTTTCCAGCTTTAAGGACTTTAACAAATGTACTAAACTACTTATTTATTTATCCGTCAAGCAAATTCAACGTCTTTTTCTTTTTCTTCATGATCCAAACTAGTTTAATTGCTTAATAAATCCCCAAGATCAAGGAGTCCCAGTGAGAACATTGTCAAAAAGCTTTTACAATGACGATGAATAATCCAATTCCAGATAAAAAAAACCATATTTACGTTTAAGACCTACAAATCCACTAAAACTGACGATATCAAAGCCTTCTCTCTAACAACCAAACTGTCTCATTTGAACCACTAATAATACAGGTTATGTATAATGTATGTATGTATGTACTCAGACGACATAAGGGACTTGAAAGTAAGGCGAGTTTCTAGCGTCTGATTGGCCAGGTGCCAAAAAAATTGCCTTCCAATTAAGGTAACTTATTGGAAAGCTGACTGGAAATTTAGTCAAGATAAATCTCCTTAACTATCACGCCTGTGATTTATTTTTTTTTTCTGCACAATTCTATTTGATGTTTAATGTAAAAGGGTTCCTTTTCAAGTTGGAAAAAGAATAAATAATATTTTTTTTTTAAATACAAAATACAGGTCGAGACGGAATTATGGCTTGCCTGAGGGGTGTTTTATAGATCATTACTTTTTTAATAGTTTTGTACAATGAATTGAAGGTAGAAGTTATTGAAGTTAAGTCCTGAGTTTGAAATTTATGACACTTGAAAAAGAAACTAGTTGTCTTGGTCAAAATGTGAGTTCAAAGAATGCAATTGACTGCAAATAAAATCCCTTATGTTGGCTCAATGGAATTAATTAAGTCACACTTAAACCATAAATCCGACCATTTCAATCACATGAACCTTACTCGATAATAAAAAAAAAACCTACACCATTTAAAGCTCTTTTATAAAATATCGTAAATCCAAGTTTCTTCATTGAAATAAGGCTTGAAACATGTACAGATGCGATAACGAATACCTCCTTCTCGTTCCTATTTTAAATAGCTTTTACGAAGGCATACACCCACACACTCTTTGTAATAGCTTTATACAAAGTGCCCAGTTTCCGTATAAATATATAGAAACGAGCTAGAAAAGATTATTAAGAAGAACCAATGACTACGAAATTTGCTAAGAACCCGACAAACATAGTTCATATCGTCGCCTTTGTATTAAAACTCCCTAAGTCCATTTTTTACATTTTGAGACGTTTGCATTTCAACTATAAAACTCTAAAAATTATCAGATTTGAGGAAAGTTACTTTTGAAAGTTACAGTTTTGACAGAATATATATTCTGTCATTTTCATAAACTTGGCGTATTCATCTCATTTTTCCTTAAAATTGAATTACGGAGTTTTAGAAAAGATGGCTTCAAATTCACTTCAGAGGGACATCACAATTGAAAAAGACATCAAATTAATAGAAACAAGGTTGTCAATCTATGCAGATTGATCATTTAAACACTCATTGGTTGCGTCCCTTAACTTCTCAACAAGGTTTTGCCTACAAATTAAAACAATTCAAACATTTAATTCTTCAAAAACTAAGTGATATCTCTTGTTGAATTGACCATATTAAACCCTGCTGACTTTAAAAAACTGTCTCGTCTCACAACCATACGCATTGAAAATCGCACATAAATACAGTTTTTTATCCATCGATATGCCTTGACTCGCTTTAAAGCATCTTGCCCGAAATCCATTTAAAAATTCTTTAAATAAATTTCCATTCGTTTGATTGCTCAAAGTAATTGAAATTTAAAAAAAAATTGTAAATATTTTATAGGCAAAGAATAATTCTCTTGATAAATGTATTCTTTTTATTTCATAAAAATGATTCATTTCAAAGGTTTCTTTATCTTGTTTGGATTTATTTTTTAAAAGAAAACAATTCTGTGTAAGCAAATACCAACCATGTGGGTTAACCACCCTCCTCCGAGTGTTTACCTTTCTCCATTCATATCAAATTTATTTTTATATAAAGCGTAATTAAGTAAAGGGGGAGAGGGTAAGGTTATAAAAGATAAGAGTGCAAAAAAAATAATAATAAAAATTCAGCCTTAGTCTTTGTTCCTTTTTGTTTTATTTAATCACTTTTTATTAACACACAAAACGAAAAATCTAGGTACCTATATCAATCAACTTATGTTTCTCATCATCTTTCAAACACAAAAAATCTATTTACGATAAATTCAAATCCACTTTGACGCCTTTCCTTTTAAATTCCCACCTACCAAAACCTATCTATTTAGCCATTTGATTTAAGACAAAAACAAAAATATAGGAACTGAAGCTACTGAAAGAATTGAAGAGCTTCTCTAGAGTAAATTTTCCACTTCACTAAATTTTCATTTTGCTTACTTACCCACAAAATCACCACTTTATTTACTTCCTTAATCAAAATAAACTCACTTTTTGTGTTCTTATTTTTTCCTCCCAACAGACCTAGGAAGAACCCTCAAAACCCCTAACCACAGGAAAAGAATACTTTCGATATTGTGAAAAAGAACAAACAAAAAAAAAGAAAAATAAAACCTCTGCTGCCTGAAGCAACCGAAAACCAACCGCAAATCATAAAAGACCTGAAGTTCCACACCTACACTCACTCCTCCCCAAAAGCACCTTACTCGCGCTCTTCAATCAGTCAGAAACCAACTGACTGACTGATAGAGTTGACGAAAAAAAAAATAAAAACTAAGGAACTAAACTTAAAAATAAAAATACAGAAAACGACGTCAACATCGTCGTCGTTGTCGACAACAGCAGCAATGAACGTAATGCGTAAATTACGTGGCGGTGGTGCCAACAATGTTGGTGCCACCACAAACCCCACTGCAGCTAATTCCACAACAACAACAACATCAAACACAACACAATCCAATAATACAACCAATGCCATCATCACTGCTGCAAGTGATGATCCAGTCACAGAATCGCGCACTCAACTAAGTCTAATGCACCTGAAGAAGCTCTTCAATGAGTACACCCATCCGAAAGAAGCACTCAGCGAACATGAACGAGATCAAAAACTCTACAACATGCTTCCATTGTTCTGCAAGGTAAAAAACCCTACAGCTACCTTCAGCTCTAGGGAAAACTCATTTCCTTCATTAGCTTCCGCTTTGACTCCTTTTCTTTTTTCTTCTTTCCATCTCCATCTTCATCTCAAAAAAATATGAATAGGTATTTAGTACATGTCCCTCGTCGGATATGAGTGAAAAATTCTGGGACGTAGTTGCATTCTGTCAGCAAGTTGCTCGTCTCATGGTTGCGGAAATCCGCAAGAGAGCCTCCAATCAGAGCACCGAAGCAGCATCAATAGCTATTGTTAAATTTCTGGAAATCGAAACGAGCGAGGAAACAAGCAGTGGTTGGATGTTATTGTCAACATTGAATTTGCTAGCAAATGGTGATGTTTCTTTGATTCAGGTGAGAGCAGTAAAGCATAAATCCTCCTCATGAAATCTCTTGTTTTTAAACGTGTTTTTGTCTTATGCATTTTAGGTAATGACTGCAGCTGCTGTACCATCGACATTGGTTAAATGCCTGTACTTGTTCTTTGATTTACCCGAAGTCACTGAGGATCCTCCAGCTGAGAATGGAGAAGCAATTAGTGATTTTAATGCAATGGAAAGGAGAACATTGCTTCAGAAGATTTTCGTACAACTTCTAGTCAAACTTTGCTCATATCCATATCCAGCTGAGGAGCTGGCCAGAATGGATGATTTGACATTGTTATTCTCGGCTATCACGTCGCCATGTCCAGCGCATAATGTTGTGTGGCGAAAGAGTGCTGCTGAGGTTTTAACCACTCTATCAAGACATGGATTGAAAGATGGAGTTGTTAGTTATATACATTGTAGGTTTAAAGATGCACCTTCATAAAATTCCAATGGGTAATGATTTGTTTGTTTTTTATTTCTAGCCAAAGGATGCATGGCACTTTGTGTGGATAATATGCAACGTTTAACAGATGCGAATCCTCTTGAGATAGTCGAAATGTTTGTTACGGTTTTTTGTTTTCTAAAAGATTCTAGTCAAGTATCACAGATATTAATGGATGATTTTAAGGCCTCTCAAGGATATCTGTTTCTCAGTGAATTTTTGCTCAAGTAAGTATTCAATGTTTATTTTTTTTACTTTTAAATTGTTAAGTTCTTGTAGTATTTTTAAGCAAAAAGTCCTAACCAAACAATTGGTTACCAGTAAACTCACTTATAAGCTTATGGTGGAAAAATTACTAAACAACATGAGACTATAAAACAGTTTCGTCTTATTCATATTTATTCATTTCATGCATTTTTTAAAAATGTTTTATTCAAAAATCCAGCTCGGTACTCAGCTTAATGTCCCCAGATTGTTAAAAGGATTTCTTTTATTTCTGTAATTCACCTAAGTCGTTGTCTATCGCTGCTTCTTCTGTGCTTTTCTGCAGCCTATAAAGATCTTTCTTCCCACAATTTGTTAAATAAAAACATACACGTATTGGTTGATATCCAAAAAGCAATTAAGGCTATCTCCGCCCTTGTTACAAAGTAAAAACTTTTACAAACAAGCAGTAAGGAGGTACGTTTCTTCAGCTCCGTCGGGTCCCTAAGCTCTGTGACATTGACGGAAATAAAAGAGCAGACATTTGTCGAAAAACGAATCACTTCATCCGGGGAATATCATAGCAACGATGTATACGCCCTTGAACTAGTTAATGGGCAAATTCGCCAAAGATTTATAAGCTGGTTGGTTCTTGAAACTTGCAGGGTACCGAGGAATCTATGGCCGATTATTTCTAAAGGAAAAACCAGGCCTCAATTATCTTTTCTCTTAAATATCCTAACGGCCAAGTGCTTTTTAGTTCTTCATCGATTGACCCACAATGTACCCGCCTTTTCGAAGCGTATGGCCAATCCACTGCTACTTTCACCTTCGTATTATAGAGTCTATGGGTTTCTGACCCGTTTTTGCATGAAGCTTGAGATAAGATTGGGCCAGAAAGTCTTGAAAATATTTTGAAGACATCTATTAACGAGGGTTTGCAGCTTGTTGCAACATGCATCCATAAAGCAAACATTGAAACGGAACAGTCATAGTTTTGTCTTTTTTTTTGAGTCCAGTTTAGTTCCGTCAACTGTAAAGGCAATACTCCCAAGATATTTAAATTCTTTAACTATCTTTCTCTGATTTATGAAAAAAGTTCCAAGGCTCATCCTTTTTGTTTATGCTGAATTGATCGTTAGCCTCTATATTTTTGCTTCTCTCTTTACCTTGATAGAGATCCGTGATGATATGAGCGAGTAAGCATACATCTTCCGAATAATACAGATATTTGAGGTGAGATTGCAAAGCAACTAAAAAAGTATTAGCATAAAGCCTTACCGAACTCTACTTTGAATTTCAAATTCCTCTGTCAACCTTCCCTAATCCAACATAATAAAAAAAAAAAGAATAACCGTAGTTAAAAAATGTACCTGAGTAAAATACTCGTTATACCCTGAGTGTTTACAAAATAACCTAGGTTAAAAATATCCGTGGTTCAAAAATAAAATAAATTCTCTATTGCCAATGTCGGACGCTTTCTCGAAATTAACAGGTGAAGTGGTTATCAATACTCAACTCACTGTTTGATGATGATCCGCAAGTTGTTAATGTGGCCCACACAAGAAGATCCAATGCGGAATCCTGTTTGTTCAGCATCGAGTAAGTCTTCGAAGTGGTCTTTTATTCGCTCCAATATTTTTTTGCTATTATTTTAGCTATTGCAAGAAAACTGCATATTCCTCTGTAGTTTTTGCACTGCTTGAAATCTCCTTGAACTTGGTAATCATATATTTTTTCCACTCTTTAAGAAAGCTCTCTGTTTCCCAAGAACTCTTAATAAGTGGGTGCAGTAGCTCGCTCGATACTATTGTGGCTGCTAGTAAAAGCTGTGAGGGAATACCATCAAGTGAAACTGCATTATTGCTTTTGAGTACTTTTATGATTTCTCTTTTATAATAAGTATTCGGGTGATTGCTGCATCTTACAGTTCTTTAGGCATATGGTTCAGTTCATTGGCGAAAACACGATTTAAAATAGCAGAAAAGTGTTTCTTCCTTCTTTTCAATCAATACCCATCCGAAACTAGCAAGAATCCGTTTGCGTATTTTACAAAGCGTTATTGAGAGCTCTGTAATAGTGAACGTATAAAAATGGATATAAGTTATCTGGAACTCAATTTCTGAGACTATGAGAATTTACAACTCAATTGTAATGGCTAACGAATTTTTATTAAGTCTGTCCGGTCCTTTAGGTTGAACTTCTTTTCATATGAAAAGTTCACTTTTCTCCAATCGTTTGACATGATGCTAAAATCAGTATATCAAGCCATATGGTACCTTGCAAAATTCAGCTGTTGAAGCTTTAGGTGCTTCAGGTGTCTCGAATTTTGTGGTGACTTGACTAATAGTCATTCGGCTTACTTTTTATCCAGTTTCATGTGTGATCTTATTCAGAGAGTGTGTGGAACTGGAGGATGTTTTTTTCATGATTTTACGTTTTTACCTTTAATTGAAAGAATGGTTCAAGTACGCCCTTTGTAATTTTTTCCATGTAATAACGGGTTTTCTAAATAGTTATTAACTACCAAAATACAAAGCGATTAGAAAGTTCTTGCTCATGATAAGCCTCTATTTAAGCAATTTCCGTTCAACTTAATGATTTTTTCAACACATTTAATCGATAAAAAAGTAGCTTTTCGAGGGTTAAACTTACAGGTTTCGCTTTTGCTGCGTAGAAAAATGAAGTAAGGCTATTCTTATGTTACAAACAAAACTCCTCTACTTTGTAAATATGTATAAACGAAAAAATTGGCTTTACAAAGTCTGTTAACTTTGAGAAATTCTTTAAAGTTCTCTTAATCTCAGAAAGTATTTTCTTACCTTGTCTTTAAATATATATTTCCATATGTACAAATCAAAGAAGTTTGTAGTTAACTTTAAGTGTGAGGTTATTCAAATGTTACGGACTGTATATAGGGGTACACAAATAGTTGCTCGGGGACCACCAAGAGGAGGGAAAACAATAACTTCATCGTGACTGATTGTTGCGCTACTGGCCCAGTTCAACTTCTAGGAAATCAAAGGTTTCCTATTTCGTACAGTCTTTAATATTTTTTAGCTCTACATGTCCCAGGCATCGGGATTATGGGTGTCCATTCGCTGTACACTACCCAGCTTCGTCTCCTTTCTCGTAAACATCTGACACACAATACTGATGCTAGAATGTATTCTCTGTCCATATACAACACGTGAGTTGATGCGTCGGCTGCTTCTTTTTGAATAGCTTTGCAGGAAGACCTTCAGCTCCCGTAGATTTAATTGACTTGAGTCGCTGACTTCACTGTTTCCGTTCTAATAATTACATCTTGATCAAAAAGAGATGTGAACACACTTCTTTTACCCTTAAATAATTTTCTTAGTTCCAAGAGACTTAAAGTCTTTCCACAGAATGAAAAATCTTCACGGATTCTCTTTTTATTTTAAAACAGCCAGATAAAAGAAAAATGTCCAAAAAATCGCCCAGAAACCTTTTAAATCACCAGGAGATATGCATCTAAACTTTTTTTTAGAAAACCTGAATACTTTTCCACTATCTACAAAAACCGACAACACATTCGATCTAAATTTGAACCTATGTAATTCTTATTTCTCCCTTTTGCAGATTTGAAAGCGATCGCACTCGTTCCATAGAAGTCCAAGCTGCCATCCGCAATCTCGTTCTAATGATCTCATCTCTATGCATGTGTGGTTTCGTCGAACTCCGACCACCGCCCGCTCAAGCCAACAGCCTATTTAAAATGCAAAATTTCCAAATGCCACAAGCAACATCCCGTGAAACTTGTGTTCGTAACATTTATGCCTTTCAGGTGCTACAAACTGTATTCCTTAAATCAACATCACCAACTCTCTGTTGTACAATTCTCGATGCTATCTCGAGAGTTTATCATTCGGAAAATGCCAATTACTTCATTCTAGACTCAGAAAATACCCTAAGTCAATTTACTGAGAAAATCCATCAGAAAGGACCTCAAATCCAGGAGAAATTCTTCGATCTGCTGGAATTCATTGTATTCCAGTTAAACTTTGTTCCTTGCAAGGAATTGATCTCATTGTCGTTGTTGTTAAAGAACAATCACTCGACATCGTGTAGTATATTGTGTTTGAAGACTTTGTTGAATATCCTGCGACATAATAATGTCTTCAAGGACGTCTATCGGGAGGTGGGAATTTTGGAGGTTTTCGTGACCTGCTTGATGAGGTATTCGGATTATGTGCGAAAGATCACGAACGACGATGAGAATTTGGAAGTCGATGTAGGAGATAATCAGAGTGATTTGTTGGGAAAACATGTTCTTGAAGCCTTGACAATTCTCCTTGGAGGGAGCAATAATAATGCTAATGTTTTTCGGGAGTGTGGTGGAGCCAAGTGTGTACATGAACTTGTCAAATTCAAGCACTGTCGACATCAGACTCTCGGAATAATTCGGGAGTTGATTCTGTCGGTGGGCGGAGACGATGATATGTTGTTCATCTTGAGCGTGATGCACTCGGTGCCAGCCTACCAGGTCGAATTCAAGATACAGATCCTGAATATGCTGCTGGGATGTCTTAAGGACAGTCATCGGACACGAACGGTCTTCAGGAAAGTCGGAGGGTTCGTTTATTTGACAAGTGTTTTCGTCTCCCTCGATGGCAAGTTAAATGACAATCTTGAAGAAAACACCGCAGATCTGGGTATCACCCAGGACGATCTCATTCTACTGCTGCAGATAGTCTGTCAGACTTTGGCCACTGCTATGCGTTTCGAGCCAGCGAATGCCAAGTTCTTTCATCATGAAATCTGCACAGCCTCGTTGTGTGAGACTCTGAGGCTGCTGGGATGCTTTACCAGCGGAACTGAGTTGACCGATATCTTTGGGGAATTCAAGGCCGACGGAGAGGTGCAGCGATACTTCCATGAGGTGTTCAGTGGGGAGATATTGAACTTCAATTTCCGAGAGTCGGTTCCGAGATCTTTGTCGTATGTGTGTGTGGTTTATCGACTTCTGTACAGCATCGCTTTGGACAACTTTGAGCAGCCGAATTTGAATGGAGTGATCAACCTGTTTGTGGATCAAACACAACGCTCACCAAGTCAGGAACTGCCTACACAGCATCCGAATATGCTGAATCTATCACAGCCCAATCCCGAACCAAGGATTGTTCATCCGGGTGTAGTCATTTGTATGCTTCAACTGCTTCCTTCGGTCGGACATTCCTCGGAACAGGCTAAAGCCATGAATTTACAGGTCTATCTCTCGGAGATCATCAAGAGTTTGGTTAGGAGTGAGAGGAATCAGCAGATTATGTGTGACTATGGTCTGGCTGGACATTTGTTGAAAATCGGACGACGTGCATTGAGTGAGGAAGATAATCCTCTGCATGTTCCATTGCAATACATCCTCGAACGTCTGGCTGCCCAGGCTCTGCAGCCAACGGAATTGAGGGAATTCCTCCGACTCGGAGCACCTCTTTCATGTGCGGATATAAATCTGGACAAAGCCTACTGCATGGGTGGTCCAGTTCCATTGACCAGAATCAAGACTCTAGTTTCCATGACAACCCCACGGGACTTCCGTGCCCACGGATCAAGTACATTGCCTCCATTTGTCGAAATGGATATGTCAGCTGAAGGATTTGGATGTCTCTATTTGCCTAGTTTAGCTCCTCAGGCAGCTGCTAACAGTGGAGGAACAATTGACTCGAGTACGATTGGAGGAATCGGTGCTGGTGATCGGATATTTCCTCCACAGACAGGTCTAACTTATTCCACTTGGTTTTGTGTGGAGAAGTTCTCAGACCCCAAGACAGATCCACATTGCGTGAGGCTGTTGACCTTGGTGAGGACCATCAACAACCCTCGGGAAGAGAATCTAGTGTGTTTGTCGATTCTTTTGTCCGCGAGAGATAAGGCGATTGTGGTCTCTACACAGGAGACTTTGGTTACTCCAAGTAAAAGTAGGGTTTTATTGTCTCTCAAGTGAATCAGTGATAAAGCAAAAATTTGTATCTTTCTCTGTCTAGATCTTGGAGACTGGGAACCAGAAGGTTCTGACGATGGAAATGCAAGGATATGGTGCCCTGATCTCTTACACGAAGGTCAATGGCATAATCTTGTGGTTGTCCTTAACCGAGCTGTCCTCAAAAACTCCAGTTTGTCTCTGTATTTGGATGGAACTGTAAATTAAAAAAGGTTCTCTAATGTACCTTCATTATAACACATTTTCCTATTTCCAGCCAATGCACACCCAAAAGCTCCATTACATCTCACAAAATCCTGGAGCTGGGTCGGCAAATCTTGCTGTGGCCAGTCAAGTATTTGGTTACATTGGAACTCCACCAATTTGGAGGAGATATTCCCGTTTGTGTTGGAAGCAAGGAGTGTGCCATTTAATCGAAGATGTTCTTCAGCAACAAACTGTGCAGACTATCTACAATCTAGGACCTCATTACATGGGATCTCTGCAAGCTCCACAGATTGGCAAACAAAATGAACCGTTAAATCCATTGGTCTCCGAGGATAAAGTGCTGCTAGGATTGAATGCCAAAGCTGTGTCACAATTGACTTTGGTCAAGATTCGTAAAGTCTACAGCAGGACGGATAATAAGTCCATAGCTAAGCAACTCGGGATGAATTCACATGAGAATGCAACACCAATTAAGTAAGTTGACTTTTCCTATTTTTTTTTTTTTCAAACCACGTCTAAGTCTATTTTCTTTTAGAATCCTTCACAATTCAGCTGGACACTTGGCCGGTGCGGGTCGTTCCCTTGGAGGCGTTGTTGTCGGCTATTTGGGAGTTCGAGTTTTCAGTCCACATCCAGTCTCTGCTATGATTGATACCGTTGGTGGTTGCAATGTCCTCCTGGGGATCATAGCTATGGCTCAGGACGTTGAGAGTCTATATGCGGGAGTCAAAGCTCTTACCTGTGTCGTCCGAAGTAATCGTGCGGCTCAAAGTGAAATGGATCGCAAACGCAGCTATCAAACTCTGGGAATGTTCTTCAAGAAGAAGAAGAACCTCCTCAATTCCCACATTCTGCATTTAACTTTCGGCCTCGTGGGCACTGTCAACAGTGGTCAGGATATGGCCGCCATTCCAAATATTACCGCATTCCAGGACTTACTCTGTGATTTGGAAATCTGGCATGGAGCTCCCAATGGGCTGTTGAGATCGCTGCTGGAGCATTTGTTGGAGCTTGCTGTGGAATCGAATGAAAAGAAACAGAATGTGAAGATCATGAGAGATCTGCAGCTCCTGAATAAGCTGCTGAATATAATCACCGACATCACTGATCATTCCACAAGGGAGATTCTGTTCTCTTTGGTCGAGACTCTGTTGGGTGGTCAGCCGAGACACAGTGATCTCCTCTTATTCGGCCAATATATCGCTGCAAAGTTGCCCAAATGTGATCAACCAGAGCGAGCGGTGATTCTGCCATCGATGGCTAAGAAGGATGGCGATGATCTCGTAGCTCAGAATATCTACCTACGGAATCGTTGTCTGTCGCTTCTGCATGGATTGCTCTTCACACCAAGAAACACTGTGAATTACATCATCTGCGATGACATCTCCAAGACTCTCGGTATGGATTGGTTGCTTCTGTTCATGCAGCCGCATGTCCATTTTACCTCGGTGATCATAGCTGTGAGAATATTGGTAGTGGTGTGTGCGAATGAGTGCTTCTTGGCACGTTTCCGAGATAGCACACACAATGGTGGCTATTTGAGATTCACCGAGCTGATTTCGCAGAAGAAGAGTATCTGCTTGGGAGGTCCTCAACTCGGATCTGGAGGATCGGCTACAAACGGTGGGGTTATAGTGTCATCATCAAATCCGAATGCTCAACTTCCGTCTCAGATCGCTGGAGAAGTTCGAACTTCGGTTCTGCATGTTCCCGGATTCCAGATACTCGAATGGTTGCTTCAGCATCATCTGGATGTTCCAGAATTGTACTTCCTGATAACAGCTCTGATCATGGGACAACCCGTGAAGCTTCTCGCATCGGAGCACACCAAATTCGATCTGGATCGGGTGTGGGCATTCCTATGGGGCACCCCGGTTTCTCACGCATCTGCATCGTCTGTAACTCCTAAGATGAACGTCTGCCCGGAGGCAGTGTGTGTCCTGTTGGGAATGGTTCGTGCGATTGTTCACACCGCCGAAACTGCCGATTGGCTTAAGAGCCACCCAGAAACCATAATTCAGCTGTTATTCTCACTCTATCAGAATCTGCCTGATTTCATGCCGGTCATGATGTCGGGAGATGTTGTGAGCTCCCTGGTAGCAGTGTTATTCCCAATGGCCAAGGAGGGCGGTCCAGATTCGGAGCCCAACAGCGGAACATCTACACCAACTGACAGTTCCGGATGCTATGTCGTCCATTCGCCGATTTCTATGACTCCGCACGTCACATTAACCACCCATCCAGTTCGAAAGTTCGTCATTGATTTCTTGCGTGTAATCGTCGTGGATTCACTTAGTCTCTCGATGCATGGCAAGTCAACTCCTGTTGTTGACCTCGTCCTAGATGCTTCGCCCGAAACAGCGGACATGCGGCATCAAGTGGAATACCAAACGGAAATTATTACAGCTCTGGTGGATCATCTTCTGGCAGCTGATGTTCTAGTGGGAGAACAGGCAGCTCTACCCATTGTGCCTTTGCTGCAATCCCATGTCCAGAACATAGCTCCCAATGTATTCTATTTCACTGCTCGAGTGGTGGACAAAATGTGGCAGGGATGTTTACAGAAAAATCCCCATGACATCTTTGATTTTGTCATCAAACTGATAGCGCAGGCGAAACGTCGATCATCGGCTTTGTCCTTGGAACAGCTTCATCACTCTCTCAATCGTTCAATTTTGTATCTTTTGTCCAGACCCACAGAAGCCATCACAGAACAAATGTCTGTGCTGGAAGCTCTTCACAAGATCATCACACATCGTTTGTTAATTTTCGGAGCCGGGAATCATGAATTGGAATTCATTGGATGTCTGACTTATTGTCTTCTGCAACTGACCGCCGATATGAAGATCATTCTGGAGCCCTCGACAAGCAGGAGCACCACATGGCATGTGAATCCTCAAGTCGATGTAATCGAACCACGTGACGACCATTTGAATCAACTACAGGGAAGAAATCTCATAGTGGGAGCAGCCTTCCGAGTCTGGGAGGAGCTGTACGTCTGCAAGAAACCAGCGATTGAGGAAGTTTTCAAGATCAGCTTGACTGCTCCTCCAAATAACTCGAAAGCTCCTGATTTACAGACAACTCGGGAACAAGTTATGGAAGTTGCCTCTAAGCTGTGGTTCAACTATGTCGACACCGAGCGAAAGGCTTCGTACCGAATTCCATGGGAAATCCACAACCAAATCCAATCGAAGATTCAGAAAGTCACAGGAGGCTTAACCCGGTTGGCTAGCCGAACAAAAGTCAAGAAAGACGAGCTGGTGCGCGTCAAATCCACCATGAGTAAGGAGAGTGCCTTTGAATGTACAGCTATTCATGTCCAGTTGATCAAGGATCTGTGGGAGATGCGATGCAAACAATACACCCAAATGATTCAACACACTCAGCGTTATGTGTTCCAGGATTGGATCCAATCCGAAACCGAATTGACTCGAGAACGAGGTCTCTGGGGTGCCGAAGGAGTATCCACCCTGGACAAATGGATGTTGGACACCACCGAGGGACCACATCGCATGCGAAAGAAGACTATGCGGAATGATTTGTTTTACTTGCAGTATCCATATCGACCTGGCATCGATTTGCCAGACAACCGTCAATTAAAATACAAAGTTGCCACGAGTTTCGATAGCAAAATCTACTTCACCCATTGCCAATTGCCTCCGAGGATTCTTTGCGAGACAGAGAGTATGATTCAACATGGTCCTGACAATAGATCGTCGACTGATTGTGCTTCTAATGGAAGTCTCCCCCAAAGTCCAACGGGCGAAGGGCCACAGGGAAAATTGGCTGGCATTGGAGCCCCTCAGGAGTCAGTCGATGGAACAATTGCCGGAGAGGATTTGGACGAAGAGGAGGAAGATATGTCGATGGTGTCGGATAATGAGACATTCCTGCGTTTGCTGGAAGAACAAGAGAAAATCTCCTACATGTTCCGATGTGCTCGCATTCAAGGACTGGACACAACCGAAGGCCTTCTATTGTTCGGAAAGGAACACTGTTACATTGTGGATGGATTTACTTTGCTGAAGAATCGAGAAATTCGTGATATTGACACATTGCCGCCAGGAACTTATGATCCAATTATACCGAATTCTGGAGGAACCACAAGAACCCACAAAATGAAACAGTGCTCGAAGTTCTCCTACGAAGAGATTCGTGAGGTCCACAAGAGAAGGTATCTTTTGCAGCCGATTGCCCTGGAGGTATTCTCCGAAGATGGACGAAATTATTTGCTCAGTTTTCCTCGAAAAGTTAGAAATAAGGTAAGGATTCTTTTAAAAGAATTGTGAGAACGTCTTCTCTTGAGACTATGTAATTTCAGGTATACCAAAGATTTATGTCGCATGCAACAGCCATTTCCGATAATGCCCAGCTATCAGTTGCCGGCCAAAAACGTACAGCAAGTGTTGAACAGACATCGGGAATATTTAGCAGTTTAATTGGGGAAACTTCTGTTACACAGCGATGGGTGGTAAGTTTGAAATCAAGTGGAAAATTAGGCGGTTTTGAAAAAGGGAGTGTGTTCTTTTTTGTAGCGTGGGGAAATATCAAATTTCCAGTACTTGATGCATTTAAATACTCTTGCCGGAAGATCATACAATGATCTCATGCAATACCCAGTCTTCCCCTGGATTTTAGCTGACTACGATTCGGAGGAACTCGATCTGACAAATCCCAAGACTTTCAGAGATTTCTCAAAACCAATGGGTGCCCAATCAGAAGAGAGATTGGAACAGTTTCTAAAGAGATTTAAGGTAATTGCCGAAGTGTTTTGATTCCATAGATGACCTGGACGTTTGTTTAAATTTCTAGGAATGGGATGATCCACATGGCGAAACACCACCCTATCACTATGGCACCCATTACAGCTCAGCAATGATTGTTTGTTCCTATTTGGTTCGTTTGGAACCTTTCACACAGCATTTTCTTCGTTTACAAGGTGGTCATTTTGATTTAGCCGATCGCATGTTCCATAGCATAAAAGAAGCATGGCTATCGGCTTCAATTTATAATATGGCTGATGTTAAAGAATTAATACCTGAATTTTTCTACCTCCCTGAGTTTGTAACGAATTCAAATAATTTTGATTTGGGTAAAGTCCTTTATTGATCCAAAACCAATATTGTCTTTAAATTGATTTTTTGTTTCATAGGTTCTAAGCAGAATGGAGATACCCTTAATCATGTTATTCTCCCTCCATGGGCCAAACAAGATCCCAGAGAATTCATAAGGGTTCATCGGAGTGCCTTAGAGTGTGATTATGTTAGTCAGAATTTACATTTGGTAAGAATTTTTGAGGGTTTCTTCTTCGTGCGTATTTGTATTCATTTTGTTGTTTTTGTTGTCATTTTAGTGGATTGATCTAATATTTGGATGTAAACAACAAGGACCTGCAGCTGTGGAGGCAGTCAATGTATTTCATCATTTATTTTACGAAGGAAACGTTGATATTTATAAGTGAGTTCTCTTTTCTTCTTTCTCTCTCTTGGAGAATAATTAATCCTCTCAAACTTTTTCTCCTTCTTAGCATTGATGATCCTTTGAAGAAAAATGCTACAATTGGATTTATCAATAACTTTGGTCAAATACCCAAACAATTGTTTAAGAAAGCTCATCCAGCTAAGAAAATGGGTAATTCACGTCATTCGGTTATCGATCCAGGTCCATTGATTGGAAATACCACGGTTTTGCAATCCGATCGATTGTTCTTCCATAATTTGGATAACCTAAAACCAAGCCTACAACCAATTAAAGAGCTAAAAGGACCTGTGGGACAGATCCTTCAGCCTGATAAGACTGTTTATGCTGTGGAACAAAATAAAGTTATGATGCCGCCCTCGTACACAAAGTACATCGCTTGGGGATTTGCTGATCATTCGTTGAGAATTGGTTTGTATGATTCTGATAAGGCGTCATTTGTGTCGGAAGCTGCTGCTCAGAATTCGGGTGAGATTCTGTCGTGTGCTTGTCCCAATTCCAAGATGATCATAACTGCTGGCACCAGTTCGGTAGTGACTATTTGGAAATTCGATGCGAATAAGAAAACTCTGATCGTGAGGAATTCTCTGCATGGACACACAGATGCAGTAACATGTCTGGCAGCTAGTGCCGCTTACAATGTCATTGTATCGGGATCAAGAGATGGGACTGCAATAGTCTGGGATATGTCGCGATTTACATTTGTGAGACAACTTCGAGGACATGTTGGAGTTGTGGCTGCTGTGGCAATCAATGAATTGACTGGAGACATTGCCACATGCTCGGCAACATGGCTGCATGTGTGGTCGATCAATGGAGATGCGCTGGCGACGGTTAATACGAGTGTAGGAAGTGCCGATCGAATGCAACAGATTCTCTGTGTAGCTTTCTCTCAGATACGAGAATGGGATCAACAGAATGTCATCATCACTGGATCCACTGATGGTGTGGTTAGGGTAAGTTTGGGTTTCTAGTTTTCCAAGACCTTCAAATCAATGAACAACGATTTTGTTTGTCTCTTTGATAGATGTGGTCCTTAGAGTATTCTCAAGTTCCAATCGAGAGAAAATTAAAACGATGTGCTGAGGTAACATCTGAAGATAAAGTCCCAGAAAAAGATGAAAAGGACTCGGCAAATGAAGCCTCAAAGAAATTGGATTTATTTAAACAAATGAAAAGTATGACATCGTCAAATGAAGGAAATGGTAAGATTTGAGTTTTTCTTTAGACCTTTAAACCAAACTTGATTTAAATCATGTCTTTTTTGTTTGTCTATTCCAGAAATAGCAAAATCTGCATCAGAGAGTAGTATATCAGAAGCATGTGATTTATCAGAGAAGTCGACAAAATCTGATGATTCAGAGAAGAAATTAGATGATTTGGCAAATACAGAAAGACGTAAAAGTAGTTTGGCCGGGACAAAATCATTGCATGAGATGAAATCATCAACAGTGGATGAGACACGTTCGGCAGCTTTAGATCGATCCGAAAGTACTGGTAAGAACTATTTGAAGGCTTGTTGTTTGCATGAAATAGTTATGTATAAAAAAGTATTACATACATTTCTAGGGACTATTGAAATATGAGAGACTTGATAAGTAAAAAACAAAGTAATGCTAGACACTTTCCACCGTCTTCTAATTTCTATTGAAGACTTATTTCTTCATGTTCATATGATTGAATTTTATGAACTGTTAGATAGAAATCTGATCCATCCTTTTTTCAGTTTCAGGCTAGTTTTTACCTCTTTTAACCTCTCTATGCTCGTTAGTGGCAGTATAGATAATTTTTCTTGAAATATTGTGTTTTTTTTTAGTGAGCCTAGCATTAATCAACAATCTAGAATGCCTTCGGAACGTATTGTATTCAGCATTATATTTCGGAGAAATTGATGAAACTTCGCATTCGTTCTATGCTGTTTTCTTTTTCACAGACCCATTTTTGTTTTTGGGTTAAGCTTAGTAGTTTCTGTTGAACTTACATAACGTTTGCAGTCACCGTCTGACATTCAAGCCGTTAACTTGTTTCTCAGTTTAGCTCGCTCTATTTTCTTAAAATCCACCGTTACCTTTGTAAAACCTATTGTTTTATTTTTTCTTTTCTTCTTATCTCTTTCCAAAATAATATATATATATATATATATATATATATATAACGTGATCAATCGTGTAATCAATCATGGCCCCTGGGCCAAATGTGCTCTCGGGCAACAGATTTGAGTTGCTAGATAAAGAGCAGCAATCTGTACCTGAAAATGTGAAAAAAAGAAAAAAAAATAATAACCCTACCTACTTTGACCTAGACAAATCACTGCAAATAAATTCCACCCTTCCTGATCCTAAGTTTATAACAATTTCTTCAAGTGATGAAAAAATACCTTTGTCGTCTATAAGCATATTCTTAGTTAAAAAAGCTATTGATGGTATAAGCACCGCGTACGAAAATATAACGGAATTACGTGACGGCACCCTTCTTCTCCTTGTAAAATCCACAAAAATAGCCAATCTATTCCTCGCTCAGAAACAACTAGCAAACCTATGTCCAATCTCAGTTAAACTTCATTCTAACCTAAACTCCTGCAAGGGTACAGCATATGCCCCATGCCTTATCAATGTGCCTGAAAATGAAATAATTAATGAAATGAAATCCCAAGGTGTAATTGATGTATATAAATTCAAAAAAAATACACCGGAGAAAAATCTTCGCGCCACTGGATTGGTACTATTTACTTTCGATCGCTTCCGCCCCCCTTCCACCGTAAACATAGGCTGGTATAATGTTAAAATTCAAGAATACTACCCTAATCCAATGCGCTGTCGCAAGTGTCAACTCCTTGGCCACACCGCCAAAAGATGCACTTCTTCAGAATCTTGTGAGATCTGCAACCTCCCTCCCCACCAACCGGTAAACTGTACAAGAACTTCGTGCGCAAACTGCCTTGAAGAACATCCATCATCTTTCAAAAATTGCAAAGAATACATCAAAGCCAAAGAAATCCTCAAAATTAAAACTATACATAAATGTTCCATGACGGATGCAAAAAAAATGTATAAAGAAAAAAATCCCATCCCCCTCTTCACCACAACATACTCTCAAGCTGCACAAAGCAAATCAGTGTCAAACAAACAATCAACTACTCCAGCCCCGCCAAATTCTACCTGCTCCCCGCTTGTATCGCCCCCATCCACCTCCTTCACTTCACAAAACAACACATCTAAACCAGTTCCTACCACACCATCTACCAAGGTAATTAATCCTCTTCTAACAACTATTAATAGTACAAACACACCAATAACATCAGCTCATACTGTAAAAATCAATCCCTCCATTATCCCCTCATCCTCCTCTCAAATTAATTCTCTCTTCCATACACACTCACCTGAAAAAACACAATCACACACACCCATAAACATCTCCTCCCCTTTAACAAATTTAACTAACAATCTTCTTTCACAAAACAAATACTACTTAACTGACAACCAAATGGATCAAGAAAATGATGAATCCATATAAAAATAAACCTGATTGCCAAAATGACGACTCCGCGGCGGGGGTGCTGAATCGGGGGGGCTCTCAGTGTAGCCCGCCCGCTTCAGTATCCACGTCGCGGAGTCATAACGAACACCCAAACAAAAACACCAAAATCAATACCCCCAAGCTAAATATATTTACCCGAAATGAAAATAGCCAACGTTTCACTGTTCTACAATGGAACCTCAAAGGCTACTTGAATAATATACACGAACTACAATTACTAATGAAAGAACTCCAACCAAAAGTCATCTGCCTACAAGAAACTCATTTCGCAGCCGATCGCCATCCTTTTCCTCCCAAACAATATTCGATATATTTCCACAATGTTGACTCTGTGTCGACGTCTAAGCAGGGAGTTGGAATTCTCGTCCATAACTCAATTCCACATTCATGTATCAGAATTAATTCTCAAATATCAGCAATATGTGTCCAAATCAACCTTAACCTTCAATTTACAATTATTTCCCTTTACATCCACCCCGATCAAACCTTTTCAACAAGTGACCTGGAAGATATCATCAATGGTATTAATAATCCAGTCTTAATAACAGGTGATTTTAATGCATGGAGTCCATCTTGGGGCTCTGAGAAACTAAGTAAACGCGGCAAAACAGTCGAGCATTTTATTGCTAGCTCTGGGCTAGCAATACTTAATGACGGTCGACCCACCCACTTTTCCACCCATAGGACATTTACACACATTGATTTATCACTTATTTCTCCCTCTCTCCTCAATAAAACCACCTGGGACATATCCGACAACCTCCACGGAAGCGATCACTTCCCAATTTTCATTAACCTAACTACCAGCCAGAACAATAAGCCTATAAAAAAAACCAAAAAAATCATACTCGACAAGGCTAACTGGGTCTTATTCCGATCTATCGTTTCAAGTGAATTGGACAAAAGAGAAATTTCTTCAAATATCAACAAAGAATCTGCTTTGGTTCATAAATCGATACGTACTGCAGCAAATCTATCTATCCCTCAAACCAGTAACAAAACCTACAAAAAAACAACTCCTTGGTGGAATAACGAAATAAGTTCTCAGCGAACACAAAAGCAAAAAGCTTGGTACAATTTTAAAAAATCACCCACTGAACCAAACCTTATTATTTATCGCAAACTAAATGCGAAATTTCGTAAAACAGTGAAATTGGAAAAAAAGCCTGCTTTGAAAAATTTACTTCAAACATAAACCCTAGCTCAACTTCCCAAAAACTTTGGGCGGATATAAAAACATTGACAGGTACATATTCTCAACACAAAATAGAAACTATAAAAACAGGAACCACAACGCTTACATGCCCTTCTAATATTGTCGAACACTTTGCCCAAACTTGGGAACAATTCTCAGGCGACTCCAATTTCAAACCCACCTACATTAACGAAAAATTAAAAATCTTAAACGACACAAACATATCCTTTCGACCCAGCCCTTCAGCTATTTCTATTGATTCTGAAATCAACATGTCGGAACTCATTTCCTCTTTACACACCGTAAAAGGTAAATCGCCGGGTTTCGACCGCATTTCCTACAGCATGTTGAAAAACTCTCCCCAGGTTCTAAAAGCACGTCTTCTTAAACTATATAATGAAATCTTTGACACAGGAATAATTCCCCACGCTTGGAAAACTGCAAGTGTCATTCCATTACCTAAACCGAACGCCGACTCTACTTCCACCTCTGGATATCGCCCTATATCTCTCCTCCCATGTACAGGAAAAACTTTAGAAAAGATCATAACCAAACGTCTATTTTGGTTTCTCGAAAAAGACAAACTCATTGACAACCGACAAGTCGCGTTTAAAAAGGGTAAATCCACACTTGATTCACTTCTGTATATCGACCATTTTGTCTGCTCAACATTGTCTGAGCGAAATCATGCCACTATTTTAAGCCTTGACTTTCAAAAAGCCTTTGACAGAATCGGAGCACACGTTGTTCTCAATCAACTCCTAAAATGGAATATCGGACCAAAAATGTTCAAATACATAAAATCCTTCCTTTCAAACAGGAATTTCCGGATTAAATATTTTAACATCTATTCCAATGTACACAGATTAAAGAATGGCATTCCCCAAGGATCACCACTTTCAGTGGCATTATTTATCATTGCTTTTAACGAAGTTAATAACATAATACAAAGTTTTCATAAGGTCGAGCATTCACTCTACGCCGACGACTTAATTATTTTCTCTAAACATAAAAACCTTGACGAACTAAGTGACATTTTTTCTTTGATTATAGATGCTCTCCTACAATGGTGTAAATACTCGGGCTCAATAATTTCATACCAAAAATCTGAAATACTTCATATATGTAAAAAATATAGTTGTACAAAACACATTCAAATTAATTTAAACAATAACTTGATAAAAAATGTTAATACTTTGAAATTGCTTGGCATTGTATTTGATTCTAAGTTCAACTTTAAAAACCACTGTATTTATCTAAGAAAAAGTTTAACTGCCAGGGTTAATATAATTAAATATTTAAGTTCAAAAAACAGCTTAGCTAATAATAACACTCTTACAAATTTAATCAAATCCGTAATATTATCGAAAATTGACTATGGTTTATCAATTTATGGTAAATGCTCCAAATCGTCTTTGAGTCTTGTCACAACACCATACCACGCTGCTGCCAGAAGCTGCCTCAGAGCCATACGTTCAACACCAATTTTAAACATACTAACGGAAACTGGACTTCCCCAACTAGTAGACAGAATCGACTTTCTTACGTCCAAAGTAATCACAAAAATTAACTCCCCACATAAAACATCCATCCATACCGCAGTTACAAAAATTTTAAATCGGAAAAGAAATCCAAAAATGCTATCAACACTATGCCGAGCAATCTTGTTCGCAAAGGATTTAGGGATAACAATTTCTCCTCAAAATCACACAAGGCTGAACAAACCACCCTGGAAGCTCCCTAGCCAAACAATTAACACCCATGTTTGCAAATATCCAAAAACCTCAACCACCGCCAACGTCTACAAATCCATCTTTCTTGAAATCTCCAACAGCTACAAATCACTTGGATGGAAAATACTATTTACGGATGCGTCCAAAGCCGAAACATACACATCGTTTGCTGTAGTTGATGAAACAGGTTCTGTTGTTTCTAAAGGCCTATTACCAACATACACATCAATCTTCACTGCCGAAGCTTTTGCTATCTACAAAGCGATAACATTCTCTCAAAACAAAAAAACGATTATTTTTTCGGACAGCCTTTCTACTATAAGAGCTTTACAAAACATCTCAAACTCGATTGAAATAGTAGACACGATTCGCAACCATCTCATCCTCAAACCTGAAACCTTAAAAATTGTATATATCCCCGGGCACGTTAGCATTAGGGGCAACGAGGCTGCAGACGAGGAAGCCAAATCAGCAATAAAAGAACCACTTATAGCATTTATCCAACACAACAGCAAAGACACTTCAAATTTTCTACACGATAACTGGAAATACAAAAGAAAAAACGCTTGGAATAATTACAACAATTATTATAAAAACCTAAATCCAAATGGCGACAAAGCAATATATCCCAACAATACACCTTTTAAAAAACTTAAAGTATACATCAGGCTCAGACTAGGCCACTCTTACATCACTCACAAACACCTATTCAATAAAGAGTCACCACCTATCTGTCACCTTTGTGAAGACAATAACTCTACCCTTACTATGGCTCATCTCCTAACCTGTGCAAAAGTCTCATCAACCAGCAGACAACTATCAAACCACAACATGCATTACCTATTAAGTAACATCAATATCGATAATATTAATTTAGTTTACCAAATAATGCAGAGTCTAAAACTTGAAAACCTTATTTAGAAAATTATATTATTATGTACTTTATATACCTATCGAATTTTAATGTATCTTCCTAGTAGAAAGCCCTGGCAGCTAACTCTAGTTTAAGAAATTATTATGTATGTAATTTATTTACTGTATAATAAAATTAATAATAATAATAATAATAATACATAACGTTTGGCTTACTATTAACTTCTCTAAACTGTTTGACAATCGGTACCTTATTAAATTAAAAAATGATCTCTTGTCCAACAAAAACGCGTTAGACGGACTTCAACCAAGCTTCTTGTTCTCAAACTCCACATTTTAAAACACCACAAACAATAACAAACTTCTTTGCTTCCTTCTTTTGTCAATAATATAGCAAAACCACATTTATACCCAATTAAAGCTTCTTTAGTTATTCAAATTATTGTTTTAGTTATTGAAAAAATATATGATCTCAAAGATAATTATAGTCCTAGCCCTGTGGCACCCCATTTATTTTAACTAAAAAATGTGTGCATGTTATATCCGAAACTCTCACTGATCTTTTTCTTTACTGGAAAGATTTAATTAAAACATTCCAACAAAGTTATCCAAAATTATAGATCGATAGCCTGTATTCCCAAAGTCGATGAAAGTTTAGTTTATGACTTAATTTATTTTCACAGTAAATCAATTATTCCACCTGTTCAAGAAGAAGAATCGAATCTACAGACATTTAACACATCAGGGTACCTCGAGGAAGTCACCATAAACCTCTAATCTTCGTCCTTACAGTAGTAAATGAGGTCAGTCTTATTAAAAAAAAGACTCTTCTCTTTCAATGTTTGGGGATGATATGAAAATATTCAAGTTTATTTCTTCTACCATTGACTCTTTTAAACTTTAAAATTATCTGAATCTGTTTTATATTTGGTCATAATTTTCAGAAAAATTGATCGACATGTCAAATCAGGGTAAACACTTGCAATATTCAGAATCTTATTGTACTATATTACAAAAATCTTCCTGTAGTACCACAGAGTCCTTGGCATTTGTTTTTAACTCGCCTCTCCTATTTTTAATAGTGTTTAATGAGATAATATAAGAAACGCCTTATGGTAGGCAATAATGATAAATGCAAAGCATTCAGCACCTAAGGATATGCTACTAAATAGTGTTTTAAAAAGAGAATGTATTGAATATCTAATTATAAGTGTTACCGGCGGATCTGATCGAATAAGCTGTGAATGAGATATTTTACAGCGGTAAAAAGTAGCTTAAAACACTCTCCAGTCTCGTAAATACCTCCACACACAAAAATCATGTCATAATATAACTTAGTTGTTACTTAAAGAACGGACAAAAAAACAAACATTTATAATATTACTATAGATGTAAAAATATTACCTTTTCCCAAAAACGATTATCAATAACCCCAATAAATAATAATAATAAACCTATCCAAATAGTTGATTCCAAGTGCGACCTCAAAGTTAGCTCTGATAGGTAACTTAATTTAAACTCCCACATTTATTATATTAATAACAAAGCCCATTGATCTCTTGGCTTTATAAAACTTTGTTTAAGGAATTTGACTATATAACTAAACCTCTTTAGACCACTTTCGTGAGACCTACTCTTGATAAGCTTGCCAAGTATGAATAGAAAGAAGAAGATTTTTTCGATTATTTCTCGAAATTACATGGAAAGAAATATATACATAACTCACTTTGAACATACTCGTATGTCCAAAATGCTACGACTCACGATTGAGGCCACGCATTCCTTTGACTTTAATATATGTAACTAAAAACTCTCACTTTACACAGCCCTTTGCCATTCCCTGCAACATGAACTGAGTTTCTTCTTCTGTTGTCTCTTGTTGTTGAACTTTAAGGTAGGTGGATAAGTCCATCTATCTTAAGGTTTTAAAATAAAATAATAAACACCAACAAAAATAAACAAACAAAAATACGTTAGTATTCGCTCTTAATTTCTAGGTTAAGCTAAAGCTTTTAATAAGTTAATAAATAAATAAATGAATAAATAAATATAAATATAACTCTAAATATTTTTTTCTATTTTCCATTTTAGTTGAAAAAAGTAATATCGAAGATCGTGCGATACGTCCAAGTAAATCAGACACAAGTATTACTGAGTCATTTGTTGTTGTTGATAATGACCAACGTAATAAAAATGATAATTTATTAAGAAAAGGTTTGTTGTAGAATTGTTTTTTTTTTTAATTTTGTTTATGAATTTAATTTTAAATTAATTCTATTTGCAGGTTTTAGATGGAATAGGCAGCTAATGTTTAGATCTAAATTAACGATGCATACAGCTTATGATAGAAAAGATAATGCTGAACCAGCTAGTATAACTGCATTAACTGTTTCAAAGGATCACAAAATTTTATATGTTGGTAAGTGTTTTTGTGTTTTTATTTTTTTTAGTATTGCATGTGTTTTTTTCTTATTTCATTCCATTTCATACAAAGTTTTTAGTTAGTTTTATAATTTAATTCTAAAATTCAGGCACGTTTTATTTGTGCTAATTTTGTTTTTCCACTTTTTGATAATAATTGTTATCAGAATCAAAAGTCTTGAAAGACAGAAAGGCAATGAACCAAAATTCACCAGTCGAAATTTAACAGGATGCAAGTAATGAGTTGTGCAAGTATGATCAGTACTGAGAATAAAGTGCTAAAAATTAACGAAACTCAAATTTTAATCAAAGGCAGGGCACTTTCCGTACCACCCTTTCACCTCAGATATTTAATTTTCTTTTAATTGTTATTTAAAACAACAAATTTAACAAATGTTTCCAAATAATTTTGACTTAACATATTTAAGAACCTTTTCGATACTATTTTATCTGTTGTTTTCAAAAAAAAACATAATTACTTAAAAAAGGGCTGAGAATTTTGTAAGAAGTCACGTTGAATCGCAATCGCGTCCACGCATATTGCACAATTTGTGTCATTCATAAGATGGTCAACGTTTCAAACATTGACACTGGGAACGTTGATGGTGCGTTGAGAGATAGCATTTTGATTTTTTTGTGACGTCAGAGAGTCAACGCGTCGACCTTTTAACTTGACATTTTAATTGTAGCTTTATTCTTGAATATTTATTGAATGAATGGAAGATATTTGGCGCGTTATTGCTGACATGCGGGCCTAATTGCTGCAAAAATCCCCGTCTGTACTAACTGACAATTTTCCCCACTTACAATTCACTTCATGATTTAAGGATACCAAGCGAAGATACTCTCGAAAATTTAGCAATATGGTGATCTTTACAATGCCCGATTCTTAAGGGCAACAATATACACCGCATTTCGTTATCTCGTATAAAAACGTCCAAAAGCAAAAACATAAATTTTTGCACTAGACTATGAATTCCTTACCTACAGTGAAGTCAATTACGACCGAAATTCGACGTTGACGCTTTTAAAATGATCGTACCCGAGTCGGAATTTTGTTATTAAATTTTATTTTTCCGTAAGAATTTTACGATTGTGAACTTTACCATATCAAAAATGATGTTTTTACTGAATAATCAAGAAACACAATCAAGATGAAAATTCAATATTATCAAGTCCAAATTGGAAAACCGTACGTAGTTCATTTCATTCATTCTTTTTTTTTAAACTACACTGTTCTTAAATTACACCATAAAAAACACATTTCTATTCGCATAATATATTCTGTTATTTACTGTTTTAGGTGATGCCCGTGGTAGAATATTTTCATGGAGTGTTACAGAACAACCAGGTCGTGGTGTAGCCGATCATTGGTTAAAAGATGAAGGTGCTGATCAATGTGTAAAATGTCATGTCAAGTGAGTTTTTATTATTTCATTAAAAATTTACAAAAACAAAAATAAATTCATACCAAAAACATCTCTTTCAGATTCAATTTATACGAACGTAAACATCATTGTCGTAATTGTGGTCAAGTATTCTGCAATAAATGTAGCCGTTTCGAATCAGAAATATCACGACTACGTATACTCAAGCCAGTACGAGTTTGTCAAAATTGCTACAGCAGCTTACGTTCTCAATCAGTTGAGAGTTAAATAATTGTATGATGATTAGAATTAAGAATCTGCACTTAAACTAAAAGAAAAACAAGCATAAAACAATAATAATCATATAAAAATAATAGAAACAAAATAAAAGAAGAACCCTCTTTCCTCATTAATTGTCTATATAATCATGGAAAATATAAAAGAAAAACAAAATCAAATAACTCAGTTTATGTATGTAGGGAATTTTTGTATTTTTAATTTATATTTCTGTATTTTTTTATGTTTAGAGCATAAAACTTATATAAAATCTAGGTATACTTAATATTAGTGAAATAGTTGTACCAAAAAACAAAAACAAAACAAAAACAATGTAAATGTGTTGCTTGTTATTATTTTGAAATATAAGTAGAAAATCATAATTTATTTAAAATAAAACAAAAGACATACATTCTAAAATATGTAAACAAAAATGTTAAAAATACATTAAATAATATATATATATATATATAAATATATGAACCATGCAAAATACAATAATAAATTTTAATAAAAAAAAAACAATGTATCAACATTTTTAGGTCGAATTTAGAAAAAAAAAAATTTTCAAATTTAAGATGAAATAAATTGATACATAAATAAAAGTATTAATAAAAAAGGAAGCAAATAAGAACAAAATAAAATAATTGTTATTGTGTTGTTCAAATATGAAAATAAAATAAAAAATATACATATATATATAAAATAGTTGAGAACCAAAAAGACGTGAAGGTTTTTGAAAGTCAATAACTAGAAATAAAATGTCTAAAACTTACATAAATAAAGACAGAAGTCAAATATATAAAAACAAAAATTACATACGTTTGTAAGTATTGAGTGCTTGAAAATAATTAATAAATAAAACAAATAAACATAATAATTAATTTCAACAAAACATTTATATAAAGATTTAAATTTTGTTTTAAAGAACGTCTCTTAAAAAAAAAAGAAACAGCATGTTTCCTATATGTTTGACATTTTGTTTGTTTATATGCGATATTATTTTTAATGGCTTTGCAATATAATTATATTAAATATAATTTATTATAAATATTTATAAACAAAAATTGTAAGTATAATTAAGTTATTTCAATAATGACATAAACAAACAAATGACATTTTATGTGATTTATTATTTTCTTCAAATTATTTGTAGTAATATTATATTTATAATCTTAATTGTTCTTGGGGATTTATTATACTTATTATTATTATAATTATATTATATTTATTAAATTTACCTCCTTTATGCATCGATTTTTTTTAATTTGTTACTATTTTTTTGATACAAGTTATATTTAATAATAATAAAACAGATAAACTTACATATTATTACATATTTGATTTAAAAATAAAAACACACACTATACTATACAACACAACATCATTATATATTTAAACAAGCATGTAAATGTTCTATTTAATTTATATACAATAAAGTTTATTTATGAAACATACAATTTTTTTTTTTAATTTTCTGTTAATATCTTATTTTTCTTACGTTCTCTTTGTGTGAATCTGTCAAGATATCTAGAATTGTGGTGTCGTGAATTTTAGTTCCAAGTGTCTCCTGCAATTATTTTTTGATTATTTGGGTTAACATTTTACTTTGTTCAGGAACTTTAACTCTGATGTACCTTTTTATATAGCTTAAGATACACATTTGTATAAAATAAAAAAATCTCTTGAAGCAAGCAGATAGGCCTTTAAAAGCTTGTATCTTAATTTCTAATAATTGAGATTGGGATTTCAAATTTTGTAATCACCAATATCTTGAACTTTAAAGACTGCAAACAATTTTTCTCCAATCATTACACTGCAATAAATTGATTGTTATCATTTCAGACTTTATGCAATGGGCCACTTTACCATATGTTGTGTATTCAAATTTGACTTCAGATTGCGAAAGAATGCAAAGACTTCAAGTGAATGCAAATAATGCGTAAAGTCTGAATTGATTGCAATCAATTTATTGCAGTCCAATGATTGGAGACAAATTGATAGCAGTCTTTTGAAGCCAAAATAATTGGTTATTGCATAATTTGAAGTTCCAATCTTTAAGTAAAATCAATAAATGCAATCTTTACGTTGAATTCAATAAACTGTAATGATTGAATTCCCAAAAGTTTACATTCTTTTATAAGTCTAGAAGCTTGTGAGCAAAAATGAAATTACCGATCATAATTTTCTGTTGAAAACTTAAAGAATGTAGCTTGGTATCTATCTAGCCAAAGTAATTCTACCAGAACACAAATTAAAACCTTCATACTTAAATATTAGTTTTTAAGTTAAGTTAAAATTTCAACTCATAATTTAAATAAAATTGCTCTCGGTTCTTAGTCAATAGACAAAACATACGAACATAGTATACCGCTTGTATGAAGGACAGTTCATTTGAGAAATAATAACAAACAGTTTAAAAATGATGTGTTTTGTAAATTGACACCCAGTTTAGTTGCTTTAATTTCTATGTAGAAATAATACACTTCAGAAATCAGTACTTACATTTTGAAATTATAACTACCCAATCTGCAAGGATACATCTTTAGAATTTAATATTAGAAAAACAAACAAATTTCTAGGGAAATCTGGCTATAATTGCATGTAAGATTCTTGGTCGAGGTTTTTTTCAAGGCTGCCACAAAAGTTTTAAAGGCACAAAATAACATCCAGGCCGCATGTTAACGTATTTTTTGTTTTAAGAAAACTGTTTTATTTAGAGAATTTCCTTTACATGGCATTTGTTTTCTGTCTTTCTTTCCCCTCGGAATTTAGTGGTGACAAACAATGTCCTAAGAGAATCAAATTTACTTCAAAGCTTACGATAGGGTTTAATTAATGTTATGTGCAGCGATGAATGAAAATATGTAGTAACGGGTTGTCTTGCGTAAAAATATATAACTTGAGTTATAAGAAAAAAATATGATTTGAAAGGGATTTGTACGAATCGACGGGGACTATGATAAAACCAGTGGATATTTTCTTTGCCATTCAAGAAAATCGTTGAACAAAAATTTGACAAGAAAATTATAATTATCACTTCTAACAAAAAATTTAGATTTTTTTTTTAATGGAAATGTTGTCCGTCTTTTTCAAGGTGTTAGGTCTTTTTGGCCAAAACTATAACTCCTATATCCAAAAATTTCATAAAGCCCAAAGTTGGTTGCAAAGCGAATGTCTAAATGCCCAAATAAATTTTAAGTAAAAGAACGCCAAAATTTGTAGTTGTTATTTTTGTGACATTTATTTTGGGCATTTATTTGGGCATGTTCTAGCCCAAACAACAGGCAGGTTCAGACAACACAAGGGACTTCATTTGCAGTCAACGTCATCCTTTGAACGTGAATTTTGACCAAGGCAACTATTAAGTTTTTCAAGTGTCATGAATTTCAAATTCAGAACTACCAAATTCAGAAAACTACCAAAAACATTATTGTCTGCAAAACACTTCTCAGGCAATCTACAAGTCCATCACGATAAGTATTTTGTATTGTAAAAAAATATTACTTATTTCTTCTCCAAATTGACAAGGAGCCCTTTTATAGAAAACATTGAATGAAGTTGTGCAGAAAATTAATAAATCATAGAGTAATAAAGTTCAGCTTGCAGTTGAATGAAAAAAAATGATTAAATGTCACTTTGACAGCAGTAGGCTTGACTTGATAGTTAGGGAGATTTTTCTTGACTAACTTTCCAGTCAACTTTCCAATAAAGTTGCCTTAATTGGAAGGTAATTTTTTGGCAGCTGGCCAATCAGATACTAGAAACTTGCCTTACTTTCAAGTCCCTTATGTTGTCTGAACCTGCCCATTTATTTGGGCAAAATGACATCGATTTTGGGCTGTGTTGCATTTTCTCTGATAAAGTTTTTGGTCGATATTTTTGGTGGTGTTATTTTATTAGCTAATAACTTCGAATTCTTTTTTTATTTGAAATTTTATGAAACCCAAAAAAGTTTTAACGCCAAAAGGTTCCGTAATATTGCTCAAATATTGCACTAACAATATATGTTGGTAAAGAGACCTAACGCCCTTTTTCGAAAGCAATATCAAACTTTTTTCCAGGAATGCGAGAAATGATGTTCGAAAATATTGGCAAAAAGTGAAAACACATATTTAAAAAAAGATGCACGATACAAATTTATATAGAAGTAGAGAGAAATTTAATGTAAATAAAACATACATTTAAAACGAAAACTGCCGCAATTGAAAACAGTCTTTAGCTAAAATTAAATTCCACGAAAAATGAGCAGTACTTTTTTCTGTGCTCTATCACCGAATACAGTAGATACACAGGCGTATTATTTTAAAAGTAAAAAAATGAGAAGGTTCTGTTTCATTAGTGTTGCTCAAGTCAAAATAAATGAAATTAACTAGGTATCATTGGTCTTCATCACTGAAAATTATGTTTCAAGCGTTAAATTTTGAATGCATTCCCACCTTTCACTTTTATTTTCAATGATTTAACCTCAAATACTGGATTCCAACCAAGAAATACATGTTTTCAATGTGGACATTTGTGTCCATTGACAGAAGTTTTCTATGATAGCTATAACTGGCCCCGAATGATAAACATATTTCAATGATCACGATAACCATTAAAAAAAAATAGAGTTCAGTTATATAGCTATCATTGATTTTCATTATTAAAACCAATCATTGGAATTTCATGATTGAAATCATTCATTTAAGGTTAGATGTGATAATTGAAACCAAAACTGATAGGTGTTTATACAAAGAAAATGGAAAAGTTAAAAATAAACTAAAATAAAAGTTTTGGTTTGAAAAACGTATGTTTTTGTAAATAATAGTTCTACAACTTATAAGCTTCACTTTAATACCAAACATACCAAATTTAACTCTTCTAATCGTTTTTAAGTCACGAAACTAAATTTTCAATCATAGCTATAATTTGTCTCCTAGTTATTATTATAAGCTTTTATTGTCTCAGTTTAAAGATTATATTTATTTATTTAAAATATTATTAACTAAATGCTTTCAAACGTTAAAAGAAAAAAGGTATTTTTTGCTAAAATTTAAAAAAAACTTACAATATTAAAACTATGCAATTATAAATCTAAAATTTGTACATATATTGAATAAAATAATTAGGTTCAATTTGAAAAGTTAATAATGTTGGTTATTGGCATAAGACTTCCCCAAGGCTATCCATGTATCTCTATTTTTGGCATCGTTGTACCAATTTGTGCTTATTTGTGATAGATCGTCACTCCATACTTTATTGTGTCTGCTGGTCTATTGTTTCTGGTCTCCATTTCGTTGTCATTTTTGTCCTGAAGTCTAGATACATGTCCTGCCCAGCTCTATTTCAGACCTTATTGTTCTATTTATTCCGGTTCTATTGCACATATCTTCATTTCGTACCCTTTGACTTGGCCGTATGTTCAGAATTTGTATTTCAATTTTGGCCTGACATATCCTTAGCTGGTCAAGTGTTTTTGCAGCGTCTTAGTGTAACACAAAATTAAACCAAATTGACCGAACATTACCTTAGTAATTTAAATTTGTCTTTTCAAAAATATTTTTTCTTCTAACATTATCTTAAGTCAAAGCAAAGTAAAATTTTGAATTTGAAAACTACGCGACGATATAAATTTCGGTACACTGGGGTGTATATGTTCTTAATTTTATAGTTCTTAAATATTTTATTTAATTTTCTTACTTATCCTTCTTCAGATTTTTAGTTTAGTTACACACGTTTTTGTGTTTTTTTCTTAAGCAAAGTCATGTATAACTTATTTTGTGTTTTATTTTTATAACTTTTAAAAAATGCACACAAAAAAGACAATACATATACATATATATTTAAAATATAGGTATAAAATGATGTCTTATAATCTCGTATATTTCTTAAATTAAATAAAATGAAAAATCTACACAATAAAAAATAAAAATCTTTTCCAAAATTGATATATTTCAAAATCCTAATTCAAGGATCACACAATAATACATAATACATCACAATAAAATAAACAAATAATTTTTTAATATCAAAAAAGGACACTATTATATCCTGACAAGTCTGTGTAACACAACAAACAAAAATAAAAACACCACATTTTGTATCAATTTATTATTATAAACTTTAAATACATGCAAATATATTTCCGTAAAACAAAAATAAAAATAAAAAAATATTCTATAAATATAAATAAATAAGGAATTGGTCCATTGAACACAAAATATAACAACAACAAAAATAAATAAAAAAGAAAGCACACCTCATCATCAAAAAATAAAAACAAATAAAATAAAAAATCATATTATACAAAAATAATTTAAGTATAAAAGTAGCGATGGTAGATAAATAAATTTTAGATGAATAAATGTTGAAAGGATAATAATAAATGTTAAAAACAAATACACACCAAATATTTTAGTCCTGATGTAAGAAAAAAAAAGAAGAAGAAATATCCAAGAAAATTTCCGCTAAACCAAAAAAGGAATCTGAAGGATATTTTATTTGTATAAGGAAACGCAAAGGATATAAGGATATATTCTAAGCAATGAAATTGAAAATAATAAAATATATACCTACATGCATATAAAAAAATATATATACACCTATTATATGTATATAAAATGAAAGATAACTGCATTTAAAATTGTGTCGTTTTCGTCCTTTTTTTCCTCTTTCTTATTTTGTTGCACGATTTTGAAATCCTGTTCAATCGTCCAAAGCTCTTAGAAAGAGTGTGTGATCGACCAGTATCCAAGCTGGACCATCAATCCTTTGATAGATTTTCTTGGGCTAAAATGTACACATATTTGTACTATGTGTCGTATGGGTGGTTAATCCTTATTTTCTCAAAGGATATATACAATGATTTATAAAGTACATATATTTTCTTCAATCGGCTTTGGGGCGATTTATATTTGAATACAAGGAATTCTGCTTCTTTTCCTAGAACAAGAAGAAGAACAAGAATAAGATGTATAGAAAAACAATAATGTGAATCCTTTTTTGTATAGAAATAATGCCAATCCTTCAAACAACACATTCGAGACTATGGGTTTATATGTATATATGTAAAAGAGGATAAGCGATTCAAGTTTGAGAAGAAGACGATTTTTGTTCCTTGGAAAATCCTTTGACATTTTATTTCAGATTCTTATACAAAAGAACACAAGAAGTTTGATGTCTTTCAATCTTTGATATAAAGTTTCGGCTATTTAGGATTTGGCAATTTGGAAGGCCGTTGGGCATTTTTAAAGATAAAATATATTTGATGTGGTTTTTGATTATGGGCGAATCTATCATCAATCGATGTTTTGATAGATGAAACAGGGACATATCTTATCCTTTGACGATAAAATGTTAGTAGCGAGATCGTCTTAGATAAAATAATATGTTTCGGTTTCGGTTAGTGTGAGAATTTCGACATGTGTATAAGACATAATAAAGACGACTACGACGGCTTTATTTCTCTTTGTAAAACATGTGCTTCGATTATCAAAAAAATTATTATTTTAACAACGAAAATCCACTTATCTTAAAAATAAAAAAGAGGCTGGGATGCTACCAACAATATTTTGCATAATGATAAAAGAGTTTGATTTCAAAATCTATTTCGGTTAACGAGATTTTTATTCGAAAACCAATTTTTACCAATTTTAGTAGCATTTCTTAAAAGTTTTTATTTCTAATATAAACAAAAACAAATTGGATTAATGAAATTAATTTGAAGCCTATATCTTAAATTTTTGAAAAGATATTTGAGTCGAAAATCAATGTTTAGTAATGTTTTTTCGGTTTTTATTTTTTATAAAAAAAACTGTTATTTCGATTTTACTCAAAATTTTACCAGATATTGAAAACGTTATTTTTCGTTGCACAAAATTGTTTTGGAGATAAAATCATTTTTTATTCGTAAAATCTTAGGGTTTACAATTTTTTTTTTTCAGTTTTTTTTTGATTTAAAAAAAAAAACCGTTAATTGAATTTTTTTCCAAAAATACCATATCAGACATCTTTCTAAAAATCTTTTGTTTCGACTCTAGGGACCTTGAAACGTCGAGAAATGTCAAAATTTTCAATTTGACAAATCGGACCCATTACAATAACAATAACTTTCTATGAGAAGTTAAAAATAATAATATACCTATTTAATGGCTTCAATGAAAATGTCATTATATCGCAACTCATATATTTTTTGAGACTTTTTTTGAATGGACGTATTTTAGTGTTAAGAATAATGAAGTTTTCTTTTCGATAAAAAATTAAAGTGGTTTTATATGGAAGCCCATACAAAAATTTTAAACAAATAAGATACATTTTTAAAAGAGTATACAACAGAGGACAGATACTTTCATTACAGATACAGAAAGTTATAGCTATCATTGGTTTTCATTATTGAACATTTTTTTCGAAATTTAAAAACGATTAATAAAGTTAACTTCGTTGTTTTTGGTATTAAAATTAAGGTAATGAGTTGTAGAATTTTTTAGTAAAAAATACTTTATTTAATGAAATCATTTTTAATGAAAATCTGATTGTTGATTTCATATTTCAGAACAAAATCGTTCCACGCATTAAATTTTCTTTGTATTCCCACCTGTCACCTGTTTTACTTTCATTGATCAACTCTAACCTGAAATGCTTGATTCTTATCAGGAAATACTTGATTCAAATCAGGGAATTTGTGTCCAATCGTCATTCTGCACAAACGGATAAGTTTGACAGGGATGCCAAAACTAGACATTGCTCTGTAGAGCTCTTCCTTATAGATGCTGTCATACGCGGCTTTAAAATCGATAAAGCCATGGTGGGTATCAATTTGAAGTTCCTGGGTTTTTTCCAAGATCTGTCGTAATGTGAATATTTGATCAATGGTGGACTTTCCTGGTCTGAAGCCGATGAGTTGGTGCATGCTCCCTACCAAGTCATCGCCTGCTGCTTTGAATAATTCGGCAGCGATGTCGTCAGCTCCAGCAGCTTTGTTTGACTTCAGTTTCGATATAGATATCTTCACTTCGTCGAGGTCGGGTAGGCGGAATTGTTTCGGGTGATTTTTTTGAGGTTAGGATTTTCATGCATTAGTATTTGACAGATCACGCGGGATTTCAGACATGGTGTCAAAGAGAAAGATCGTTAGGTTAGGTTAAAGTGGCTGTTGGTTTGGGACGACCAACACACTTAGACCAAAGTATGGTCCGTTGTGATACCACATGGATCAGTTAATCAGCTTAACTCGTTGAACCAATTGGAGCTTCGAATGGAGCGTAGGAGACAACTAATGTCTGAATTTTTTAGATCGCTGGTATCGTTAAAGTAGTAGTCTCCAAGGTGGATTCTACGTCTTTGTGATAAGGCAGGGCATGTGCACAGAAGATGAGAGATTGTCTCCTCTTCTTCTTCGTCCATGCAACTCCTACAAAAATCATTTGCAGGGGCTCCAAGTCGAATAGCATGCCTTCCTATTAAGCAGTGCCCAGTCAGGACACCTATAACGTAGCTAATGTGCAATCTACTCAGAGAGATTAATTGTTTTGAGCGCTTGGTGCTAAGATTAGGCCAAATTCGTTTAGTCGCTACACAGGTGGTGGTGTTATTCCACCTGAAGTTTGTTTTCTCTATGGTATCTTGCTTTAGCATGAGTTTACATGTAGCTAAGGGGATACCTACGCTAGCATTATGAGCCAGCAGAGGTAAAGTTGTTCCGCTTTTTGCAAGTTCGTCAGCTTTGCAATTTCCTGGAATGTCTCTATGGCCCGGCACCCAGAAAATGTGAATTTTGAACTGTGTAGCCATCTCCGTAAGAGATGATCGACAATTTAGGGCTGTTAATGAGTTTGTGGAGACAGAGTCTAGGGACTTTAATGCGGCTTGGCTATCCGAGAAGATGCGTATATCATTAGTTGATATAACGTTTTCTCTAAGCCAGGATAGGACTTCTTTTATAGCCAGGATTTCAGCTTGGAACACGCTACAATGATCGGGTAGACGAAAGGAGAGACTTAAGTTTAGTCCATCTGAGTATACGCTTCCACCGACCCCATCCTCCGTTTTTGATCCGTCTGTATAAAAGTTTATAGGACCATCGTTTAAAAATGATGTATTCTCCCAAGAAGACCTGGGAGGTATAGTCACTTTGAAGCTATAGTTATTAAACTGAGGATGGGGTATGGTGTAGTCAATATTACTACTTATAGTTCTGAACGAGTTCAAAATAGTGGTGTGGCCAATTCCATTATTGATCCACAGAGAGGAGGCTTGAAGCCGTATGGCAGTGTTAGCGGCCGTTTGCTTGCTGAAATAGTCCAGCGGTATTAGATGGAACAGAACATCTAGTGAAGCGGAGGGGGTGGAGCGAAGTGCTCCTCCCATACACAGGCAGGCTGTTCGTTGGACTTTGCTGAGTTTATCGCGGTTTGTCGCTGTATCTAGCGCCGTCCACCATACCACTACTCCATAAGTAAGGATCGGTCTTATGACCGAGATGTATAGCCAGTGTGTAATGCGAGGCTGTAGACCCCATTTATTACCAATGGCCTTTTTACAAGAGAACAGGGCTACTGTGGCCTTGTTTATTCTCTCTTGAATATTAGGTTTCCAACTTAATTTCTTATCTAAAATGAGACCCAAGTATTTTGCTTGTTCAGAGAATTTAAGTGGTACACCGTTTATGAGGGGAGGGTCAATGTGTGGGACTTTGTATTTCCCTGTGAAGAGGACAAGGTCGGTTTTTTGTGGGTTAACGCCTAGTCCACACCGAGAAGCCCATCTGGTGAGCTTATTTAAAGCGTTTTGTAAGAGGTCTTTTAGTATATTGGGATGTTTACCCGTTACCGCAATAGCAACATCGTCCGCATAGGCAAACACTCTGTATCCCTCTCTTTCTAGAGTAATTAGTAATTCATTTATTACTAAGTTCCAGAGGAGAGGGGATAGGACACCACCTTGTGGCGTACCTCTACTGACACCCCTTTGTGTAGTAAAATCGCCCAGTTTTGAATTGATAATCCTGCTTATCAGCATTTGATTAATCAATTCGCTGATCGACTTATCTACCTTTAGAGATGTCAATACACGTGCAATTGCAGATGTGTCGACATTGTTAAATGCACCTTCTATATCTAAGAAGGCAACTAAGGTGTACTCTTTATGATGAATATTCGATTGTACGTACTATACTGTGTAGAGCCGTTTCAACTGATTTCCCTTTGTTGTAGGCGTGTTGAGCCTTTGAAAGGAGGGACTTATCAATACTTGCCCTTAAGTGGATATCGATCAAACGTTCAAAAGTTTTGAGAAGGAATGATGATAAGCTGATAGGTCTTAGGTCTTTAGGGTTAACGTGGCTGGATTTTCCGGCTTTTGGAATAAAAACAACTTTAACTTGTCTCCAAGACATCGGGATGTATGCCAATTTAAGGCATCCCTTGAAGATGTTTTCTAGGATGGGTATTAGAAAACTTGCATTTTTTTTTTTTACAGCAGATTTATATGGCTTAAAGCTGTTAATAGCCCATTTGAGTTTTTCCCTAGTGACTAGACCTTGTGGGGTATGTAATATATTGTCACCATTATTAGGTGCAATGTTATTAATAATATTAGAGCTACCAGGAAAGTGAACGTCTAGTAGCAAGTTGAGCGATTCTTCGCTTGAATTGGTCCAGAGGCCAGAGGCGTTTTTCAAGCAGCTTGGCATGATTGGATTTTTGGAGAGGATTTTGCGCAGCCTGGATGCTTCGGAGCAATCTTCCACGTTGCTACAGAAGTTTCTCCAAGACGATCGTTTGGTTTTCCTCAGTTCTTTTTTATAAATCTTCAGTGATTCTTTATATGAATCCCAGTCTGACATGTCTCTAGAAGCTTTCGCTCTGTTAAAGAGTTTTCTGCATTCTTTTCGAAGTGGATCCAGCCCTGAGTTCCACCAGTGTGGCTTCTTTTTACCTCTTACTTGTATAAGAGGGCATGCAGTATCTAGAGCTTTGTTTAGGGCTAAAAGAGAAAGGTGCTCAGTATGCTTTGACATTTCATCATGAATAGACTTACTAACGAGCAACGCTTGCAAATCATTGAATTTTATTACCAAAATCAGTGTTCGGTTCGAAATGTGTTTCGCGCTTTACGCAAATTTTATGCGTTTTTTTTTTAAAAAAGTTCTCAAGCTCTTAAAAAATCACCCATTATGTATTTATTGTCCTCCATTGAAAAGAGGACATTGTTTAATATAATGGGTGATTTTTTAAGAGCTTGAGAACTTTTTTAAAAAAAAAATTTGCGTAAAGCGCGAAACACATTTCGAACCGAACACTGATTTTGATAATAAAATTCAATGATTTGCAAGCGTTGCTCGTTAGTAAGTCTATTCATGATGAAATGTCAAAGCATACTGAGCATCTTTCTCTTTGACACCATGTCTGAAATCCCGCGTGATCTGTCAAATACTAATGCATGAAAATCCTAACCTCAAAAAAATCACCCGATAGTTTCCATATTCTCAACACAGACTGTGGTACTACTACCATGTTCCCCTGATGGTCCTTATAGGCTTCGGTTCGTGGCTGGTAACCTTGGGAGGTTTTTTTTACCTTTTGGTAAATTTTACGAACCTCATTCCTGTTGTGACATCCCTCTATCTCCTCGATCGCGCGCTTCTCATATTCTCTTCGTTTTCATCTAATAAGCCAGTGTTCTTCTCTCCTCTTCTGCTCATAGAGCTCGCGAGCAGCTCTGGTCCTTTTGTGCATCGCCGTTTTGTATGCCTGTTGCTTAGTTGCGTGCGCTTGCCGGCATTCGTCGTCATTCAGACGCGGCATCTCTGATGACTGCAAGGCAATGTTGCCACTGGTTTTCAATGCTTAATGCAGGCAGCATAGGACTTCTTAAAGATTATTAGAGACTCGATCGGAAAAGGACATGGCAGTCTCTTGCGATTGTAGCCGCCTAACGTCGAAACTTCTCACAGTATTTCCTTGTTTTGGCTTGGATCGTGATATCCGTACTCGAAGAAGCTCAAGACTAGAGTCTAGTTCGAATAACAAATCCATACCCAAATAGACGCTGTTTTTGTTCTCGGTAACAGTCGCCGTAGTATACATCGCAGTATTTTAGTTTGCGTTTGCCCGGTCCATCCCATCGCACTTCTTGGATGGCGGTAATATCTGCCTTCCAGCAGTTTAGGGCTTCCGCTAATTGTTCGGCTGCACGTGGTCTGGTAAGGGACCTAATATTCTACGAACAGATCCGAAGTTCGTTGTCCTTAATCATCAGTCATCCCGACGGCACAACCCCCAACCTGGAGGGCCAATTCCTTAGTATAACTCCAAGGACTGGCAGCCGGATAAACCGCTTCTTATAGACCTGGGCTCCGAATATGTCGTAGAAGCCCTATAAGGTGTTCACTAAGTAGTTCAACCTTACTGGAACTGTAGACGCCACCGTTGATGCCATCTCGGGAATTCGTTCGCTCAAGCCCTCTAGCTAGACTTATGGATTAAATTATTGATGCGATTTCTTGAAGCTTAAGGGTGCTTCCTTTTTTGTTTCATTTTACAAAATTTAACAAAACAACGAACCTATCACATTCATAACAATTTCAAACACAAAAAGATAACTTCCAATCAGTCTGTCTGTTCCGTCTGTCGATTTGCCTAAAACGTTAACAAAATATTAATTACAATATTTTGTGTTTGTTCTCAAGATACTTATGTCGAAAACCATTTCCTATCAGCTTTCTGTTGTTTTTGTAGATTTTCTGTTTTTTTTTTTTGTAAAAAAAGTTGTCATTTGATTTTTTCTAAAAAATTTCTAAAAGTTAGCAACATTTTTTTGCATATGATACAAATTTTTCATTTTACATATTATCTGTTTTTGTACCCGAGATATAAAGTCGAAAACCAATTTCTATTTTCGATTTTAGGAGCATCTTTTGAAAGTTTTTATTTCTTACATAAAACATACCGATTCCGTTAAAAACTAAATTTAGCACAAAATAAAATTCCTTCATTTATTCACGTGATATCTAAGATCGAACATCAATTTTTACCAATTTTGTGTAGTATTTTTTTGTAGATTTAAATTTTTATAAAAAACTAACTGTTGGATTTTTATATGAATTTTACACGAATTATCGCTTCTCACTAAGGCAGGGAATTATATTTATGGAAAACCATGTTTTCTGACGAGGCGCATTTTCATCTTTTGTATTATGTTTCCACATACGAGAGGCATCATTGGGACAACATTATCGCAAAAGATCGAATATAACATAGGCATGGGCCATCAAATCGTCATCTTGGAGATGAACTTTGGACTCAATACTTTAGACTTTGGACTTTTTTTTGTGAATAAGCAGGAAATACAGATGTTATGTCAACAATCCATAAATTATATAAAACCCCTGAAGCCAGTATTATCCAAACATGCCGAAAACATCAAGAAGACCTTTGAAAATTGGAGTGACCGAATGCGTTACTTTGAAGCCAAGCAAGTCAGCTACTTAAACTACTTCGTATGCCAATAATAATGGAAATTTTAACTCTACTCGTACTTTTGTTTAAACATTACTCGTTAAATGGCTAATTTATTAATTTATTCTCTAAATGTTCATTATTAATGTATTGTTTATCTATACTTATCTATTTATTAATTTACTTATTTATTCATTTTTTATTTATTTATTTAGTTATTTATTTATTTATTTATGTATATATTAATTTACTTTTTTATTCATTTATTTATTTATTTATTTTATTTATCTATTAAATAATTTATTTATAAACTAATTTATCTATTTATTTATTTATTTTTTTTATTTGTTTGTATTTATTTATTTAACAATTAGTTAATTCTTACTAACAAATTACTAATATATTAAAATATATTTATCAATTAGAATTTATACTAACCTTTTTTTTTACTAACACTTAATCTTAATTTTATTTGAGTCAAAATGTACCTGCCCTTTTCAATTTGAGTTGAAGGTTTTGTTTGTATTTTCCTTCAAAATTATTACTTAAATTATTATTATCTAAGTTCTATATACAAATTAATATACTTGTTCAGCAGAAAGATATCATAGAAAAATATCAAATCTTTGTATGTAAACTGTGCGGTAGCTTACCAAATGTAACTGTTAATACGAAAATAAAGAATATCTATCTATCTTAACTCTTCTTTAAAAAGCCAACAATATTGAATAATAAAACGGTGCAGTGAAAAAAGGCCAACTTTTTAGAGTTAGCCTTATTTCACTTTTGTATATAGTGCATTAGAGCCAATTTTTAACAGTTTGTGTTTTTACACTTAAACAAGTTGAAATAAAGCCAATTTGGTTTTATTTCACTATCAACAGTATGAGTTTACACTCACCGTATTTCACTTTATGATTTTTGTTTTATTTCATGCCACCTAATAAAGCCATAACTCATAGAAAAAAATAATGTTGGTCATTTATATTGCATTTTTAAATAGTAACTTTAATATAACCCCCCTTTACATGCGCTTTGACACAAATGTGTCTTAATTAAATAGATACTCGTACTTATGCTTGATGAGGAGTAAATAAATTGACCAATTTGCATTAGATTTGCTGATTGAAAAAACTTCATAGTTCTAGGGAGGTAATTTATCGAAAAAATTGTCAAAAAGATATAAATTTTTTTGTATTTATTTTTGTTAGATATCGACAGCACCTCCCAAATTACAACCCTTGCATATATTCGAAAGTTTTATTTATTCTGTAATCGTAAGTGTAGACAAATACATATCATATAGGACGAAAGCTCGCGCGACTCGCCAGCTATGCCTACACGACAATCTTCGAAAATTAATAATTTTGTTTCTTATACAGTGCTGTTCGAAAAATGTTGGTCAAACATTTTATTACCCTTTTCGAGATTAGTTCTTGAAATTTAGGAACGCTACGTGTTTTTTATTTTGTACTAGGTAGCAACATTTTTAATGTCAAACACTGTATAAAAGTTGATGTTGTTATCAATAAGAGCTGCATTTGGCTCGTGCTATAGTAGTCCAATACCAACTGAAGTGATTTTGTGGAAAAAAATGGGAAAAATCAGTTTGGAACATAAAGCCAATATTTTGTGTCTGTCACGTCTCAATTTGACAGCACGTGAAATTTCTAAGAGACTGCATATTGCTCAACAAACTGTAGCATGGAATTTGAAAAAATATCGTGAGACCGGGACTACTAGCATCAGAAAAAAAAGGTTAGGGAGGCCAAAAAGGACAGTGGAAGATTGTTTTTTTTTTTGTGTTTTACCGTCGTCGGCATCGGTTCAGGACTTCAGTGGACCTTAAAAACGATCTGTGTCGAGCTACAGATAAGGTAATTTCGTGAAGCTCAGTGAGAAAAAGGCTGGTGAAAGCTAGACTTAGAGCACTCAAGCCGGTACTGAAGCCGGATTTTTTAAAAAGAGTAAAAGAAAAATAATTGCTCTGGGCTCGGGTGCACCTAAATTGGACTCCAGATATGTGGAACAATGTCATCTTTTCAGACGAATCAGCTTTAAAAAAAGCTAAAACTTTTATGACTAAAAATAATATTTGGATTTTTTTTTTTATTTCTAAGGTTAAAAAGTACTTCGAAAAAAATAATATCGATGTACTAAGTTGGCCTCCCAGATTTTAATCCAATTGAGAATATTTGGTCTATAATGAAACTTGAGGTTGCAAAGAAGCGCCCAGAGTCAGTTGATGAATTAAAAAAAACTACTTACCCGGACCTGGAACACGATACCTGCATCCACATGGAAAAACCGATTTTATTCAATGTCTCTCAGATTTGCAGCCGTAATAAAAGTAAGAGGAAGTCCAACAAAGTAGTAATTAGATAAAAGATGTTTCTGGAAAGCAATAAAAAAAAAACAAAAAACTGCACCAATAAAGTAATGTTCTTTAATCCTTAAAAATGAGGCAGGTACCTAATCAAAAAATATGTTGTTATTTCAACACATTTGATAAAATTCGAAAAAAAAGTTTGACCAACAGCTTTCGAACGGCACTGTATAGGTAAGAGAACACATTTTAACTTCCCATAAGAAATTATTGTAATCGGTTCCATTTGTCGAATTGAAAATGTTGACATTTCTCGACGTTTCAAGGTCCCTAGAGTCGAAATAAAAGATTTTTAGAGAGATGCCTGTGCGTGCGTGTATACGTACGTACGGACGTACGTACACACGCACGCACAGACATCTCGCTAAAAGTCTTCCAACTAATTATATCTTATAAGAAATATTGTTTTCAACATTCGCAACACATTTTGAGAAAAATCGAATTGACAGTTTTTTACAAAAGATAAAAACCTAAAAACAAAATATTAATAAAAGTTGGTAAAAATTGATTTTCGACTCAAATATTTTTTCAAAACTTTGAGATATTGGCTTTAAACTAATTTTATCTTTTAAAAAATATTGTTGTCAATTTAACTGAATATTGATTTTGGGAAATGTTGAGAAAAAGATAGTTTTTTTTACCAACAATAAAAACGTAAAAAAAATACGAAAAGTTGGTAAAAATTGATTTTCGACTTAAAGACTTTAAGATGTTGGCTTCAAACTAATTTTATCTTATAAGAAATATTGTTTTCAATATTCGATTAAATTTTGAGAAAAATCGAATTGACAGTTTTCTTACAAAAAATAAAAACTTGGTTAAAATTTACTTTCGACTCAAATATCTTTTCAAAAATTAAAAATATTGGCTTTAAACTTATTTTATCTCACAGAAAATATTGTTTTCGACATTCAATAAATTTTTTATAAAAATTCAACAGTCCGTTTTTTTCATAAAAAAATAAAATCTACAAAAAATAGTACGCAAATTTGGTAAAAATTGATGTTATAGAAGATATTGACTTCAAATTAATTTAATTCATCCAATTAATGATGTTAAAAAGTAGCCAAAAACTTATTTGTTTTTATTTTGTTGTTTACACTTTGTTACGAAATTACATTTGACATTTGTCAAGTTTTGGTGGTCCACTTCAGAAAACTTAACTCATTACCCGTGTTTTGTTGGAAAATCTATCCATAGTATAGTAGGATTTTACACGAATAACAAAAACAATATCCATAATATGAATAACACCGACAAAAGTTAGAGTAGAATCCTTACTATGGATGGACTTTTGACATTTATACGAGTTTTGAATGGATCTTATGTGATTTCGTTCGTTGAGTAGTTGTGCATTTAGAATCATGTATGTTTTCCATTGGGGAAAAAAATCAATCTATTACTGTTGATATTATTTAGTTTTGTTAGTGAAAATGGACTAACTGGGCTTATTTTGCAAGAGAAAACAATATAAAAGATATTTATGTTTTGCTATGTTTCCACCAAAGGTTTATCTCAGTTTAGATGAGATAAATCTTTTTGGTGTTTCCACCGCACAAGAAGATTTAAAAATGATTAAGTTTGACAGCACTTTCTAAAATGCAAATGGTGTTTCGATGTTTCTTATGAATTGCAAGTGAGATAGTTTGATTCGTGTTAAACAATAAAAAACTGAATAGTTCAGCACAATATAAGAATATGGTACCTACTCCATGTGCATTTTTTTTTAAAATTTGATTAAAGCAAAACTATATTTTTTTTACACAAACATGCAAATAAACAACCCATAACGCATTATCTGTAAAACCAACTCCTCCACACAGGTTTTTCTTCACAAATTTTGATTCGACTCCGATCCCCGAACGGAATCGAGGCGAATCAAGCTCATTTCAACTAGATTCAGGTATATAAAGAATTTTGGCGAGCTTCAAGCACGCTTCAACACCACATGTTAATGTAGTAGTCTACAAACAAACCTCCTTCTTGAAGTTTTTATTTTATGTCAAATTGTTTGGTTAAAACTTTGAAATCGACTATCACCTTACATAGACGTATTTTCTTGATTTTGATAGTCAACTATCAAAAATCACATTACACGATTTCACCCCTGGTCTGAATTTCGCTATTTTTTTTTTTGGAATTTTTTGATAAATTATTATGGCAAATATTCAGTTGTATCAACTTTCAAATATAAAAACCGAACTACTGCGGATCGTTTTTTTGGCAATTTCTCACTTTACTATATATGGAATACGAAAAAACACACTTAATAAGTATAAGTACTTATGTAGTTTGTCTAAAAAAACCTCACGTTAACATTAATACGAATAATTTAAAAAAGTGCAGATTCGTGAACTATAGAATTATGAGAGATTTTAAAATCTTAAAAGAGGAAGATCGAGATTTCCAGACAAAAATATACGTTATACATATTTATTTTTAAAAATTCGCTTTATGATGGTTTAACTTGAAACTTATTCTTTAAAGTATATCTTATACTAGTAACGACTCAATTTGTTCACTTTAAAAAAATCGAAAAAGAAATATTTTCTCTTACCTATAGACTTCAAAAATGAAATAAAGCTAAATTTAGAACAAGTAATAATTTTCGTACACACATAGTTACAATATTGTCAACCAACTCATTTTGTCATATTGTCACTCATTCATTTTAGGAAACCATCAAATAAGGCTGCACACCATCTGTCAGTTCTAGAAATATTATCAAGAAGGTATAAAACCAATAACTATTTCCACCTGATGCGAACATAATTAAATTAGGTAAGTACTTAACAATCTACAAAGTTATATAAATAGTGTACCTACTGTCAGAACAATCATACAAAAATTCCCATGCATCATCAATACTACGACCACCTATGTACATGTACCTTACTTTATTTAAACTACTGAAAGCCTGGGAATTTCTAACAGATGGACAGTCACTAAAAAATTCCTCTACATCATGTACCTTATACCTACCTATGTATCTATACTAAAAGCATCCTCTAGAGGTAAAGGTACATTTTACCTTAATTACTTGTAAACTATTTTAAAACATTAGAGATTCCCAAAGTTCCCATCATTGTCTGCCTCTCTGTATCCTTTTTCTGAGTTGAAGGAAGACACAAAAAATAATATTACAGTTTCCAAATCATCATCACTTTTTAACTTACACTCTTCGTGACATGTATTGTGAAAATGTTACAACATCACATTCAGAGATAGGTTAACAAAGCCTTCCAGCAAGTAAACATTAAACAAAACAAAAATACTCATCTTCTTCACCCCTATTTTATGATGGGAAGGTCTAGGTAGGTTATAGGTAAAGGTATTTGCATGCAACATCCCATCTCTACTCTTGAGCCTTTACTATCTTTTAGGTCGTTCCGGTGTGGGAACTTTAACTGGTGTGAAAATTTTGACTACACACCCTCTCTTGACATTCATATCCATCTTGTAATCGGTTTGAGAGAGGTTACAAAACCATACACGCTCGTCGTTCGGTCATATACCACACCACCACCATCGCCGTGCCGCGTTTTATTCACCTATCAAAATCAACCCTCATTTCGACTTATTTGCTACTCTATACACATCAAAACTGAAAACAGAGACCAAAGGACCAGAAGACACTCGCATCGCTTTGCCTTCTCCTCGCCTGTCATGTCCTTGGCCAAAGCGAGCTTCATCGAATGACCAAAAAAAGTAGAAGTAGATATTATAAAGTGCGTGACTACAGAAACAGAACAACACGATGAGATGAGAACACGTGGTCCAGCTCACATGAAGGTATTAGCGCGTAACACACAACGGATGATTACACCCTCTCGTAAACATCGCAGATCACACACAACATAGGAGATAACTTCGCGCGAAGTACCATAGCACACAGGACGGACGGTAGTAGGATTGGACAAACCCCTTTTTTTGCTACAATTGCAGGGTGGTGAATCATGGTTACCAACTAGGAGAACATTTTGTCTTTAAAGCAATTTTTTTCGCGTGCTTTTGGAACTTAAAAGAACGTATATTGGATTAAACAAAAACAAAAAAACAACCGAAATAAAAAAAAGAATAAATTATTATTTTTGATTGACAGTCTTGATTGACGGCATCTTAACTTACAAAATCTAAGCAATAAAATTTCGCCATTCCTTGGTCAATACTGTCAGTTTTGATGGAAATTTTGTGATATATGCATAGCAATGCAAATCTGATACTTTACAACATTTCAGATAAATTGTATATTTTCTTCAGTTGATAAAAGTTTTTAGACTCCATCGATCAAAACTGTCAGTTGCGGCTAACGTTATGAATCATGCGACATCTAAAATCACTAAATCTGAGCAAATTTTACATTTTGCATCAGTCATTTGTAAAAACTGTCAATTATAATGGATGTTTTGTGGTGTATGGTACTTAAAAACTTTGACTAAATAAGCTTCATGATAATTTTTATAACTTATTAACAAATCTTCTGCTTTTTCAAGTTTGAAAGAAAAATTCACAACTCTATAAAGTAATTGTTGATAACATTTTATCGAATGTTAAATAAAATAAAATTATGTATTATACTTTACTAAAATATTGGGACTAAATAATAATTTCTTCATAAGTCTTCTAGTTGTTTGAAGCTTAAGACAAATGTATGACTTTATTAAATAAATAGCTTAAATCATTCCATCGATCGAAATTTTCAGATCAGAATGAATCTCAAAAAAACGATAAAATGTGATAGAAATTTAAATTAATTTTGTTTATTAGTGAAAACCCATCAGTTATTCGTCAAAACTGGATTGACTGGCTGATGGAAAATTATGTATTATTTTGTATTAGAAAACTGAGAAGATAAACTTAAAGATAATGTGTATTCGTTTTTTATAAATATTCTGGTTTTTTGAAGTTTTAAAATAAAAATTCACAATTTGAAAAAAGGAATAGTTGATAATATTCTATCAATCAAGAGTGACAGTTCTGAATGTACATATTTAAAAAAAAAAAGATAAAATGTGATACAAATTTCATTCCGTTTCAGTCATTTGTCAAAACTGAAAAATATGATGTATTGAAGGATTGATGGACAATTATAAAGTATACTTTACTAAGAAAGTGGCACTTAATAAACTTGAGGATCATTTTTAAAATTTCTTCACAAGTCTTCTTGTTTTTTTAAAGTTTAAAATAAAAATTCATAATTCTGTTAAAGTTATAGTCAGTCAGCCCATCAATCAAAACTGTCAGTTCAGAATGAATTTCAATTAGTTTTACTTATTTTTAAAAATTCATCATATTCATTCACATTGTCAATTATGGTGGATAGATTGTTTGATTAATGGACAATGTAGTGTTTTGCACCGAAAAACTGGGATAGTAAAATCGTTGCTTATACTTTCTCTATAAATCTGTTTTTTTTTTTCGTTGTTTTATATTCTTAACTATTTATTAAAAACAATATTTTGTGATGCACATATCTAGAACTGAAAGCTGTTCAGTCTCCTCGATGCAAGTGCCAACCATGAATAGTGGCATTTGGAGAGGATTACGATTTTGCGACAGTAGACAGCATTGTGTTTTCGAAACATTAAATTCTACACGGTTTTTGAGTTCACATTGGACAATGTTGTCAAGATCAGAATTTAATGAGCTCATCGTACAAGGATGACAATCTAAAAACGAATATACGAGTAAGAAGCTATGGTTATAGAAAAGCTTAAGCAGTGATTCTGCCAGCGTTGAAGAACACCCCTTCAGAACAATAGCGGGGATACTATCCGGCCAGCGGATTTGTGTCTTTCAAGGGTTTTCAGTGCTTTTGCAACTGCGCTAGTGCGAGAGAAGATTCGTCTGATATAATCGTTTATGCTTCAAAGTCAAATTGACAGCAAATTGTGCTGGAAGCAAATTGGTTTTATTAATCGTGCTTAAAAAAGGAGTATCATAAAAAACGAGGGTAGGAACCGACGATGGTGCACATTTTTTAAAAATGACCAGACATTTTTACTGCCTTAGAAACATTGTAGTATTTTTGGTCTTTCAAAAATTGAATGCATGAAGCATGTCCTTTACAGCTCTTTCTTAAATTTATTCCTGTTTTCCTCAGTGGCGTTGGCCTTTTTATCCGTAAATTTACATCTTTGATCCAAATAACCTTCTAACAGCTGGAATCAAACCATGAGTTTTCTTTGGGGTTGATAGATTTCACCAGATAAAATTTCTCATTCCATAAAGAATTACGTTTGTAATCATACCACAGATAAAGTCCTAGTTGGCTTTCTCGCATGGGAAATTTGCAGATATGACACAATGGTCTGATGTCCCTAGAGACGATAATACACTGATCGCATATTTATTAGGATCAGAGGTAAGAAACAAGTTTAGTATTGGCGGATTTTAAAAAAATCTTCAAGTCTGGTTTATATTATGGAATATGAATGGCAGATTTCGTGTAAATATTAAGAAAATGAAGTGAAAACTAATCTCTCTAATCGATCAAAACTGTCAGTTCGGCCTTAGTTTCATATAATGGTAGAATTTGGCAGATTATCGATTACATGCGATGGTTTTAATTTTGGCTATGAAGCTCACAAAATTCGCTACGCCTGTCAATCTAGATAGCTAACGAGTTGCAATTAAGAAAACTTAAAACCCCTTAAATTAATTTGGTCAAATATTCAAAGTGGTAACCATATTTCAAATATATCTTCAAGTTATCTTCTTCCAGGGACAAACCCACCAACGAACAAAGTTTGGTCAGAACTGAGAATATAAATGAAGGATTCACATGCAAGCATCAAGCTTTATGCTCCCAGGACAGAAAGAATATAGGTTGTGGTTTAGCTAAAGGTTAAGGTATATACTCAACTCGTATAATGATTTTCTGCTCTTTCAATTTCGTTTCGCTTTTATTGTCAGTGTCAGGGAATCAGGTAATTCCAAGGATAAACTCTGCTCTGAAGCACTGATGTTCTTGACTACTACGAGAAACGACTTCGAAGTTACAGAAGAGGTCCTTTTTAGCCTTGATTCATTGAATCCTAACCTATAACCGCATCACAGATGGCATATTCGTGTTGCTTTTGCTTGTGGAACAACCTTAAATATTGCCCGGGCTTGGACTTGGACTTGAACGCTCGGTCTGGGACTAGGACTCGTCGATGATTTGATGATGATTTTTCGGTTTCTTTTGTGCATGTTTATCATGCTCTATATACGAGTAGTCGTCGCGTCGGTCGTACAACATAAAGAGGGTGAAAAGTTTAGCGATGTTGATGATGATGATGGTCATCTTAATTCGACTAAGGATGAGCTCTGCTATAACTTTGGGGTTTTTTTTTTATGGCAGGATAATTGCGTGCGCAATGAGATGGCAGTAAATCGAAAAGGAACGAAATAATGGCCGCGTTACGGTCGGTCCTGTGGGCGGTGGCAGAAGAGAGGCGTATAATAAAGAGTATTTGTATTTGAAAGATTGAAATTTGTGGTAATAGAGTGGTAATTATGTTCAAACGACTTATTGTTAGTTTTGTTTGTTGTTTGGAAGGATAATACATTGAAGGACTTTACTTTACGTAGGTTTTGATATAAGAATGGTCATTCTTCAGAACAAATGTATGTTTATAGAAGAGGTCTTCTTACAAGCTTACAATTACAACAATAACAACAACAACAGAAAACATATTGTCAGTGTTCGTTCTTCTCTTTGTTATGGGAATTAAAGCAGTTGTTGATGAATTTTATTGCTAACGATTTATTTTATTTCGAAGGCGATTTCATTTCATTTCATTTTGTTATCTTGTCAGAGATGTTAAATGATAACAAAAATCTTTGTCTTCATTGTGCATTTGACTTGATGGGGAGTAAAGGTATAATAAGGTATAAAACATTTTGGAAGAAATTTAGGTTTTGGGTAACTCTGTTAGATTTTTTTTCTTCCTGGTGATGAAAGCCAATAAATCACCAATAATGGTGGTATAGAAATAAGTTTTATCATAGATTTGACTAATCAATATTAACCATTATATATTTTTGCATTTAAACTTTTTGAAAGATAATCACAAAGTGATAAAAGATTAGTTTTCTCGTCTGTCCTGATACTTGTGTTCTTAGGATGAAATTTTTAATTTATTATAGGAAGCTATTGTAATCGGTCTGATTTGTCCAATTGAGAAGTTTGACATTTCTCGACGTTTAAAGGTACCTACAATCCAAATCAAAGGTTTTCAGAGAGATGTTTGTTTTTGCTGGTATAAGTATGAACGTTCATAGGCCCGTAAGTTCGAGACACCTTTTTTCGTCAGCCATATCTTAAGAAAGGGCAGAGATATCTATTTCAAATAAATTTAAATCAAAAGATGCAGAAATGACTTTAAAAAAATTCAGTGGTTCATGTTTTTTACTATATCAATACAAAAAAAGAGGCTAGGATGGGACCCACACTAATAACTTCCCATCCCGTCTGTCGATTTGTATTGCTTAAAACTTTAACAAAATATTCATAACAATATTTTTATATTTTTAGATAAATATTTTGAAGAATAAATTAAATAATTTTTAACTAGATTATTAGTCAAAAACCAATTTCTACCAATTTTAGTAGCATTTCTTGAAAGTTTTTTTTCCTATCGAAACAAATACAGATTGGATTTTCAAAAAAAAATTAGCAAATAATGAAATAATTTTGAAGTCAATACCTTCGTTTATTGAATACTATTTTTTGTAGATCTTAATTTTTATGAAAAAAAAACTGACTGTCGGATTTTTATAAAAATTTTACTGAATGTCAAAAACAATATTTTCTATAAGATGAAATTAGTTTGAAGTCAAGATCTTAAATTTTTGAAAAGATACTCGTACCTATGTAAGTCGAAAATCAATTTATATCAACTTTAATAATGTTTCTTTTAGGTTTTATTTTTGATAAAAAAAACTGTCATTTCGATTTTTCTTCAAATTTTACCAAATGTCAAAAACGTTTTTTTTCGTTGTATACAATTTTTTTGGATTTAGTTTTTTTGATTTATAAAAACAACTGTTAGTTGATTTTTTTTTTCAAAATTTTAATAGTTTGGTATCCTGTCACAATATATAATATACAATTTAATTCGAGTCGCTATAGCATTATTGGTTCGTAAGATATTTTGGATAAACCAAAATGTTCATTTTTTTAACATTACTATGGTAAATAAACCACCCACTCAATTTGTCTGCATCTTTCTGCATTATTATTTATATAACACAATTTATTTGAAGTCCACCGGTTTTAAAGTCCCTAAAATCCAAATTAAAAGTTTTAAGAGAGGTGTCTGTGTAAGGTTGTGTACGTTCGAAATACCTTTTTTCGTTTATAGCAATTCAAAAAGTGTGTTGTAGTTGATCCCAAATATCTCTTTTACCAATGACGCTTGTGACTTCAATTAAATGTTATATTATACATTAAAACGTAATACGAAAATATAATGTTTTTTCTTAGAGATAAAAAAAACTGAAAAAAGATATTTGTCACCTCGAATATTTTTAAAATAATTGTATGCATCAAAAACTAACGTTTTTGGTATCTAATAAGATGTTTAGAAAAGTTTTTTCTTTTTTTTAAAGACAGTTTTTTTTAGAAAAAATAAAAATCGAAAAAAATAATTACTAAAAGTTGGTAAAAATTGATTTTTGATTCGAACTTGGCAACATTTAAAGATATTGCCTTTAAACTAATTTAATCTTAAAAAAAAATAGGTTTCAACGTTTGGTAAAATTTTTTGAAAAATCCAATTTAGAGTTCAAACAAAATCTACAAACAATTTGCAAAATATGGTTTTCGACTAAATATCTTGAAAATAAATAAAGGTAGTAGATTCAAAATTATTTCATTCTATACAAAATATTGTAAATTCTGCTAAAAATTTTGTTCGATTAAACTATCTCGGGAATAAAAAACAATATTTAAATCAAACTTCAATTTATCATATATGCAAAATATTGTTGTTTACTTTTAGTTAAATATTTTCCATTGGACAACTTATTTTTACAAAAAACGAAAGCCTACAAAAACTGCTGAAAAATAAATTTCGACTCAAGTCTCTGAAAACAAAGAAAGATATTGAATTCAAAATTTATTTGTCATACACAAAATGATTTTTTATTTTATTTGTATTAATATTTTTGTAACTTTTAAAGAAATATCGACCGATTGGCTCGAATTGGAAGTTATCAGTTTTCTTTACATCTCAGCCTCCTTTTTTTTCGATGAAGATTTTCAAAAGACACTCGTTAATGGGTAGGGTATTGATTAGTGTGGGACTCTTACCGCCCTATAACCACCCGTAAATCAGGACCAATCTATGAAAGATCGACAAATGATTTTTTGTTCTTAATTTCCGATTCACTTTAGGGGAAGTTTAAAGTTATAATACTTTCACATAGCTCTAAAACCATCAGTTTATGACTTTGGTTCTTTCTAATCTTCGGAAATTGTTTCGTACATTTAAAACAGTCGCTATTTCGTACTTAGTATGACTGTGTGATGTTTTTTAACCACTTCTGTAACTGTTTCAACTTGTATACCGCTATTTCTTATACCTATACACCAAGGGGCATTTATTTTTCCTCAAAAATGGATGGGTTTAGTATTTGTTTTCTTTGTACAGCCCCGTAGTTGGATGCCATATGTCCAAACGGGTTTCAGTACTTGCATGCTTATAATGGGTGATTTTTTTGAGGTTAGGATTTTCATGCATTAGTATTTGACAGATCACGCGGGATTTCAGACATGGTGTCAAAGAGAAAGATGCTCAGTATGCTTCGACATTTCATCATGAATAGACTTACTAACGAGCAACGCTTGCAAATCATTGAATTTTATTACCAAAATCAGTGTTCGGTTCGAAATGTGTTTCCGCTTTTTTATCGACAATTTTTGTTCAGCGATGAGGCTCATTTCTGGTTGAATGGCTACGTAAATAAGCAAAATTGCCGCATTTGGAGTGAAGAGCAACCAGAAGCCGTTCAAGAACTGCCCATGCATCCCGAAAAATGCACTGTTTGGTGTGGTTTGTACGCTGGTGGAATCATTGGACCGTATTTTTTCAAAGATGCTGTTGGACGCAACGTTACGGTGAATGGCGATCGCTATCGTTCAATGCTAACAAACTTTTTGTTGCCAAAAATGGAAGAACTGAACTTGGTTAACATGTGGTTTCAACAAGATGGCGCTACATGCCACACAGCTCGCGATTCTATGGCCATTTTGAGGGAAAACTTCGGAGAACAATTCATCTCAAGGAATGGACCGGTAAGTTGGCCCCCAAGATCATGCGATTTGACGCCTTTAGACTATTTTTTGTGGGGCTACGTCAAGTCTTAAGTCTACACAAATAAGCCAGCAACTATTCCAGCTTTGGAAGACAACATTTCCGAAGAAATTCGGGCTATTCCGGCCGAAATGCTCGAAAAAGTTACCCAAAATTGGACTTTCCGAATGGACCACCTAAGACGCAGCCGTGGTCAACATTTAAATGAAATTATCTTCAAAAAGTAAATGTCATGGACCAATCTAACGTTTCAAATAAAGAATCGATGAGATTTTGCAAATTTTATGCGTTTTTTTTAAAAAAAAAGTTCTCAAGCTCTTTGTTTTGGATAGATACGAGGTCAGAGCTCTTTCCATTTAATCTTGGCATCCAAAGTATTTGGTAACATTGGAGTAAGATACTTCTGCTTTGTTTAAAGAAATTATATCATTGCTTATGTGTTTGATTGTATAGTGTTTATGCGTAGATCATTTGTAATGGATTTAGCTGGCACTAATATTTCAATATCATCAGTAAAGTGATAGCGTTAATATCCCTTGTATATGAAAGGAACAAGGTTGGTCCTAGGATACCACCGGCTTCAATTCTCTTTAGTTTCGAGTAGTTTTGGGTCGTACAGTACTGTAAAGATTCGGTTCGTAAGATACGATTTTAGTATTTCGTAGTATTGCCTGGGAAGGTCCTTATGCAGTTCCAAGTGAGAAACCTTATCTACATCTAAAAATAAATCAGAGCATACTTGTTTTTTTTAAGCACCTTTTCGACCACATCATTAATTTGATGTACTGGAATGTTTGTTTCTGAGTACAAATTGGTGGTTTGGAATTAGTCTTCTTCTTTGTTCTATTATTTTACATATAACAATTACATATGTAGTTTTCCAATGATGTGGTACATATTATACTCGTAGTTTAATTTTTTAGTTGTCCTGAGATGAGAACTCATACTTAATTTAGCTTATTCTTTATTTCAACATTTCCTGTCAAAGTGAACTCTCAACATTTTAAGTTTCAGCCGTTAATCTCGGTAAATGGAACAGATTTACTTTTTAACTTATAATTTCAGTTTATTCTTTGCCAACTTTTCATTGATAAATTGTTTTGTACAAATATTTTGGGAATTTTAATCGGGATATGGGGAAATCAAATAGTAGGTAATGGGGTTTTTTTTTGCAAAATACTTAAATACGTTTTCTGCTCATCAAAAACAAAAGACTTTACTTTTTTTTTACTTTAAAACAACTTAAAATAAAAAAAGAGTGTGAATAAGATATAAATCTTAATTTATCCTGAACTTATTTGGTCAAAATGGATATCGCAATCGAGTTACATTTGCTTTTCCCAACGTTTTGCTGGCTTCTTCTTCTTATTGCATACAAAATACATAAATCATAGTCTAATGCATGACAACTTTTTAAAAATACCAAATATATTATTAGGTTTTGTACCGAACACAATCCTTACTTATTTTAAATACAATTTAAAATTAGTGCACTTCAAAATGAAGCTCAGTCTTCAGCTTTCTTCTTCTTCTTCCTCTTAAATATAACAACAATCTGACATTTCTCTACATTGAGAAGTTTTTAAAAGATCAACTTATTACGAGGATCTGATTTTGTTCTTTTTATAAAACAATTTTCTTAGAAAACATATTTATTTGATATTTAAAATATTGTCCAAGTGAAATGTGCCCATTTTTGTATTGATCCCTTTTACATGATTATTCATTTTTATGAATGTTAATATATTATACTAGCTGACGCACACACGCGTTGCTGTGACTAACTTTTTTTGTCATATTACATCGTTGTTAACTATTTAAGGGGAACGGTAGGAGAACATCTGACGTAGATGTCATTGGTAAAAAAAACATGGCTGATATTCTACTACCGTTACCCCTTATTACAATAAAATTATTATTTACGAACGAAGACGGAAACGTTAAAGCTGGTATAAAAATTTACTGGTTTGGGATTTGAAGAGGAAGGACTTTAAACACACTTGATTAGCATTTTTGTACAGTTGATGTAAAGCAAACATCAATACAAAAGAATTAAATTTATTATTTATTTATTTATTTATTCAAGTTTGTAACTAAAGAGTATATTACAAAGTTTTTATGAAATAACATGTGGAATTTAAGCTTATAAATGAGGTAGGTAGGGAAGATAGTTACAAATTTTCCAACAATAATATTTATTATTTTTAATTATAAATACTTTTAATTTCAATTGAATTTAGCACTAATCGGTACACAATATTTTTGGTTAACCTGTCTTTCGCTAGCACAAATAGGTTCTACGGTTTTCCTACACGTGAACATGCCACATATAGTAGCTGCCCGTGAGAAAAACATGGATTTTCGAAATCTAAACCACAAATGGATATTGTGTGTCCTTGGGACTTATTTATAATGGTAAAAGCTTAACGAATCTGACTGTATCATTGGAACACGTAGTAACAGGACCACCTTTCCTCTAAACTTTCCAGTTAAAATTCTTGATCTTTTTGATGACCAAACGTGTAACGTTGCAATTGAGGTAGATTCAAACTAGGCAGGAGAATAATAGATGAACCAATCTTTAATCGAAGATTATGTGGTGATGACTGAGTCATTGATGATTGAAGTAATTACCCCGTATATCCGGAAAATACTTTGAATCAATTGTTTTTTTTTCTGAAGAACAGTGCAGAAATTGTCGGGCAGTTTAATGCATTGCGTATTTGATTGCAGTTCTAATTTAACCGTTCCCAATATCTAGAAATTGTTTGGAAAATATTTGTGCTTATGGATCATTTTGTAATCCTTGCCGCATGTTTATGGTCACAAAATGTTCCAACAAAACAAAATTAATTTTTTATCTGGAAGGCGCATGTATGCCATTAAGTGTGGAATATGACATCATTCAAGTGCCCGCCTCGACTTCTTACGGTGGCACGGATCCGACAGGTCCAATTTTCAATGACTCTTCCGCATAGGCCCGGCTGAATTTGAGCGATTGCCTCATAGCGGGGCAAATCGCATGACCTTCACATCACCCCTGCGAGAGATAACCTTACCCTCAAATCGTTCAAGCAAAATGTCAATTGTGGTGTTTTCTGTGTGGCACGTAGTGCGCGCCGTTCTGCTGGAACCAAATGTCGTCTAGGTCCATATGGTTCAATTTGGGCCATAAGAAATTAGTTATCATCGTTATGTAGCGCTCGTTGTTGACGGTGGCCGCCTCACTAACGTCGTTTTCAAAAAAGTACGGACCAATCACGCCGCCGCCGGCCCCAAATCCACACTAAACGGTAACTTTTTGAGGAGTTGGTGGCGTGAGTTGGTGTCGTCCCATATACGGAAATTTTCTCGTTTTGCAGACATTCATCCAAAAATGCGCCTCGTCACTAAAGATGATTTTTCTGCCAAAATTGGGGTCCTATTCCAAACGGTTCGAAGCCCAGTGAGCGAACAAACGGCAGTCAGCGAGGAATAGACTGCCTCGGGTTCTGGTGTACACATTCGCGGACCGCGGCGATGTTCTCGGCTGATCTTGCGTTCCTTGAACGTACGGGTATTGGCTGATTGTTTAGTGAACCGGTAAATCATCATTTAAACGTGGTGTTCAATCTTGTAACTTGCCATGATGATTTGGCATAAACAACTGAATAATAAACAAAAGATTTGACAGATGTCACCAAAACAAAATGGCCGCCACGGGGCGCCAAAATCTACCCGCGCCAATTAAACAACCCTTTAATTTAGCCTCAGAAACGTATAGTGTTATGCTATTAAATTGTAGCTTATAGGAAACGTTTGGAAGTTTGACATAGCGCCATCTATTGAATACTTACTCAATCCAGTCAACAGATATTGCCATCTGTTAGAATCATTTGAAACTAGCAGATAATTGTGACTGTCACATAGTAGACACATAATTTGCAATAAAATAATATTGCGATCATAAATTGAGATGTTTGCCACCCTATCTTTCAAGTTAGATCAAACTGCACACGGTATATAAACTTGATTTAATTCGTCTAAGTAGTTTAGGATTCAATCGCAGACAAACATCGTAACACGTATTTTGTATATATTAAGATGTAGCATATTATTTGTTATGAACTTTTTTAAAAGAAGCAAACAGAATTTCTTAAAGGAAATACTAACATCAATTATGTATACATTCTGAAAATCATAAGTTATAGTTTTAAAATTATTAAACCCACTTTAGTTATTTTTTTTCTGCAGACTATGAATATAGAAAAAATGAAAAATTAAACAAACTAAAAAAAAATCAGGATGAAAATTAAAACCAATAAAAGGTACTATTTGCAGAATAATTTATTTCTTAGAAGTAAAAATTCAATCGAGAATTGTCTTGAAAGGCAAGAACTAAAACAATTTACTTAAAATTAAAAACAAGCATTTTCAGACCTTAATACCTTGAAGACAAATAAAGGCATCGACTGCAAAATTATACCATTTCATACAAAAATAACGTTCTTAGCACATCCACAATCACCTGACATAGACCCGATAGAAAATTCATGGGACGAACTGCACCGCAGAGTCCGAAAATATACCATTAAGAATAGAAACGATCTCAAAGAATAAATTCTCCATGAGTGAACACAATTAACATCTGAGTTTACTGAATAATTGGTAAGGCCAATGCCAAGATGATTACATGCCTTAATATGATTTGTTTTTGAAACTTACTGACTTCTTTTATCGTAGATTCTCTTTTTTAAATTTTGTATCTATAAATATGACAAATTAAACATGATTCCGAAACACAATTTGTTTTCTTTGATTGATACATACAGGGTCTTTCTACATCCTTTGACTTTGTTGCCTAGTCTTCAATGCTTTGCTGACCTCTCATAAAATCTTCTTTTTTGATGAAGCTTGGCCAGCGACAGCCTTCGGCACAATTTTTAAAAAATTTCATCGGAAATTTCTTTCCACAAAATTGGACACAACTACATTGTTGAATAGTTTCAGTTATTATAAAAAACGAAAAGTTAACTTCTAGCTGTTTCGAAGAAGTGTTCTTTCATCTTCTTCTTTTGGCTTGGTTACGAGTAGTTGAAGCATTTTTTCAGCGCTAATTCCAAAAAAAAAGTTTAATCTTCTACTCCCTCAACTAACGTTTTTTCTTTCCAAGGTCATGAAATTACTGATTATATCAGTTTAAGAAACATCTTGAAAACCGAAAGTTCCTTAATGAGGGCTTTGGTATCAACAGGTGATAGCACTAGTGTTCCCATGGGTTCATCTCACCAAATGGGGAAAGTAAAATAATTGAACTTTAAATTTCAAAAGCATTTGATGAAGTCTGGGATCCTGCTATCTTATCAAAAGTGCAATTCTTTGCCGAATTCCTCTTTCGAACCGTTCAATACGATTTGTCTTGAATAGATTCATGTCAAAAACCCACATTGGTGTGCTCCAATGCTTGGTATTGCCTCCGACCTTCTTGTCTCTTTTTATACATTGATCTTTTGTCTGCAATTACAAATCTAATTAATTATTTCTCCGAAGATAATACTCTTAGCTTTTCATATTCATTTCCAGACTAATATCCCTCCTCTTTGGATGTAGAATTGCAATGTTTGTTATGCTAAGCTCATTAATTTCCAATCTAAACAGAATTGAACAGTATAGCCTAAGAAACCGCTTGGAATTTAATGCTTCAGAAACCCAATGCTTTATTGAATCGTTAAATCGAGATACACCCCTGTTTCCGCTACCTAAGAGTTGCACTTTCATCAGTTCAACTGAAAATCACGAACCCCGTCTTGTGAATCGATCACAAAACGTCGCAAGATGTTTGGGTTTTCGGAGACGATACAAGAAAAGTTTCTCTCCCTCTATAGTAAAGCTTTATTTACAAAACATATATACGTCCAAGACTTGAGTTTTACTAACTTATCTCTGAGCTGGTTCTCCAGAAACATACTCGTACTTTATGACAATAATATCATTAACTCTCGCTTCTAAAAACACCCTTTAGTTTTCCCTTGACCTAAACTCCGGCCGTACTATGAAGTAAAGAGATTCGTGTTTTAAAAGTACTTCGTGAATGTGGAATGCCTTACCACGCTACATCTTTCCCTGTCATTGCAATCTTAATGATTCAAAGTCAATATACACTGACACTTCCTTTCAAAAAGTAGACGTATTTTAAACATTAATAAATATTTTGACGTTTAAGTTGGCACCGATCATGCATTTGTTAAAACTTTTGTTGATATCAACATTCCCTAAAAATTTTATAACAATTTTGTTTATGTATTTTTTCCTTATTTCTATTTTTAAGCTTTTCCTTCAAACTTTAATTCATTTTAAGGATATTCAACATTTATTTAGCAAGCTTTTTGTATTGGCCGAATATTGACCCCTTGAAGACTTGAAATTTTAGACAAAAATTGATGACGTTTGGAATTTTAATCTATAGTTCCAATTTTTCAGTTTATTGGAAAATTGTTACCAAGATTATACTTAAACAAATTGTGAAATTCTATTTCAAATAATTTTGAGCGGAACATTTAATTTTATCTAATTTATTTTTGATATTAATTTTCTCGCATTTATTTCTTAACAATCTAATCGCAAAAATATCTAAATAATTGATACAGTTTTTTAACTTAGTGTTTTTCAATTTAGTGTAAAGAATCTAAAAAATCCTTGCTTACCCTTGTTTAACTCTAAAATTCCAACCTTTGTACCTCTAACCTTCAAATGTTTTTTTTATTTAAAAAACAACAAAATATTAAATTTTTACTAATAATTTAATTTTTATTATTATTTATTGGCTTCTTATGTTTACAACTTTTCATTCTTTTTTTATACAACATTTTTCTTTTTGATCTATTTCTACAAAAAATCACTTAAAAATTATTTTGTTAATAAATATTCTTGGGTTTTATTTGTTGGCTTTATTTTTAATTATAATATATTTCTTTTAATTTATTATTAACATTTAGCATTATTTTTAACAATATTATTTTTTCTTTGATTATATTTTTCTGTTTTTTAAATTATATTTTCAATGTTTATTTTAATTCTCAAGCCTTGCTTGTTTTAAAAAAAGATTCTAAAAAAGCTAAATAAATATTAGAAGTTAGAAAAAAAGTCAAAACCAATTTGCTTCTCCCCGAAGCAAAGTTATTTTTCCATCTTCTCATCAAAAAAATCGACATAAGAAAACAACAGGTGAATCATTGAATAAGGGCGAGGTAATAAAAAAAACACCCTCAATGTTGGAAAATCATTTTTTCCCGTTAGTATAATCAAAAGAAAACATAACATGGCGGTTGATTGGAATGAACAAACGATATACAAAAAAAGGAAGGAAGTTATATAGAAACAAAACACTGGAGAACATCAGTTTTGCGGAATTAAAGAACAACATTGATGGCAAAGAGTCGTCGTCGTTGGTCTCTCTTCCCATGCTACCTCCATCACCTGCGTCATCTCCGTCACTTATTCGCCGACGACAACGTCACCGTCACGCGATAACAGCTCAAACCTTCTCCATGGCGTATTGTTCCATAGAATACATATCACGCAGGAGTCTTGCAATTGGTACATTTCCAATGGTTTCCTTAAAAAATAAGGCTTCAATGGTCGATGCGCGTATTGTCCTGAGCGAGGGAAGCAGCAAGAGCAGTCTGCCAAAACGAGTTGCTTGCCGAGGATAACGAATTCGAACGTGGTCGGAGAGTATACACTGAGCTTGGTCCTGGAGCATTTCCACTGGCTGAACGTCACACAGACCGGGAGTTTCAGGTGCGAAGAGGGAAATCGCCTTCATGCAGCCAACTTCACTGCCATCGGGGGAGATTTGACGGAATCGTGTGAGAATCTCCTGAATGGTCTTCATCTCGGTAGTGGTGGCTTCGTCTTGGAGAACTCTCTCCTTGATCATTGGCGAGTCAAGAATCGGAGCCAGGTCTAGAGGGATACTCCACTGGGCAAGGTTCAGCAGAAACAGTTCTTTCCAGGATTCCTGTAAGAAACACGAGACAAAGATTGTAAAGACCCAATATATTACCATCTAAATCAATGCAAACCCACCTGAAGCAGCAAATGTTGATCGTTCTTAGTCAGTGTTTGGAAGGGCATGAGGCACTTGACCCATCGCACAGCCATAAACAGTAATCGGGCAGTTGTTTCTTGGAGCATTTCCCACGACAACAACCTCGAATCCATCCCTATCAAAGTCTGAGGAAGCGGTGGGAAGAGTATCGAATTGTGCATCTGGTATTGAATGATTTCTTGACACTTATCAGGGCTTAACAGCAATTCCAGGAAGCCATTTTGTCGGCTCGGCAGCCCACCACTGGAATGATTGTTGTTGTTCGGAGAAGTGCTATTGTTGTTATTGTTGGTAGGCAAAAGCTCCTTGATGGGCGCACAGGGCAGAGTTGGGGTTGATGATGGGGAGGATTCTACATTGAGCTTGGGACTCTCCGAACCTTCGGATTCGGGTCCGCCTACACTCGATATACTTTGTATAGAACTCGAAGGTGATGGCGAGAGATTGTGAAGGTGATGATGATGGGGCTTGTAGAAATCTCCTTGACTTCCACCACCACTGCTGGGAGGTGATGTAGTCAGGTCGAAACTGTGCGATGGCAGTCGGTCGGCGCCAGCGGCGGACATTTTCGACACCTCCATGAGATTATGGTGCATTTGGGGAAGCAGATGTGGTGGAAAGGGCATTGTCGGTGGAGGTGGAGGTGGTCCACCTATGCCAGAGGCTCCATGTAGATGTGACGGCGGTGGAGGATGGAAACCCCCCGCATTGGCATGTGCCGAGATGTGCGATGTGTAGTTGAACGAAGCCGAAACATTTGTCACCAGCGAAACCGGAAGATGCGGATTAGGGTGGCCCAATCCATTAGCATGATGGTGATGATGATGGTGGTGGTGTAGCTGGGGATGGAGTTTTGGCTTCCGGGGACCGCGTTCATGTTGAACAGCTGAAAATATACAAGAGAAAGAGAAAATCAAGAATAAGATAAGAAGATTGTCATCAGAATTTATTTGCGTTTGTCCTTAAAATCGGATTAGCGCAATTATATGCTTGAGTGGATGACACCAACATCATAGATGCCACCGTTACCGCTACCGCCACCAACCCCCTTAGAGTGTATATGTCAAACAAAAAAGTCCTAAAGACATTTTGATTTTATTTGCATAGAAACATCAAAGTTTTTGAACATTATACATATATTATATATCTTAAGGTATAGCTACGTGCCTTTTCTTCTTTTGTAAGCTTTTCTCGTGTGTGTGGGTGGGTGTGTGTCTATGTGTAGAGAAATTATAAAGTTCCAAGAAAATTCCACCCTCAAAATTGTGAATGCAAAGTAGAAGCAAAGAAACCCCTTCTTCTTATGTTGATTTGGGGATTGGGGTGAGGGTCTTCGCCTTCTTAGCAAAATTCTGATTTGTTCAAGACAAAGATGGAGTTTGTCTTATGTCGTGGAAAATAGGGGCTTGGCAACTTTTGTTTGCTGCTATGTGTGTTATGGGGGGGTTGGTATGATTTTCCTTCTTTTTTTTTTGTTTTTTAAGGGATTGGCGTCTTAATGAGGTTGTGGGTTGAGTTTTGAGCTGAGTGTGTGTATGATGAGTAAAAAGTACTTAGTCAGTGGAAAATTGTTTTTCTTTTTTCTTTGTTCAAATTTCTTTCGCAATAGTTGAATTGCTTGTTTTCAATTTTTGTTTTTTTTTTGGTTTTTGAAAGAGAGGATACATACATTTTTAAAAGTTTGATCTTTTTAAATGAATTTCTTGTATAGCTAAGGAAAAAGGGTTGAATAAGATTGTGATGCAATAAGAGCCTGATTTTATGTTGTATATGGTTATATACATGTATACTAGAAAACTTTTTAATTTCTAAATGGATATGGCCATATAACCAAAATGTGGGGATTAACAGGGTTTTGAGGTTTGTTTTTTTATTTTTTTATGGTTTAGGTAGTTTAATTGAATTTTCGAGTTTTTTTGCATGTAGAAGTTTTATGACTTGAGGCTTTTGGAATTGGTTAAGAAATAACTACTTAATATAAAGTTTTAAATTTGAGTTTAAATTAATTAGGAGATTGCGTTTTTTGATTGTGAGAAGGCTGAAAGTCAGAAACGGAATTTATTTATTAACTTGGGAAAGCTTATGGTATTGTTAAATAAGAAAATAAAAGTTCGTTATTAGTTCCTATCTAAGTAAAATGACTTTTCTAGTAACGATACAAATACAAACTATTAAATTTAAACTTTTTCAGGCAAAAACTAAGGCTACAAAAATTGAGATTATTACATAAAATTTCATCAAAAAAGGAACGACTACAATTAAATAAATTTCGCTATCAAAATTTGCTACTTTTCACAAGATCAGGATCCGAAAAATGCAAACAAACTTTGAAAATATTTCTTTTGAGACCTGAGGGACATTTTTAAATTATAAATAAAAACTTAAACCGATGTGTCAATGTCTGTTAGAACAAATATCCACATAATAGTTGCTTTATTCAATTTTGGCATACTCTTTCCAACATTTCGGCCGGTATCTCACGAATAAATGCTTCAATATGTTGTCTTCCAATGTGTCAATTGAAGCGGGCTTGTCTGTATAGACATGAGCTTTAACATAGCCCCACGAAAAATAGTCTAAAGGCGTTAAATCGCACTATCTAAACGCCTAATTGACCGGTCCCGAACGTGAAATAAAATGTTCACCGAACTCGCCTCTCAATAAGTCCATTGTTGCGCGTGCTGTGTGGCATGTGACACCGTCTTGTTGAAACCACATGTCATGCAAGTTGGATATCATCTCACGGTAGCGCTCACCATTCACAGTTACGTTACGATTCGCATCATCTTTGAAGAAGTACGGTCCAATGATGCCACCAGCCCATAAACCGCAATAAACTGTGACTTTTTCTGGACGCATTGGTAGGTCTTGCAATGCTTCTGGCTGATATTCACTCCAAAATCGAAAATTCTGCTTATTTACGTACCCATTGAGCCAAAAATGAGCTTCGTCGCTCGCTGGAAGAAGCGCGCGATGAACATTCTTAACAGAGCACGCATTTTGATAATAAAATGCAATAATTTGCAAGCGTTGTTCGTTTGTAAGACGATTCATAGTTAGATTATAGACCAAACTGAAGATTGTTGACAGTGAAACAAAAAACGAAACGTGCGTCAGCTGTTCAAACCAGTGTTGCCAAAAATATAATAGCTAAAAAACCACCCTTCATATAATTACAGCAAAACATTGAAAGTTATTTCATAGCTTTTAAAAAGCAGCTATTTGAAAAATAAATAAAGCTTAAATTAAAAACATTTGCACATAAAAATAAATTAAATTAAACATTTAAACTGTATACGATCCAATCTTAATAAAAAACCCATAAACTAGTTGAAAATTCTTTCGATTTTTTAAAATCATTTTATGGATTGGTTTCAAAAAAGGAATATTATTTTTTCATGCTTCATTACCCCTTCAAGTTGTTAGAATCGTCAGTTTAATTGTGTTTTTTTTTGTAAGAACTTCACTATAGATGTATCATTTTTTTTTTTTTTTTTTTTCGCAGGAAGGTGAGAAATCTTCAGAGACACTATAAGCCCGATGCTTATAGTAGTGTCAGATTTTTACTGACTAAAACTCACCTCCCTTATCTTCTATATTATTACTACAACTAAGTCCAGCTTAACAAGTAGTTTTAGCGTCATTTTGTTCGCGTTTTGTCAGGAAGCTCCCCAACGAGAGGACCTGAAGATTCCACAAAATTCGAGTGGAGAGATTAATTTGTTTGCGCTAGATCAGAAGGTCTTGTTCGGTGCAGACGCCGAAAAACGAACGCCTCGCTAACAGATTGTTGGATTAAGTTATTATTATGATTTCTAAGTCGTGATCTTAGCTCTGTAGCAAATTTTTTAATTTCGTTTTCTACATATTTTATATTTAAATCTCTATGTAAGTCGCTATTTCTTACATACCATGGAGCATTTACTATTATTTTAAGTACTTTGTTTTGGTATGTTTGCAAAATTTGTATATTTCTTTCGTTGGTACAACCCCAAAGTTGTATACCGTACGTCCAAACTGGTTTCAGTACTTGCTTATAAATAAGAAGCTTGTTATAAACGCTTAGATTGGAATATCTTCCAATAAGCCATGTCAATTCGCGGAGTTTATTTTCGAGTTCATCGCGTTTCTTTTTTACATGAACTTTCCATTTAAGTTTCGCGTCTAGAGTCATGCCTAGATACTTCGCTTCATTAGCGTATGGAATTTGCACAGAATTTATATAAATAGGTAAGTTATATACTTTTTTATACGTAAAATTTGTGTGCGTCGATTTCGTTTCATTAAGAGCAATTCGCCATTTCTTTGTCCAATCTGAAATGCTATTTAATGCCTTTTGAAGCTTAGAGGTTGCCGTTTCTATTGAATCCGATATTGCGAGTACAGCTGTATCATCGGCAAAAGTGCCTAAAGTTGTGCCTTCTGTTTGGGGTATATCTCGGGTATAAAGAACAAACAAAATCGGTCCAAGGACGCTACCCTGGGGAACCCCAGCGTTTATTTCTTTAAACTCCGAATACTCCGTTCCTTGCTTAACTCGAAAGAATCTATTTTCTAGGTACGATTCAAGAATGTTATATATTTGCTCTGGAAAGACTTTTAATTTATATTTTAGCCCGTCATGCCAAACTTTGTCAAAAGCTTGAGAAACGTCAAGAAATGCAGTTGAGCAAATCTTTTTTTCTTCAAATGCTTTTTCAATTTCGTTAGTTATTCGGTAAACCTGATCAATTGTCGAGTGATTATTCCGGAAACCGAATTGGTGGTCGGGAATTAAACGTTTTTCTTCAATAATTGGTAGCATTCGTTTAAGAAGCAATTTTTCAAATATTTTAGATATAATTGGTAAGAGAGAAATTGGTCTATACGATTTTTTCTCATTCGGTGGCTTACCCGGTTTGGGGATCATTATTACTTCGGCGACTTTCCATTGCGTGGGTACGTAAGCAAGTCTTAAAGCAGCGTTAGTGAGCTGTAAGAGCTTAACCATTGCTTTTTTAGGCAACTCTTTGAGGACACGACCGTTAATCAGGTCGTAGCCAGGAGCTTTATTATTTTTCTGCCGTTTTATTTCCTGGACAAGTTCAGTCAAAGTAATATTCCTGATAGAAAAATTGTCCGGCGCTGGTTGGAGCTCTCCGTCATTAGTCAGAAGCTCTTGACCATCGAAAGGTTTGAACGTTTCCTCAAGGTGCTTAGCAAATAAATCCGCCTTTTCCTTATCAGTTTTTGCCCATTCAAAATTATTTTTTCGAATAGGTGCCGACATTATTTGAGGCTTTTTAATACCTTTTATCGTCTTCCAAAGAGAATAATTCGTTTTTTTGTCTGCTGTTAGGCTTTCAAGATAGGCAGAATTCTCGCTGTTTTTAAAATCTCGTAACAAATTTTTAATCTTGTTTGATAAAAAGTTGACGACACTTTTATGCTGAGGAGCACGTGATTGCTGCCATACTTTTCGAGCTTTTCGTTTTTCGCGTATCAATTCTTTTATATCTTCTGGAATTTTTTCTTCGTATTGCCTTGACTTTTTACTACAGATCGGAGTATTATTCCAAGCTGCTTCTTGAACAATATTTATAAATTTTTCTGTTTCATCTTCTAACTCAAACGGAGTTTGCAAAGAGACGTTCAGTATAATTCTATTTTCGCAATCTTCTTTGAATTTATCCCAATTTGTGTTATTATTTGTTAAAATTAGGGGCTTTTCTTTTTCGATTACGTTACTGTTTATTGTTAAGATAACGGCCGAGTGATCCGTAGAAAAATCGAAGTTATCATCTACTGTCATATATTTTCTGTTCATTCCTCTTGCGATGAAAAAGTCAACAAGATCGGGTGTTTTCGCTGTATCGGTTGGCCAATACGTTGGTTTTCCTGACGAGAAAAATTCAACGTTACATTCAATACCCGCTTTGTAGAGTTGTCTACCTTTCGTCGAAATGCAACGTGATCCCCAAAATGAATGTTTCGAATTGAAGTCGCCGCCAATAATAAATTTTGGACCTAAAGCGTTGAAAAGATCTTTAAAATTGTTTTTGTCTATCTTGGACCGAGGAGGACAGTAAATAGACGCAATATTAAAAAATACGTGTCTAACTTTTATGCTAACGGAAGTAACTTGCATTGTATCGAGCTCGATATTTATCTCAAACGAATGATTGATATTTTCTCTGATAAATACGGAAGAACCACCCCTTGCTCTTTCGGATGGATGGCATGCGTGGTAAGCCGAATAACCTTTAATACTTAAATTTGAGTCTTTTTTCAAATGAGTTTCAGAGATCAAACAAATATCTATTCTTTCGTTAAGTAGAACCGTTTCTAGTTCTTCGATTTTTGCGGTAAGTCCGTTCGCGTTCCATGTTATTATTTTGAGTTGTTGGGACAACTGATCCATGTTTACGGTAAATTTGGTGTTTTAAGAGCCGCCGACTCAAATTTGTCCAATTTCTCAAGAATAATTGTGTTAATTCTCCCTTGTTCTTCTAATCGTTCAAGTATAAGGGAAAATACATTTTGAACGGAGTCAGGTTTAATAGTTTTAGGTTTTTCGGGCGCCGTGACTTGAGCGTACGTGTTCGTCTTTTTTGTTTTTATGTTTTCTGAGGGTAAAACGTTTTCATTATTTTTCCCGTCTGTTTTACTCGACGCTTGAGTATTAGTCTTGGTTTTTAATTTTAATTCTTTGTTTTGCTTTGAGGTATTTTTTTTAGTTTTCTTACTAAATTCTTCGCGCCTCTTTAACATTTCCTTTGCGACCTCACAGCCACGGTAATTTGCTGGATGATTACCTTTGCAATTCGCGCATGTAGCCGGAGTTTCTTTTTTAAGACGGCATACATCAGTCATGTGCTTTCCCGCGCATTTAACGCAAACGGGGTCCTTCTGACAATAAGCTGCTGTATGGTTAAAACCTTGACATCGCTTGCACTGAGGAATAAGGCGTTTGTTCTTTCTTAGTGGTTCGATTTTTACAACAATATTCATTATAGTTTTAATATTATAAACATTGTCTACATTTTCATTTTTATCGAAACTTAGAATAAAAAGCGGAAGAGCGCGTTTTATATAAGCGGTTTCGATTCCTTTTTCTCGCTTCAAAAGATTTGTTGCGTCAAGAATCTTAAATCCTTTGGTTTTTAAGTCCGAAAGGATGTCTTCTTTTGAACAAGAGGGATGAAGTCCTCTAGCAACTACACGTAGAGGTCTTTCTTCTTTAATTGAATAACTATACCATTCAATTTTTTCATCGCTGAGTTTTTTCGACAGTTTTCTATAAGAATCTGAATCATTTACGTTAATTTTCCACGTATTATTGTGAGTGGATGTAGCTTTGAAATTCTTTTGCGCCGTTTCTTTTAGAATAGGAAGAATTTTGTTATAATCCGCTTGACCAACGATGTTTATCGGTGGAGGAAGTTTCTTATTCGCAGAAAACTGATCTTTCCGTGTAATTTTATTTGGTTTTAGCTGATTTTGAAACTTAGGCGAATTTTCAGCCTTCCGTTTTTTACTAGGTCTACTTTTTTCAGTTTCCCGAGCAAGTTCATCTTTATCAGTTTCATATTCGTGCCGATCTCGATGTTGTGGACTTAGAGTATTTACTTTCATGTTTTCAGAAGTTTTTAACATCTTGTTCTCTTCACGAAGACTTTCGACTTCTTTTTTAAGCTCTTCGTAGAGTCTTATCATTTCGTTCAGCTTCTTTTGCAGTTCACAATTGTCCTGCTCAAAACTGTTTGTTTTCGGTGAGTCGCTTTTAGTGCCTTTTGGCACAACCGGTGGACTCTTTCTGCCGGTAACTCTCGGTACAGATGGAGGTGATCGAGGGACCTTATGCGCTTTCGCGAAAGGATTTATCAAATGCAATAAATGGCTCTCCCCAGAATCCGTAGAGCCTGCCTCCGAAGAGGATGGATTTGCCAGAGAAACTGGCTTTCCACCTGGGGTAATTAATCTATTTGTTTTTTCCATTGCATATTTTGTATACTTATGTAGTTCTCAGTATACGGAGATTGGATTTTAGTCGCCTTTTACGACAAGCATACCTTACTTCGGGTAAATTCTTGACCCCTACCCGAAGGGGTAGGTATCATTTTAAAAATACAAATGCAGAGGAAGTTTCTGCTAAAATAATATGAAAATATTCGAAATCAAACAGCCTGATGTTAAATTGACTCTCGTTTTTCTGGCTTTTTCGATTTGACATTTTGAAATGGATTGATTCATAACTGTTGCAAACAAATTTTAATTTTGGTACTCATGCAGATTTTTAAGAACCACACATTTAATTTTCTATAAGTATGCATTGCATATAGGTTATCATTTTTGACAGTCAACATAAAGGGTTTTCTAATAAAAGGTTTTATTTAGCACTAAAAAACGAGTGTTTTTAAAGAGAAATCAAGGAAAAACGACATGATTTGAGGTGCACGTAACGGCACTACATTTACTCTAAAAGTTTACATGAGCGTATTTTTAAATAATTAAGGTCCAATCACAATTTCAGAAACAGCATCAAACAGTGACTGTAAAAACATAATTCTTGCATTTTTTCATTTGCGAAAATTCTTCTTATTAACGTTGCTTTTTCTCTGAAAATAATTTTTCGATGATCATTTTGATTCATTTCAGGGACCCAATCAGCTAAGATACAATACAATTGCTGCTTCATTTAACAGACAATTAAAAGATTTAAGAAGTAATAGTGCAGTAAAATAATGCAAGAAATAGGACATTTGTTTATACCTTCCCTTTTAGTGTTCTAAACATTGTGTAAGAAGTCTTGTGAAATCTCGTGACCACGTCATAAGTTATGGAACGCCAAAAGACGCTAAAACTGCTTTTTCGTTATTATATCCCTTTGTATAGCGCAAATAGTGGTAACATCTTTACCATAATTGTCAAGCGTACATTTTCCTAAAATTGCTGTCGATAATATATTCTTATAAGATCAACCTTTTCAGAAATGAAGGGTAAAAAAGTACATAACTCAAGACTGTTTTTAATTAAATTGTTGATAAAAGAATTAAAGTTTATGAAAGTAAAATATTTTTTACTTTGAAATGTCTAAGCTTTCAACTTGTTTTCTAATATTCAACTTGTTTTCAGCATATTAATTGTTTCTGTTTTCAAAAACAGGAATGATAAATATGTACGTGATTTAGAACCTCAGGAACGAGGTGGGTTATTCCAAAATGAATTTCCGGCTAGATAATGTCCATTGCAACCCTTTTTTTCTACAACAACAGCGCGGAGTGAATCTATTTTTTTTTTACGCTAGTGATACCATTTTAAAGAACCCAGTCCCATTGTTGGGGTCGTCTTAAATCACCTACCTACAAATATTGTATTTGATTATAAACACGGTTTAGATTAGATAATTATTTAAACTAACACATTTTAAAGAAAACAGATTTCTAGAGTTGACAACTTTAAAAGTGACAGTTGCCCAAAAAGCCGTTTATTCAAAAAGAAAAACTCTATGTATTTCCAAAACCTGGCAGTTTTGTTTGTTGAAAATGCACGATTCAACGATTTTTTTCAAAAAATAGTAAAGTATAAGAGAGTGTTCTTTAGAACGATCTAAGTATTTAGCTCAGATTTATTAAAAACTTGTTATTTTATAAATTTTTCAGAACTTAAAAGTGAAGATCTTTTCTTTTCTCTGTCTCATTTTATTCAAAATTCATATATTTCCATCCAAACCCAATTTTTCAGCAAAACTATTCATTTTTAATGCAAATTAAAGAAGCCGCTATCAGAACTCGTGTATTAAAATAAGATACAAAGGGCGAACTTTGTGTTAAATAAAATTATTTTGATAATTATGGAAACAAAAATCGGGAAACAAGCATTTTTAATTTTATATAATAATTTCTAGGCAAGATTTTTTAATATTGACTCTTAGTTTGATAGGAAACAAAATGATAAGATTATTGGTTTTTTTTTAGCTTGTTAAAAAACGAAAATAATCTTCCCGTTTTTTAAATGTTTTCAAAAGCGAGTTTATTGTTTAAAGATGGGGTGCAGAACTTCTTGATTCAAAACATATTCAAACACTGGTCTCGATATTTTTTTTGCATGAGAAACATATCCTATAAGAGACTTCCAACCTTGGCTGCCATTCAAAATATTGATACATTTATCTAATGAAAGGAATCTTTTGCAAAAATGGGATCTCTGAATCTCCTGTGTAAAATATTTTCGTTCTGACCTAGTTTGCAAAGCTAGAAGATTTGATTTATGTCGGATCTATGAGGTCTATAATTTTATTCTAAGACTTCAATTCTTACTTTGACAATAAGCTAATTTTACGAACTGAGAGCTCAATTCTAAAATAGTTTTTCTCCCCCAGATTAAAAGATAGTTGTCTCTAAACACTTCTAGACGATGATTCGGAGCATGGTGCAAAATATTGCTGAAATAACGCGCCATCTGTACAGGCTTTGCAGTTGATATATTACCAACTTTTATTGAGATCGAAAAATTGTGTGTCACCGCTGGATCATACTAGTATTTGATACCTTTGACAAAACAGATCTGGAGGACACATTTTTAGAGATTTTGATCGGGACGAAGCATTTACCTTGATTATTTAACCTACATTTACCTTCAAATTTATCAAAAATATTTGTGAATGGCCGGTTTCTACGTAGATGGCATAATTTGGCGTGTTCCTGGGCAATCTAAAAATTCTTTTCAAAAAATTTCTCTGAACACTTTCCAGTTCTTCTAATTTCTCGTATTCATATATGTACTTCAGTGCTAAAGCAAAAGCAACTATTTGGTGACGTGAAATAACGCCAAATGAAATAAAGCCAAATCCAACAAATTTGGCATTATTTCGTTTTTGAAAACGAAATAAGGCCAAATTTTCAATTTGGGTTTATTTCGCTTTAGAAAACGAAATAATAGCAATTTGGCATTGTTTCGATTTAAAATTTTGCAGAATTAGGAAAACACATTAATTAAAATTATCTCTTGTTTTCTCTCTATGCTAAAACAAGTTTTTTTGAACTGATAGCACGGCGGCGTACTAACAGCTAGGTATGTAAGGGGGGGCATGCTGCCCCCCTGCAACCCCCCCTGCTTGGGATCACTATAGGATTTGGGGTGGGTGCGAGTTTGGGTATATGCAAAGAACACGAATGCGTTGAGATTCTTTTATAACTGTGAGCCATACTTGTTTTTTTTTGTTGGGAATTTCTTTGATTTTAGTGCTCAAATGCAAAAGTTTTTTGCATATACCCAAACTCGCACCCACCCCAAATCCTATAGTGATCCCAAGTAGGGGGGTTGCAGGGGGGCAGCATGCCCCCCTTACATACCTAGCTGTTAGTACGCCGTGCTATCAATTCAAAAAACCATTTTTGAATTTTAAAATATTCGGCGTTGTTTCCATTATTTTTTTGGCCTTATTTCTTTTTATAAATCGAAATAAAGCTAAATTGGTTTTATTTCGTTTTGAACAACGAAATAAGGCCAAATTTGAAATTTGGTGTTATTTCATTTGGCACTATTTCACGTCACCCAACTATTTATTGTACCGTTACGACTATAACCTATTGGCCTGTTACGTGATCTAAAAAACCATAATTTTTGATTGTTGGCTGTTAATTTGTAGGTCCCGCGTGTTACAACACTGTCGAAGCTTGTAACTGTAGAGTAAGTGGTCTGTCAGACAAGATAACTAAATCGTCTGTGTAAAGGAGAATTTTAACAATTTCATCATTGATCCCCTGTGATGTGATTTGCGAAATATTTTTTTAAACAAAGAGAAAAGCGACACAAACTTGAGGAGCTCCGGTTAAGCATTCAAAGTTATTCGATTTATTTCGACCGTCATCTTGTTGTAGAAATTTATGAATTTGACTGACAAGCCGATTACTTAAAGCTTGTATATTTGGGATTACCGTCAAATGCAGCTTTCAAATCCATGCAAAAAGCATATAGACATTTGTTCGTGTCGATAAAACGCCTGATCAAAGGAACTAAAAAAAAAAAGATTTGATCAGTAATTGAAAGATTTGCACGAAAATAAAGATTCTAAAAAGTGGAAAAGAAGAGTTTTAAAATTATACTCAAAAATAAAATGTTGTGGGGACATTTGGAAAGACTTATAAACTTGCCTAACTAACATTGATGAGTATGCAAGTGATTAATCTTATAATCTTGAAATTCCTTTGGCTTAAAGTTATCAAAATTAGTTGATGACTTCAAAAAATACTCAAATAATTTCATAAACATATTTGTTTAAAAATTATGGTTCTTTCTGCAAGTTTACCAAAACTGGCAGCAGTTTAAACAGTTCTTTTTACACTTTTCTTCTCTTTTCAAAAATAGCTTCTTGTTCTTTTTGTTTTTCTTTTCCATCCCCAACACCCTAACCCTTATCATATCTATGCCAAACCAACCAATCTTTTAAACTAAAGCTTCTTCGTCTTCAGCGTTTACCTACTTAAAGCGGCTTTTTTTCTTAAGCTTCCTCTTTACACACCATTCAGTCTGTCATTAGAAGATGTTCACACTGTGACTCTATTTCTTTATAGCCTTATATAGCCTCTATCATCACATCACCCCTCTAAATATTACAAACGAAGTTATAAACCTCCAAACCGAACCCAAAACAACCCACCACAAAAACCTATTACATAATTTTTTTGTTGGTTATTATGGGGGGCGGCGAAAAGCCCTTGGTAAGCTGTTTTCTGGTTGAGAGCCGGAAAACGGAAAAAGATCACGCGGAGTAAATTCCATAAGACACACATAATTTTTAACTCAGTTTCAGTTTCATTTTCAGTAACTGTTGTTTGTTCTTTATGGATTCTTTGATGTGAAGTAATTTTTCATGGCATTTTGCCACTCTTCTGCTTTACCTAAGGATCACAATTTGTCTCACCAACAAAACCATATGATGGGAGGGTCTGTTCTAACTTAGACAGAGGGTGATGGCTTGAAATTGAAATACATCCCGACAAAAAGACAAAACAATAAAAAGTAAAGAACATTGAAATAAAATGTGTTCACTTTGGAAATATTTCCCACGCGGAAAAAGAAGAAGATTTAGGTGAAGTGATACAATTTACAATAATTTCACTTCACATCATCCCATCCCCCGCTATTTTCGTATCATTTTTCCATCATTTCCACTTGAATGTCTTATTTGCCGTTAAATTATGTCTCACTGCTGCCACTGCCACTGCCACTTTTAAATTCCACGCAAGTGACACGCAATGTTTCCTTGTTTGTTCAGCGACTTTACTGTTGTTTGATGATATTTTTCACGATGATAAATAAATACCGAATTTTTGTTTTTTGAAAAATATTTTACATCTGAATGTAATGGCGCGAAGAATTGAAATTACTTTGCATTTGAAGTTAGCGTGCAAATGGGAGGCGAGGTGGAAGCGATATCACATAATCGTCATCAGGTGAATTCTGATGGTGATGTTGATGATGATGACGCAATGATGATCAAATTCAAATGGATGATGATGGGAACTTCGATATGGATGGTTGCATCCGAAATAATGATGTGAAGATACGCGACCCTCGGAATTTTGTATATTCACCCAAGACTCAAGAGGGTAGTTATAGATTTATTTGCTTATTTTCGTTTTATTTTAGACTAATTCGCTGTTTTATTTTGTGTATAGTAAATTGATTTCCGCTGTTACTGTTACTCTAACGAACATCCATACGTAATTATTAGGGGTTGCTTTGATAAGGGATGCATTCTGAGTGAGAGTGAACAAATTAGTTCAGAAAAGGGAGATTTTTATTCGAATCATCAACAAAGCGTTTTATATGGTTTTATTGTTTTATACCTGGGGTGTTTGACATTAGCAGATGTTTTTTAGAATTGATGGTCATCATCAAAATAGAAGTTGCAGGGGTTGATTGGACTTTTGAACAATAAATTAATTGAATCGTTTTTGAGGTTTTATGTTATACGTTTATTTTTGTGTGCTCTGTATTTTTTCGACAAGTGTCTGAGCAAAATTTTCATATGGCTGGGTTAGTAAAATTTTGGGGTGAGTAAATTTAGTCACGACTGGTTTTGAAAGTATTTATTTTGAATCAAAAGAGCGATATTGAAGTTGAAATAATATCGAAACTAGGTTTTAATTTTAAGTGCAAATGTGTACTGAATAAAAAAGGGTTAAATGGGTTGTTTATTTGTTTTTAATAAAATATTTGTACATTATAAGTCCACCTTCTATTCTATTCTGAAATACAACATTAAGGGTTATTGTTCATTGATTCAAGAGTACATTATTTCCCATTAAGATCGAGAAGCTAGAAAAATTTTTCACTGGTAATCAATTCGGCGACAATTTTTTGAATTCAGTCAAAAATATGTGACAGGTTAGACATTTTTTCATTTTTAGTAACATTCCAGAACAGTAAGAAATGTCCGGAAATTTGATTTTTTGATTTTGCTGTATTAAAAACTCAAAAAATATCGAATTCTCGATTTAGTATTTTCTTCTGACACTTTTTCTAGAATCTAGATCAGGAATTACCAATATTGATAAATATCACCACCCCTTGGACATTTTTCTTGACTAAAGTAATCACCTTACTGAACACAGTAATTCCTTTGATTGCTTATATTATTTTGACTTCAGAAGAGCTAATTTGCAGTTGTTGTCTGAAGATTTAACCATTTCTGGAATTGATGATACTTAAGTACTTTCTAATATTCACGAATCAGTTTCAAATTTTTATAAGATCCTTAATAATTGTTTATAAAAAAATCAAGAAGTACGAACTTTAGCCACCCTTGGTACTTGAAAGAATTGCGCTTACTGCGTAACAAAAGAAATAAGGCATGGAAAACGTATCTTAAAACTCTGTCTCCAATGAACTTCTCTTTTTATGTTGAACTCTTTAATGAATTTAAGTCCCTTTCTAATTTTGTATACGCCAGTTATGTTACTGATATGGGCACCTCTTTGAAAGAGAATCCTAAAAAATTTTGGAAACTTGCAAACTTAAAGAAAAAATCAGATGGCTTTCCAGTTAACTTCACTAACAAGAACCTTTCGTTAGATAAAACTGTTGATATCTGTAACGCTTTCGCAACAAATTTCCTTGAGTCATTTGTTAATAGCCCTCAAGAAGTTGATGAAGTATATTTTCATAATCTTCACTCCTTTTCGAAAACTAGCACATCTAGTCACATCCCTGTGCTGCAGAGTAAGGTTCTTGATCTTTTATCCGATGGTACGAGTATTCCCCCGATAGTATTAAATGCTTCAGTTGAACCCCTTATGTTCTTATTCAAACTTTCGTGAGATGTTCTGTTTTTGAACTGCTATAGTAGAAAAACCATGCACTCTTAAAAGTCCTTTTTACATATTTCTATGTTTCTGAGTTTGAGCACATATATGTATTTAAAAGCGGATTTTGGTTTCGTAATCAGAACTAAAAATTAACTCTAAAACGAACTATTCAAGAATATATGAAAATGAAGACCAATAAGCCATTTCATAACGAATGAGAAATTTCGAAAACTAAGTGAGATACTAAAATGCTAAAATAATTTTCTCTAGAAGATTAAGATTTGTACTTTTTCAAAATCATCATATAATTTTACAATTTATTGCTAAGGATAATGTGTTTTTTTTTAACATAGCCTTAAAAACTTTTGCATTTTTAGCATGACATATTTTAAAAACCTGATTGGGGTAGAAAAATTTAAAGGACATCTTAATCCTTTAAAAAGCATTGTTTTTTTTTGTGCAACAAGCGAAAAAGTGCGCTCTTTAAAAGCGATTTTGTTTCATTTTCTTTTCCTTAAACGTCAAAATAAACAATTCTTTCACAAAATCGCTCTAAGTGGTCAAAAGAGTGCTTGCGAAAGCCTTGTGAAGACTGGCAAGGATCGTATCAATTATAGCTCCACATTACGAACGTGTATAAGGTTAATTTAAACATTTTTCTCGCATTCGAATTTTTCAAGCATCGCACCGTTTTGTCGCTGTACTATACGAACAACCTTAGTCAAAAAAGTTTGCAAACACTAGAAAAAAGCAGACATATTGATGCTTCACTTTCACAGTGAGAAGACCTAGTCACCGAATTTTGTCTGCCCAACTTTTAGCTTTCGACACAGCTCTAAGGCAGATATCATTGCCAGTAGTAATGCATCCTTCCTTATTTCCTTATTTTAGTATTTATTTGAAAATATTGCTTTTAATTTGCTTTTGGAAATATAAATGTTTTATAATTCTTTAGTTCAGAAAGCTCGAATCTTGATCTGAACCAAGTAACCAAGTATAAGCTTTGTTAAATTATTAAGTAATACAGACAAACAAAACCAACATTTTTACAACACTGTTTTTTAGAGGAATATAATTGTTAAATCTTATAAAACAAAGTTTTTTTTTTGAAATGATATAAACTTTACTTTTAGTCCAATTTTCAATAATTTTTTCCAACATATGTATGTAGCCGTATATCAGCAATAACACGACTGTAACACTTCGACTCGAAATACCCACCTTTTATCTTAAATATTGCCTTGAGACGTTCAATAACAATTCGCAAGCTGCCCGAACGTAACTTGTCGGTATTTAAGCCCACTCACGGACAATGGCCTTTTTCAGCGTCTTGAGGCTAGTGTATTTTTTTACTTTAATTCTGTTATCTAGGTCAGTGTCGCTGTTCGTCGTTATGTCTTCTCCTCCATTCTCCATCTATGCAGACGGGACCAAAAATCACCCGAAGAATTTTTCTCTCGAAGCATAAGACGCTTTCATCTTTTGACAGGGTCCAGGTCTCAACGCCATAAATGAGAACCGGGATTATGAGTGTCTTATAGATGGTGATTTAAGGTGCCCGAGAAAGGACTTTACTACTCAATTGCCTTCTAAGTCCAAAGAAGCAGCGATTTGCAAGAGTTATTCTTCGTTTGATTTGTCGTTGCCTAAGTTTATAGCGGTGCCTTGGTAGACAAAGTCCTCATACTACCTCAAAGTTATAGCTGTCCATGGTGACGTCGTCGTGCAATGTCCTTTTTTGATTGCCCTCATTGACCACTAAACCCATCTTCTCCGTTTCCGTCGCAATACTTAAAAACTCTCCACTGACATCACGCTTTGATCTTCCAATTATGTCAATATCATCTGCGTATCCGAGTAATTGGATGGACCATTGGAAAATTGTGCCTCTAGTGTTGACGGTTGAGTTTTGCACAATTCTTTCCAGAACGATGTTGAAGAAGTCGCATGACAGAGCATCGCCTTGTCTAAAACCTTTTTTGATTTGACATCAAATGCATCGGTGAGATCTTTTCCGACCTTGATAGAGCAGCGTCCATTCTCCATCGTCATTTTGCACAAACGGATGAGTTTGACAGGGATGCCAAAACTAGACATTGCCCTGTAGAGCTCTTCCCTATAGATGCTGTCATATGTGGCTTTAAAATCGATAAAGCGATGGTGAGTATCAATCAGTAATGTCTCCAATTTTGCATCTTCGAAATCTTTATCTATTATGCCACTATGCAACTCTTCTACGTTAAATTCACCATTTTGAAGTGTTGAAACTAATTATGATATTTTTTCCACTAATATCGTCTTTATCAATCGCAGTTTTCAAAAAAAAGTAAAATCTCCCGCAAATGCCAAAAATTCGGCTCGTAAACTGACATTTTCAAGTGAATACAACTTAACGATGAAGACACAAACCGATGATTGTTTAAATGGGGCTATGTTTACGAAGGTGCAAGCTAACTGCCTCGCATTTACGATCTGTAAACGGCGCGCGGCGGCAGGAGCAAAGTTGTATTCAAGCGAAACTATATACAACTAGTAACCGATTAAGTTCTATCTGATAATATGTATTTCTAAAAAAACCTCTAGGTCGTATATCAAGCAATCTCTAGATATTGACAGTTTCGTTTAAGTATAGACAACCAAATCCACGACTCAACTAACATTATTAGATATCATACCAAAAACTGTCAAGATATTTTCACTTATCAACGTATAGACACAGAAAGCTCCAAAAAGGCAAATATATATACATATATAATTTCTTATTCTAAGACATTATACTTATAAGCTTCTCAAAATAAAGGACCTTCGTTAATAATGCTCCAATGATCTTTAGTATGCTTTCTCTTACTGTTTTCAGTCTACATACCTATACACCCTTTTGAAAGAACCTTTATCATTTCCTTTGTTTCTTGTAATTTCCTTACAAAAAGGATACTTTCTTCTTTATCACTCTTACAAACACATAACATACATACATACATAAGGCATACATATTCAAAAAAGGACTTTTGGTTATTTGAAGTGAAATTAACTGTTTATTTTTAGCCAATAAATCGGATTAGTGTGGTTCCTTTTCTTATGCCTTCTATTACTATAGGTACTCTCCTTGACTCTTGAAAAACATGCTCGAATTATTCAAGCGGGTTGATATGATATTGTAGTTTCAAAAAGGAAGGATAAGTTTTCTAAAGATTTTCCAAAAAAAAAACTAGAACATCCCTGGCGTGAGATAGTTCACATATGTATTAATACGCAGGATGCCTTAAGTTTTATCTAAACAAGGACAGAGAATAGAGGAATAGCTAGTGAAGATTTCAAAAGCTAAACAGTTTACAGGGTTTCTTGAAATCAAGAGTTGAGGGTGGTTTTTTAATTACATGACATTGAAGTCATGTGTGCGTGATGAACTTGTATATCCTTTTCCTTATATTTATGTGTGTCTCTCTCTCTCTTTCTCTTTAAGGATGAACAAATAAAAATAAAGACTGACAATTTGATCTATGATACATCTAAATACTTATAAATCGAGGGAATTTCATCAGCTGCAAAGTGTATGTCAATCAAAAGAACACAAAAAACAGTTAATTCTATCAGTTTTTTAATTCACATCTGTGTGTCATGTTTTAACGACGTTGCCTTTTATAATCCTTTAACTAAAAAGCCGCCCCCAGAGAAACATGGCTCAGTTGGTTAAGCTTGAAAATCGTTGATGCATCATCATGAATAATCTATGCTCGATGAACGTCGAGTTCGAGCTGTGAATTTTATCAAAATCTTTCACCTTTTTTTCAAACCTCACTCCCCTCCCACCCCCTTTCCGCTCTCTTTATTTCTCTTATTGCAGGACTATGAGTGATATGATGATGATGTCGAGGAATGAACAATGTCCACACCTTTAGTATAGGTTGATGATGATAAACATCGACATGGTCATTCCTACCATCGTCGCATCGCATCGAACTCATACCTTCTCTTCTTATTGGAATTCGAGATAGGAGCCACGAGAGAAGCAGCCGGAAGGAACATGGAAAATAAACTGCAATGTCATGTTGAGTCGATTTTAAATTTTTAATCCTTTTGTATGTCAATTGAATGCGAGGAAATGACTGCATTCGGGGGATATCCCCATCATCATCATCATTATTGCACCAAGGACTTGTACTATGTGACTATGACTATGACTGTGCCTATGACGCTGCATACTGTTTTATTTCTCTGTTATGGGAAATATTCAGACCTGATTGCAGATACGATTTTTTGAATAATAGTGCTGTGTAATTTTATTTTGTCCGGAGGTGGAACATGTTTTGAGAATTAAGTTAAATTTTAAGTTATACACGAAGAAAACGTAAATTTTTGAAAACGAAAATCAATTTTTGCTTTTAGCTTCAATGACAAAAATAACGGGGTATGTGTCAAACAACTTATAAAAAATCTTATTTTCCTCGAAAACATCGGTAACAATTTTGAAGATAGCTAAACATAGAAGCGGAAAAAGTAGTTATCAGTTTTGGTTTCGGTACTTTGTTCTTTGCAAGAACACATTAACCTTTTCCCAATGTTCACAAGGAAATTTGTATATTTTAATTAGCGTCTTTTGAAATTCAGCTTTCTGAATGACAGGTTTTCATGTTACAGAATAAAATACAATATTTTTGTTCGATTAGGTAATACAAAAATTGACAGTTTGTATTTCTAAGTGTTCTGAAAATTCTGTCAAAAGAATTGTAAAAAAGACACTATTCATTCTCACCTAGAAATTTAATTATCTTTCCATTTCTTTCATTATTTTTAGAATTTGGTAAATACATACATATAAATTTAGTCATCAAAATGTGAAATTTGTACGACACATTTTGTTTATAATATGTATTTCTGAGATTTTAGAAATTTAAATCAAATAATTATTATCGATCAAAATACCATTCATCAAATTTTTGTTTGAACAAAATTTTCAGAAGCGAAAATAAAAAAAGAGCATGGGATGCGACCCACACTGATATAACTTCCTATCCCGTCTGTCAATTTGTCTTGCTTAAAAGTTTTGTAGGTTTTTGTGTTTTATTAAAAAAGTTGTCAGTTAAATTATTATTAAACATTTTAAAATTACCAACAATATTTATATAAGATTTTTAGTCGAAAACCAATTTTAGCAGCATTTCTTAAAATTTTGTATTTCTTATATCGGGTGATTTTTTTGAGGTTAGGATTTTCATGCATTAGTATTTGACAGATCACGCGGGATTTCAGACATGGTGTCAAAGAGAAAGATGCTCAGTATGCTTTGACATTTCATCATGAATAGACTTACTAACGAGCAACGCTTGCAAATCATTGAATTTTATTACCAAAATCAGTGTTCGGTTCGAAATGTGTTTCGCGCTTTACGCAAATTTTATGCGTTTTTTTTAAAAAAAAAGTTCTCAAGCTCTTAAAAAATCACTGAGTCGAAAATCAATTTTTATCAACTTTTATTAATTTTTGTTTAGGATTTTATTAAAAAAAAAAAAAACTGTCAATTCGATTTTTCTCAAAATTTCACTGAATGTTGAAAACAATATTTTTTATAAGATAAAGTTAGATTGAAGCTATAATCTCAAATTGTTGAAAATATATTTGAGTCGAAAATCAATTTTTACCAACTTTTGTTAATTTTTTTAGGTTTTCAATTTTTTTGTAAAAATACTGTCTGTTCGATTTTTCTCAAAAAAACCGAATTTTTTCCAAAAATATTTTTGTTTGGTATCGCGTTACAATATATAATATAAGATTTAATTCAAGTGTCTAGCGTTATTGGTTCGTGAGATATTTAAGGTTAACCAAAATTTTCACTTTTTTTTTTCAAATTACTATGGTAAAAAAACCACCCACTCAATTTTCTTGAAAGCCCTTTCTGCATCTTTCTGCATTATTATCTGTGACGAAAAAAGCGTCCCGAAAGTATGAACATACGTACACACGCACGCAGAGGCATCTCTCTAAAAATCTTTTATTTTAACTCTAAGAACCTTGAAACATCGAGAAATGTCTACATTTTCAGTTCGACAAATTACTCGTAGACCGATTACAATAACTTCCTTTGGGAAGTTAATAAAACACGTTTTTTTATGGATTTTAATATGTTACATTATAAGCAAAATGTGTCACAAATCAACCCAATGTCGTTGAAAAATAAATCTTAGAACATTTTTGATATTTCACTTTTTTTTTTAAGTGAATCAATTATGCTTCGCTCAATTTTTAAAAATGACAGTGAGATAAAATGAAATGCAAGACTTGGTCGCACTTAATTGCTCCTGTATCGAAAGTGTCTGTTTAAAAATAGAATCTATATTTTAATGTTTATAAATACACCTTCCAAATGAGGTTATTTTCAAAAATTTAAATGTCATTGAACTTCTCAAAAAAACTTGATTTATTAAATTTTTGTTTCGAAAATCGTAAGAGCGTTATTTTTTAAATTCATTTAAAATAAATATAATTTCTTAAAGGCGTTTTTAGAATTTGGTTCTTATGAATATACGTTATGAATTTTGATAATGAACTCGGTTTTGAAATATCGAATTTTGAAAGAAAAAAATAGGTTTTAAAAATCAAAAAAAAAACGAAAAATCGACATTTTTGATCATCAAATATTTTTTTTTTATTTTTTTTTTATTTAGTTCCTGAAGCAATGCTTAAACATTTATTTCTTATACGAGTATTTAGAGAACTTAAGTTAGGATAAAAAAAAACAATTAGATAAAATTTCATGAAAAACTTTTGAGAAAATCGGAATTATCGATTTTTATCTACAAAATTTTGACGCTTAACGCGAATCTGTTTGAAACTTTAATTTCAAAGTTTGAACTTAACCAGACTGAAGGAAAAAATCGTGGGACTATGTTTGATTTAATTTTAGAGTTGTTTTTTTTTTGAAATGTAATACTTGCTAAATAGTTCCTATTTGTAGCAAGTAAAAATAAATCACTTACAAAAAGTCAAATTTCAACACTGTCAAGAGTATTGCTTTTCAAATTTATAACTGATCGATTTTAAAATTTTTACTTGCGACATAGGAATTATACTTACGCGGCAAATTAACATCATTAACATCAAACATGACATTAATATGGAAGAGAAGTCGAAAAAAGTGGGTGCCCGATTCCGTCGATTCAATATCTTAAAATGGGTCATCATTTTATTAGGAAAATCAAATGCAAAACGTATATCAATAAGTTCTAAATAACTGCATACAAAAATATTTTTAAATTAAAACTAACAAATTTTGTAGATACAAAATAAATTAAAAAAAAAACACATCTAATGATTTTCGAAAATTTGTTTTTGAAAAAGTAGGATTTAAATTTTTTCAGATAAACTTGTTTTATAGTTACATTTTAAATTTTAAAATAAAAGTGTTACTTGTAAACTGAATCTTTGAATAAAGGAGCAAGTTTATTCGACAAATGAAGAACGGAAAAGGGTTCTTCTTTTGAGTTTTATTTTGGAATGAAAATTATATTTGAAGATTTTGAATAGTTGATTTTTTTTTTCAAAGTTGAATCTTGTTAAAATCAACTGGCATAAGTTTTTTGATGTTCAAGTAAGGAACTTTTGTATTTGTATACCATAATGTCAGTTTCATACCTCTTTGGAGCTGAATGAGACGATTTATGTATACTTGAATTACTTTGGGAGATATTAAAAACTTATTTTCAAAGTTTTTTGAATAGTAGTTTTCGCAGGAATGAGTATAAGTATGTGTTGAAAGTTCATGAGACTGAGTAGTGCTAGTGCTAGTGGACAACACTCATGCTCCTCGCTGTCGTATACACACGAAAATATACATAGATGCTACACACAAGATCTCGGATTATAAGCTTAAAAAATTGACTCAGCAATTGCAGGCGCATGATAATCCGCTTCGTTTATGCATTAAAGCTTAGATATTAGGCGAACAATCATCTTTTCATCTCACATCCCATGATGAAATCGGTTTGTTGGCACCAAACACCCAAATTCTGTAAAAGACGTCTTGGATATGTGAATTGGCTACCAGCGATTTATTCCCTTGCAAGTTTTTGTGCAGAATTATGAAAAAACTATGTTATAATCCAATAATCAGGAAACGATTCAAGCACTTGAGCGAAATTATTAACAGGCCTTGGAAATTTGGAGTAACAAATTGAACAACTGCGAAGTCGGCAGAGGCAGCCATTTGAACAACTTTGGCTTTCATAATTGAAATAAATTTTGTTTTGTTCTTTTTATTGCATTTTTAACAAAAACAATGTATTTGGCCCAAATTTTATTATAGAATATTTTTGTTAAAAAACACGAAACACTGGTTTTCTCAATATTTGGTTCAAGTCAACTTTCTGTGATAGAACATTCACAAATTTTCCGAAAAGTTATTAACTTACTTTTTCTCACATGAAAACATTAAAAAAAATCAAAACAGAAAAAATAAATATTTAATAATTCGTCTAAGCTTTTTTAATGTGACCGGTGGCGTATGTGGAACATTTTTCTGTGAAAAGTTAAAATGTTTGTGCTACCAATTACAAAAAATATTGTAATTCTTGTTTGTCTCATTATGATTTGTGGTTGGAATTTCTTTTGCAAAATAATGTTCACTGAGTATTTTTATATTACTAACTAATTCTCTAATAATAATCTTTTGATATAAGAATAATGTCAAATCAATTGTCATAACTTGCATCAATTAAGATACATTCATTATACAATTATTATTTCCTTTCATTTATAAAAGATGTCATGATTAAGGGTTTTAGAAGTCATAAGGTTGCAAAAATTAATTTACTTAGGTTCATTTATTTTTAAGAGTATGTAAACTCTTTTATTTTATGGCACATCACTGTTAATACCAATATGTACATGTAAATATATAACTGTTTTGTGTAAATGAATTTGTCACTTTCAAATTTTGTTGTGTCATTGCGCATACACATATCATCGAATTAAAAATACCAACACTATAGCTCGAAGCAATGAATAATAGTGGGTGAAGGCGATATATGTAGGTACAGCTATGGCGAACATAATAGGAACATTTTTACTTTTTTGATTCTGCAAAAAAATTCACCTAATAATGAAGATATTCGTTTAAAATGATTTTTAGAGATAGAACAATTTTAACTAAAAAAAAAAACCTTCGGCTAATCGATGTATGCCATACAAAAATATGCCTTTAGATTTTGACACCGAAATGGGCCCTTAAAGAACGCTCTCCGTAAAAAGTGTCATTTTGTACAAAATATTATTGTATGTATATTATTTGGTTAGTAAGTGTCCCTTTTATGTCTTTCACACTGAACCAATTTTAAAAAAATAGTGGTGGAAAGACAATTTTCTGTAAACTTTTTCAAATTGTATTTTTATTGAATATAAATTGACAAGTTTTTAAAAACTCAACTTTTGATTACAATACAAATATGAAAAACAGTGAAAATACTATTTCAAAAGAGATGGTTTTTGTATTTGAACGAACTAATCGAATGCACAAACCTTTATTTGGATATGTTAGTTTCCCGTTATTTTATATTTTCGAGATGAGTTTTTTCAAGAGCGATCTTAATATTAGCTAATCCATGAAATGTTGTTGTGGGCGATGTGAACGCAGCTCATTTTAGCCCTCTCTGGGATGACTCATACCGAAATCAAGAACTCATCCCAAGAAAAAAATAATACTGGTAATCGAAGATTAATTTAATTTAATTTCCCGTTTGCCCTTGGCGTTAATTCAAATTATGGAATTATGAAAAAATGGAATTTACGTTCAGTAAACAATCAGCCAACACCCGTACGTTCAAGGAACGCAAGTTTGGCCGAGAAGATCGCCGCGGTCCGTGAAATGTACAACAGAACCCGAAGCAGTCTATTCCTCGCCGTGCACAAGAACTCGGCCTTTCGCAGACTTCAACTTAGCGAATTTTGCGTCGGGACTTGGGCCTACTACCGTACAAGATCCAACTGACCCAGGAGCTCAAAGTTCATCACCATAGACAACGCCGTTTGTTCGCTGACTGGGCTTCGAATCGTTTGGAAGAGGACCCCTATTTTGGCCGAAAAATCATTTTTTTGGTGCTGAGTTAACTCCAAATCAAACCCAGAGTTATAGTTAATCCTAATAATAATAATTTGGTATCACTGAAAAGTTATCAATTCAGTTGTCAAAAAAACATTCAAATTCAATAGTTTTTGATGTTTTGGTTGACAGCCACCAGCTGTGGGTTAATCTCATTGTTGTTTTTTTTTTTTAAATTATACAAAATGAATAAACGAAATTCAAATTTTTTTCCAAAAACATCTGAAGGGGTAAACTCAGAGTTAACTACAAGATTTTAATAGACTGAAAACTCGAGTTTAACTCTGAAACTAGGATCATCTCGTACTGAAAAATTGGGCATTAATGGTATAAACGAATGGTGGTTGCACTTTAAAGTGTTTTATCAAAAATTAATTTATTTGGAATGCATTAAAAAATGTTATTTTTGTTCGTCGTTCAATATGAGAAGAATTTAACCATAAGCTTCTGTTGGGTGACCATGTGTCCAATTTTTGTTATGTATTGCGTATATGTTGTGAAAATAAGCTCCTTCAAAGGTTTATTTTTGAGCAAGATAACGACCTTAAGTATGCTGTTATTTTAACGCAACTCTAAATTTAATGGAACCAAATGTATTTTTGTGTGGTATTCTCATAAAATTTACCTGAATCTCTAAAAACTAGAAACTATTGCATTTAGAGCAAGACAGAAATTTCCAGATTTCTATACCTCCCAGATCTTTTTGGGAGGATAGGACATTCCTGGAAGACGAGTCAATCCACTTCTATACAGATGGGTCAAAAACAAAAGAAGGGGTTGGTGGAGGTGTGTACTCTGAACGACTGAAATTAAGTCTCTCATTCCGCCTTCCCAATCATTGTAGCGTGTTCCAGGCGGAACTTTTGGCGATAAAAGAAGTCTTGTCCTGGCTTAAAGAAAACGTGATATCGACATCTAAAATCCGTATTTTCTCAGATAGTCAGGCCGCTATTAAATCTCTGGATTCTGTCTCTACAAACTCTATAACAGTCCAGAACTGTCGATCATCTCTAATGGAGATGGCACAACAGTTTAATATTCACCTTTGCTGGGTGCCGGGCCATAGAGACATTCCAGGTAACTGTAAGGCAGATGAACTCGCCAGGAACGGAACAGTACAGCCCATTCTACCACGTTTGGCACGTATTGGCATACCAATCGCTACTTGTAAACTGTTGCTAATGCAAGACGCTGTGAGGAGGGCAGGCACCAGGTGGAACAACATCACCACGTGTCAAGTCACAAAAAACATCTGGCCAACAGTGGATTTAAAACGTTCAAGGTGCTTGCTCTCTCTAAGCAGATCGCATATAAGCTCGATAATAGGTGTCATAACCGGACACTGTCTGATAGGAAAGCACGCCATGAGATTAGGCGTATTCTCAAATGACTTCTGCAGAAGCTGTATGGACGAGGAAGAGGAGGAACTACTCTTCATCTTCTCTGCACATGCCCTGCTCTGGCTCGAAAACGCAATAATTACCTAGGAGATTTCTTCTTTAACGATCTAAACGATCTAAATCATATCGGCATAAGCAGCCTCTCACGTTTCGTAAGAGACTCAAACTGGTTCCATTGAGCTTAGGAAGAAACCTCAAGATTCATGTGGTATCACAATGGGCCATCAAACTGGCCTAAGTGTGTCCGCTTCCATCTTGGACAGCCACTTCAACCTAACCTAACCTAGAGCAAGATTAAAAAGACTAGAACCAAGCCTTCTAAGAAAACAAATGAGAACTATCACTAAAATGTGGTAATAAAGCCCTCAAAATAGATACCAAGTTGGCTCTAAAAAAAATAGAATTATTAAAATTAAATTAAAATACGAATTTCTAAAACAAATGTATAAATGAGGGTGTTTTCTTAGACTTGTGGTTTTTAAGAAGAAATAAAACGAAATAAATGGAACTAAGTGTTTTTCATTAAATTTTAAATATAATTGCATGCAAATGGCGTCCGCGTCTGGCTCAAACAAAATTTCGCCAATAGACCCAATTTTTAAAAACTTTTTACAGCTATTTGGACCGTATATCAGCAAAAACACGCCGAATATTCTTTTGCAAGGTGTCAATCATCTCGGGCTTATCTAAGGGAAAAATCGACTTCGCATAACCCCAGCCGTGTTAAAATGCACTATCTTGCAGGCCACGCCACAGGGCACAGTCCCACGCCACAGGGCACAGGCTTACGACACCAGATAATGCTAAGTAAGTCTATTCATTATGAAATAACAAACCAAACTAAGCATACATTAAGTGACAGCTGTCAAAAATACCAACTTTGAAGTTTAAAGAAAACGCTTTTTAAAAGTCTTTTATGACACCTGCATTAAATGTTTTTCAAAATTTTAACATACAATATTACTTTTCAAAAACCACAAATTAAGAAACATTATCAAATAATTTACCTCTTAAATGAAATGGTTAAACTTTAGATTTGTTAATACAAGTTCTGAAGACATAATTACCAAAAATTTAATGTGTTCCTAATATTTTGGCCATAGCTGTGTGTACATATGTAGATATACCAGAGGTGTCGTGTGAATGACAATATTCTGTAAATGATAAGGGGTGTCAAATGTATGTACATACGAACGTTCTTCATTCAGATAGATGTGTATATGATAAATATCCTGGTTCTGTGTCCTGTGCATTAATAAATCACCTCTCTTGCACTTTAGGACTTTGTTTTAATCGGTTTTTCAATGTATTGCATGTACATTGTACATATATGAGTGTTTTGTGCATATAAATATGTAGAGATGACAAAACAGAAAGAGAAACAGCAAGAGAAAGAGAGAAAGTCCTTTTTGATGAGGACTTTCTGTTGAAACAGATGACGCAGTGTTGTATAGTTCCCAGGTGGATGATGCGATTGTCAAGGTGTAATGTCATGTTAGCTTTTATATGAGAGGGTGTGAAATGAAAATGCTTCTGATGATGATGAAAATGCCAAAAGGGTTGCAAAGTGAATTTTCAATGATGATGTTGAAGTTGATGATAATGATGGAATGAAGGACCTTATATGTGCGTATTATGGTTCATATATGTGTGGGAATTTTTGGCCGACGGCATTTCCATGATGTGATGAGCTTATAAACATAAATCAATTTGTCGTTTGAAATATGCATCTACATACGTCTTTATATCTTTTTTTTATTTAAATAATGTAAATACAAAATCACTTGAATAGTTTAATTTAAATTTTGTGCTACTGTAATCCAGGAGTCGAAAAATCAAGGATACCCAGATTCATGTTATGTAAAGCTTGTATAAAATTTTACTTTATTTTTGTGAGTTTATGTTTCTGAGAAAAATATTTTCATAATTTTCAAAATGTAGAAAAGAACAGAAAAGCCCTTGAATTGTAAAATATTTGAATTGGTTCAGAAGTCATACAACTTGAAATCATTTTAAAGTAGAGGAAGTCTTATGACCTTTTAACTATGAGTGTATTTTTTAATTTCAGTATTTTTGTATTCTCAAAAATAATTTCAAGTATCACACAAAAAAGATAACTTGCCTCCTGTGAGGATTGAACTCACGACCCCTGGTTTACAAGACCAGTGCTCTGCCACTGAGCTAAAGAGGCTTGTATCTTAAAATTTAATTTATTCTTGTTCTTGACAATATACAACAAATCAACAATAACAATATTAAAATTGTTTAGTACTTACATATGACTTTTTAATTTGAAAGTAACATATTGTTAATACAACATGGTAGGTAAATATATAAGAAATATGTTAAATATTTGCTGATTAGATAAAAGTGATACGATATTTTATTTTTTATATTACAGCTTGTGAATACATAAAAACATAGAAGTATATTTGAGGAACCACTTTCTGGTGAAAAGTAAATAGTCTAGTGAAATAAAACAAAATTCGGAGGCTGAATGTTTGGATTTATAAAGCTGACAAGAAATTAAGTTAGTGCCAGAAAAATATTTTGAAATGTATACAATGTTTTTACCTACTTTTATAAGATTAAAAACATAAGTATAGAGTTTTTTAAATCTTAAAATAGAAGTTATTGGATTAAAAAATAGAAGATGTTTTCCGCAAAGATTAAAAAGGGTTTTTTTAGTTAAATTTTCAGTTTGCTTAGTTTTTAATGGGGCAGCTTAAAATGAGATTTAATATTTCAAATAGAATTTTTTCTGATTGTTTTTTAGAGGTATACAATTTTAAGTCAAAGGACTTTTTTAACTGGCGGCCATTTCTTGTTTGGTTTTGGCATTTGAACAAAGAATAGACTGATACTTGAAAAATGCTCCCAAATTATGCAAATTTGTTTTGAAAATCACAATTCTGTTCGAAATACGGAAAAATTGAGTTTTGTTTTCACTTTTAATTTGATTGATCCGTCATTTTGTTTGTGAATTTGACTGGTTGTGCAGTGGGGCGTATTTGGAATATTTTTTTTTAAATTATAACCGCATGTCTCTGATGTGCAGTTTCATTTCATTTCAACTACTTCAAAGAAATATTATTTTATACTGACACATTAAGATTTAAATATTTTACAGTATCTATAACTTAAATTACTAACATAGTTTTTTAGTATTCAAAAATATAAAAAATATATATACAAAAATTCTTAAATCTAGGATAAGAAACTAATTACACAAATTTACTACAAAACTGATTTTTATAACTTTTTTGGGTATACAATTAAAGCTTATAATGATTTAAATAAACTGCCAGATATTTTAAAAACCAGTTCTGTAGATTTTGAGATATTTGATATCAGGCAATTAATAATTTTCTTTTACTTATGCTTAAAGACATATAATCCAAGTTGTCCGGCAGCTTTGTCGTTTTAATAGAAGGAGACATCAGATATTTCTGATTTTTCGGTTACTTGTTTATGATGTTGACCTATCTACAAATCAAAAAAATCTAGAAAATGTCGCACTTTTTTGTTTATTGGTATATTTTGTACCCTAAAGGAGAATTTACGATTTTAAGACAATTAAACTAACTACAATTTGAGCCTAAATTTGTTGCCTCCAGTTGTTCAAAAATTAACTTAAATCTGTTTCTTACAACAAATTGACCTAAATAACAAACATAGACGATTTGCCATAAGGTATACCATAACTCTGGAGTGAAAAGATTGGGCCAAAAAAAGAAAAAAAATAGTGTAGGTTGGGGGATATATCTCCCCTGTTAGGAGAAAGGGTTAATTTTTCAAAACAGTAAGATAACATACAAAATCAAAGATTGCTAATCAATGGTAACGCCTACATTAATGTGATACCTATATATTTTTTCTTTAAAGCCATAAATCCGTTCTTGAAGTCATTTTCTTTTAAAAAAATGTTTCTTTTGTCCATAGTATCAGAAAAAAAAAAGTTTTAAATCTCAAAGTTATGTAAATATCAGTAATCAACGTCCTTGTAAATTATTGATTACCTAAACACCAAACAAAAATATATTTTGATATATTTTGAAACAATTACATCTACTTAATTATTTTTTAGTCAAGTATAGTCTTTTATATAGACTAAAGGAGTCGTTTCGGTATTTCCTGTATCCAGATACGAATTTTTTCTAGGTGTTTATGATGTTAGTTTTAGAATTAATCCAGGTTTTTGACCTCGAGGTCTGAACGAAACATGGCAAAAAAACGATAAAACCACGAAAATCGTTAGGTTTGTTAAGGTATTGTCGATTATAACCCTTGTTTCTTCCCCATAATTACACTCAACGATTTCAAGTTTACTGAATTTTCATCATTTTGAGTCCAATCCCATCTCTGTGTACTCAATACTTTTCGAAGTAGATACAACATGTGGAGGAAATGAGTATGCCGTTATTGTTGCAAACTAAGCCAAAAACGCACCTCTAATATCTTCAGCAAAACTGATCCCAATCACACCGAAATCAATATCACTAGTATGTTATGAACCCCTTAAAATCTACGACAATTTACCCTACTAATTTTTTGAAACAAACTATAACTAACTTTGCTAGAATTTGATTTGGACGAACGAACCTCTGCTTTTCACCAATAACTCCTCAACAAAAATGATCCTAAAACTTGTTCCACTTGCAACACTCGCCTAGATCTAAAACATATTTTATAACTTTGTACATTGTCTCAGCGAAAAACAAAACAAAACAAAATTTTGTGAAACTACTATAAGTAATATCGCTGAATTAATAAATAATAACAATAATAATTTGTTTAAACTAATCAATTAACAGTAAAAAAAGAAAATAAGCCACCAAAATATTTCATTTTAGTATTATTCCCGCTTTTTAATTATGTATCAAATATGTCTATCAAATCTAACCCACAAAAAACGAATTCTTTTAAAATGTTCCCTCTATGCACGGCGATGAAATGTTCTTATATCAAATGCGATTAATCCCCAAATAATTGATCTGCCTATCAAAAGTCGAGAATTAGATTTTATAAAAGATTACCTAACCCTGTGTGAACCAAGACACTCCTTGAATTCTTGATGTGTCGACCCAGCCACACCAATCGATTTATAAACATCTCAACTATTATACAAAATGTGAAGATGTCATTAATAAAAGAAGAAATAAAAAAATTAGTCCTTTTCTATAGAAAGCATATTGAATTTTCTTCAGACTGACAGATCCAACAACAACAAACTTCAACAACAATATAATAATATACTTTTCGATTTATCCCTTTATTTACTTTTGTGTCGCATCTAATGATCCATAAAATGATGGGATCTAACTTAATCCTACCAAAAAACCAATTCAATGAAAGAGGCCACCTTACCACCCATCATCATCATCATCATCTTCATTCTATAGTGTAAAAAAAACCCTTCGTACATCATCTAAAACCGCAAGAAGATCGAAACTTTTTCCTTATCTTTCTGTCCAAAAAAACAAGAAGGAAATTGAATTTTCTCCTTTGGGGGCTTCAATCTCCAAAGAGGATGATGATTTTTCACGGAAAAGTCTATTTCAGAAAAGCCGACAGAAAAAACCGCACATCCCGCAAAACAGTACATCCCACATTGTCCTTATAGAGCTAACCTCATATACTCGTCGTATAGTTCTGAGGAACTGCGGAAGAAAATAAGGACGAAGTGTGGTTGTTTCTTTTTGGTTTTCTGGTCGTGTGAATTTCACATAAGGCATCAGGTGAATCGAAGGAAAGATGAAGAAAGAAAAAGAAGAAGAATCCTTGTTGTCGACATGACATCCTGCATTGTGTATAACATGTAATTCACCACACATTCCATATACAAATATACATGAAATAAAAATAACATTAACACCCTGGAATGTGGAATCCCAGAAAAGGACACAATGCCAATAGAATTACAAAATGCCACACCATATACTAACATCGGAAGCGGAAGCGATATCCTTTCCTTTTGTTTTGAGAATGAAAAACCAATGTTGTTTTCTGATTTTCTCCCTAGAAACCAAAAAAGTAAGAAAGGTACCCCATCATCACCCTCCACACAAAAAAGGATATTTTCGTTTAAGTCGTTTTCGCAAGGAAGTTCCATAGGATTATTCTGACAGAATATTGTTATCCAGGGGGAGAGAGGGGGACAAGTGATGAAAAGGATTCTTGTTTCGATGGTAGATTTGGTTGGTATACACCTCGACCCCATCATTGAATTTTCAAAAACAAATTCTTCTCATTTTCTATGCAAATTAGTTTAATATTTCACAGGACCACTTTTTGGTATTGTTTTCCAGGATTTGTTATACTTATATACCTTTCCTATTCCTATATTCCTTCTTCAGCTTTGGGGGAGCTGCTGGTACACCAGTCTGTACCTATATCTGCTTAACCTCTGTGTCTTTTTAGGAATGGAATTGTACAAACACCTTTATCGGATTTTATTCTCGCACAAATTTTATTGTTTTCACAACAAAGTACCAAGGATAACAATTTTAATTTAACTTAATCATGCAAAAATGTTTCAAAAAACCGAAACCGAGGGATTTATTCTTATTTGATGATGATGGGAATTATTTTGGCTTTTTGTCGGTTAACACAGTTCTTTTTCTTGGGGGGAGGGAGGTCTTTGGTGGTTGATGTTTATTTTGTAAATTTAAGTAAGTTTGAATAATTTAGATTTGTATCAGAAAAGTTTAAACTTACCATCTTTATTCATTGCTGATTGAAAACATTTAGCTAAACGACAAGCACGACATTGATTTCTATGAGTTTTGTCAACGGGACAGCGGCCTTTTAAATCACCAGTTGCTTTGCATGTATATATTCGATTTCGGTGTATGCTGCGTTTGAAGAAACCAGAACAACCTGAAAAATTTGTTTTAAAAAAATAAGTTTTTGGGTAAAAATAAAGTTTTTTTTTCTTAAAATTCTATTATTGTTATTTTGAAGCGCTTAAGTAGTTTAACATTCAACTGACTCAGGAGCTCAAAGTTAGTGATTCAATGGTCAACGAAGTTATGTAGCTGGCAATCAAATTATACTTTCCTATAGGGTTTTTGATTAATCCGACTTCAAAATTAATCTATCACATCAGGTTTCTGAGGTATAACCTTTTATGATTCATAAAACCATATTAGATTTGTTGAGGCTATGTGAATTCATGAAGTAGTTTTTTTTTCATTAATATTCGTGATGATTTTTCAAACCCAAATCTACAATACATTACTTTAATATTCCTTTTAAATAATTTCGGTATCTTATTTTTTTTAAAACAAATCCACATTAGTGGTAAGTCTTCACTTGCCCTATATAAACCTACAAAAAAAGTTAAAGCATATATGCCATTTTCCTGACAAAGTTCTAATCTCTTGAACTCGGTTTATTGAAAAATTAGAACTCGGTTGAGTTTTTACTCATTTCTTTATCAAGTTCTCAACCGTAAGAACTCTGAATTAGATCTCAGTTTGAGATAAAACTTTGATTTATTAGATTTATTATTTATTATTTGTAGGCCTACGAAATTAAGACTTGGTTTAGAAATGTTTTTACTTCTTTAAAAAACTAGATGTTCTCGTAATATTTTTTTTTAATAAAATTGATATCCATTTGAGGAAGCGGACAGTTTGGCAAACGCTGGCATACCAATCGCTATTCAATTCAATTCATCTGGCCAACACTAGATTTAAAGCGATCAAGGTGCTTGGTATCTTTAAGCAGATCGCATATAAGCTCGATAAGAGGTGTCATAACCGGACACTGTCTAATAGGAAAGCACGCCACGCGGCTGGGCGTATTCTCAAATGACTTTTGCAGAAGCTGTATGGACGAGGAAGAGGAGGAAACTACTCTTCATCTTCTCTGCGCATGCCCTGCTCTGGCTCGAAAACGCAAGAATTACCTAGGAGAATTCTTCTTTAACGATCTAAACGATCTAAATCATATTAGCATAATCAGCCTCTCACGTTTCGTAAGAGACTCAAACTGGTTCCATTTAACTTAGGAGGAAGCCTAAAGATTCATGTGGTATCACAACGGGCCATTAAACTGGCCTAAGTGTATCCTATCCATCACGGCCAGCCAAGATAAAGATAAGATAAATGTCATTTGGTCATATTTTACGTTAAAAAACGAAAGTTTAAATTAACATTTAATTGGCGAATACAATCCGTGCCAAGTCTACCTGACCACCAGGACCCCTTTATCCCTGCGTGCCTCGCCACCATGATCATTAAGACACCAAATTTATGAATGTTACAAGGGAGGAAGAAGGTCCATTTAAACTAAAAACACAGTAAGCAATTTACGTTGACAATTTATTAAAATCAGATACAAATGTAAAAAACAAAACTATATTGAATAAAATCAAAAATAAACAAAAAAAAATGACATGGGTCCATATAAAAATAAAAATGAAAATTAGTTCACATGGGCAATTTATTTTATTAATTGAAATTAATGACCATATTTTATATTTGTACTCATTGATTGAGAGTTGAATGCCTTAAATCTACAGGGATGCTGTGAAAGAAGTAAATTATTCGTTTAAACTTTGTTTTAAAAAACCGAGACTTAACTCAATAAGAAAATATAGGAAATGAAGAGTTCTAAATATTTTAAAAACAAATTTACAAAATTAAACCGAGAATTATTACATCGAGTTTTAACCCTTTCGGTACGCGAGTGGTACGTTTACATATAAATATTCTTTGTTCTGTACCACTCGCGTACCGGAAGAGTTAAATTGATTTTAGAATTTTATCAAAGAATTGGTTTTGGAATTTCTGAATTTGAGCACATTTTGAATCAGAGTTCGGATTCTTTGTAAAATCTAAGCACAATACTACGTTAAGGACTTCGTTCAGTTTGACCTTAGCCTTAAAAAGAGCGTATTATGTATTTGGTTTATATATTCAGAGAGGTATATTTTAAAAACTTCCTATAATAAAGGAATAATTTGGTGAGAAAAGGAATTAAGGTGAGTGGAAAAAAAGTTAATTTTGTTGACCAGTAATTTATTGTTAATAAAGTTATTGTGACTGAGTTTTGAAGTAATTGGAAGAGAATTCCAGTTTGTTTTCATTCCTTTTTCCAAAGATGTCAAACAAAATTCGCCAAGTTCCAATTAATGCATCTGAGTAACAGCGAACCATTGCAAATTACACATCTCAAATCCATCACCTTATCGATTAAATTTCGTCCCGTACGTGGCTTTGAAAATTATCCGTTTAAAGGAATATCTATGTATATACTTGTGTCCTTTTTTGCGAAGATCAACTACCAACCCATTGACTGTTTATAGAATTTATGAAATGAAAAAAAAAATTGATATTCCGAAACCGAATTGATAAAATATTATGCCATTGCAAATTCGAATTTTCTCAAAAACGAACTAAGAAGGGTAACCCCCATAGAACCGCTTTCTTGTTTTATCATTTTTTCAAGAACTACTTAAATCATTTCAATAATTCATTTCTGTACAATCTCTTATACTATTTTAATAATATTTCATAAACAATAATGACAAATTTTACTTTTTGGATTTTTGAAAATGGTTATAATTATTTTTTTTTAAATTTGATATCTCGAAAACGGGTCAACATTTTTTAACGAAATCAAAGTGAAAAACTTATATTAATAAGATATATATATTTGCCTACTAAACATATTTTTTTGACTCAAATTGAAAAATTGTATACAATACATACAAAAATAAATTTAAAGAACGATTCTGAAATAAAAATTTTGGAAAATTAAGGTTTTTTTTGAGAAATCAAATGGCATACAAATTTTTGAAAATAAACTGTTGTTGTAGGGACCTTTTTAAATCTTAAAATACAAGATATAGTTTTAAACACACACTTTGGATTATTTAGAAAATAAATAAAATTATAAAGAAAACGATTCCAACTGAAATCTATTTTACCGAAGATGGGGAGTCAAATGATCCTGGTTTTTGTGGGATTGTGGAATAGATTACTGAAATAGCTGAAATCAATGAAATGATGAATCTTTTTGGTCTCACCATTAGTAGATGTTATTTCTTTTTTGTTTCCTATTTTCTTCTATAAATACTCTTTGCCGTAAAGAACTTATGTTCTGCCCACATTCTAAGGCCAATATAACCCAAACAATCCCGGATTTGTGGTGAGGATTTTAGTTTAAAAAAATGCATCCTTTCTTACAAAACTTTTTTTTTGTAATGGTGAATGAGAAATTTTTGTAGGTGCAATAATGAGAAAGTCCAAAGTAGCCAAATACGTCAGTAATTTTTGCAGAACAAAACAAAAAATTGCTAAATTTATCTAATTTCTAATAATCCAAAATTGAAGAACTTTATAAGTACTTTACTTTTTTACTTGGTTGTAATCTAAAAAACCTTAGAACACCTTTTTATATAAATTATTATTTTGATGTTTTCAATTATGATTATTATTCTTGAGCTGAATTTGAACAGACGTTGTTATTTAAATAAAGAAGCCTTTACAATATCAGAAGTGGGATAAGATGCAGTTATAAAAAAAAAACAATACCATTTTCCGGATATGTCAAAAATAAATAAAAGCGATCTAGCATAGTGTGAAGCCAACAATGTGGAAGTTCCGTAAAGTGCAATCATAGATCAGCTGCGAGACCTTTATACTGAGCTTGCAAAACGTGATGGGATAAATTCCGAAAAATTTCGTGGTCCCTGAGCTGTCAACAACTTCCGAACAGGATGAAAAGACAGAAAATAGTAAAATTTCTGGACATTCCGAGCAACAAGGCGTTCAGCCTAATATATTGATTCCGAGTAACACTACGCAATTGGATGACAAAGAAGCTTGTGTTGAGAACGAAATTCGTTTATTAGAAAAACGAAAATAAATACTAACATTACGCAACGAATTAAGATTGTTAGAAGAAGCTAGTTCATCAAATAATGGCAACATTTTACAACTTTCTTTCAAAGATATAAAATATTCTATTTCAGAATATTCTGGGGATGACTCATATCATGCCAAAATGTGGTTGGATGTTTTTGAACGAACTTGTGAATCAGTTCATGGAGATTCTACATTCCGCTTAAAATGTATCCGTCGTCTTATGAAACAAGATTCCGCTGTAGAATTATTCGTTCGTATCGATAACTCCAAGACTTTTGAAGAATTCCGTGCCAAATTTCTCACAAATTTTGGTCATAATTACTCAATTTCCGATGTAATTGACAAAATGCGGAAAACAACGTTCAATTCTTTAAAATCATCCATCATGGGATATATTTTGAAGATGCAAGAACTGGCTTTCCGTGCGAATATCGATGAGCGTCAAACAATTCAATTTATAATCGATGGTTTTCGCGATCGTTCAAATAACATAGCTGTTTTATATCCTGCTTGCAATATTGATGAATTAAAACAGTTATCTCACCTTTATTCTCAATTACGTGATATGAATTCCGCTCGTAAAATTATGTATTATTTGAATTGTTATAAGTAGTTAATGATCGGGGCGATCAAATGTCAGGATTGGCCGAGTTATAAGTACTTTACTTTTTTACTTGTTTGTAATCTAAAAAACCTTAGAACATCTTTTTATATACATAAATTATTATTTTGATGTTTTCAATTATGATCATTATTCTTGAGCTGAATTTGAACAGTCGTTGTTACTTAATTATTATTTAAATAAAGAAGCCTTTACAACTTGTTTTTTTTTTTTCTTTCAAATTCAAAAATTCAAAATTCAAAAGTCACTGACGTAGAGGTAGGTATGTTGAACTGTAAAAAAAACATTAGTTATTGTAGTGATAATTTTGATAAGATGCTTGATTTTCCAAAAAACTACGCAAAACTACGTTGCTTTTTCAAATTCAATGGCCAATTCTTGTAAAGAATTTATTAAAGACTTCGAAACCAACTATAGGCAACTATAGGTAGCTGAGATTCATAATCAAAGACAATAATCACAATCACAATAATTACACAAATTGGCCAAATAAATTAACTCAATCAAAGACAAAATGATCCTTTTCCATTGAAAGTCCGATATCTCAGCAAGAAATGCTAGTGTCGAGATTCAAAATGAAAGAAAAATGTTTAATGAAAAAAAAATGTCCAAGTCCGTGGACACAAATCTCAAAAAAAAAAAAATGTTAAAGCACACATTTGGAAACTAAGCATACAAATTCAAATTTTATTACTTGCTCCCTTGATTTTCGTGAGAAGTTCATTACTGTTAAAATTTTAACCACTATCAAAACAAAACAAATAGGATTTTGAAGAGACCTACAACTTTTTGGTTTGGTTATTTCTTTAGTCTTAAAAATATATTTTTCAAATTTTTGAACAAGTTTGTTGGTTTTTATTTTTGACGGAAATATTATTTTGTTAAAAATTGGTGAAGATGTAAATTTGTATGTTTTGAGTAAGTTGTAGTTTTTCAAAGGAAACATTTTTTTTTTGATTTTAAGGAAAACTTAATTTCTCAAAATTGTCAAAAAATTTGACGAATAAAATTTTTTATTTTTAGAAAGTTTTGGAATGGAGTTTTTGTTAAAACTTACATTGTTGTATGGTGTAAGAAATCTCACTGTACTAGTTCCATATATTGCCAAAATAACTTTTAAGTATTTCACGCTTGTTAATGGAAATAGTTAATTAATTTTAGGACTAGCCGCGTTATCAAAAATTATAGTGAGTTTTCGTACTTAATTAATAATGTAAATTGACGAAAGTTAAAAACACAAAAATGTTTTTCACAAACGCCTAATAATTATTTGTTTTCTTTAATTTCACTGGCCAACAAAATTGTGTCACAAAAAAAACACTTCCTTTTAATAGGATTTTGGATTAAGGGTAAAGCAAATCGAACGTTCGATTAGAAGCGAACATTTTTGAAATCACAAATTTTTCGAATACCATTTCAATGTTCTTCAAAAACCACATTTTTTAATTGATCTGTTTAAACGTCAAAAATTATCCATCTCAATTTCACCACATATTGGATTTCTCGCTTTTTATTTTAAAGTTCGCTTTCAGGCAAAAGTTCGATTCGCTTTATGTAATAAAGCCCTAAGTTGTACTGAATTCGTATCTCGCCTTAAATTTTTTTTACCACGTAAGGTTCTCTAAAAAATTATTTATTAAAAATTCTAAAGACAACCAAAAATTTTGTTTTTAAGATCAAGTTTAAACTTAACATATCCCTTAACAATAAATTGTATGATAATTTTACAAACCTTTATCTTCTAAAAACAATTTAAATTTATTAGCTTAAAATTCTGCAAATTCTCATTAGTTATGTGTCCGTATTTGACTCTTTATTTAGTGTTGAAAAAACCTTGAATTTAATACTTTCATAGTCTTAAAAAATACATTTCGTAATTTATTTTTCGTGCTAATTTTTATTTTCGAATCCGAGCTTTGATTTTATAACTATCTGCTCAAATTTTAAAAATACCCGTTTTCAACGTTATTTTTATATTTTTTTAGTATATTACAAAAACTTGGTATTAAAGAATTTCTTATACTAGGGATTCGTTACCAGAAAAAAACTCTCTTTCAAACCGTGTTATTATTTATCGTTTTGTTCCGATATTTGTAAGACAGGTGAAATCTAACAACTTATAAAGATTTTTTCGAAAATTCTATAAAAATACAAATAACCGAATATTGAAGAAAGAAATTGTAGATTTGGAAAACCATCACATGTTTTGCAAAAGAAAATTCAAGAATTTTGATAGCCTCAAAAAGTATTATATATGGGTTATTTTTCGAAATTTTAAAAGAACCTTATATCTAAAAAATCTGATGGTAATAGAGTAATTTTGGATTTGAACTTAAACCATAAACACCCATTAAAAAATATTAGTTTGATTGACAAGAACAAAACCTTTTTAAATAAAGTGTTGAAGGAAGTGCAAATTAACTCAATAGAAAGTGTCTTAACAAAGGATTTACTCTCAACTCTTCATGCATACATTGTTCAGTTTTTCTTAATTATCTTTAAACTTATAAGATATTTGTAATCATTTTGAACTGAACTGAAAATGATCCTCTGTGAAGTTTTTTAAAACGAAAATCTATATCCTTAAACTAAATTCGACTGAACAAATTAAATTTTTGAGTATCATTTGTTTTTATAATTAACAGGCACAGGCAAAGGGTTACCCTTAATATGTTTTAAGTTTAAACGCAGTGCGAGCTTCCGGTGCACATTGAAATTTGAATATTAAAATGAGAGAGAAAAGCAGAGTTCGGTAAAGCATTCCACATTCGCAATGTGCGGTTAAAAAAAGAATCTCTATACTTGACAGTGACCCTGGAATAGAGCTCAAAAGTAAGCTGATGAGCATTTCTCTTTAAAATACTCTTAAATATCTCTTAAATTACAACTTGAATTTCAAATACAATTTTGAAAAATTACTTACCATCACAGCTGTATATTCCATAGTGTTTTCCTGAGCTCCTATCACCACAAACTTTACATGGAATGTCCAGAAGCCGATCTCCTATAAAACAATATAAACAAAAATTAAATTTAAAACAAATAATTCAACCAAAAACAATTAAAACAAAAAAACAAAACATAAAATAAAGAAAGGATATTAATCCTTTAATTCTTCCAAGTAAAAGAAAGGCACTCTTGTATCATTATACATATCTTCGGTCGGTCTTCAGCGCATCAGTAGCATGCGACATAAGAACTTTTCTTTTTGCCTTAAAACACAAAAACATTCTTCTTTTTTGTCTTTCTTAGTGAAACAAGGAAAAGAACTTCCTTACACATCATCCTTTTTCCAACTCCTTGACTACCCCCCTACACCTTCTAAAGAAAAGACAAAAAATGTTGTTCACTTTTAATTGAATACGAAGAAGAGTTAAGTGGATGCGGTGGATTTTGGCGCAAAGCAACTAAATTAAAGAATTTCCTTAAACTCCTCTCCCTACCTTTCTTCACACTCGACTGAAATTTATAATACGGATACTGAAAATGACGCCAGTTTCCGTTACCACCGCCGCCGCTCCGCCGCCGGTGTCGAAGGACAAGAAAATCCTTTTAAATGCCAAAAAAGAGATTCCTTGCACTTTTTTGTTCTTCTTTCTTTAATTTCGCTGTGTTCATCATCAGTGTTGTCTTCTGGGTATGGATTTCTTTCACGTTGCGCTTATAAATGTTTGCGTGAATCCTTTTTCTTTTTTCTTCTTCCTTGTTCTTGTTTAATTGCAACCCAGTGGTGATTTTCTCAGTGAATACAAAACCAAAAAAAAAGAACTTAGGGGTATCCTTTTAATTAGTTATTCCAGAAAAAGGATTTGTTTTGTCAGACTAACAGAAAAAAGAAGAGCGAACCGAAATGAATTAGCTTTTATTTATCCTGGACAAGGATATTCAACACCTCTTTTTGTTCGATGCATGCATACGCACAAAGTACACGCAACAAATATGGTCGGTATCAAAATTAATACATTGCCAAACTAAAGTATTACCAGGCCTTGTAGCAAAATAGAATTGGGGCCCATTTATATTTTACTGTTTATTTGGTAAACTTTTCTCTTTTCTGTCTGATTTCAAACTTTTTGCCTTAAAATTTATCTTTATTTTAGGGTTAAGATAATTTAAGTTATTTCTAAAAACCTATACATTTTTTCGCCCCTCCTCCGTTCGCCTCTAACTGTTCGAACAAAAATTACATCTAAATTTTTTGTATTCCTACATAAACTTGTAAATCCTTGAACAATATGGGGTGATATTCCTGCAAGAGTAGCCTTATTGGTCAAATATGATGAATACGACCCTGTATGCCTTCGACCTCTTGGAGGATTGGATTCAAATGAAATTATCCAGGATTACGTTGGAAATTAGTTTTTTTTTGCATCGAAAGTGGTTAGTCCTTGATTTTAGCCGCACAAAAGGAGAATAAGCTACATCCAAACACACACGCGTCCCTTTTCGTCCTTTTTTTTGTTTTGTTCTTGTTGTTGATTTAATTTGTTCATTCGACTATTGTCTGCCTTTCACACTTTCTCTCTTTTTCTATTTACAAAAGAGTGTGTCCCTTATAAGAATGTGGCTAATCCCTTTGTTCCGCACAGAGAGGCTAGATATGTCCTGGTCTGGAGGGTAGGTTTAGGTTAAGGTAGGTACTCGTTATAATCATCAATTTGACACTTGTCAAAATACAAGGGGTTGTGACATTTAAACGGTGGCACGTTTTGCTATTTCTCTATAAAAATGTGTGCGCTTATAAGTTGCTCAATTGCCTGCTAGATGCGCTTCAAGTGTCAAAAATATAGGATTTCGACGAGAGGGGTTGTTTTGTTCCTTTATAGTTCCTAGTTCCGACGGCCAACACAAAGGAAGGATATTATTTAACCATTTTTTTAAATTCAATTGAATTTTATTTAAATAGGCGAAGTGAAAACGTTTATTGTTTTGATTTGATTTTAAAACTCTATACAAAACCAGCAATTGAAGAGAGGATGGGAAACGTATTGTTGCATAGCGCCATGCCAAAAAGACACTATTAAAAGGACTAAGGTGTTGAATTGCTTTTTTTTTTGTTTTTATTTTTAAAAAGAAAATAGAGACGTGTGTGTTGGTGAATTGGAAAAAGTTAGTAGCAAATATTTTTTTAAAGGGTCTCCTTTTTCTTTTTACTTTTTTGTTTTAATTTAAAGTTGAAAAAGGGTAAGGATTGACTGTAGAAGTGTAGAGGACCGTTTGAGAAGTTTTGTTTTCGTTTTTTTTTGTGGAGATGGTGGGAATAACAAAATAAGTGTTAAAAAGAGTTCAAGTGATGTTGTCTGGGAATGTTTAGGTTTGATATTTTACAGGAGAAGCAATATGCTTTGGAAATAGTTAGATAAGCACTTTAAATTTGAAGTTGTAAATGATATGCTTCGATACGATATTGTAAACAAAAAACTATGGCTTTTAGTTGCTTTAAAATTCGGGGGACAGTCCATGTTACTTAGGTTAGGACACTTAACCAAAATCAAATGTTAACGTATTGATGAACTTTGGACAAAAGAGCGTTTGAATGCAAGATAGACAAGAATACAATTTTTACTAAGCTGATTTATTTTTTTTTAGAAAATTTAGGGGAGAACACAAATAATTTTGTTTATTTATTAAATTTGCAAAAAGAACTTTATTTTGTGATTTTCAACTTTTTTTTAATAGAGCTTTTCATTAAACCTTTTTGTAAATTTGATTTAATTAATTTCAGAAATTACAATTAAAAGGTTTATGTTTATCTATTATCAGATTTAACTAAGAACCATTATTAACTTCCCATAGGAAGTTATTGTAATGGGTCCGATTTGTCGAATTGAAAATTTTGACATTTCTCGACGTTTCAAGGTCCCTAGAGTCGAAATAAAAGATTTTTAGAAAGATGTCTGTGCGTGCGTGTGTACGTACGTTCGTACGTCCTTACGTCCATACGTTCGCGATGTTTTTTTCGTCGTCCATAGCTCAAGAACCAGAAGAGATATCGACTTCAAATAAATTTTGTTATACAGATAATAAGTCAGAAAGATGCAAAAAGGGCTCTCAAGAAAATTGCACGGGTGGTTTTTTTACCATAGCAGTTTCAAAAAAAGGTGAACATTTTGGTTAAACCTAAATATCTCATAAACCAATGACGCTGGAGGCTTGAATTAAATTTTATATTATATATTGTAACGTGATACAAAAAAATTATATTTTTGGAAAAAATCCAATTAACGTTTTTTTTATAAATCAAAAAAAAATTTGTCCCCTCGAAAATTTTACGACTAAAAAATGATTCCATCTCCAAAATAATTTTGTGCAACGAAGAATAATGTTTTTAACATCTGATGAAATTTTCAGAAAAATCTAATTGACAGTTTTTTTTATAAAAAATAAAAACCTAAAAAAAACATTACTCAAAGTTGGTAAAAATTGAATTTCGACTCAAATATCTTTTCAAAACTTGAGAGTAAGGCTTCAAACTTATGTTATCTTATAAAAAATATTATTTTCAACATTCTGAAAAATGTTGAGAAAAATTGAATTGACAGTGGTTTTTACAAAAAATAAAAACCTAAAAAAATTTAATAAAAGTTGGCAAAAATTGATTTTCGACTCATATATCTTTTCAAAAATTTGAGATTATGGCTTCTTACTAATTTTAACTTATAAGAAATACTGTTTTCAACATTATGAAAAATTTTGAGAAAAATCGAACTGACAGTTTTTTTACAAAAAATAAAAACCTAAAAAAAATGTATTAAAGGTGGTAAAAATTGATTTTCGACTCAAATAACTTTTCAAAACTTTGAGATATTGGGTTTAAACTACTTTATTCTTATAAGAAATATTGTTTTCAATATGCGATAAAATTTTGAGAAAAATCAAATTGAAAGTTTTTTTACAAAAAATAAAAACCTAAAAAAAAAACAATATTAAAACTGGGTAAAAATTTACTTTCGACTCAAATATCTTTTCAAATATTAAAAATATTGACTGCTTCAAACATATTTTATCTCACAGAAAATATTGTTTTCGATATTTAGTAATTTTTTGATAAAAATCCAACAGCCCGTTTTTTCATAAAAAAATAAAATCTACAAAAAATAGAACGCAAATTTGGTAAAAATTGATACATATAGACAAACTTTTAAGCAAGACAAATCGACAGACGGAATGGGAAGTTATCAGTTTGGGTCGCATCCCACGCTCTTTTTTTTATTATAACTTCGTTAGATAGACATGACAAAGTCTAATACAAATCGGGCGTTATTTAGCTTTGCATTTCACATTATAAAAGGTGTACCAAAGCATTTACAACATTTATGCAGGAGCAAAGTTTTGACAAATTTGTATAAAAATAAAACAATTCGACAACTGATGTTTAAGAGTTATTGAAACTTAAGCGTTATACGATAAAAGAACGTATTTTCTTTGTTGAACGGTATTTCTAAGAAAACGCAGTAATCGAATAATTCCACGGGTATTATAATAAATGGACTTTTACGAATACTCTACATTGAGATCATTTAAAACATTTTAACATTAAAGAATATGAGTTATTTTCTTCAAAATTCGAATAAGGAGGCTGGAATACGACCCACACTTCCCATTCGTGCCCGTTTATTGATGTTTCTAAAAGTTTTACGAAATGTAACATTTTGTATATGAATACATATATTTTTTGTCCTCGAGATACTTGAGTAGAAAACCATTTTTTAACAGTTTTTAGCTGTTTTTGGTTTAAGTTGTCAATTGGTATTTTTCAAACAAACAACTAAATTAGTAAGAAACAATATTTTGCATATACTAAAATAAGATTTCAATATCTGTCTATGGTCTGAAACCAATGTTTACTAATTTTTAGCATTATTTTTTTGTAGGTTTTTATTTTGTTGTAAATCCTGATTTTGTGCCAAATCAGGATTTCCTCAGGGTAGTCATTTAGGATCCCTACTCCTTATCTAAGCGGATTTATAAATGATGTACCCCTTTCTGTACGATACAGTAAAATTATGAAAATCTTCAAAAGCATAGAATCTCTGAACGATCGATTAAAACTCCAAGAGGATATTAACAGTTTTGTTATTTGGTGCAAAAAAAATGGGCTAAGCCTTCACCCAATTAAATGTCATGGCGAGGACTTTCATTTTTATTGATTAACTTTTCAGTCAACATTGCTATAAAGTTGATTTAACTTAAAGCCAATTTTTTGGCAGCTGAGCTGGCCAATCAGATGCTAGGAACTTGTCTTACTTTTAAGTCCCTTGCGTCGTCTAAACCTGCCCATTGTTGCACTTTTTTTATATTTTATATTTTTTAAATGTTTTTCCACGAACTGTTGTCACTTCCAAAATAAATGTTCATATCTTCTGTCATCTGTCGAGAAAATTGACATCAAATGAGTCTACCATTTTTTTTCCAAAGACTTACACGATTGGAAACAGAAAATTATTAATTGGAAAGTACAAAATTGTCTGCAATTTTCAGCCGATGTTCTACCATAAAACTGTCTTATAATGGGTGATTTTTTAAGAGCTTGAGAACTTTTTTTTTAAAAAAAAACGCATAAAATTTGCAAAATCTCATCGATTCTTTATTTGAAACGTTAGATTGGTCCATGACATTTACTTTTTGAAGATAATTTCATTTAAATGTTGACCGCGGCTGCGTCTTAGGTGGTCCATTCGGAAAGTCCAATTTTGGGTAACTTTTTCGAGCATTTCGGCCGGAATAGCCCGAATTTCTTCGGAAATGTTGTCTTCCAAAGCTGGAATAGTTACTGGCTTATTTGTGTAGACTTTAGACTTGACGTAGCCCCACAAAAAAAAGTCTAAAGGCGTCAAATCGCATGATCTTGGTGGCCAACTTACCGGTCCATTCCTTGAGATGAATTGTTCTCCGAAGTTTTCCCTCAAAATGGCCATAGAATCGCGAGCTGTGTGGCATGTAGCGCCATCTTGTTAAAACCACATGTCAACCAAGTTCAGTTCTTCCATTTTTGGCAACAAAAAGTTTGTTAGCATTGAACGATAGCGATCGCCATTCACCGTAACGTTGCGTCCAACAGCATCTTTGAAAAAATACGGTCCAATGATTCCACCAGCGTACAAACCACACCAAACAGTGCATTTTTCGGGATGCATGGGCAGTTCTTGAACGGCTTCTGGTTGCTCTTCACTCCAAATGCGGCAATTTTGCTTATTTACGTAGCCATTCAACCAGAAATGAGCCTCATCGCTGAACAAAATTTGTCGATAAAAAAGCGGATTTTCTGCCAACTTTTCTAGGGCCCATTCACTGAAAATTCGACGTTGTGGCAGATCGTTCGGCTTCAGTTCTTGCACGAGCTGTATTTTATACGGTTTTACACTAAGATCTTTGCGTAAAATCTTCCATGTGGTCGAATAACACAAACCCAATTGCTGCGAACGGCGACGAATCGACATTTCACGGTCTTCAGCAACACTCTCAGAAACAGACGCAATATTCTCTTCTGTTCGCACTGTACGCATTCGTGTGGTTGGTTTAATGTCCAATAAAGTAAACTGAGTGCGAAACTTGGTCACAATCGCATTAATTGTTTGCTCACTTGGTCGATTATGTAGACCATAAATCGGACGTAAAGCGCGAAACACATTTCGAACCGAACACTGATTTTGGTAATAAAATTCAATGATTTGCAAGCGTTGCTCGTTAGTAAGTCTATTCATGATGAAATGTCAAAGCATACTGAGCATCTTTCTCTTTGACACCATGTCTGAAATCCCGCGTGATCTGTCAAATACTAATGCATGAAAATCCTAACCTCAAAAAAATCACCCGATATTTGGATAAAATCCACCAACCGTACAAATGGTCAATTTTCAATTCATAGAAAATTGGCAATTGTCACCTAATTGGATGCTTTTGGAAGACTTTTGACATCTAGATCAATACTGGGAAGATCTTCCAATCATGTCTACATATTTAGTCTAATCGCTTAATCGATTTTTCATACTGATAAGCTAAATATTTTCTAACCATTATGTTTTTTGCTATTATTGTCCATTACTACAAAAGTTAATTTATCTTGAGGGTTTATAAAAATCATAGAATTGATCAATACTGTCATTTTAATGTAACACAAGTGCAATTGATTTTCGCTCTAATTACTATATTTTTTTTTCGGGATACATGGTTTACAACTTTGTATCCATATACAAAATCTATGTACTAAACCTAAGCTTTCCAACGATATCTGTATATTTCAATTGTGGCAACAGGTAGCCCAAAACAGAACATTCTCCTTTTTTTGACTGATTGTATAATTTTTGAGTACAAGACATTTTTTTTTTGTGTGGCAGAGAAATCTTAATCTTTTTAAGGCCAACAGTTTTCCTGTTTAGAATATTAACATTTTTCTTAAATCAAATTATTAATACTAATGTTTTAAAAAAAAATATAAAGTTTGATTTCAATATCGAACATTAGTTTTTACCAATTTTGTGTATTTTTTGTAGATTTTTATTTTGTAAAATTTTTTTTCTTCAAAAAATGTTACCAAATGTTGAAAACAATTTATTTTTATCAGCTTGAAAGCATATTAATTATTACCATGATATTCATGCCGAAAGTCAATTTTTACCAAAATTTAGTATAATTTTTTAGGTTTTTATTTTTTGTAAAAAAGCTGTCTCGTCTCTTTTTTTTAATTTTTCTAACTTTTTGATACATACAGGTAATATCATCCTTTGCTCCCAAAATATTTGAGGTGCCAACAATTTGTTTCAGTTTTTTTTTTTAAGAAAAAATATTATTTCCTCGTATCACGTCACAATGTATAATATACAATTTAATTGAAGTCGCTAGAGTTATTCGTTAAAGAGATATTAAGGGTCAGCCAAATTTTTACCTTATTTAAATTGCTGGAGTAAAAAAAAACATAACAGTGTGAACTATGGAAATTTGGGTGATTTTTAAAAATATCAGTATCTAACAATTTGATATCGTTATACAAATATTATGTTATTACTTGTAAAATAGCAGTATTCTTAACGCAAAATAGTAGTAAATTTTCGTAGGATGAAGACTACCTAGACCTACTCAGTCCCAACTTTAAATCGATTGGATAATTATAATGTCAAAATTATTCATAAATCCCGTTTAAAAAAAAAGCTTTCAAAGATCTAAGCTTTCTAAGTGGTCTCATTTGACTCGTAAGTTATATAACTTCGCATAATTACATAAAAATGTAGTTGATTTGCTTAAAGTGCAACTAGCATTGATTTTGAAGGCATCAAATTGAGACTTAGACAATCTTAACTTGCTTTGCTTTATTTGTTCTTTTTAAATTCATTTGATTTGTTGAATTGAAAACTTTGACATTTCTCGGGTTCTTCGTTTTTAGAGAGTTGTCTGATACCATTTGTACATCAATAAGTTAGGGGTACCTTTTTTAGTCGTTGACATGTCAAGAACTAGCAAAGATATCACCTTAATTTGTTTTACTTATCTACTACCCAACTTTCTATAATATTTTATTGTATACATTTGAAGTTACAAGAATGACAAATGAGAAGTTATCGGGGTGGGTTGCATATCAGCCTCTTTTTTTGATCAGAAATAAACATTTATTCTTAAGAATTAGAAATGTTTTATTTATTTATTTATTGTTTAAGTAATTCGTTTATTTAGAATAGCAGACTTGTAAAAAATCGTGTTTTTTGAACATCCTATTCATTAGTCCAATTTATACAAAGTTTTTTAATAATTAAATTTATTGAACGTAATCTTTAAGATCAATTCAATTGAAGATTCGAAAGATTGCATTCTCAAACGATTACATTTGCTTATAATTCTCTATGTAATACATATCAATAAAAAAAAAAACAAAAGCTTAACTTATTGCTCGTCAATTAGAAGCAAAAATTAGATTCAAAGAAACCTACAAAATTTCAAACATTACATCACCCTTTACTAACGCCGCGCCGCCGCTTCGTTTGCCTGTTCCTGTGTATCCCTGCATCATATACGTATATTTAAACAGGTAAACGTTTTTTTTTTTTAATCTAAAAGCTATATGGCTGTTTTTAAGATCCTCTACTGAAAAATTCTATTTATATAATTAGGAAGGGAGCCTCGTTCAAAGACCTGACATTAACATTTAAAGGAGTCAGCTTTTGATTTGATATTAATTTAAATTTTTATATTTCCACATATGGGTTCAAACTCCATACATTTTGTTCCGATGGTTTTGATTACTCTTCAGCTATGCATAACTTAACTTTTCCACATCTTTCCCAAAACGTTGCGCAGTTGATAACATATCAATAAACCATATTTTTGTATGTATATGATCCACGTCAAATATTTTATTTTAAAATTTTCTGTATGACAACTCAAATTTTGTAAATATCAAACTTTTTATAAATAGAAAATAAGTGTTTTGAAAGTTCCATATAAATAAAAAGTATACCTAACAAGAGCATCAAATTTAGCAAAAAACCCACTTTAAGAAATAAAAACGAAAGTTCAATTTAATCAAATCCCGACGGCTTTTTCAAAAATCTGTTTTAAAGTCGAAATTATAAAATACCTGTTCCCATTTTCCGTTGATGGAAATATTTAAATCCTAAAGTATCCAGGGCGATAGCAATTGTGCACGACTTTTATTTCTTAAAATTAATATTTTATTTGTTTGTGATTTTTCACAAGAAATTGCTTTTCTTCAACTAAAATCATCCAACACAGAAAACTTTAATTTTATTTGTTGATATCCGAATCAATTTTATTTCAAAATAATCATCAAAAAAGTCTTTCTTTTTTTTAGAAAAACTTCTTAAACCACCAAACGATAATAATATTTTTAAAACTTCACTCAATAATTTTTAAATCTTTTTTTTTTTTTTTTAAAAGGATATCGACAGTTAACACACGTTGAAGGAGGACGAACAGAAAAAATACTATAACACGTTTATTCGACAAGACAGTATATTTTTTAAGTGTACACGTCCTTCTCACGGTAACTTTGCACAGTCAGTGACTCCGACACGACTTATCTTCCACTCGAAAATGTGGCTGCTTCTGCTTCTGCTGCTGATTCTGTTTCTGTTGGCTGGTTGGTTTCCCTGACATCCTTTTTGATAGATGATGACAAAACAACGATGACGATGACATTGATATGAAAAGTTCACTCCACTATATACGGTGATACGGTGTGCGGTGATGATGAAGATGATGGTGATGGTGATATACCATCTGCTCTGACTCTATAAAACGAAAAAAACAAAACCAAAACCAACCCGACTCGACTCTATTCGACTCGACTAACCAACCAACCACCATACCAACCATCAAACCATATACACATCCAATTCCACCCCCGGTTCTTATAACGATATAAATTCTGACATTGGCCACAGGATCTCACCCACCCTCCTATGCCTTATCCCGATGCTGCACACGCACAACAAATAAAACCCAACTCTAGCTTTTCCCGACTAAAATGAAAAAAAAACAACAAGCCGGTAAAATTTGAAGAAAGAAAATAAGTTAGAAAAAAAACAAAATTTTCCACCAGGGAATGAGAAAAAGGATGCGCTTCTTCTTCCTTTCTCTGGATAGGATGTTCGGCACTACCACTATACCACTTCCTTTAGAAAAGTATGAGGTACGTTCATATTCACGTTCACGTTACTCTCAATCTCATTTTTGTGCTATGTTGCAGTGATGTCCTTGCTGGTGCTCTCGAGAGAAAGAGAAACAAAGTCAGGAAATATAGTACCAGTAAAAATAACGCCCATATACACACAGCACCCTATACATTCCTTATAGAGAGAGCAAAAAAAAAAAAGTAGCATCCTTGATGGAAAACATCCCCCTCTATATTATTTCCTTCCTTCCTCTTCCTGCCTATCTTCTTTGTGGCTTTCAACAAATTCACCACAAAATGTCAAGAATGACAAAGCTATGTATTTAAGTATAACACATGAACCACCCTTTACCCTCTATTATTCCACACACACACACTTAAACAAATGATACACACATACATTTACCTTCCCTACACTGATATCTTTTCCGTTCAAAGTTGACTGCTGCAATGCGACTAGGATTTTTGTTTTTGTTTAGCAAAAAATCAAATTCTGGCAATGCTGTCTTTATAATCGCAGCCATTTAACGGTGACATAACACGATTTTTGTTTATTATTTTGACAGATATAAACCGTTATTAGTAAATTTCGATGGCAACTTCGTCATTTGAGGGTGAAAATGCCTTTAAAAAGGTTTTAAAAGGACTTGCCAACTTCGAAAAATTGAACTTTTTCACCAAAAAGCTTTTACAAAAATTAAAAGTCTTTCAAAGGGCGGGGATTTAAGAATGTGAATAACAAAATTTATAAAGAAAAATCCCATCTAGTATCCCCTTTCCATTCCATTCCACAGGATCAAAATACTTTAACGGCGGCGGCGGTATTATAAAAATGTGTGTGCATAAAAATGGCTGCGTGTGTATCGCATGAGGGTTGATTTACTGACTCCGCAAATTGAAATGACTTAAAATCGTAAAAAGTGAGGTTGAGTTAAGACAAAAGGTACCTACATCAGAGAATCAGAATATCCCAATCCCCAGACATACACATCAACACATAAAAACACATACACACACACACACCAATATAACTAGGGTGGAGCTATGTGGATGATGTGAAAAGTGTAAATGACATTGACTCCTGCCACATCACTGAAGATAGGTTACTTTACCACCACCCACTATAGCCATCATCACACTGCAGCTTCCTGGTATTTCATTCTTATATTCAGTGGCGGGGGTGGTGAAAGGAGGATGACAGAGAAGGCTCATCTCGATCTCACCCTGCACTACCATGAACCATGATGATGATAATGATGCACAAGGAAGAGAAGACATGTTGTGGTTACATAAGTAGCATCCAGCAGCAGTAAGTCGTTTAGTCCTTTTGCCTGCTGCTTGCTGCTTGCTGTCGCTTCCTGTGCATAGACTAGATAGCTGGCTGGTTGGCTATGCAACCCCTAAACGAATTTGACTCTTTGTCTGATAGTATTAGTGCTCAAAAGGCCACCATTTTGAAAATTGCTCTATACACACAGTTCCTGTTCCTGATGTTATGTTGTAAGGAGAAAGAGAGTTACAGTCGTCGTCGTCGTTGTAGTCGTTGTGTGATATTGGAAGGCCACACCTTCTTGTCAAGAGGGAATATGCCAACCACTAAGCGTAAAGCAAGCCAAAAAATCATTTTTAGCTCAGCATCAAGAGCGCATACGTCAGACATTGGTTGGTTTTGGTATATTCCTGGTCCTGGTGCCTGGCATGTGTCGGGTTCGGGTCGGTCCATTTATAGTATAAAAGAAGATCTGGAGCAAATGTAGTGGTGGAAAATGTAACATTTTAATGGAAAATTCTAGTTGTTGTTTTTGTTGTAGGTGGTAAGTATTGGTAGGTTCCTCTGTAAGGGTACTTATACCGTATAGATAGATATGGCTATAGGAACATCCAGACACAGACAGTTAGAAGGAAGGAAGGACAGTCATGAAGAAGATATTTTGTAACGGAAAAGCTAAAAGCTACATTTTTCTCGCGCTGACTGACATCACACAAATTGATTTTTCCCTTCTTCCTCATCTCGCCTACACCTACCTTCACTTACCCCTCTTTATCACTTCTTTTGTGTTTTAAGGCAAGTTATAGTTATATATAGTTAGGTGGGAATATATGAACATGGTAAGGTTAGATTGGATTTTAGGTTCCAAATTTTCACATGTGTTATAGGTATCGGTAGAGGGTTAACTTATATGGTATGAAAAGGTTAAGGGATGTGAGTGAAAATGGAAAGGTTCAGTTTTTGGTATATTAATTGTTTTTAGGGATCAGGTATAGTATAAGTTGATTTATTTGGTGATTTTCTCACTCTTGAATTATGATGATTATATTATGTTCCTCTTTCGTATAAAAGGTCAAACTAATTGTAACCTTTTGAAAGAAGATACATCAGGTAGGACGTTGTAGTCGGATTGTTTATTGGAATAAGTGAAGTGTTTTGTATATTTATAGACATAAATAGCAATACCTTTTCTACAGAAGTAGATTACGTAAGTGAGTTATATGAAATTTAGAAGAAGGTAGCTGAGTTCTAAAATAACTTCTGACCATTGTTTTTATTCAGTTTATCCCCGAGAAATAAAAAAATGACATTTAATTTATAGAAATAAATTTGTACGTGTTTTTTTGGGAATTTTAAGGAAAATTAAATTTAAAAATATTGGAATGAATAAATTAAGACATCTTATAATACTTGATGGTTCTATAACAGTTAGCATCTTTTGAGTTTGAATTATACTCTTAGGTCTATTATATATACAGTAGATTTTTAAAATTATGATTATTTGCACTCTATTATCCTCGATACACTTGTACAACAACATTTTTTATAAAGAATTATAGACTGATTTCTGAAAGTTTTGCTAATACCGTACTGTTTTATTTATCATCATCATCAGGTCGTCTAACCCCGTACGGGGCATAGGGCGTCAATCTGCAGCTAGATACCTTAACTGTGGCCACGTCTTTCTCTGGGAGTTAGCTTCCGATAGCACTGTAGATTTCCATGTTGTTCTTGGTCTTCCAACCCGCCGTGACCCCTGAGGATTCCATTCAAAGGACTGCTTCGCAATATCATCGTTTGGTTTCCTCAGTGTGCGACCAATCCATTGCCATTTGCGCTTTCTGATGTCGATGTCCAAGCGCCTCTGACCTGTTCTACGCCACAATTCCTGGTTAGATATTGTTTGTGGCCAGCGAATTTTAAGGATGTGCCGCAGACAGCGGTTCACAAAAGCCTGCGATTTTCTCGAGATGGCGGCCGATACTTTTCATGTTTCACAAGCATATAATAGCACGGATTTCAAATTGGATTCGAAGAATCTCAGTTTAGTGCGTAAGGAGACTTGACTGGATTTCCAAATTTGGGACAGAGCACCAAGGCGACGCGAGCTTTATTTATTCTGCTTTTTACGTCCAGATCCGTACCACCATTTGCTGATACAATACTTCCGAGGTAATTAAATTGTTCGACCTCTTCAACAGGCGTGTCATGCAGAATAATACGATGTTGTGTAGGGGGCCTGTTAGCATTATTTTTGTCTTTTTGCTATTTATTTTAAGACCGCACGATTTTCCTTTCACCCGTAAAGTTTGACACATCTCGTTCAGCCCACTGATGTTATTTGCCATGAGACATATATTGTCGGCATAGTCTAAATGGCTAAACCTTGCCTCTCAGTTGTACCGACGCGACGCTGGCCGTCAGAACATCATCTATATCGCTAGCAGAAAAAGAATTGGCGATAAAACATCCCCTTGTCTCACACCCTGACGCATTTCGAAAGAGTCAGATAGCTGCCCATTAGGCAACACGAAATACCTTGCATTGTTGTAGGATTCCTTTATAATGGCAACAATTTTTGGCGGAATTCCTCTCCCAAGAAGTGATCTCCATATACATTCTCGGTTAACTCGGTCAAAGGCCTTCTCAAAATCTACAAACATGAGGTTTAGCGGTGTTTGAAATTCTGTAGACTGCTCAAGAACAATGCGTAAGGTTTTGATATGGTCAACGCACGACCGAACGCTGCGGAAGCCAGCCTGATTCCTCTTGAGTGTAGTCTCAATTCTAGCCTTAACCGTTCGAGGATTAAATTTGCCATTAGCTTTGGGAAAACGGACAAAACGGTAATACCACGCCAAGTTTTATTTATACCGTAAAAAATTTTACAAATTAGGATGAAATCGAAAATGCATTGAAAAATTAGGGAACAAATCTCATTGCTACAATATGTCAATAAGTGGCCGCCACAGCAACGTTGCAGCCCTATATACCTTTTTTATTAAATTTTCCTCAGCCAACTCGCTTATTTGTGAATGTATGTATGTCTTTAAAAAGCTTCTCAATTTTTAGTAAAGGTGTACTTTTTGCTTGACAAATGCCAAAAAACGACGGTTTTTAAAGTGGATTTCGCCAAAAAAAAAAAAAACCGTCTCATGAAACCTTTTATTAGACAACCTAGAAAAAGGACGAAAGCAAATCAGTCTTGCCGTAACTATACCGACATACGATTTTGGGAGTTAGGTTTTGCCCAAAAGTTCTTAAAATTTCCTTTTCGATACTGAATGCAGACTTTAATGTACAGTGGCAAAACAGTTTTCTTGACTTTTCATTTTTATATAATTATTTTTATTGACGGAACTAGAACTGCCCATAAGAGACGACAGTATCTAAAAAGTATCTAAGAATAAGACGAGAATGTACACTTCTCAAAACAAAATAGGGCCCACCCAAAATTTATTTTGTATTTTGCCATTTAAACATTATCCAAGATCTGAATTTTATTCAATGATTCCATATGTTTATGATTCTATATCAATGCTTTGAACAACAATTTTACCGTTACCTCCAATTGAATAGACAAAAAAGGCCTATGGCTCGAAAAAACAATGAATGCAACAATTTTCGCAGTTGTTATCTCAATCTCAGTGCTATTCTAGCGTTGTTGCTAAATGTTTCTTTATATCTTCGTGATTACAATGCCCGGTTCTAAACGTCATTTGGATACTGAAAACGTAATTAGAGCGGCAAATATGATGGAGCAAGGAGTGTTTCAAAGGGCTGTTTCAAATCGAATCGGTGTGTCGCGGTGAACTATCCGAAACGTGTCGGAACGCTTCCAGGAAACCGGGAGTGTAGCAAGGACACCAGGATCAGGAAGAATTCGAGCCAAAACTCAGCAAGAAGACCGGTACATTCGAATAAATGCACATCGGGAGCGTGCTTTAACCGCCCGGGCTTTACAAACTCAACTGCGGCAGTCAACTGGCACTGAAGTCAGTGATCAAACCATTCGCGATCGTTTCCATGAAGATGGTAAACATTCCAAAGTCCGTGCTATTCGGCCGAAACTTACACCGGCCCATCGGACAACGCGATTAAGGTACGCTTGTGAGCATTCAAATTGGACCATGGACAACTGGAAATACTCTTTACAGACCAATGCAAAATTAAATTTGTGAGTGATAATAAACAAGTACGAGTTTAGAAAAGGACAGGTGATGGTTTTACGGACCCGTGCATTCACTGAAGTGACCGAGTGTTATGTTATGGGCTGGAATACGTTTTCTAGGCAAAACAAAACTGATTATCCTGGATGAGGCACCGTAACCGCCGCAAGTTACATTGTAATGGTAATACGACCTGTTGTGAACCCATTTTCACAAAGGGTTGGCGATGGGTTTGTTCTCATGCAAGACAATGCTCGCCATTACACGGTCCGTATCACGCAAGCAGCTCTTTTTGATGCCAATGTTACACTTTTGCCATAGCCAGCAAAGATTCCGATCGAGCATACATGGGACCAGTTAAAAAGAAGTCTCAAAGAAAACCACAGCAGTGTCAATACTAAACAGGAGCTCATAAACGCGTTAAAAGCCTGTTGGAAGCGTGTACCCGAACAAAATTTAAGGCATCTCATCGAAAACGTACCAGATAGGCTTATACAGTAAATACGGAGTAGAAGAGGCCCTACTCGCTGCTAAGCCAAAAAAATCAAGAAGAAATCATAACAACAAATGGTGATATGTAAATTTTAATGTTTTTTTATTTTTTGTAAATTCTCCTAAAAAATGTTTTTTCAGTGTAACTTGAATAAAGAATTATTTTTCCGTGTTAAAAGCGTACACTACTACCTAATACTTAGCTGAAACATAACAATAACCATAAAAACCAAACCAAAAATATAAAAAACAATTTTTTTCAGACGAAAGCCAATTTTTAGTCGAAAACCAATTTTTACCAATTTTAGTAGCATTTCTTCAAAAAAATTATTTCTTATATAAACAAATACAAATTGGATGAATGAAATTAATTTGAAGTCAATATCTTCTATTGTTTACGAGATATCGAGAACCGAACATCAATTTTTACCAATTTTGAGTACTATTTTTTGTAGATTTTAATTTTTTTATGAAAAAAATGACTGTTGGGTTTTTATAAAAAATGTACTGAACGTCGAAAACAATATTTTCTGTGAGATAAAATAAGTTTGAAGCCAATGTTTTTAATTTTTGAAAAGATATTTGAGTCGAAAGTAAATTTTTACTAAGTTTTAGTATTGTTTTTTTTAAGGTTTTTATTTTTTGTAAAAAATCTGTCAATTCGATTTTTCTCAAAATTTAACCCAATATTGAAAACGATATTGTTTATAACAGAAAATTAGTTTAAAGCCAATATCTTAAAGTCTTGAAATGATATTCGAGTCGAAAATTAATTTTTACCAACTTTTATCAATTTTTGTTTAGTTTTTATTTTTTTTGTAAAAAAACTGTCAATTCGACTTTTCTCAAAATTTTACTGAATGTTGACAACGGTATATTTTAAAAGATGAAATTAGTTTAAAGCATATATCTTAAATTTTTGAAAAGATATTTAAGTCGAAAATCAATTTTTACAAACTTTGAGTAATGTTTTTTTATTAAAAAAACTGTCAATTCGATTTTTCTCTAAATTTTACCACATGTTAAAAACATTAAAAATATTTTTTTTTCAGTTTTTTTGATTTATAAAAAAAACCGTTAATTGGTATTTTTCCAAAAATATATTGGTTTGGTATCACGTTATAATATATAATATTAAATTTAATTCAAGGCTCTAGCATTATTGGTTCAAGAGATATGTAGGGTTAACCACAATTTTCACTTTTTTTTAATTTGCTACGGTAAAAAACCACTCACGCAATTTTCTTGAGAGCCCTTTCTGCCTTATTATCTGTATAACAACATTTATTTGAAGTCGATATCTCTACCAAAATAAGGGTTATCCATATTGCAGTTTATAAATATGTAATATTTCAATAAAAGATCGCTAGAATTAAAAAATTAAAACAAAATAACGAAACGAAACCTAGACTTTACAAAACGAGAAAACAAATTAAATAACTCACGTGAAGAAAAACAAAACTCAGTTACACGAGGCCGACGAAGACGATATCGAGGCAAAACTAAAATATGCCCGTTTTTCCGAGACTGAGATGAGACTATAGTAATAGTCTCTTTAGGTCTCGTCTCCTGACCATCCCAAATGGAGCTTATTCAGACTATACCTTATAATTGCTTGTAGTTTGCCTGTGTCTTCTTGACCAAAGATGTATTTCGAGTTATTTTATATTCATTTTAATTTCAAAAATTTTATATAATTCGGTTCGTTTTCAAATTCATATAAGCAGATAGCAATTGTTATATGAATCTTCATCACTTACGATAAATTTTATGAAAGCAAATATAAAGGGTGATTTTTTTGAGGTTAGGATTTTCATGCATTAGTATTTGACAGATCACGCGGGATTTCAGACATGGTGTCAAAGAGAAAGATGCTCAGTATGCTTTGACATTTCATCATGAATAAACTTACTAACGAGCAACGCTTGCAAATCATTGAATTTTATTACCAAAATCAGTGTTCGGTTCGAAATGTGTTTCGCGCTTTACGTCCGATTTATGGTCTACATAATCGACCAAGTGAGCAAACAATTAATGCGATTGTGACCAAGTTTCGCACTCAGTTTACTTTATTGGACATTAAACCAACCACACGAATGCGTACAGTGCGAACAGAAGAGAATATTGCGTCTGTTTCTGAGAGTGTTGCTGAAGACCGTGAAATGTCGATTCGTCGCCGTTCGCAGCAATTGGGTTTGTGTTATTCGACCACATGGAAGATTTTACGCAAAGATCTTAGTGTAAAACCGTATAAAATACAGCTCGTGCAAGAACTGAAGCCGAACGATCTGCCACAACGTCGAATTTTCAGTGAATGGGCCCTAGAAAAGTTGGCAGAAAATCCGCTTTTTTATCGACAAATTTTGTTCAGCGATGAGGCTCATTTCTGGTTGAATGGCTACGTAAATAAGCAAAATTGCCGCATTTGGAGTGAAGAGCAACCAGAAGCCGTTCAAGAACTGCCCATGCATCCCGAAAAATGCACTGTTTGGTGTGGTTTGTACGCTGGTGGAATCATTGGACCGTATTTTTTCAAAGATGCTGTTGGACGCAACGTTACGGTGAATGGCGATCGCTATCGTTCAATGCTAACAAACTTTTTGTTGCCAAAAATGCAAGAACTGAACTTGGTTGACATGTGGTTTCAACAAGATGGCGCTACATGCCACACAGCTCGCGATTCTATGGCCATTTTGAGGGAAAACTTCGGAGAACAATTCATCTCAAGGAATGGACCGGTAAGTTGGCCACCAAGATCATGCGATTTGACGCCTTTAGACTATTTTTTGTGGGGCTACGTCAAGTCTAAAGTCCACACAAATAACCCAGCAACTATTCCAGCTTTGGAAGACAACATTTCCGAAGAAATTCGGGCTATTCCGGCCGAAATGCTCGAAAAAGTTACCCAAAATTGGACTTTCCGAATGGACCACCTAAGACGCAGCCGCGGTCAACATTTAAATGAAATTATCATCAAAAAGTAAATGTCATGTCAATCTAACGTTTCAAATAAAGAATCGATGAGATTTTGCAAATTTTATGCGTTTTTTTTTTTAAAAAAGTTCTCAAGCTCTTAAAAAATCACCATATATCATGTGCGGAAAATGTTTAATTCCAGTAAATATCTCTTCAGAGGATGGATCAGTATTTAATAAAAAATTAAAGAATTTTGTTTCTATACAAAGTGAGAAAATTCAAAAGAAATTATTATAAAAACAATAAATATTTCCCATACGCCACGGTGTACCACCTAAAAGCTTCAAAAACATTTACAAATATTTCTAAAAATTAAATGACTGTAAATTTTGTATCGATTTTAATTGACCTACACAAATTTTAAAACCATTTATATTTGCCCGTTAATTTTCTTAAATATTAAAAAATACATCAAAATCGCAATAATAAAAGTGTACATTTTGTTAATAGCTACAGACTTGATTTTTTTTCTTTTTATATTTTTTTTTTGTTTGAATTTATTTACAGCAATAATTTGACGCAGATACTTGACATGGGTCTTATAAACAAAGGGGTATTTTAATGAAGTTAGTGAACGAATTTGCCAGCGACTGTTCAATGAAGGGATGGCAATTCTAAGAACCATTGACAACCGGAAGTTTAAGGTAAGTATTAACTAAAAATTTAAATTATTTGTTTATTTTATTTTAAATTCGATGAACTTAAAGAACATTGATATAAAATATCTTATAAGTGAGTGATAAACCTTGTATTAAGAAAAGAATTTCGGCAGACGGCAGATAGCCATGTCTAATGATTTTGTTTTATATTAAAATGTTATATTAATTTTATTAATTATGAATAAAATCAATTCTAATCTAAAAAAAAAATCTAAAGAAAAGAAATATGGACATTTTAGTCAAGAACTTCAATCAGATATCATTTAATCAAGACTCTGTGCAACTAAACAACTAATCAGTATATCTTCTTAAAATGATGATAAATTTTCTACAATAGCATTGCGCAACAATTTTTATCATGTAAGCTTTCTAAATTTTAAATTGTTCCTTCAAATTTGTAAAAATAATTGTTATAAAATCTCCAAATTGTAAAATCAACTTAAACTAACAAAGTAAACTTTGTAAACGTTCAGTTATACCAAAAAATACTTTTGAAACTAAGGAGCTATAGCTGTATAGCTCTCATTGAAAGGAGTGATTGGAATTTTTTAACAGATGCATGGAATTGTCTAAAATTGAGGCATGAACCAGTGGAACGATTTGTTTCAAGTTGAGACTAATAAAAATCAGCTATTCAAGAAAATAGAAAATACGTTTTTAGCGAAAAAGAACTGTGCAATAAACTTTGTTCCTCAAAAAATTGTATGAGTGATTTCCGATCATTAGTATCTTTTTTTTTTTTTTTTTTTTTTTTTTTTTATAATTAGCGAACACTAAAAGGGTTTTGTATACCTTTAATATGCCAAAGACACAGTGTGAGCATTAGGAAAAGAGGGAAGGGTTGGATAGGAGGTGTCGGTGTACATTGATTTTAAACTTCTGAACATTGCAATGACAGGGAAAGATAGAGCGTGGCAAGGCGTTCCACATTCGCGTAGTACGGCTAAAAAAAGAATCTCTGTACTTCATAGTACGGCCGAAGTTGGGCTTGCGGCATTTTTGGCAACATCGCGTATGTGATCGCTCCACAAAAGGTGGTTGCTGATGCACATTCCGAGGATGTCGAGATTTTCCGTTTCGTTGATGCAAGTGCCACTCATAGATAGTGGCAAAGAGGGTTTATCTCGCTTTAACGATGCAAGACAGCATTGCGTTTTCGAAGCATTAAATTCCACACGATTTTTTATTCCCCATTGTACAATGCTGTGTAGGTCGGAATTTAATGAGCTAATCATATTTTGCCGTTGCAGTTCCACATCCGAAGAGGAGGGTTGTGAGTCTGGAAACGAATATGAAAAGCTAAGAGTGCTATCGTCAGCGAAACAATGTATTGGATTAGAAGTGGCAGACAGGAGATCATTTATAAAAATGAGGAAGAGGGTCGGAGACAAAACGGAGCCCTGGGGCACACCAGCATTTATTTTATGAGTTTCAGACTTGAATCCGTCCAAAACAACTTGTATTGAACGGTTCGAAAGAAAATTTCTAATCCAACGAAGAAGAGATTCGTCGATACCGAAAGCACGCATTTTCGATAAGAGAGCAAGATGCCAGACTTTATCAAATGCCTTTGAAATATCAAGTGCAATAATCTTACTTTCTCCAAAACGATGTAAAGATTTGTTCCACTGTTCGGTGAGATGAACCATGAGATCACCAGTGGACCTATTGCTACGAAAGCCGTATTGCCGGTCATTAAGAAGCTTCCGTTCCTCAAGATATTTCTTAAGCTGATAATTAATCAGCGTTTCCATGACCTTGGAAAGAAGGAACGTAAGTGCAATCGGTCGGTAATTAGAGGGTGAGGAAGATTCGCCTTTTTTGGGAATAGGCTGGACAAATGCGGTTTTCCATCCACTCGGAACGAGACCTGAGGAGTAGGACAGATGAAAAAGCTTACGCAGTGGTTTTGCCAGCGTTGAAGAACACCTCTTCAGAACAAAAGCGGGGATACCATCCGGACCAGCGGATTTATGTATGTTAAGATCTTTTAGGACTCTCGCCACAGTACGAGTGCGAAAAAAGATTGGTCCCATAGAATCACTAACGCGCTCGATGACAGGCGGAGTCATAACACTCATTGGCAGCGTTGAATTGGCGGCGAACTGCCTAGCGAAGAGATTAGCTTTCTCTAAAGAGCTAACAAGTGGAGTGTCATTGACAACGAGGGTAGGAACCGACGAAGAGGAAGAATTCCTCATGTTTTTTACAAATGACCAAACATTTTTACTGCCTTTGGGACATTGCAGTATTTTTTTCCGTAATTTTTGGTCATGTAAAAATTTGGTCCGTCGAATATGGACGTTGCAGGCCTTCCTGGCTTGCTTGAACTTATTCCGGTTTTCCTCAGTTGGGTTGGCTTTAAAACATCGGAAGCTCACCTCTTTCTCCTTGATAACCTCTTTGCAGCTCGAATCGAACCATGATTTATCCTTGGGTTTAATACTTTTAACCCTATTCGGGATAAACGTTTCCATTCCCAGATGAATCATACTAGAAATCATATCTGCACTGGAGTCTACGTCGCTACCGAGGAAGCATAGCGACCAGTTAAAGATCCTGAAGAATTTATTGAGACCGTCCCAGTTGGCTTTCTCGTACTGCCAAACGGTTCTCTTTGGAGCTCTTTCTTTAACTGGATTTGTTTGACACGAAAAATTAGCAGATATGACACTGTGGTCCGATGTGCCTAGAGGCGTCCATACACTGATTGTGTATTTATCAGGATCAGAGGTGAGAAACAAGTCAAGTGTATTTTCTGCTCGGCCGTTAACGTCTGATATCCGAGTAGGCTCATTGACAAGCTGAGTAAGATGGTTAAACTCAGCAAAAATCTCAGCACACATTCCTTCGGGCGTTGTCTGGCCCGAATGGCGAAGCCACGAAGAATTGTGAACATTGAAATCGCCCGTAATAACGATTTCAGTGTGAGGATACAGGGAGACAATTCTTTGTATGGAGTCAGACAGAGCATCAAATTCCTGAGAAGTTGAAACTCTGTCCAGGTTTGGGCTCCGATAAAGAAAACAATAGTGAATGATGTGTTTATTCACGGAAAGTTTTAACCACATGAAATTAAAAAGGGAATTGGTACAATGACCGTATTGTGGTAAAAGTTGATATGCAACATCATTCCTAATATATATGGCGAGACCATGGTGTGAGAAGAATAATGGCATCAAGCAATACCCATGAATAAAAAATTCAGTAGGATCGGAATCTTCACCTACTTGGGTTTCACTCAATGCCAAAACAGCTGGTCTGTTAGAATTAATGTGGATGTATACAGACAGAAAATTCGATCTCAGCCCACGAACATTACTATAATCTACTCTAAAATTACCAGTCATTGCAATATAAAAAAATCCTAAAATCAAAACAAACGAACTTCTAAGTAAATCACTGTATAAGATTATTTAAAGGTCTTTACAATACAACCTCACTACTAGTGTTATGCCTTTAGTAGTGACGTTGAATTGGTCCGGACCCTGACAATCAAAACAGTAATCTACAATCCATTTGTTATTGAATGAACCAACACATACACACCATTGAGCGAGCTTTCAAAAAGCTTAGACCAATGCATGCACCTGCTGAGTCACTCAACTGTACAAGAAAATGAAAGAAAGAGTGAAGGGAATGCACTTACTGTGTACTGGTAGGTATTTTTTTTATTGTTGCTTTTTTCCCTTTGTGTTGCTTTTTTTTATATATTGCTGTTGTTTTTCACTGTGTTTTTTTTTATCATTATTATTTTCTGTTGTTTTAGTTTTATTGGTTATATTTTTGTAACACTATTTTTTAAGTTTTGTTTTGATTTTATTTGAGTTTTTTTTTTTTTTTTTTAAATAAATTAAATTAACGAGACTGCGACGGGGACGGGGACGGGAGACAAGACAACAATTAATACAAAACGCAGAACACGACGAGAGGACATGAACCTCCCCACTCGAGCTTTCACTTCTTCAAGCTTCTGATGGTCAAGCGGCTTCAGTTCTTGCGTCAATTTAATCTTGTAAGGATGTAGGCCAAGATCTTTTCGCAAAATTCGTCACAAAAACACACACAGAGATGCCCAACGTTGGAGAACGACGTGTGAGAGCCACATTTGGGCTTTCTGCAACTGAAGCCTCAGCGGCAGCAATATTCTCGAAACTAAGGGCACTTTTTTGTCTCACTGGCACGGGAACATTTTGTACTGTGCCGTGGATTCAAATTTTTCACACTTGACCCTTATTTGCTGATCTGCTAGGACGATTATGACAACCATGAATTGGACCATAAGTGGACGTTGAGGCCACTGACTCCGAATTTCGGTAGTAAATTTTAATAATTTCGACTCGTTGTTGGCTCGTATATCTCTCCATCATGAAATGGTAAACCTTACTTTATTTATTTATTTATTTATTCATCAAAATTCTCTTATAGACTAATAGATAACAATGTTTTAATATGCAATAATATATACAAAAATGAAAATAACAATAATATATATACACTGCCGCTCATCTGAATAGGTTCACAAATATTTTCACAACACTTTTGGCCTCCCTTCATATGTATTGCAATGACACATCTTTTTTATATATGTAATGAAAGAGCATCATTATGTGCTTGTTTTGCGAGAAAAAAATTTGTCCTAAAGCTTACCGTTATTCTCCCACGGTAGCTAGAGTAAATGTATTCATAAAAACAAGCATTTTTTTTGGCTCATCTGAATAGGTTCAACGGATGAAATGGAATAGAACAATAAAAAATATTTGAATTCAAAGATTTATTTTACCTTTTTGTATTGTATGATTAGTTAACAGAAGTTAATAATGAGTGTTGCCACCTCTTTTTAATATAGTCTCGTAAATTCGATTTGGAATGGAACTATACAATTTTTTCAGGTGTTGAAGCGAAATTTCTGACCAGGCTTTTTTAATGGCTGCGATTAATGACTTTTTGTCTTCGAATTGCCTCCCTGACTCGTATACTTTACGTGAGAGAAGTCACCACACATTCTCTATTATGTTAAGGTCAGAGGAGTTTGGGGGCCACACCAGGATCTCCACATTTTGACTCTCAATCCACTGCCTTACTGTCCTCGCTGTATGGATAGGGGCATTATCATGTTGGAATGTCCACGATATTGGTCCAAACAGGTCATAAATCTGTGGGAAGGCTTTTTCTAGCACACCTTTAAAAGAATTTGCATTCATTCTCGATGTAACAAATTGGAGCTCCAAGGCTCCGTAGAAGGAAATAGCTCCCCACACCATAACACTGCCTTCACAGCTATACAGCCGACTTAAATAATGCTCCTCTTTTCGAAGGTCATGAAAGTAATAATTATAGCCGTCAGGGCCCTCTAAATTGAATTTTTTCTCTTCTGAAAAAATCACTTTGCCACTCTGACTTCCACGGCATGTATTTCTTACAGAATTGGAGGCGAATTTCTTTCCTAAATTCGTTAATTGGTGGTTTTCTCTGATTTTGATTCTTTTCAAATGAGAAGCACTTTTAATAACGCGTTTTACCGTAGCTAAACTGCAATTGACACCGGTTTTTATTTTTATTTTTGACGCGGAATCATGAGAATTAAGCTGCTCTGATGATAGCACGTCTATCAGCCATTATTGTGGCCGTATAAGTTCCTCCTTTCATGTTTTTTCCATAATTTTGGATATTTCGCAAGTAACTGCCCACCAAATTTTGACTTCTTTTAATTTTCTGCGCTATAAGTCGTTGGCTTAGGCCTGATTCCCGAAATGCTTTTATTTTGCCTTTTTCTTCCTCGCTTAAAGATTTTCCGCCACCGATTTTCAGCTTTAATAAGAAAAACACACTAACTGTATTGACAGATAAAATTTCGATTACAATTATAACACGCAACTCAACGCAAATTGCAATTTTTGCTGTTGAACCTATTCAGATGATCCAAAAAAAAATGCTTGTTTTTTTGAATACATTTAGTCTAACTACCGTGGGAGAATAACGGTAAGCTTTAAGACAATTTTTGTTCTCCCAAAACAAGCACAAAATGATGCTCTTTCATTACATATATAAAAAAGATGTGTCATTGCAATACATATGAAGGGAGGCCAACAGTGAGGTGAAAATATTTGTGAACCTATTCAGATGAGCGGCAGTGTATATGCAAGAAGTTGAGCACATTTTATATGATTATTAAGTATATCTCTAATAAACATTATCGCAAAGTATGCACGCCGATTTGCCAAACTCTGCATACCAAATAAAAGACATCTAGTTTTATACGATAGGATAACAATACCCCAATGAAGTTTATAATACATAAACCTTGAAATATTTCTCTGGATTTTCTCGATTCTTACAATTGAGTTATTATAGCAAGGGTTCCAAACTGTGCTGCAGTACTCAAGCAAAGATCGAACGAGAGAAATATAAAGAGTTTTGATGGTATACGGATCTGTAAATTCTTTACTATTTCTTTTGATGAACCCTAACATTTGGTTAGATTTATTTATGATATAATCAAAATGAGAAAGAAAAGAAAGCTTAGTATCAAAGATAACACCTAAATCTTTCTTTTGTGATACACGATCCAAAAAAGAACTATCAATTTGATACTCGTAAAAGATTGGAGAAATCGTACGAAAGCAAGACATAACTTGGCATTTTGAAATATTAAGATATGAGGAGTTTATATTACACCAATCTGCCAATTTATTTAAGTCATCATTTAATAAAACACAATCATCACAACATTTAATACAACGATATAATTTAAGGTCCGCAAAAAGAAGACACTGAAGCAGGAACATTAAAGGGCCTAAGTGGCTACCCTGAGGGACACCAGATGGAATCAATATTTGATTAGAGTGATATTCGTCAATCTTAACGACTTGAACTCTCGACGTTAAATACGACTTCAACCAATCCAGAAACTTAGAATGAAATCCTAGTTTCAAAAGTTTGTGTAATATAATATAATGATTAACGCGGTCAAATGCTTTAGCAAAATCAGTAAAAATTATATCAGTTTGACTATAAGATTCAAATTTATTTATTATATAGTTAGTCATTAATGTAAGATTAGTGGTTGTAGATCTTCCAGATATAAAGCCGTGTTGGAAATCGGATAAAAAATCTATTAATTGAAAAGTGAGCTTGTCACAGACTAATTTCTCAAATAATTTAGGAAGAGCAGATATTTTGCTGATTGGTCTATAATTTGTAATTTCTTGTTTAGAACCAGATTTAAAAATTGGTGTAATATAAGACAGTTTCCAACATTCTAAAAATTCACCTTTCGAGAGCGACAGGTTGAAAATGGCTGTCAATGGAATAGCTAAAGATGAGGCACATTTAAGCAATAAAATTTGTGGGATCCCATCAGGGCCTGCATTTGTGTTGGTATCTAAACCTAATAAGGCTGATTCTACTTCAGAAACCGTCAGAACCATAGACCCTATGTTGACGATAGAAGAAACTCTTGGAATACAAACATTCGTTGGAGTGTTTGTGGAGTAAACAGACTGAAAATAAACAGCAAATAAGTTAAAAATTTCTTCAACATCACTCGTTGATTTATTCAGATACTTCATACAGCTTGGATACCCATTGCTTTTGCGCTTAGCGTTAATGTACTTCCAAAAATTTTCACTTTTTTATTCGACTCAATAGAGAACAAATAAGCCCGATATAAAAATTTATTAAGAGTATCGAATTCTTTTTGAATAGACATATGCTTAGACCTCAAATTTGGATCATGGCGATTAGTTTTAAGTAACTTAAAAGATTTATTTTTTCTATTTTTAAGATTTATAAGTCTCTTGTTAAACCATGCAGGATTACTCTTAGATTTGGCTTTTTTATTTGGAGCAAATCTACATACCTACAGATTCATTGACAATAGATAATAGGGTATCATTAGCGTTATTTAATTCAGTTTTAGATAAAAGCGATTCCCAAGGAATAGATAAAAAATACTCATTAATTGCATCAAAGTTAGCCTTATTATAATTAGGTATAAAAGTATTATTATTTAAAACTTTTTTCATAAAAGTATAAAAACCTAAGTTACCTTCAAGTGCAATATGATGGACAGAGTTATTCACAATTGGAGTATCAGATTTTTCAACATAAATATTAAATTCTTTATCTATAAAAATAAGGTCAAGTATCCGACCTAAGCTATTAGAAATATGATTTATTTGTATCAAGTCAAACTGACTAAAAAAGTCTATTAAATTAATCTCAATTTCAGAAGTAACTTCGAATGGAACTAACAAATTATCATCTGAGTCCAATAACCACTTGATATTTCCTAAATTAAAATCACCAATACAAATAACATGTTGCGATGGATTTAAGTTTTCAAAAATAGATTTACAATTATCTAGAAATATATTATAACATTCACAAGAACTCCTTGGAGGGATATAAATAATAATAATAAATAATTCAATATTTTCATATAAATTTAAAGTAACAATCAATTGATCAATATCGTAATTACTCGTAGTTGAAGATATTTTATTTGAATTTAGCTGTACCTCCTTACATGACAAGGACGAACGAATGGCGATAAGAACACCACCCCCTCTGTCCTTCTCAGTAATTAAGTAAGATCTATCTCTTCTAAATACAGTATAATCTGAGTTAAATAATTCGGATGTAACTTGATTGTCTGTTAACCAAGTTTCAGTTAGTAAAATAATATCATATGAACAAGATGCAAAAGTAAGATATAATGAATCTAACTTAGTTCTAATACCTCCTACATTTTGATAATATAAGAAGAGAAATGTCAAAAGAGCGGAAGAAATATGGCGTCGTTTGCAGTCCCTGTCGCTCTACTTTTGTAGCGTCCCTGTTGAAAAACCATGTATTAATATTCTATAATTCCTATTACGTTGTTAGTTTTCTATTTGTTAGTGACTTTTTTCATGAATATATCAATATTTTGACTTTTTGTTTTTCATTTAGACAGTGTTTTTGTAAATGCATAGAATATTAGTTGCATACATTCAATGTTTTATAGAATTTATCATATTCTGATATTTTTATTTTGAATTTTGATACAAAATTTGTTTAATTTTTCAGAAAAAAATTTGCTAAACAAAGTGCTGTCTTTTTTTCCAATAGAAAGTTTCAAAATAGAACAACCAAAACACACTTTTTTAACTTTCTACTAAGTCTACAAAGTTTTGAAATACAAAATTTTATGTATGCTGATTACAAGCTTTAATCTGGTTGGAAACTCACTCTAGCCGACAAAAATCTACGCACGGTACGACCACTTTCTTTGTAGTTTGGTCATTTCTTTTTTAAAGAACTTCAACCCGTATTGACTATAAACCTTAAAAATAAAGTGACAAAAGTCTGCATACGCAATGTGCATTTTCATTAAAATTCAATTTTTTACTACAATAGTTGAATATCAATCTTTCGTTTGTCCACCACGAGCATCTAAAATGCCTGTAATAATCTTGTCATCGAAGAAACTACATTTTTGAGTTCAACAGAAGCAATGTTCTGCCATTTCTCTTCAAGCCTTTTTTTTAGTATAGGGGCACTACAAATGTCATTTTTTCAGAACTTCTTATGCAAATTCTCCCATTTGTGCTAAATGACATCTAATTCCAAGCTTTGTAGCAGCGTGTAAACTTAGCGTGAAGCGTGGTATCGGAGCCAGTCTTTGGTAGTATGCGCCCTTTGGTTTGGGTCCTAATATTGCTGAAAAATACAACTTGGATCTAGATGTAAAGCATCGACAGATGTTTTCAAATTTTATTCAAAAACAGTTTTATACTCGTATACTAATAACGATCCATATTACCTTTAAAAAATACCAACTAAGGGTTGAATTTCTTAAAAAAAACGTAATTTTTGTACTTGTAATGTCATCATAAAGTGTACACATAACTACACCATCAATCTTATTTACGTTTGTTAGAAAGTGACTAAACTCCAAAAAACGTAGTAGTACGTAGACTTTTGTCGTAATAAAAGTTATATCGAGGGTTTTATTCAACTATGACTGCAAATAAGTAATAAATCGACTTAACTTAAGGAATTACACTAAAATTTTGTTGGTCATGTTAAGTACAGCTAATCATAAGACGAAAAATATCTCAAGAAACATTTTATAAACATTCAAGAAGCATTTAAAAAATGTTTCAGAAACAGAAAAACATTTGTGAAATATTTCTGCAAAGTTTCTGAAATGTTTTGTAAACAAATGGAAAATATTTTAGAAACGTTTTTAAACAACATTTTCTGAAATGTTACTTTAGTGTGAACACCCCTAAAAAAACATTCAAGACGAGACTGTTTATTTTGGATGTGAATTTCCCGAGACTCACCAAATTAGTCAGCCTTTTTGAAACTTAACGTTTCAGCATATAAAAGACCTTCTATGATGAATTTATGTATGCTTTTTTTATTATTCTTTAAACATAATTAAGTTTATGATATTTTGACACTAGACGACCCTAAAAAGGATCTTTTAAGGTATCTTCTCGTGAACAGAACTTATATTAGGACATATATTTTATTTTTATTTCTTTCTAAAAATCTTTTTCCAAAACTAGTTTCTGTCATACATTTTTATTGAGTATTAAAGTCTCTCTCTCCCGTTAGGATAAAACCTTTTCGTTCTTAATACTAGCTTAATGGATTATCAAAATTTTAAGTAGGTTTGTTTTCATAATTTTTGAATGGAGCATATTACAATTTTATACAAATAAAAGTGGTTTTATAAAAGTTTTATAAGAAGTAATCTTTATAATCAGTTCCTTCTTTTCCAAGAACATTTAAAGCCACTCCTTAAAAATAAACATTAAAATTCAACCCTAGATATAACAAATGTTGTATTAAGCTAGATATAACTATCAATTCTGGCTTTTCTACGTTCGATTTCAATTTATATTCATTAAGCCTTTCAAATCAAAAAGTCCAATAAATTCAAAATCCAAAAGCTTCTGAAAGAGAAAACTATGTGTAGGTATAAAATCCATAAATTTTTCTCCCCAAACCCCAATAAATACATCCACTTATATATAAATATTTATATATTCCTCCCCTTTTCCTCTCCGTCTTCCCTCCAATCATCGGCTTCAGTTTCATCATCATCATGATAAAAGGATACCTATGTATAACTTTCTACGTATATTTCATTTTCAAAGCAATAATCCGACGAATTGATTATATGATTTTTGATAAAACAAATATTTGTTCAACTTCCAGAATCCATGTTGTCACGTAGTCGTTTGTCATCGTTCATGGTTTTGTCGTTGAAGTTGATATCGTTGTCATCAGCTTCAGCATCAGCATTAGCATCAGCATCACATCGTCATCAACATCAACATCGACATCGAAATATATAAACCGATGAATGCCAAATGCCAGCTTTTCAATCATCCTTCCATTTTCATCATATTTATAGTATAAACTCTGTCACATCATCAATAGAAAACATTCATACATAGATATACAGACCTATAAAAAGGGCTGTTTTCGACCTTCCAACCTATTCCTATAGAACCAATCCCTTTGGCCTTTCCGAGTGTTGTGCAAACTATGTGGTTGACCCAACATCACATCCCATCGTAGTCATGCTTTATAGCTCGAAATTGGGTTTTTGATTTTCAAAGAAGATCTCTCCCTGTTTAAATTTTGACAGAACACAAACATCTCCATCTAGGTTATAGGTTCCAATACACCCCATCACCTATACCCTTGATATGAACTTGTACAGTGAGCCAAAAACCTATCATCATCATCATCATGGGCTGGATGCCAGGAGCTAAAACAAAATTTATTGATTTCTTTGGTTTAATTATGAGCTTTTCTGACGAAAAGTCCTTAACCCATCATAGCATCCTCTGTGAACCCTGGTGAAAAGGATGTGATGTTATTCCACACCACATAGTCAGTACTCCATGATGATGAAATGTTTAATGTTTGTTTAGCCAAAACGTCACGAACAAATTGATTTTTGATTTTGTTTTTCTCGCCCAAGGTTTAGTTAAAGTTCGGAGTTGGATGCGGTAGAATTTTGGCATTGAAGTGACTAAAACCCCAAAATCTTCTTCCCCAAAAACTTACCTTTTTTTGAGGCATAAATTGAATTAACATTTCTCATTAACAAATTAGGATCGAACACAAAAAAGACTACCTATCAAAGTCGATGGATACGCATCGCATGTAAATCCCTTTTTCGCTCGAGAAGAGAGAGGGCAAATAATGATGGATTCACCTTTCAACTTAAGCCCTCTTGTAATTAACCTTATTACTCGTTTTACGGATTACCACTCGAAGGCATCAGAAATGTTGTGGTAGCAGGCGGGCTGCTTTATCGTCCACATTTCCAGGTCTCATCTCATTTCATCTTTATGGCATCTCGTATACCCTTAAATATAACTTTGCCATCACAGTTGCGGCGGAGAGGCTGAATTTGGTGAAGGTATCATTCGTCGTTGCGTCGCGTCGGTGGTAGTTGAGGAGCCATCATGATAGTGGGAATTTCGACATCTGGGCTTAACCATGGGAGGTGGAATTTTTTTTTGTTCAAGAGTTTCTAGTGCTTTTTTTAGGACAATTGCGGGAGTGAATATTATGAAACTGTAGCTAGCTAGCTCTTCCAGGTGATTTAAATAGATGGTGATGCATCCAGAGTTGCATCCGCTATTTTGGGTATAGGAAATGGAAAGAGTGATGTTGATTAATGTTTGAAACACATGTCATTGTTAAGAGGTTATGAACTTTTGAAGAGGATTATAGAAGATTTAATCTTGTAATACCTACGTCTGGAGTTATGTGTTATGTGTTGATGTATTGTATAAACCAGTGGATACAAATTTATCATTTCAGGTCCAATGGAAAACACGTGGATTACATGCATTTGTCATCGAAAACGTCATAAGCGTATAAAATTCAATTCTTAAACAAAGACGTTAAAGGACAATTAAATTTTGATGCAAACGTTGTTTTTTGATAACATAGTTCCTTGAAGTCAAAAATCTCAATCAATATGATATCGTCTTTTGTTTAAAGAATATTTTCAATAAGCTCAAAAAACATCGTTTGTGTGGTTAGGGATTTTCCGTAACTCAACCCACGGATTATTTGAAGGTATTTATAAAGAGGTAAATCAAGAGCTTTGTATGTAAGACTAAAAAATAGATATACGCTAAAACGCAAGAAAAACTCCGCTGATTTTTGGAAAATGGGTAGGGAGCTGAATAGAAAGCATTTTACTATCCGCACAAAACTGTCTTCAAATATAATATACTAGCGGCCCGTCCCGGCGTCGTCGCACGGGTAGAAATAAATAAATGAATCACTAAATTAGAAAACATTTTTTTGTCCTATCATTGATACTCTTCCCAGCGTATGCGATGAAAGACATTTTATGGCTAATTTTTTTACACCTTCGGTTGGTTTTAATAGGAATTTCTAAAAATGTCTATAGTAATCTAGTACTAAATATAGCCTATGTTACTCAGTGATAATGTAGCTTTCTAAAGAAAAAAGAATTATTAAAATCGGTCCATTACTTTTTGAGTTTATTCGTTACATACAAATATACAAATCTTTCCTCTTTATAATATTAGTGTAGATTCCCATATCAAAGATCTTTCAAGTCCTGAAATAACGCCGGCTAAATGGCACTTTGCACCACTTGGGTTCATAGTCGACTTTCTCTCCTTTCAGCCTTTTCGAATGGTATTCCAGTGGAATTTTTTAAGTATAGACCCACCATGATCAAGGATTACCTTTTAAAACTTTTAAATACAGTTTAAGAGGGAAGAGAATTTCGAGATGAAATAATTTTAAATGCATCTTACAAGTTATTTACAACAAGACCGGCACCTTTCGACAAAATGAAAAATGTCCCCTCGTTCCGTCAAGTATCTTAAATGATGGATGGCTCTTCACGATGTGGAATAAAATTAAGATTTAAGAGCTCCCCTCTTAGTCAAAACAGTACATGAAATTTGTTCGATAGTAAAATTGTATTGAAATTATTTGTTTTGATTGATATCATGATTTAGACTACTATATACATACATATGAACCGGTGTAGAGAGCTTGAGGCCTTTTCAACGTAGGTATCTCTATACTTTTTATCCAAGCGACTGATAAAGCTAGCTTAGAGAGCTGCTTTTTTTTCAATATGCTATTGTTAGACACATTGAGAACTTTCAAAATGTAGTCCGCTTGTAGTTTCAAGGTTCTTATATCGGGTGATTTTTTTGAGGTTAGGATTTTCATGCATTAGTATTTGACAGATCACGCGGGATTTCAGACATGGTGTCAAAGAGAAAGATGCTCAGTATGCTTTGACATTTCATCATGAATAGACTTACTAACGAGCAACGCTTGCAAATCATTGAATTTTATTACCAAAATCAGTGTTCGGTTCGAAATGTGTTTCGCGCTTTACGCAAATTTTATGCGTTTTTTTTTTTTAAAAAAGTTCTCAAGCTCTTAAAAAATCACCCATTATATTAAACAATGTCCTCTTTTCAATGGAGGACAATAAATACATAACGTGTTTGTGTGCCTTCAATTGCTAAGTCAATTGAACCTTGTAAGGTTTATAATACAAGATTCTTGAGGGTAATACTTTTGAGGCTAGTATAAAGTAGTATACAAAATGGTGAGTTGTTGAAATCCACGGCCAGTTTATGTATGAAAGTCTAACACTACTTACAGCTACAGCAGCCACATTCTCCTCTGTCCGAATAGTACGACTACGGAGACCATAAGTATTTGCCAGTAGCATACCATTCTATAGCTTTATTTTGGCTAAAATGTCGATTCATAAAGCTCACTGTTTGGGCTTTTCAGCACTGACTATGGAAATGAGTTTTCAATATTCCCCAATGTTGGCCAAGCATCAAGCTATTCATTTCAGCCTGTGAGGGTAAAATACTGACATTCTATCAAAATATTAATCAGGAAACTGCTTCAAGTGTCAAAATGTCCTAAAATTTAAAAAGAAATCTTTATGTGATCCATCCTTTAGTACATGTGATATAATTCTGTTTTCGATAAAAAATGGTATACAATTTAATATGCACCTTACCATGGTGAAATCTAAAGGGTGATTGTTTAGCTATTATCTTTTTGGCAACACTGGTTTAAACAGCTGACGCACGTTTTGTGTTTTGTTTCACTGTCAAACATCTTCAGTTTGGTCTATAATTTAACCATGAATCGTCTTACAAATGAACAACGCTTGCAAATTATTGAATTTTATTATCAAAATGCGTGCTCTGTTAAGAAAGTTCATCGCGCGCTTCTTCCAGCGAGCGACGAAGCTCATTTTTGGCTCAATGGGTACGTAAATAAGCAGAATTGTCGATTTTGCAGTGAATATCAGCCAGAAGCATTGCAAGAGCTACCAATGCATCCACAAAAAGTCACAGTTTGATGCAGTTTATGGGCTGGTGGCATCATTGGACCGTACTTCTTTAAAGATGATGCGAATCGTAACGTAAATGTGAATGGTGAGCGCTACCGTGAGATAATATCCAACTTTTTTTTTGCCCAAAATGCAAGAACTTGGCTTGCATAACATGTGGTTTCAACAAGACGGTGCCACATGCCACACAGCACGCGCAACAATGGACTTTTTAAAAGGCGAGTTCGGTGAACATTTTATTTCACGTTCGGGTCTGGTCAATTGGCCACCTAGATCGTGCGATTTAACGCCTTTAGACTATTTTTTGTGGGGCTATGTTAAAGCTCATGTCTATACAGACAAGCCCGCTTTAATTGACACATTGGAAGACAACATTGAAGCATTTATTCGTAAGATACCGGCCGAAATGTTGGAAAGAGTATGCCAAAATTGGACTAAGCGGATGGACCATTTGAGGTGCAGTAAAGGTCAACATTTGCATGAAATAATCTTAAAACATTAAATTATATGGACTGTACTATCGATTCAAATAAAGATTTCATGCATTTTTCTGAATTGAATGTGTTTTTTTTTTAAAACTTTCCTATAGCTTTTAAAAAATCACCCTTTATTATATTTTTTAAATTTTTTTCAAAGATCATACCCAAAAGTGAAGAAATACATAAATGTACCTATATGATTTTCATCTATGCACTTTTCCATCAATCAGATCGAAAATAGTAGATAAAAGATGGCGTCAACTTTTAAGCTCTCACTTCATAATAGATTAAAATACAGTTTGGCTATCTTCCCATTTTTATTCTTCCAACTTCGAGTTAAGGCGGTGCGTCGGATAGATCTCACTTCTTGTCAAAAGATATCTACGATCCAGAAATTTGTTCATACAATGTGAAATTCATAAACAGTCAACACGAGGTCATATACATTCCTCCAAAGCACTTATCGCCGTAATATCTAAATTAAAAAGAGGATTTGTAGATTTTATTTTTTATGAAAAAATGGACTCTTGGATTCGTATAAAAAATAAATATAAAAAATATCGAAAACAATATTTTCTGTGAGATAAAATAAGTTTGAAGCCAATATTTTTAATTTTTGAAAAACTATTTGAGTCAAAAGTAAATTTTTACGAACTTTTAGTATTGTTTTTTTAGGTATTTTGCAAAAAGAACTGTCAATTCGATTTTTCTCAAAATATTTCTTATAAGATAAGATTAGTTTGAAGCCAATATCTCAAAAGTTTGAAAAGATATATTTGAGTCGAAAATCAAATTTTACCAACTTTTGTTAATTTTTTTTTAGGTTTTTAATTTTTTGAAAAAAAAACTGTCGATTCGATTTTTCTCAAAATTTTACCAGACATTGAAAACGTTATTCTTCGTTGCACAAAATTGTTTTGAAGATAAAATCATTTTTTGTTCGTAAAATTTTCGAGGTGACAATTATTTTTGTTCACTTTTTTTGATTTATAAAAAAAAACCGTTAATTGGATTTTTTTCGAAAAATATATTTGTTTTGTATCACGGTAAAATATATATAATAAAATTTAATTCAAGTCTCTAGCATTATTGGTTCGTGAATTACTTAGGGTAAACCAAATTTTTCACTTTTTTTCAAATTACTATGGTAAAAAAACCACCCACTCAATTTTCTTGAGAGCCCTTTCTGCATTTTTCTGCATTATTATTTGTATAACAAAATTTATTTGAAGTCGATATCTTTACTGGTTCTTGAGCTGTGGACGACGAAAAAAACGTCGCGAACGTAGGGACGTACGGACTACGGACGTACGGACGTACGGACGTACGGACGTACGGACGTACGGACGTACAGACGTACAGACGTACAGACGTACGGACGTACAGACGTACGGACGTACAGACGTACGGACGTACAGACGTACAGACGTACAGACGTACAGACGTACAGACGTACAGACGTACAGACGTACAGACGTACAGACGTACCGACGTACAGACGTTCAGACGTACGGACGTACGTACACATGCACGCACAGATATTTCTCTAAAAATCTTTTATTTCGACTCTAGGGACCTTGAAACGTCGGGAAATGTCAAAATTTTCAATTCGACAAATCGGACCGATTACCTACAATAACTTCCTACGGGAAGTTAATAAAGAGGATATGATCGTAATTTTCGGTTCTTGATGGTTAGATGCGAAAAAGGATGTCATTGCTTCAATTTGTCATTTTAGCCATTTCTCTAAATTGTTTCATTTTAATTTTAAGTTTTCTATACAAAATGATAAAAAAAACTTAGATATTCATTGTCATACACTCTTAACTTATACGATTTTGAATTTTGCATTTGTTTTCCTCTTAATTTAAAATTCACTTAAGATTCGTCTAGAAATGTTCGCGAATGATAGATGTATGCCACCTATTCTCTCTGTGTAGATGCATTGACTTTTGACAATAACATTGGATTTAAAACGTTCAAGGTGCTTGCTCTCTCTAAGCAGATCGCATATAAGCTCGATAAAAGGTGTCATAACCGGACACTGTCTAATAGGAAAGTACGCCCCGAGATTAGGCGTATTCTCAAATGATTTCTGCAGAAGCTGTATGGACGAGGAAGGGGGAGAAACAGTTCTTCATCTTCTCTGCACATGCCCTGCTCTGGCTCGAAAACGCAAGAATTACCTAGGAGAATTCTTCTTTAACGATCTAAACGATCTAAATCATATCGGCATAATCAGCCTCTCACGTTTCGTAAGAGACTCAAACTGGTTCCATTGAGCTTAGGAAGAAAACCTCAAGATTCATGTGGTATCACAATGGGCCATTAAACTGGCCTAAGTGTGTCCGTTTCCATCTTGGACATCCACATGTCCATTTCAAGCTATTCTGATAACCGACTTTCTTTAAACTTTCTTCGGTCAGCTTTGGTAATAGCAAACATTTGGAAAATTGTTCAAACTATCACTTTAACTATCAAAACACTGCTGTTTTCTGATGCTATTGTGATTTTTGACTAATCCCCTGAATCTACTGCTACTACTGCTAACTATGGAACTTGACTGTGAATTAAGAAAAATCAAAAGGTATGATATTCAGGAATGGAGGAGTGCGATATAATAGCTGTGAGAGGTGGTGGTACAATGGTGAGGCAATAGAAGTTGTTAACAAATCCAAATTACATGGTGTATGTTGCGATTTTGTTGATGTGGCACTGTCACAGGAGCCTTACTTGGCATGCTTGCATGTGCGCGGCTAGGTGCGCCGGATTGGGGTGGTTCTTGCTTCCTGACAGCCCCTCGCATTCAAAGAAAACTTTCATCATGCCAAGGTTTCGAAACTAATGGACTACGGACGGACAACTTAACTCATCTAACCAGGCTTCATGAGTGACAGGTGGATGGTCACTTGGAGTACTTCTTTCCCTCCCTTACTCCTTCCAGGACGCCTTGACGGTTCGCGTACTCATCGTTTTCATGGAACCGTCCCTTATCTAAATTATGTCATTCGTTTACACTATTCCATCTTTATTTTTACAGGCTCCACAATCTTCCAACTTACCCCTCATATTCTACAAATTCAAAACATTATATTTAACATTTTACCATTATTTTATTCAAAATTAGAGAATTAAAAAAAAATCATATTCAACCTTTACATAATTTCTATATCCTGATAATGCCCAAAATTACATGCCTAATAATAAAGATCAAGTTTAACTTCCAATTGCTTGTAAGCTTTCTTGCGCTTTATTCGGTTTAAATTTGCTAGTTTTGTTTTATCTTCTCTATCTTTAAATTTGTAATTACTATTTCATTGCATGTAACTTCCAAGTCATATACCTATATTGTTTTATTTTATACTGGTTTTAGTTTGATAATTTTGTTATATATCGGGTGATTTTTTTGAGGTTAGGATTTTCATGCATTAGTATTTGACAGATCACGCGGGATTTCAGACATGGTGTCAAAGAGAAAGATGCTCAGTATGCTTTGACATTTCATCATGAATAGACTTACTAACGAGCAACGCTTGCAAATCATTGAATTTTATTACCAAAATCAGTGTTCGGTTCGAAATGTGTTTCGCGCTTTACGCAAATTTTATGCGTTTTTTTTTTTAAAAAGTTCTCAAGCTCTTAAAAAATCACCCATTATATTAAACAATGTCCTCTTTTCAATGGAGGACAATAAATACATAATGGGTGATTTTTTAAGAGCTTGAGAACTTTTTTTTAAAAAAAAAAACGCATAAAATTTGCGTAAAGCGCGAAACACATTTCGAACCGAACACTGATTTTGGTAATAAAATTCAATGATTTGTAAGCGTTGCTCGTTAGTAAGTCTATTCATGATGAAATGTCAAAGCATACTGAGCATCTTTCTCTTTGACACCATGTCTGAAATCCCGCGTGATCTGTCAAATACTAATGCATGAAAATCCTAACCTCAAAAAAATCACCCGATATTAAGCTTAGCTTAACTTTATATCTGATATAGGGTCAAAGGGGGTAATTGTAAACGATTTTGCATTTTTTTATTTTCGCTCACTTGTAATGTTTGTAACAGCTTAACTATGCAATGTCGAACATTTTTGTTTATGCTACTTAAGTTTGGATTGTATTATCTATCAAAGAGTAGTAACTTGAAAGGCGTTTGTTTATTAGTTTTCATAAAATTTGATGTTTACATTTACCCCCTAGTTTTTTAAGTAAACGAGAAAAATGGGGTAAATGAAAACGGTACCAGTCGTTCTACCATTGTGGAAAGGGGTAACCAAGTTCTCTGTCCTTATATATGTAGGTACCTACTAGACCAAGGAGATCATCCTTATCGCAAGGGTAACCATCACGAAATCTGAAATAAGGCACCTTGCTATAATGTCCTCCACGTCTGACGAAAGTACTGGTTTTCTGCCTCTAGATATAATGACAGTAGGATTTTTCCCTTCATCGAACTTCTGACGTGTATGATGGAGCTGTGGTTTTTGGTTGATATGTACGTGGCATCTTTTCGATACAAAATATTGTTAGATCAACACCAAAGCCATTGAAAATGAACGTTTACAATTACCCAAAATTGTTCACTTTTACCCCATTTCGGTGTTTACATTTACCCATGATAGGAACATAATGGGGTAATTGTAAACAGCCAATAACTTTTAAATTTTGTTATACAGACAAATAAAAACATATAGCATGCATAGCACTCATATTTCACTTTCTTAAAGATAAAATTTAACTTACTTCGATCGCCTCTGTTTGTTTTGCAACAATTTTAATTAGCACTAAAAAACTTTAAAACGCAGAAAAACGAAAGACTCATGGAAACGAACAAAACATAAATAACCCTTTGACAGATAAGGCCTTCCACGCGTCAATATGATCTAAATATAATGTCTTTTCAAATAATTTCATGGCATGCTTCAAATTGTAAACGGTTTTGAGAAAATTAAGTGTGTTTACAATTACCCCTGTTTGCAATTACCCCCCTTGACCCTAATACTTTATCCTATTGAAATTTATACATATGAAATTTTTATTTAGCTTAGTTTCTGATTGTAAATTTTCTTATATTTGTTTTTCTTTTAGCTAGTTTTTAAAATTTGTTTTTTTTTTAATTAAATGCATGGTAGATTTAGAATTTTGGTTTTACTATTATTGTTTTTTTTTTTTTTGTATGGAATTAAATGTCAAAATTTGCTAGCGGTAGTTTGGCCTATAAGATAAATAGAGATGAAATGCTTCTTAAATTGGAGACTTACCACTTACGGGGAAATTGTGCACAATCCCTCCTGGATCCAATTCCGTTGGTTGTTTTTTTTTTTACTGTTTTGCAGCGCCAGCCAAACTCACACTCACAAATATATACATATGTATGTTAAACTAAACCTATTTTTTTTTTATTTTTCCTTTTGTCTTATTTTTTCTTTCTCTTTCACCATGCACTTTTTTTTTCTTTGATATTATTTTCTGGTTCCATTAAATTTTTTCTTTTTAAGATATTCGATATTCTTTGTATTCTTCACTTTATTATTTTTTTTCACTAATTTTTCACTTTTTCAATTTAATGCTATATTATATTTTTTTTTATTTGCATTTTAGAATTATAGCTTTTCCTGAATAATTATCCCTCCTTTATATTTTGTCCCCCCCTCTCACGACGATACCCTTTCCCTAAACTATTCTTCTCCGCGTGTACGGCCCTCTTCCCCGTGTGCTCAATGTTTCCGCGCCTTGAGGCTTGAGGTTGACCGATCGCTCCTAATACCCCGATGGACTGGAGTTTTGAGTTGAGATTCCTCTTCAAATTGATGTTTTGTGGCGGGTGATGATAGAAATTATTGATGGAAGGATACCGTTTATAGAGGTAGATTCCAATACTTGGATTAGCTGGTTAGAAATGCTGGGGCAATTGGATTTCTCCTATCAGCCCCGTTAGCAATTTCTTGCAATTTTTTTTTTTTAAGTGCTGACAGGTGCACGTTGCCTTCACACAAAGATGAATTGGATCTGTATGATCGTGCAGCCAGCCCCGCCTGGATGAACAAAATTTCTGTCAGATCGATAAAATAAAACACTAGGACATTTTCGTTAATTTACCTGATCAACCAGAGGAATTTTTTTTTTCAAATGTTTTCTGTTGAGATAAGATTTGTATTGCTTTGTAATTTTTTTGTTCTAGCCCTTTCTCTTCTTAGACCGATTTTATTGAGTAGTTCTTTATTTTCTGGTTTTTTAGGTATTCTATTGGAAAAATATATATATATATATTTTTTTTTTTTTTTTACTTTGAAAATTTCTTGAACACTCAAATATATTTGTGAATAAACTCAAAAAAAAAAAGGAAATCTTACCAGAGAAACTCCTACTCGCTGCGTGGCCTAACCAAGAAAGAAAGAGTTAATCTGGTTTAAAGGGAAACACAAAATGAAGGAATGTATTGGCCACTTCCTGTTCGAATATGTTCCTCTTTGAAGTTTTCGAAAACTTGTGTAGTTCGAATTCCACACGAAAACAGGGTGCCAGATTAATTCATTTTTTTTTTCTTGTACTTGTACGAAATATTTTAAGATTCGTAACATGTACTTTGACTAAAAACCTTGAAGTTTATCCACCAATTGAAGTATAAACTTGTAAAAGCTTAGCCTGCAAATGGTACCTCGTGGAGCAAGTGTTTTTTAGAAAAAAAAATATCATTCATAGTACCAAATTTCGTTTCTGTGAAGCAGCTTCAGAAGCCATCATGTTGAATTGGGTGTTAAAATTTCTGAGGTCCAATATCAAAAGAATCTTTCATTTCCGATTCAACAATAAAGTCATGCTAGGAAACTGGACTTTCACCTCTTTTTATACGCACCCTTAAGCTGCATTTAGACTATAATCTTAAAACTTTCATTATGTCTAATAAAAGACTTCCAAAAGTAGTAATAAAATAAGGAAGAAAAACAAGCTGAATGGAATAATTGGCGGAATTAAGCCAATAGTGCGGAATTCAACTCAACGTCAACTGCAGCTAATGGAAACCAAAGCTTAACAAACTAATTGCAAACTTTGATCGCCTCCACAATGAGATGAACGTCTCAAAATTATTTAATTACTGCAAAACTGCATTATCGACAAACGATAATATATGAAGACTTTTAATCATTGTGTAAAGATTGTTTATGCTTAGGTTATTGCAAGTTTTTTTTAAAAATTATTAACCCTAGCCCAAGTTGGTTGAGGACCACTCCTACCTGCGTGTGCCACCTGAGTCGCGGTCTGCGTTTATTTCGCCGTCCCGCGGGGTTGGATTCGGAGATTTTCCGTGTTATTCGCTCTTTAAGACCCAGGCATCTAAGCCCTTTGACTTTTATTGTTTTGTCCAGATCAATGTCGCTGTACAGGCAATAACATACATACATTGACACCAAACCAAAGATTGTCCATATAGCCTCTTAAAATTCTCAATAAAAAAAAACAGTGTCGCTGTACAGCCCGTACAGTTTATCGTTGTATCTTCCCCTAAACTCTCCATCTATACAAATAGGACCAAAACTCACTCGTAGAAATTTTCTTTCGAAGGACCCTAAAACGTTCTCATCTTTTTTTAACAAGGTCCAAGCATTAGTGTCAAAAATGAGAACCGAGATGATGAGTGTCTTATAGATGGTGACTTAAGATTCTCGAAAGATGACTTTACTACTCATTTGCCTTCTAAGTCCAAAAAAGCAGCGATTTGCGATTTGTTTGATATCAGCGCTGGTATTATTGTCTAAATTTATAGCGCTTCCGTCGCAATGTTTAAAAACGCGAAACTAACTACATGCTTTGATCTCAATATTCGAGTAATTGGACGGATCTTTAGAAGATTGTGCCTCTAGTGTTGATGGTTGAGTTTTGCACAATTCTTTTCATAACGATGTTAAAGAAGTCGCATGACAGTGCATCGTCTTGTCTAAAATCTTTTTTGACATCAAAAGCATCGTAAAAATATTTTCCGAACTTAATAGAGCAGCGTGCTATTTAAATTTAATATAAATTTTAAGCTAATTCGCCGAATTCTTTAATCGGGATGATGATAGACATTTTGTATGGTCAGGGCTTGCATAAGGTCTAAAGCTAACACTTCAGACAAACGTCGCTCTATAGTCGTACTTATATGTTTAAGATAACCAGTTGCAAAAAGTCCCTAAACTGAAAACAACAATAACATTAATTGACACGGACCAAAGATTGTCCATATAGCCCTCTTGAAATTCTCAACAAACCAAACACAAAAAGACAACAAGCAAAAATATGAAAATTGTCACTTCATTTATCATGAAAAATACATCTGAGCACAACAACAAGAACAAAAAAAACAAATGTTCAAGTTCCCCTTGGACGACAGACAAATTGATAGGATTAAGGTATGTAAATATGAAAATTGTCACTTCATTTATCATGAAAAATACATCTGAGTTAGTCGAATAGGAAAGTACCCACCTAACCTAACCTAACCTATACCTATCTAGCTAACTATGGCTAGCTATATCTTATCGGCTTATCGCGTGTTGGTTTTGTTCTGGAACCACCATCATCAGCCAGTTGAGAATCAACCACCACCGATTTCCTGGTGTTTTGGGGGTTGGGAGTTGGCAAGCGAAATAAAAAAAAACACCAGCCCAACCCAAAACCAAACAAAAGAAGATATAAAAATGGCGCTTCTTGTCCTCGTCATATTAAAGAAAGAATATTTGAAAACATAAATCCCCGCCATCACATAGCCGAGGAGGAATTAAGTGGGTGATAGCTTGGCGCAGGGGTATAGAGGAGAGTTATTTATAAAAGGGAATTCCTTAAGTATCTGTCAACGTCGTTGTCGTCGTCTTTATCGTTGTCATCGCCATTGTCATATCAAAATAAGGATCTCATTTTAGCCACTTAATTTTGTCGTTTATTTGTTTTTTCCTTATTTTTTGTTTTGTTTGACGTTTATCATCTGTCAAAATGTTTGTTTTTGTATCATCTTTTTCTTCTTGGTGTGGTAAAGAAAAAAAAGAAAAAATCCAGAAAATCCTTAAAAATTGCAAAACAAATAGTGAAAATCGCCTTAATGAGGCAACAATGATGAATCCCTTCGTTTTCTTATACCTAGAAGTACATAATTCAATGAAAAGAAAAAAACACCCTCTCCCGCGTTCTGTTGAATGAAAAAAAACAAAGCTATTTGCGAGTGGTTTTTTTTTGTAAGAGAATGAAGAAGGAACATGAACGACAAGGCAGAACAGAAAAAATTGAATCCTGCCACTGTTAATTTTTGCAACGTCACGAAATGTTTTAGTCCTGTAGAACCGTATGCATGTACACAAAAAAAAAAAGAAAAGACACACACACACAGCTCTTCAAAGTGATTGCCTTACACTCAGGTCATTTTGATTGACACAACATTTTTTAAAACCTAAAGCCTTTTCTTAAAATAGAAATACACTCTTTAGAAGTTTTCGTAAATTCTGAAATCAGAGATTTTTACCAAATCAAAGTGCCATCTTTATTTGACGTAGGGACGAATCTTGTACCCTTGGAAAGAGGAAGAATGGTAGGTAGAGATGGCAGTCACAAGCAATACCCAGCCCTGCTGTATGCTCTCCTATCGGCCAATGTCCAGTACATATTCCAGTGACCCTGGCTATATCATGTTTGGGTCTGCATAAAAGTTCGATAGTTTTTGTTATAGGTAGGCCATATCTTCCACCTGTGGTAGGACTATGTCAGAAAAATTGAGACAATTTCGCCCTTCACAGCTCCAAGAGGAATATTTACCCTTCCTGTAAGTGAGCTATTAAAAGCCAATCCTTGCCGGGCCAACTTATCAGCCCTTTCATTTCCATCACTATGAACTGGAACCCAAATAAGAGTGACACGGAAGTTGATGTTTAGGTTGGATAGTTCATCGTGATTTTGTTGGACCACTATAGAAGACGTTTTGACCGAATCGATAGCCATAACAGTGGCCTGGATGTTAGTGCAGATAGTCGTATTTCTATTATGCTTTGAGTTTGATTTCTGTATTTTTTTTTGATTGCTACTTTAACAGCTTAAAATACACTGGCAAAATCAGGTAGCCAAAAAGACTTAGCCGATACATTTAAGGATTCGGAGGAGATTCCCGACCCAACTCCATACTCCATCTTTAACCCGTCCGTAAAGATAGTGGTACCGAAGTCTTTCGTAACCCAATACTTTCTGGCAGTAAAGATGACTTTAAAATCTTTACTGATTTTCAAGGCAGGGGTGCAATAGTCGGTATATGTCGCAAAAATATCGGCTGCAATTAGTTTGGTAGTGTTGCCATGCACATAGGGTCTTTTAAACCAACAGTTTGATACTTTAAGCCTTAGTGCTCTGCGCGATAATATATATTTATTGTAAAGGTCTACAAGTAGGAGGTGCAGAATAACTTTTAAGGCATCTGTTGGGCAGAATCGAAGGGCTCCAGTAGTACCGACAGCGCATGCCATATTGGAAAATAGGTCGTGCAACGTCTGTGTACGTCCACAAAATCATTTTCGATTGCAGGCCTTTCTTTTTATTAAACATTTTTCTACAGGCCTAAAAGGCAATGCAAGCCTTTTTAACCAGTTCTTCAATGTTAACTTTCCAGTTTAGTTTGGGATCTAGAATTACTCCTAGATACTTCGCTTTGCAAAAAAAGACAGGATTTGGCCGTTCTGTCTGAAGAGTAGGGTGAAGGCAGGTATTTTGGTTTTTGGTCGTACAGAATATCACTTCAGTTTTACTCTGAATAACACCGAGTCCACTGCTCGTAGCCCAGTTGTTAACTTTCTTTAGAGCCATCTCCGTGATTTCGCTAATCACGGTGACGAACTTTCCCTACACCAGTCAAACCAAATCATCAGCATGAGTTATCGTCTTCACCCCACAACTTTTTGAAAAAGATTAAACTAAGGCGTTCCTAGTTTCAGCAAAGCGGGTCATACCGCCGCTGAAACAATGAATTGCTTGCGCAAAAATGTTTGACAACCAATTAATTTCGCGTAGGGCAGAAATCGTATGACCGTTCAAATCGCGTTCGCCTAATTTATCCGTGTGCCTTTTTTTGTGGGGCTATTTGAAGTCCAAAGTGTACAAAACAAAACCATGGGAATTGAAAGAGCTGAAATCTTCAATTCGACAACATTTCAACAGTTATGTTAGGAAAAGTCTGCGAAAATGTTCTGTTATGTTTGCATCAATGTATAGATAACCAAGGCCGTAAATTAAATGACCTTATTTTTAAAACCTACAAGCTTTTGTAATACATAAATGTATACGTGGGGTGTTACTGGATTTTTCTATGAAGGAAACACTTAATTCCCAACAGAATCTGAAAATGTTTGTATTCAAAGTATTGACCATTGTATTCTTCACATTTTGCCTATGAATAACATGCCAAAAATTAATTTTCTATTTTGAGGCAAACCATTTGTAAGCTTTCAACTTCTTCAATATTAACGTAGCGCTGCTTTGCGAGTTAGTGGCCCATCGATTCAAAAATGTGATAGTCGAACACGCGATATCTGGAGAGTATGGCAGTCGCGATAATATTTCCCAATTATTCATTTTAATGTGTTCTTCAACACTGAAGTGGTCATGCTGTAGCATAATTTGTCCATGTCTTAGGACCAGTCGTTTTTCAATTAACGCATGAATCAAATTGATAATTTGTTGTCGACGTCTTACCAGGTTTTAATAACTCGAAGTTCACCCCGTCATATTGGACCAACCAAACATAGAGCATCGAAATCTCCCCTGACGAAACTATCTTTCATTCGTTCTAATTACTGGAGCATGTTTCCCATAACTTTCAACCAGAACCGACAGGCTTCAGCTGCTTTTTGCTGTTGATGAAATAAAAAATCAATGACTGCAGAAAATGCGATTTACTTGCAACAAGACTTGACATATTCGCAAAATATAATTTGTGTATTTTTGACGACTGGGTCGTGTGTTGTAAGATTTAAAAATGTTCCTGCAAAAAACGTTTGTTTTCAAATATTTAAATGCTATTTAGTTTCTCAAAATTTGTATTTGAAAATCATTAGGGCGGTTGTTTTTAAATACATTTTTTGAATGCATACACGATTAATGTACGTTTTACATTTCAATTTCGTAAAAAAAATGATGACTATTGAGACAGTATAAGAGCTTGTGCAGAAAATTATTGAAATTGGTTCATTAGTTTTTAAGAAAACAAAATAGCGGTACTATGATAGGTTCCCTTCTGAAGCAATACAAAAACATATTTTTTGTATTGAAAGAAGACAAATTAAGAAAACAAATTTAAGCGAAAATAAAAAAAAAAATCTATGGGTTTGTTTTTGTGAAAATTCGAATTTTCGATTTTTAATCAAAAATTTGTATCTCGTTACATTTTTAGCCTAACGCGAATCGGTTTAAAAAATTAATTTCCAAATTTTAGCTCGGTCGACCCAATGGTTTTGGCCGTGGGGCGAGGACAGACAGACTCTTTTCGACTTCTCTACCATCGTAATGTCATATTTGATTAAGATCTCGAGTTCAAAGTTTTTTACTAATGCAAAACTTGCTATATAGTTCCTATATGTCGCAAATAAAATGATATAGATGCTAAGTCATAGAAATGCATAAATATCACTAGAGACATCTAGCGATAAAACCTTCAAATTTTAAATAACAGCTCTGGTATATCAAACAAATATTGCTTCTTTTCTCTTTTCAACGCCGCAAGATTCGTTTTTCTAGTTGAATTAGAAAATAATCTATCATTTTTTAAAATCCTTTTCATTTTTCTTAAGCATCCTGTGCAATGTACATTGGAATTTGGAAGAATAACTAAGCGAAATTTGTAATGCGTGAAATTAAATTGTTACGTTGCACAATTTTGTTTCCATCTGGAATTAGTGCTGATCGAGTTCTTAACTGACAGATTTTTTCTTTAAGGTAAGTATACAGATACACTTAGTGGAACATGTGGAATGCATTTTTTTTACTAAGCGACGTTTTAAAGCAGCTGAATTTTTTCATCATAAAAGGAATCTTTTCCCTATCATCCACAGAATTATTCCACTCATATTAATATATAATAATATAAGTTATTATGCAAATGAAATTTTTTAAACTGCGGAACATATTTTTTTTCACAGAACACATAAACAAGCCAAACTTTAGATTCCACAGTTTATTCGCTTTTTTCACAAAAACGTATAATATGTTTCCTATACCTTGAATTATGTTCCACAAATTTGTCAGTCCTCTGGAAGAAAGTGAAACCCACCTTAAACTAAAATTTGGAACATATCAAATTTAAAACACTTTAGGAAGCATTTCCTTTTAGTACGTATATTTCACGGCGTAAAATTATTTGTCTTTCATTTTCTCCAGAAAATAAAAGTTGTCACCTTTCCATCAAAAGATCCGTTAAGTTGATTTTAAAATACTTAAATGTTGTCCTTCTCTTATTTTAAGACTTTATAAAAAAAAAATCTGTCTCAATCAATCGACTCACAGTGTATTTCTGGGCTTGAATTTTTTTCTGTGTCGCTTCTTACTTACTATTTGATTTTGATTTCCACATTTTTGCGTGATGTGATTCTGCATTCTTACGGTGTAATCGTTGTGGAAATTTACTCTGATTTTCAAGTTTATTCTTTTTGTTTTTCTATAAAGGTTTTTTCTCTTTTCTGAAAAGGGACTAAATGAAAATTTCAATGAAAGTAACAGAAAAAAACAGACTTAAAACAATTCCTTAGTAAACATTGAAGCAAATGGAAAGTACCTTCCAATCTACAAAAATGTATATTTCGAAAAAAAGAAAAAGAGTAATGAAATCCTGGCTGAGTTTTTTACAATTTTTATTTGATTATGCACACCTTTGGGGTCCACCACCAATATAAGAAGGCGGAATATTTTTCACTACATTTTGATTGAATTTTATACTCATCCTGTAATAGCTTGGGCCGTGTTTTCTTTTTTTTTCTATAATTGTAATGAAAGGATTTTTATTCTGAGCACAGACTTTGGTATTTTTGTTTACATTTAAGCCTCTAGACGGGCGGACACATAACATAGGTATTAGTTATAGGTAAAGGTACTGCGTAGACCTACCTCAGGAACATTGTAAATATTCATCTTTTTTTTAGGGAGGACATTTTTCGTCAAATTCCTCTATGGTTAAAATAAAAAAATATGACATGAGACTCTACGCATCTTTAAGGAAAGTCGAAAACATACTATTTTCCTATTAATATAAAGTCACCTGTTGAAGATTCGAAACTGATTAGAATCATATATTTTACTAATTGCTTAATACCCTTACACTGAATGTTTTCAGCGTTTATATTCAAACTTTCATAGGTTTTTTTTTGACACTGACAGTGTTTCTCACATGAAATCTTGATGAAACGTTAGGAACGTATATATCAACGTTGGGAAATTTAGTAAACTTATTTCCAAAGTGAGTGCTATGTAACAAAAACAAAATTCGGTTCCTTTAAGTTCAGTTTTCTTTATTGAGACTTAAGTTCACAAATTTAGTTTTTATTACAGTGTTTTGATGCTGGCGATTTGTTGATAAACAAGTATTATTTTCTTATATATAGTTATAAAATTCAAAATGTTTTTCTCAATTATTGCACTTATCGTATACAAACTGCATATTGTATAGACATGAAACGTAGCCAGAAATATGGTCATATCCTTTAAGACCATAAATATATCGTACAGTACTATTAAAGGCGACTGTAAGCTCTCTAAATCGCAGTTACAATGCATTACGCAAACCATACACAAGAATAGGAATAATCATAGTTTTGCCCAACATTATTCGAGTAAGGTATTGAAATTCTTGAAGGACACGAAAGGTTCGGTAAACTTTTCCAAAAATTGAATCTATATTATTTTTCCAAGTTAAGGATATGTTAAAGATCACTTCGAAGTTTTCGACAGCTAAGACAAAATAAATAGCAGTGTTATTAAGAAATAACCGAGGGAAATACGTACGACCAAGTGGGTTTTTAGAAATAACTAAGCATTTAGTCTTTGAAGAATTTAAAAACAGCCCAGCTGCACTACTCAAATACAATTGGTCATTATGAATAGCAATTCATTAATGGGCAGTGATAAATAGAATTGGACCCAAAATCGTTCCTTGAGGAACTTTTAAAAATGGCAAATAGATACAGACTGCCAATGGCGGATCTAGGGGGGGTCGTAGGTCATGACCCCCCTGGGAGATAATTTGTTTGCTTTTTCGTAGGAATTCCCTTCAATTCAAAACTAATCGTATTGCGTTAATGGATATGACCCCCATTATATTTTGAATTATTTATTTTTTGTATATGAAAACAAAATTTGTATTTTACTTCCTTAAACTTTGTTGCTAAAAGTACTACTTTTAACTGAAGACTAGACCAAGAACATAATATGAATAGGATATTCAGCCCTATTCCAAAAACACAGCACAAATTCATCAACTTTTGACCAATGGACGATCCAGGATTATACAGTCAAGTTGTATAAGTAAAGATTTCATTTAAAGATTATTTAGTAATTTAACTACATTCAGCAAAAAGTGGTTTGCTGTCAAAAACAACTAAAATTTTTGTTTTCACTCAATTCAGAATTTAAAAAAAAACTTTAGTAATGCTTTAAATTATTTTCATAAAAATTGTTTCTAAGAAAAAGAGCAAATATTTAGGTTCTTAAGAAGAAACCTTGAATACGAGACCATCAATTTTATATTAAAGTTGCCTTTAAATTCCTAAAACTAGCTTTCAATTTTATTATTAAATTTTTTTAACACACATATGTAAATAGTGAATATTGAAGTGATTTTTACTTGCGATATAAAGGAACTATAAAGCAAGTTTTGCATTAGTAAACAATTTCGAACTAAAGCTTTTAATCAAATATGACATAACGACTGTAGAGAAGTCGAAAAAAGTGGGTACCCAAATTCCGTCCGTCTGTTTATCTTTCCTGGCTCTTACAGTCCAAACAATTGTGTTGATTGAAATTAAGGTTTTCAGCCGATTAGCGTAAGGCGTTTTTTTTTCATTTTATTAACACTGACTGCTGACGTCGAAGCGTCGTCGACAAATTGTATTTGGTTTATGCGCGGACGTCGACGCATCGTCGACAACATGTTTATTACTTTCTGACCTCTCCCAATGCCTCCACACACCCCGCATCCGGGAAAAACGCCATACTATGATGCTGACGTCGACTACGCGACAATCGTTTTTTATAGTCAAAAAACAAAATATTAGTAAAATTAAGCACTGATATACATATGTAAGTAAAGTAGAGTAAAAGGAACCTTTTTGACAAAAAAAATGTCCACATAGAGGGGTCGCTCATATTAAACCATGCCGCAGTCAAAGTGTTAATACGAACAATAACAGCAGTCCCCACACAAATTTGTTGGTTAAAACATGTGATTTTTCTAAAACTTCCTCTAAATTTTGTGTTCTTCTTTTTCTACAAGAAAATCATATTTTGGTATTGCTCCAGAAGGGTACCCCTCAAAAACCTTTATTTTGTTTTTAAGTTTTCTCAAGAACTCTTTTTGTGCAAGCTCTTTTTGATGATCAAATGTTCAAATTGATAATGATTGTTTATGATCAAATTTTTTTTTTATTTTTAAAAAATATTAATTTTGTTTACAAAACTCGATATCTCAGAAAGGGATCAACGTTTTTAAGACAAAATTTAAAATTTAAAATGATTTTCGAAAAAAAATAAGTTAATCTAGATTTTTTGACAAATAAAACGGCATTTAAATTTTTTAGAAAAACTTATTTTGCAGCTACATTTTTAAATCTTAAAATATAGGAAATATTTTTAAACAGACTTTTTGGAAGAAATTAGCAAGTTCTAGCGACAAAGTCGTGCATTTTATTTATTTCAAAGTTGGTTTTCTGTTGAATACCAACGATCTTAAAAGATCACTTTTGATGTGAATTTGCTTTGGATGCTCTAGAACTAATATTTAATATTTAAACACGAATTTCAATAATATAAATGTCCCAAAAACAGCAAAAGTGACACTTTTGTTAAACTAATGGCTAATTAAAAAACATAATAAACGGGTCATATCTATTGATATACAAGCTTTGAATCGCTTGAGATTGTAGTGAAAAGAGATTCTGAAACGTGTAATTTGTGAGTGCCACACAAACGTTTCTTCCCAACTTATTTGTTAACCTTAATTTGTTTTAATTCAATGTTTTAGAGGAATTATGTACTTAAATGCACCTATTTCCTTAAATTCAAGAACCAAACATTTTTCTCTCTAAAATTTTTAAGTTTTCTTGACTCCTTTAAGATCAAAAACCGAGTAAGCAGACTGATAGCGATAGTAATAATAGACTCCCGAAAATTGAGTTCGAAAAAAACTTCGTCAAAAAAAGCCCGACATTTCTTCATATCAGATCCTCTCTCATTTTCTGGATTTTTGAATTTGTTTAGCGTTCTTACCATAAATAGAAATGGATACAAGAAAAGTATATTTTATTTTTGAAAAAAAGCTACGTTTCAAAACAATTTCTTACAAACCTACCCTCTAAACTATTGTGTTTTAGCTCTTAAATATGGCATATTTAAAAAAACTTTTTGAATCTAGGAATGCTTTCATATGTAGGGAGTCATCCAAATTAAATAGTTAGACCAAACCTTGCTGGACAATAGTGTTCTAAAATAATTTGATACCTAACTAAAGTTGTAATTTTAGCAATTGAAATATTAGGTTAATATACTTGTACACATTATGTTATTTAAATTTTGTTAGCTTCCTTTACAAAACATTAAAGAACATTTTTAAGCGGTGAGTAAAAACTCATCTAAGTGTGAAAGACAGTATGGATATTGGACAAAAATCCTTACCACCAAAATTTCTTGGAACTGGAATAATTTTGGCTCGCTTCCAAAGCTTTAGTTAAACGCCATCGCCAGTTGTGAAAGTCAAAATAAGTTTAAGTAAGGCTTTTACAAAAATAGTGTGTACATCATCAAATCCGACCGTATTTAATTTAACCAACATCAAACTTTTGAACCACATCAGTACAATCAATTCCAGCAAACTTAAACTCAATTTCAGAGGAAGAAGAACGATTAACTTTTTGATTTAGATATCAATAAGGATTTGGTGACGATTCAGTCGGATATGTTAAAAATTCCTTATTCAGCTCATCAATATTGACATTATGACACTCAGACCTTTTTTGCTTACCTGTACCGACGTCACGAAGATTGCTCCAGAGTTTTCGACCATTTATATTTAAATTGAGGCGATTTTTTAAAATATTTGCTTTTTAATTTCTTATCTTGTAAACAACTTGGTTCCTTAGGAACCGATTAGGTTTATGAAAACTTTCTAACCTACATACATATATCTTTTCCAAGTAGGTAAGCTTGATTCCGTTGGTACAAAAGTGACGAAATTTTCATTCATAAACCAAGGTCGTGTTTAATGTGTATTATACATTTTTGTTCAAGGGAAACATGTGAGTTGAAACAAATTGTTTATGTTCATTTGAAGGATTCAATTTCAATTTCTGTCATAAGAGTAACAAGAGTTGCAAATTCACAATATCTGTTAGGTCTGTACAATTTGCCAAGTAAGAGTTTTTCATCTCCAGATGCTAAGTTTACAAAACTCAATTTTCTATTTCACTACCAGGACTAGATACACAACTCAATTTACAAATAATGCCATCTCGAACATAGATTGCAACACCTCTTGGCTGTTCTTGAATCAAGAAAATTAATTATAATTCTTATGAGAGACTCCGGGAAATTCATTCTTATTAACTTAAAAATAAGACCTTTGTGCCAAATACAGTCAAATTTACTTACTTACTTAAGGCGGCGCTACAGTCCTGTGTGAACTAGTGCCTCACCTAACAAACTTATCCATTTAGCTCGGTTCGTAGTTAGATATCTCCACTTTCCACTTGTGCGCGCCACCTGATACGCGGTCTTCCTTTACTGCGCTGTCCTGTGGGTGTGGATTCGAAGATTTTCCGGGCCGCAGCGTTGGTTTCCATCTAGCCATCTCAATAGTTGCACTTATATCCTTTTGGCTAAGTCTACGACGCTATACAGTCCCTACAACTCGTCATTCCATCTCTTCATCCACTCACCTTCTATGCATACGGGACCGTAGATCACGAGAAGAACTTTTCTCTCGAAACGACCCAAGTTGCTTTTATCCGCTTTTGTCACAGTCCATTCTTCTGCACCGAATAGCATGACGGGGGTGCCACTTTGTTCGCTCGAGAGAGGGATTTACTATTCGATTGCTTTCATAGCCCAAAGGAACAGCGGTAAGGAAGAGCATTTTTTCGTTTGATCTCAGCGCTTATGTTGTTTTCTGCGTTCATAGCGGAGCTTAGGTATACAACTTCCTTAAATACCTCAAAGTTACGTCTGTCGATAGTGACGTTTCGAACGAGATGTCGCTTCGGCGTTATAGGTCCTTTTTCGATGATATCATGTACTTTATTTTGCCCTCATTAACTATACTGAATCCATTTTAGCCGCCTGTGACTCAATACTCACAAAAGCCCTATTGACATCACGATTATGTCGATGTCATCAGCATATGCCAGTAAATGCACAGACTTTTGAAAGATAGTAGTAGATAGTATTATTTACGTAGGAGCTTGGCACTATTTTTTTAAAGACGATGTTAAGAAAATCACATGACAGCGAGTCTTGTCTAAAGCCTTTTTTGACATCGAAAGGTTCGGTTAAGTTATCTCCAACCTTTATGAAGTAGCGCGAATTCTGCATGGTCATCCTGCATAAACGGACGATTTTCGGGAAAACCAATTCAGACTTTAATTGGTTTTCCCAAAAATATTCATAAAAATCGGGTCCAGTTTTTTACCAATTTTGCTTTTTGTTGGATAGAAAAAAAAAAAACACTTTGAAGTAAATTTACAGTTTAATCAATAAAAATTAATATCAAACAAAAAATTTTATAAAACTCATTCGAATATTTTCAAGCTCATGAAAAACACAAAACAAAATTTTTAGTGAAAATTAAAAATACAAATTAAAAAGTTAAATCTATAAAAAAAGAAATCTACCATTCATCTTCATTAAGCAATTTTGAAATCTTTTAATTAAAAAAAATGTGTGATATGCCAATTCCATTTGGAGCTGAATTTGATGCCAGTGGTGGTGGAGGTGGAATGCCTGGACCATATGAGGTAAGAAAAATGCTCTTTTAAATTCTCTACAAAATTCTCATTCCCCTTAAAGAAATCATCGTCGATGGATAATGATGTTTCGAAATCACCGAAACTCGAACCAATTCGTTCATCATCAACTTATGTTCCACGATATACCAAGTCAAATAATCCTCCTGTATATCATCCACCAAGGAAATCTTCTCAAATTCCAGAAAATGAGCACAATTTTTCTTCTTCATATTATCCGGATTCATATGTACAAGCTGCTCCTTCGGTACTCCCTGAACAAGGGTACGAGTACTTCCCGGGATCCGCTCCAATTTCTCAAAGTATGCATCAGATGTATGGTCAAGAGCCTTCAGCAAATTATTACCAGCAGCAACTGCCATCTTACCAATATCAACCAATTCAGATGAAACCTATGATGCAACAGTCTTTTCCAAATTTCGGAATGAGTGATCCCAGAACTGCAAGTTATTCTCACGATATGAGAAGGAATTCTCATAGAACTTGTGAGAAATGTGGATCTTTTTGCTCTTCAAATACTTTCAACCAAAGCTTCATACCATCAATGACAAATATGGAACCCCAGCAATTTATCCCAGAAATAACTCAACCTTTAAGTCGGCCTTATAGATTCTATTATCCAACACAAAACACGCCCCCAAATCGAAAGCAACGAGATCATATTCTTTTCTAAAGCTTATCAAGGTCAGTTGTGATTAGATTGCCTTGATAAGCTTGATGCCAGACTTCTTGCTGGATGTTATTTTTTAAGAACGTTTTTCTCTGCCTTTTTTCAGCCCATCAACAACAACAGCAATAGAAATGTGCCCAACAAATATGAACTTCGAGCAGGTCGATTGTATAAAAATTGTGATTGTTGTCGAAGAAATGGTCTCCAAGACACTTGTCCTCATTCAATGAGTCGCCAAGGAGAATCTGGTGATGGATTTCACCAAGAACAACAAGAGCAGCCCTTCCAGAACTACATGCCTCCACCGTCATATCCTGGTGAATTAAATTCAATGGCAATGATGGGTCTTCCAAGTCAAGGCTATGAATCATCAAGTTTCGAAAATGGTCTCGCTGGACAACAATCGTCTGGTTTTTCAAATTATAACTCCATGCCAATGAGTGGTTATCAGAATAGTTATCAAAATAATATGCAAATGCCAATTCAGATGCCTATGGGAGTTCAAGCGCCTTCTCCGTCTTTTTCTTCAGGACCTGGAAACTATATGTCAAGTGCTCAGAACTACAATATTGGAAACCAAAGCAACTACCCATGTAATTTAAGAGAAATTATTAATGTTTGAAAAATTTTGAAAAATCAACTTTTCCATTTCTAGGCTACATGTAGACAAGATTGGGTTTTTGAAGATTTGAAAAAAAAAAACAGTTTCCAGTTTTAATATTGTTGAATTTTAAGTATTGAGAAATAAAAACAAATTTATTGTTGTTGTTGTTAAAAACATAATCTCAGTGGTTGTAATTTTTTGATCTTCTAGCTATTTTCCATTGGTTTGTTGAAAAATTGATTTAGACACTTAATTGGCCTTGTTATGAATTTTTGTGAATTTTGGTAATATGCTTGACATAAAATGAGATTTTTTCGAATCCTAAAAACTTGACTATCAACGTTTTGACAGCTTAGGTTTAGAACACGTCACGTCTTAAAAAAATAAGGTACCCAAAATCTTCAAAAAATAATTTTAAAAAAGCACACAATTTTCAAAAACCTCTAATTTTTATTAATGCCTTCAAATGATTGGGGTTCGTTTATCTCTTACAACCATTTCTTAACTTTTTTTTATCAACATGTTCTATATTGCGGTCCTGAGCACGGTCCATACGTGCAGTAAGTCTGACATGGTGAAGCATACGGACCACAAGGTCCACATGGGCCACAAGGTCCACATGGAGCACATGGCCCACAGTTATAAGTTGCTCCACACGGCACACCACATGCATATGGTTGATTTGTTGCACATGCTGGGTATGGTCCACATAAGGTGCCATAAGGTCCACAAGTTCCATAGGGTCCATATGGACCGCATGCACCCCTAGGACCACATTGAGAATACCATGGATCACACATTTTAAGATTATTTAGGATTTTTGTTTGAAATTTATTTAAGGTTCTTTCCTAAAAAATAAGAAAATGTTTATTAGATTATTTTCATCTCCTTAATTTTGAATTTTAAACCTTACCGAAATTTAAAAATTTTGAACTTTATTCACCGAAATTTGATTTTAAAATAACTAAAAACGATGAAACATATTTTTCAAAGAAGATTATGTACTTTTTGAAAAAAAAAATATTTTTTGGGAAAGTATTTGTTTTTTAAATCGTTTGGTTTGAATTTGTTTTTAAAGAATAACCTATGCGATTCATATTGGTCTAAGAGCTTAGGGCTATTTTTTGGCGTAAATGCGAACCAGTTGAGATTAAAGTTTCAGGTGATAACAAAAACGTTGGTCTGCCAGCAAGTATTTGCAGCTTTTCAGAAAATTGGATCGAAAATTAGTGGGAAACTACTATTTGATGACTATTACTCTCTAATATCATTTGGGAAACCACTTAAGATTGATCGCATTCGAAATCTTTCGACTTCCTGAGTTTGAATATGTACATGACAAATGAGTAGACTGTAGGTATTTGTATTCTCCTGACATACTCGTACACCCGAGTTTTTAAACAAATCTTCTGATAACAGTTATAGCCCAAGAAAATCTAAAAAACTGGAGCGCGAATAAAATAAGTTTAATTAGCATACTTAAAGTCCGCAACACTTCAAGTTGCCGGCTGTCAAGTGATATATTTTGAGTCGCTTTCAATTTGTGCAAGACCCGTGGTTTCAACAAGACAACGCCTGCGCAACATATCACACATCTCGTGCCAAAGTTCATTTTTTGAACGTTTGGTAACCGCATAATATCCAATATCTTAAATGTTTTCCAAAATTTTCGAGTCAAAATAAAGTTTAAAGTGATTTCTGCATCTTTTAATGTTATTATTGAAAATTCTTCATGCCATCTTGCAGAGTCAGTTTCGAACATGTTCAAAGATTATTTTAAGACTACCTTTGAAGATTTTGCTTCTAAAAGCACATCTTCTATTATTTCTCCTAACACACAAGAATACAGTCATTAAATTTTACATCAATCAGTTTTCAGACTTGTGGGGCCTCTATACGTATGTACGTGACAATGTTTTCAAGCTAAACAAATGTTTCAGATGGATAACCATAATTTATGTTGAAGAAAAGAGTCTTATGTTTCCTATTTCCCAGATCCTTATAAATATTCATACCTAATGCCGAATCAGAAAAAGGTTATACAATTTGGTTACAAATTGGATATGAGATCTTAGAAATATGAACTACTCGAGTTCTTCAAAGAATATTTAAAAACAAAAAAACACATTTTCAAAAAACTTCTCATTTTTTATTAATTCCTCCAAGTGATTGATTTTCGTTTATCTCAGGCAGTCATTTGTTGATTTTTTTTCAACAAGTTTTATATTGAGGTCCTGAACACGGTCCATAAGTGCAATAAGTCTGACATGGTGCTAATGGTTCGAATGGTCCACACGGACCACAAGGTCCACATGGACCAGCTGGTCCATATGGAGCACATGGGCCACAGCTATAAAGTGCTCCACATGGCACACCCGATCCGTTTGGCATTCGAGGTCCAGAAGCTATTGGTAGACCGCAGGGCCCACATGCATATGGTTGATTTGGTGTGCAAGGTGGATATGGTCCACATGATAGAGTGCCATAAGTTCCACAAGTTCCATAGGGTCCATATGGACCGCATGTACCCCTAGAGCCGCTTAAGGAATACCATGGGTCACACATTTTAAGGTTATTGAGGATTTTTGTTTGAATTTTTGTTGTAGGGCCTTTACCTTAAAAAAAATAAGAAATGAGTTTCTTCGATTATTTTAATCTCCTTAATTTTTGTCAATCTTACCGAAATTTAAAAATTTTGAAGTTTGTTCATCGAAATTTGACTTTAAAATAACGAAAACTATGAAACTTGATTTCAAGGGTGATTATGTACTTTTTTGAAAAAATAAACAAACAAATATTCTGGGTAAGTGTATTTTTACTCACTCGGTTTGGTTTTTGTTCTTGAAGAGCTGTGCGGTTATTATTAATCTAAGAATTGAGAGCGAAATTTTGGAAATCAATTAATATTGAAGTTGAAGGTGTAAAGCAAGTTTTGGCAAATTTTCCGAAAATTGAAATATGGAGGCAAACTACTACTTCAAAAGCAGTGCAGGTGGCCGCATTTTTTCATCAGGGATAGCCGAAAACGCCTTTTTTTAATATCCCGATAAAAGTCGCGAATACTTTATAAAATGTTATAGATTGTATTGAAGAATTAATGTCTTGAATTCTATGCATACACATTAGAAAACAAATCTTTCCTCGGAATCTATTCCCTTTTTGAAAACGACAATTGTGTTAGTATACTTTGGGTATCAACAAGCTCAAGGCAAATCTGCTTAGTCTTAAAAGTTTAAGGGTTTCCAAATTTGTTTGAATGAAGAAATTCTGAAAGAATTTCTGTTCGGATTCGGCTTAAAACTGTAGGTCCCCTCCATCCTTGACAATATTACTTGCACACAGGAATGGTTGAGAATTGTACGGACTATTGCGCCACCTGATTTATTTATTTAATTAAATGGAAAGTTGCTAGTTTACCCAATAAGCTCAAAAAGATTGGCAATATGGCGGACAACATTCAACGCGGTATTGTCGATACACGGCCACAAATGTTGGATAAAATCATCAAAAATTTGACCTGAATTTTTTAAAAAAATACCTTTGTTGTAAATTATGTATGTTTCAATTTAGATAGCGAAAGACTTAAGACGTTTTCAAATTTTGTCGAATTGTGTATAAGTCCTAATTTCTCAATTCAACAATAAATACACACTATTTTATGGAGCCATTCAAAAGGAACTGTTTAATGTACTCTATAGTTGAAATGTACCATATTGGGCTCGAAGATGCCAATGAGCAGACGGTTACAGATAATTTCAAGCAATTCTGTTTGGCCGGCTAGCGTTTGAAAATATTGACTTGAACGATATGTAGTTTCAACAAGACGGGGCAGAAAGCCACACAACACGTGAAATTGCAAACTAAGCGACGGTTGGGGTCGAAAAGTTGTAATGGTAAAAATACTGTGAAATTTGTGAAAAATACTATAAGTCCAAATTATGGTTAGTTAAAATAATTACACTGCGATTCAACAGAATACGCGTACAAATTTTTCAAAATACTTTTTACATATTTTCCAAATATTGATGAGGATTGTGCCATCTGTTGGCGCTAATTACTCCCTTAAGATGATAAGATGTTAATAAAAGAATTTGAAAGTATTATCTAAAAACAACCATTATTTTTTATTTCGTCCACTTGCAAAGCTTTCTACTAGGAAAAAATAAATATTTATTGAATAATGAATCAATAGGTAGAAAAATTAAAATATTTATTAGATTGAACTTTAACCAGTTTTTGTTAAGTTTGGTAGTGGGTACACACCTTTACTTTTGATAATTCAACGATATTTCGCTAAAAGCCGAAATTAAGAATTATTTGTCTTTAAACTGACGATCACCATCATTAACTGTGGGTACTTACCATCCCCAAGTATATTTAATAATGTTTAGATCATATGAAGGAAGTGCAAATTTTGCTCCTCTGTCGAAGCTTTTATTATGCGCACCATTAAGACTTCGGTCAATTTTATCAGCTGTTACAAGTTCGATCAGGTCTTGGTGTCTAATCAAGTCAAAATTCATCCGTTGCTAATTGTGTATTTGCTTAAAAACAGGCTTGTGCTTATAGTTTGAAACAGTATTTTAAGGTAAGGAATTTTTAGAAGTACTATAGTTTGTTCATACAGAATTTCATTTTACAATATTCTAAATTTGCAGCATTTTGAAAAACAGCATTATGATCAAAATGTATTATAAAGTATCATTCAGAATTTTCTTTTTTGACCTGCTTCTCAAAAGGCACCAAGATGATGCAATTTTTTCTTCCAGTCTACGTAAAAGACAACATTCACGAACTCTAGACGCATGAGAAGATAACATTACCCAAGATATGCCTGAAATATGTGAAACATTTGCATGCTGCAAATCTTCCCGAGACACAAATTAAATGATATTATTTTTAATACTTAATGGAAAAGTCCAAGCTTTATAACCGTATAAAATATTTATCGAAAATGTTTGTACATAATCTCTATACTATGTGTTTCATTTATTTATGAATTTCCTTCGAAATTTAATAAAGCTCATCTTTGGAATTCAAAAACCAAAATCTTGCGTTATTTAGTTTACTTTCTTACCAATTTTACTAATTCTCATTAAAAAAACATTAACTTCATCTAAATCGGACAATGTAGAAATTATGACGAGGTTTTTTCTGCTCGTTCACTTAAGTGGACCTATTTCACGTAATTTTCTTTAAATAAATTTGTATCAACTTTCGACTTTTCTTTAGTGCGTCCATTTTCTTATTGTTATAGGCATATGCATTTCAACACCTATAAAAAACGAAAGATCAATGCATTCTTTCTTATATAACCCTTAAATACTGAAACCTATGTAAGTGCTTTAACGACTGACCTATTTTGTTAACTTTACGATTTGTGAAAAATCAAATATTCTGGGATAATAACTTCAAATTTACTTTTCGAACTGAGTTCAAAATTCAAGTAACAAAAAATCTTCCAAAAAAAAATTGAAAAATATGCCACGAAATTCTTCCTATTCATGTTGCAAGCCATGTGATCCATGTTGCATGCCTTATGGGGTAAGTTTTTCTAAGATTAAAAGCGTTTCGACTGCATGTGTTTTCACTTTCGGATAGCAAGCATTCGAATCTTGTTATGGATCAGAAATGGAAGCTATACCACAGAAGATAGAAATATCAGACAAAAATGCATTGTCCTCAGAAATTCTACCAGTTCCGAATAAAAAAATAAAAAACAAAGTTTTGCCATTGACGATGGAGGATTCGAGAAAATGTATTCCTACTACCATACATAATTTGGTAAGGGAAATAATAATCTATTCGAATGTTTGCTATCTTCAAGTTTTTATACCTTTATTTAAATTTTGTTTTAAATATTTTTTCTTTCTTTTGAAAAAAAAGCCATATACTCATATAACCAGAAAGGTTAAATCTGATGTGCTTTATAGTTCTTGGGAATGCTGTAAGCGAAATGGGATCCAAGATGAAACACCGCAATGGTATGTTTTGGGGAGACCTTATCGTCGACCTGGTCCAAGCTACCGATGTCTAGTTGCTTACTACCCTTCCTGCGATTACTATCAGTGCCGTTGATGTATTAAAGTATTTTATGAAAACACAAATGGATTATAATTTTGAGGAACTTGGGAAATGTCAAGTCCTGAAGTAAACTTTTTGAACCATATTGAGCTTTCAAAAAGTCACAGCCAAGGGAGGATTACAAATTTAAAAAACATTTTAAGATAATAAAGAATTAAAAATTCAATATAGCATACATAAATGGTTTTTCTTTTAAGGGTGTTTTTTTTTTCATTTTGAAATGGAATGGAATAAAACAAAAATGTTTAATTTTTTTAAGTGCCACGAAATTTATTTCATAAGATATTCTTATTTAAAAAGTATTTCTGGCATATTACCGCCAAGGCGGGTTCGAATGTATTCTAATCTAAAGGTCTGAATTTCTATGACTTTCTCTAACATTTGTTACCGTCTATATGACGTTCCGTATGTTGTAATTCAAGTGGTCAATCGTTTCAGGCTAATCAGTCTTTACTAGCGACATTACATATCCCTTCAGAAAATAGGGTTTTTTTTCGTAAACGCGGAAAATTTGAATTAGTGCAATGGGCTTTCTGCCTTCTTGCATTAATGAAAGCAGCATTTTTTCAGAACTATACCAGGTCTCCTTAAGTACAACTTAATTTAGAGAAAGATGTTTATTGCTTTTCATATCCAAGAGGGGAGAATGGATCAACTTTCTTCGATAGCAAATCCGACTTTATAAATACGCCTAATACAGGAATAAATTAGGCAGACGTTGAAGAAAACATCCATAGACAAACGGTGTTAAATAGTACAATATTAAAGGCCAATTCAAGGGATGGAAGGTAATCTTGTTTTGGAGACAATTTGCATAATTTGGAAGTATATTTTCATGCGTCATTTGAATGCTTAACTAAACTTAAAAAATCACTTGACAGCTGACCAAATGACTGCCATTTAAAATAGTTTTGTCAACTTGTTTGCATACCCCTAAAAAACCACTCGTTGCATGAACGCGCTTTGAAAGTAAAGCTTAATAAATTACACACTGATGACGAAAATATTATCGCACATTTCGGGTTGTATCTCGGCCATCACTTCAGAAATAATCTTATTAAATGTATTCGGAGATTATCGCGTATGTACGGTCTTTTGCGTAGCCCTACGATTCGAACTTTGTCAAAGCACATGATCTTATGGTGGCCAATAGAATTCGGGAAAATGTGAAATTACGCGACTAGGAAAGTTCTGATGCAAACAAACCATATATTTGTCGTGTTGTGTGGCTTGTTGGCCAATCTTGTTGAAACTTTGTACATACCGTCCAAGTCATGACCTTCAATTGCCTGGCACTTTTGATTGTATTTATATCATAAAAAACATGATCATCGCTTCCTGCGCAAAAAGTGGCTTCGTTTAGATCACCACTTTTTTAATTAACAAATTAATGGAAAATATATGACAGGTGTCGTAGCACCCGTGGCGTGATGGTAAGTGTGTAGGACTGTCATGCCAGAGGTCTTGGGTTCAATCCCTGCCTGTGCCATCTAAAGTTTTTTTCACGGGTACTGCCTCTTGCGAGGAATTGACAAATCCTCCAAGAGTAATTCTTGTCGTGAAAATTGCTTTCTCAAATAAGCCGTTCAGATTCGGCTTTAAACTGTAGGCCCTAGTTCTCAACGGACTGTTGCGCCACTCTAAATTCAAGGTCATGGAAACGCTGATTAATTATCAGCTCAAGAAATATCTTGAAGATCGAAAGCTTCTTAATGACCGGCAATACGGCTTTCGTAGCAATAGGTCCACTGGTGATCTCATGGTTCATCTCACCGAACAGTGGAGCAAATCTTTACATCGTTTTGGAGAAAGTAAGATTATTGCACTTGATATTTCAAAAGCATTTGATAGATTTTGGCATCAGGCCCTTTTATCGAAAATGCGTGCTTTCGGTTTTCACGAAACCCTGCTTTATTGGATTAGTAATTACCTTTCGGATCGTTCAATACAAGTAGTATTGGATAAATTCAAGTCTGAAAACCACATAATAAATGCTGGTGTGCCTCAGGGCTCTGTTCTATCTCCAACACTCTTTCTCATTTTTATTAATGATCTCCTGTCTGCAACTTCTAATCCAATACATTGTTTCGCTGACGATAGTACTCTTAGCTCTTCATATTCGTTTTCAGACTCACATCCCTCTTCTTCGGATGTGGAACTGCAACGACAAAATATGATAAGTTCATTAAATTCCGACCTAAACAGCATTCTACAATGGGGATTAAAAAACCGCGTGGAATTTAATGCTTCGAAAACTCAATGCTGTCTTGTATCGTTAAAGCGAGATACACCCTCCTTGCCATTATCCATGGATGGCACTTGCATCGAGGAGACTGAACATCTCGATATTCTCGGTATGTGTATCACCAACCACTTTTTGTGGAACGAATACATACGCGATGTCGCCAAAAATGCCGCAAGATTTTTGGGTTTTCTAAGGCGATGCAAGAATTTGTTCTCCCCCTCTGATCTGGCTGTTATTTACAAGACTTACATACGTCCAAAGCTTGACTATAACTCCCATATCTGGGCTGGTGCTCCTGCAACTTACTTAAGCCTCTTGGACAGTATTGAACGTAGAGCATTTAGATTGATTGGTGATAATACCATAATAGGATCATTTACGTCGCTCGAACATCGTCGTAAAGTTTCCTGTCTCACCCTATTTTACCGTTATTTTAACGGTTTATGCTCTAGTGAAATAGCCAGCTGCATTCCTCCCCTCAAACAGTTCAACCGTAATACTCGCGCTTCTAGGAATGCTCATCAGTATACCCTCGAGCCCAACTTCGGTCGTACAATCAAGTATAGAGATTCGTTCTTTAGCCGTACTACGCGAATGTGGAATTCCTTACCACACTCTGTCTTTCCCAGCCATTGCAATGGGTTGGTGATAATATCCCCCAAGATATAATCCCCAAATCCATAATCCCCAAAACGAAATCCCCAGCAGCAAAATTCCCAAAGAGAAAATACCCAGGGCGAAAATCCCCAAGTGAATATCCCCAAAACAATTATGTTCAAGTAGTGAATCATGCGATTAAATCGCGCGCGCAATTTAATCGCATGATTCACTACTTGAACATAATTGTTTTGAATATATTAAATTTCATTTATATTGCATGAAATGCAAGCAAAAGAACAATAACATCATCCATTTCAATTTTTATTCCAAAATTAAAGAAATACTCGACACTACAAAACAACACTTAGACAGCACTAAACAAGCACTACGAACACAATGATTCTCTATCAATACTAAAGTCAGACTGAGAAGTGCTTGCTTACGTTCGCGTACTTTCTGTACAAAAATTCGTAAAAAGAAATATTTTAAACAGTGGGGGTAAAATTCTCTCACCAAAAAAAAAAACTACAAAAAAGTAAGCGAACGGGAAAACAACAAATTTTTCACACAATATTACTGTCTTGTTGCTATTCTTTGAAAATTTGTTTTTAAATTTTATAAATGACAGCAAAAGCGAGCAATTTATTTAATTTATTTGAATTTCTATCAAATTTGAAATTTTCACAAATCAGCCCAAAGAAATTTCTTGGGCTAAAATTCGTAGGTTGAGGAAATATTTTACTCTCTCGTGAGCGCTCTCTTTTACGATTTGGTTAAATTTCGTATTTTTTAGTAAAATTGGACTGTTTTAGGAGGGTACGCGAACGGACCTATTATCATTTATAAATATCACAATAAGATAATTTCATAAGAGTTTTTCGAAAAACTGCATGCATAAATGAAGATATGCACGGATACTGGGGATTTTGGCAAAATAAATTATTTAGTTGGGGATTTTGTCCATTTATCTTATGTCTCTGGGGATATTATCAAAATGGATTAAATTTGTTTGGGGATATTATCCCGTGGGGATTCTTTTTTTTGGGGATTCAATACGACACCCCATTGCAATATTCATGAATTCAAAACCAATGTGCACCGACAACTCTTTTCAACCCCTCTCTCCCTTTCCTAGTGCTCACTGTGTCTTTACATAATAAGGGTAGTAATATCACCTTAAGTGTGCGCTTATTATAAAAAAAAAACATAATTTATTTTATTTTATTTTATTTTATTTTTATGACAAGGGCAAAGATAACATTGTTCAAGAAGATTATGATATAGTACCCGTGACGTGATAGTTAGTGCGTAGGATTGTCACCCCAGAGGTCTTAGGTTCAATCTCTGACTGTCTTACACGTAGCTAAAGTTTTTTTTCACGGGTACTGCAACTTGAGAGGAATTGATAGATTTTCCAAGAGTAAGTTGTCAACTTGGCATAAAACTGTAGGTCCCCTCCATGCCTGACAACATTAAACTCACACAAAAATGGTTGAGAGTTGTAAGTCACTAAGCCCTGGTTCTTTACGAGCATTATGGCGTATAAACAGTGTAATATGTATGCAACCTGCAATGCCTTTGCTTGGACTCACTTTTGAATCTGGGATAGGTGTAAGGTTTTGTGTCGGGTGATTTTTTAAGAGCTTGAGAACTTTTTTAAAAAAAAAACGCATACAATTTGCAAAATCTCATCGATTCTTTATTTGAAACGTTAGATTGGTCCATGACATTTACTTTTTGAAGATAATTTCATTTAAATGTTGACCGCGGCTGCGTCTTAGGTGGTCCATTCGGAAAGTCCAATTTTGGGTAACTTTTTCGAGCATTTCGGCCGGAATAGCCCGAATTTCTTCGGAAATGTTGTCTTCCAAAGCTGGAATAGTTGCTGGCTTATTTGTGTAGACTTTAGACTTGACGTAGCCCCACAAAAAAAAGTCTAAAGGCGTCAAATCGCATGATCTTGGTGGCCAACTTACCGGTCCATTCCTTGAGATGAATTGTTCTCCGAAGTTTTTCCTCAAAATGGCCATAGAATCGCGAGCTGTGTGGCATGTAGCGCCATCTTGTTGAAACCACATGTCAACCAAGTTCAGTTCTTCCATTTTTGGCAACAAAAAGTTTGTTAGCATTGAACGATAGCGATCGCCATTCACCGTAACGTTGCTACCAACAGCATCTTTGAAAAAATACGGTCCAATGATTCCACCAGCGTACAAACCACACCAAACAGTGCATTTTTCGGGATGCATGGGCAGTTCTTGAACGGCTTCTGGTTGCTCTTCACTCCAAATGCGGCAATTTTGCTTATTTACGTAGCCATTCAACCAGAAATGAGCCTCATCGCTGAACAAAATTTGTCGATAAAAAAGCGCGAAACACATTTCGAACCGAACACTGATTTTGGTAATAAAATTCAATGATTTGCAAGCGTTGCTCGTTAGTAAGTCTATTCATGATGAAATGTCAAAGCATACTGAGCATCTTTCTCTTTGACACCATGTCTGAAATCCCGCGTGTACTGTCAAATACTAATGCATGAAAATCCTAACCTCAAAAAAATCACCCATTATATGCAAAGTTTCTTTTAATCCAAATTCTTTAAATGGAAAGAAACTTTACATACACCGAAACTAGCACATACATACCTCAAATCCTATAGTAGGCCCAAGCAGAGGGTTTACAGGGGGGCAAAATGGCCCCCATTCATATTTTACTGTTTATACGAAACAAGAAGTCTTTGAAGCGTTATGACTTTTCTAAATCCGGGCTTTATGACATCGAAAGTTGGTTTTGGGTGATATGTGACATTTTATTTGGGCTTTGTGACGTTTCCTTAGTGATATTTTTAACGGCGCTAATCTGTTTGGAAATTTTTGTTTAAACTTTTTGAGCTTTATGACCTTTTAGAATTTGGGCGTTATAGTTTTAGGCGAAAAGACATATCGCCTATAAGTTCGTTGACCAATGTTTAAATTAGACTCTTTTGAGGTGACTCATTTTGACGACTTACCATTTTATCTCCCTCTCACTTTATTATTAGTATGCTATTTGTTTAAGAAATCGAGTTAAATCTTATTAAACAAAACTGGGATGCTAATGCTACTCACACTGATAACTTCCCATTTGTGCCCCACTGCCGATATTACTGAAAGTTTGGCAAAATATTAATAACAACATTTTATGTACGATAAAAAAGGTTTGAAGTCAATATCATTCTTTGTTCTGGAGGTACTTGAGTCGAAAAATATTTTACATCAGTTTTAAGATGTTTTTGCAGGTTTTCGTGTTTTGTAAAAAAAAGTTATTAATTGGATTTTTCTAAACAAAATAACTAAAAGTACTAACAACAATATTTTGCATATGATAAATAAGTTTGATTTCTGTAACAATTTGTTCCCGAGATATTTTAATCAAAAACCAGGATTTAAAAATTTTTAGTAGTACTTTTAGAATGTTTTAATTTCTTATAAAATAATTAACAATTGAATTTTTTTAAGAATTCTTTCAAAAACAAGTTTTATAAGATAAAAAAGGTTTAAGATCATTATCTTAAATTGTTGCCAAAATATTTAAGTCGAAACCAATCTTTAACAACCTTTGATTTTCCTAAAAAATTTACCAGATGTTTTTTCGTTTCGTTTTTCTTTTATATTGACACTTATTTTAAAATTTTGTTTCCAATTTTTTTTTTGATTTATAAAAACCCGTTAGTTTTCAGAATATAACTATAATACGTAATACAAAATTTACTTCCAGTCGCTAGCGTTATTGGTTCCAGAGAGATTCGAGGTCAATCTAATTTGTCCACTATTCTTTTTAAATTGCTATAGGTATAGCATAGTATATTTTAAGACTGCCTACTTTCTCTTTTTCTTATTTCTTCTAACACGCAAAAATGTAGTCATATTAAATCAATAGTTTTCAATTTTTAAGGCCTCTATATGTGACAATATTTTCCAGCTAATTTAATATTTCAGTCCTGGTCCCGATGGAAGACCATGCTAGGAAAATGCGCGTCTTATGTTTCCTATCAATTGTTTCTTCTTTTCAACGAGTCTCTGAAATGTTCTAAGTTTCCAGATCCTTGGAAATATTCATACCTAACGCCAAACCATAAAAAGGTTGTGAAAATTAATTTACGAATTATCGTCCTATAGCGAAATTGTCGATTGCATCCTTACAGATTGCAAGGCATTTGACAAATTAAGTCCTGAAATTTTTCTTAATAAATTAAGTAAAATTAAGACAGTTTTGTTATGTAGATTTCGTCAATGTCTTTAAGCTAGATATAATAGCATCATGTTAAACAATAACCCTTCATGTCAATTTAAAGTCTATTTTGGTGTACCTCAAGGGAGTCAACTTGGTCCATTGCTATTTGTTTTTCTTTTTTAATAATTTGCCTTCTGTTTTAAATAATTCTATATTACTTATATATGCAAATGATGTTTAAATAATTGGATATGTGTGCCCTATAGCTGGAACTCTCGTTTAAATTTTACTTGCATCAATATTAAAATATCTAGAAACCTATTTAAAAAAAACAATAGAAATTGTCAAAAAATAAATTATTTTATTTTATTCCATTTTTGTTTGGCTTATATGTAACATTACAAATTTTTTGTATAAAGCTTGAAAATTTATTGAAAAACAAATATAAAAAGGTTTGAATATTAAAATTTAATTTTGTATTAACATTAATCATATTTTTAAAGGTTAATTGTAATTTAAAAAAAAAAAGAAGAAAATGTGCGAACCAGGTATACCGTGCTGTGCCCCATGCGATCCTTGCTCAGGACCATATGAGGTTAGTTTCCCAAAGAATATTTCTTCCAAGAACTTGTATCAATTTTTAACTTTCATAGCCTTCTCCCCAATGCTATTCGGGAGCAGAACTAGAAGCCCTACCACAATGTGCTCCAAGACCTCCACCACCACTACCAAAATGCGTGACAATTCAACAGCCTCCACGTCTTATTTGCAAGAAAAAAGTCGTCTTCAATCAGAAAATTGTCCCCGAACCAATGGTTGTCAATCGGTGTCGCCAAATCACTATTCCCAAAGTTGTTGATGTTACACGAGTGATAAAAGTGCCCAAACTAACTTGGGTCTCACAAATGATACGCGAACCACGGGTCATCTATTATCCATCTATGATTCCTGATCCCTATGTTGTTTGCTATCCAAAAAGAATTTGTGAACCACGTGAAGTTTGTCAGACTTTCCTCTGTCAACCGAAGCCGCAAGTTATTGATATTCCACCACCTCGGGAATATTGTTGCTATCAAAATGGACCTATTCGTTATAAACCAAGTCAGCCATGTCCACCGAATCCAATAGCAAATAATTGTGGACCGTTGCCTTGTTTTACAAATGGACGGTATCCAGTTTGTGAGCCTTGTGGACCATGTGGACCTATGTCGTGTGGACCTTTTCCACCATGTGGACCTTGTGGTCCATGTGGGCCAGTACCACCTTGTGGACCTAGTCCATGTGGGCCTTGTGGACTTCCTATGCCAAGTGGGCCAATTATGACAAAATGTGGACCCTGTGGTCCTAGTGGACCGTGTGGCCCATGTGGACCATGTGTACCTGGTGCACCTTACATGGCATGCTAACGTTTAAAATTTAAAAATTATAAATAAAAGAAGTTTTTTAGATTAAATTTAATGCTTAAACAAAATATAAGTTTTTTAATTTGTTTCATATGGCCTTTTGTACTTAGGGCTGTTTTTGAAAACCTGGAATTTCAAACGATTATGTTTAACTGTTGACGTAAATTGTGTATTAACCCAAGTTAACAGTACTTCCTGACGATTCAGGGAAGAGTTTGTTGGGGAGAATTTAGGAAATAAAAGAAATATTTGTTTGCTTTTTTTTATTTATTTATTACTTGAAAGGCCCGCTGTCTCAATGCTTGGCTGCGACCTTCAAGTTTGAATGATAACTAAATTCTGTTTATTCCTCCTCATCCTTTGCCTATTTATACTAGTTTCAATTTCCATTACCACTTAATAATATAGCATTTTCCATATGGAAATGCATTTTTACGCAACCTCATATGAAAAATGCCTTATCATCATAATTTTCAATTTTGTCAACTCGCATTGATACCAATAACCATTGCATGTAGAGTTCGATGAATCATATTTTGTTTACACTGGCCCAATATGAAGCAAATTCAACTTATCCATAGAGGTACCAGATACACACGGGCAGCGCAGCGGCCTAATTACCGAAGTGTGATATGATTATATATGTACTTTGAACTCGAAACAATGCTTGCTCATAGTGGTCATTCTTACTTTGCTGCACTTAGCAAAACTGGCGACAATTAATTAATTGCTGTGGTGTTAGGTTTCACTAAGTGGGCTACGGAAGATGACACATTTATGGGTGACAATGTCTTGGATCGGTTGCGCGAATGACAACGAAAAATGATACTATACAAGATCGTGTGTGGTGGCTTGGGAATGGAAATTTAAATAAGGCTAATAGAGTGGTCGCATGTAGTGGATCACTACATCCCGCTCCCCTTGAAGAAAGAAAATTATATCTTGAAGAGGTTAATTTTCTGTAAAGTTGCGAAAGGATGAAAAGGTTACATTTTTGATATAATTTTGATATGATTAAAATAATATTTGTCTAGTTTTAAGAAATTTTATAAAAATAGTATAAAATAAGGAATTAATAGTATTGAAGTGTTTGTTTTATAATTTTTGTAAGCTTTTTTTTTTTTTTTTTTTTTTTTTTTTTTTTTTTTTTTTGATTATTTGTTTTTTTGACATTTTAAATTTGAAAATATAGTACCTTATAAAATATTTATTTTAAAAAATTTTTATATTAAACATTTAAACATTTTTTTTTTTTCTTTTTTATAGATTATTATAAAAGAAAGCCGGCAGACGGCTTAATAGCCATGCTTGTAAATCTTTAAAATGTAATTGAGCCTGTATTTTTTTGTGAAGAAAAAAATAAAGATAACAATAATAATAATAATAATAAAAGATTTTATTTATAAATTATAGTATAGCATTTTTTTTTTTTTTTTTTTTTGATTGTAAGCACAATTTATTAATATAAGGTTTTTATTAAAAGTTTAAACATATATTTTTTTTTTGTTTTTGTTTTTATATTATTTTTGTAAAAGGGGTTTTTTTTTTTTTTATTATTAATGTGTGTGTGTTTTTTTTTTCAATTTTAACAATCATATATTTTAATATAGTTTATTGGTTACTTTGGATATTGGCGTAAGACAAATTTTGGAGAGGGTTCAGGTTTTGAATCTGTTTCTACTATGGTATCTTTAGATGAGGATTGTTGGGAGCTTTTGTCATGGAGTTGTATTTCAGTTTGTATTTTGTCGTTTTCTTTGATTTGATTTCTTTTTAATTTAATATCCGAAACAATGGGTTTTGGTTCATTTTTCACTTTGTAAGTTTGGTATCTTCTGAAGCAACTCAATACTAAAACTATAATTATAACCGTGTAGATAAGTATATAATGATGAACGTGATGTTCACTTAGATTAGTCAATGGTTTTGCTTCGTCTGCTTTTAACTCGCTTATTTGTTCAGATACTAATTTTAAGTCTTCATGGCTAGAGAATCGAATAATGGCTAAATTGTCGGGGTAGTTTGGGAAACTTGAAGTATTATTTATAAGCAGTTTTGAAATGTTTATCGGGGGAATGTAAAATTTGTTAATTGTCATGTCTTTGTTCTTAAGGTAACAATGCCCTACAATTTCTATTGTGGCTGTGCCGTACAAATTATATGAGGTTATGTTGTCGTCACATATTTCGTCAATATAATAATTATTTAAAGTTGAGAAAATCCACTTATTCTTTTGTGATAGTTGGATCCATACTGTTGAATGGTTGGATTGTCTTATTTCGCATGAGTTGGGAATAACTGATATTCTGTTTAGTAATTCGATTTCACATTGTGGGTTTCCTGATTTAGTACTCAATAATGGATGTGTAAGGGGACATATGAATTTATCATTTTGGGACTTGCAGAGAGATAACTCCGCTGTATTTAGTTGACAGTAATTTTCTTTGTTGTAATCGAGAAAAATGTATTGGGAGGTTGGGTGTATGAACACGAAGTTATTTTTATGTATGGTTGGCAAAGGAATACTTTTGTATAAGATGTATTTTTCAACAAATGGAAGGGGTATTTTGATTTCGTATACTATTTTGTCGTCATGAATAGCTACTTTGGTAGTACAGATTTTATAAAAAGATATAATGTTATTATCTATTGGGGTATTGGGTAATTTTGTGTTTAATGGAAGTTCTTGCTTTATTTTTGCTAATACGTCTCTAAATTGTTCGGGGGTTATAATGGATGGGTGAGGTTTTCCATGAGTTACATCTGTAACTAAATCGAGTATGTCGTCTAGTGTGTTAAGATATCTTATAATAATGAGAGTCAATAAGGAAGTTAGGGATTCGAGTTCAGTGAAGGCAACAATGTTTGTTTTATTAATGAGTCTATCTATCATTTTTTTTGTATTTTCTAATTTTGAATTGATTATCAACATTTGGTTTTGAATAGTCGCTTCTGACTTACTAAATACATTTTTGGTTGTTTCGAGTATGAGAGTTTGTTTTTTGACGAGAGATATTACATGGTTTTCATTTTCCCTAATTTTCTTGATTTCTCCAGTATAAAAATTTGCATCATCTTCGTTTAAGGTAGCGAAAAGTGATTTGCTTAGAATCCCTACGGCATTAAATAGTGATCTTTTTTTTCTATAGTGTGGGTTTACAAGACTGTATTTTATCTGAATGTCTGTCATCAAGTGACTCATTTCGGATAACGCTACGACACATATTATTTGAAACTGTTCCTTATTTTTAAGCTGTTCGCATATACCACTGATTTCGGTGATTATTTTTGCTGCTTCCTCTAGTGCTTTTGTTAAATGTTCCAAATTGTAGTACACAACAAGTTTCCACTCATGTGTATATAATTCAACGGGTCCGATTACCTCGAAGTAAATACCAGCCTTTTGTTCGATTTGGGTGATAATTAGGTTTGCATATGCGGTACTCAGAAGTCCAAGAAGGAGAATTGTGAACTTCATAAAAAAAAAAAAGAATTGTCCATTTATCTCAGAGAGTTTTGCTTGGATCTGTGTGACTGTGTACTTATGGGATAGGGGATAGTTATTTAATCAGAAAAGAGTTTGAGATCATTGTTATGGATAACCTTATTTCGATTTCGTATTTTTATCTCAGTCGTTTCGTCGGAAATTATTCTACATACCTCATGGGGACCTTCCCAAAGTGAGGAAAATTTGTTCTTTCTAGCATGGTTTTTTATTAGAACTCTGTTTCCTACATTAAATGTCTTTTGCTTTGAATGTTTGTCGTAATATGTTTTTGATTTTTCTTTATTACCTTTTAAAGTTTCCTTAGCAATATGGTATCCGTGTTGTAATCGAGACTTTAGTTCATTCGAATAATTTTCGTAGTTATAAGTCACTTGGGGATTTTTTCCAAGAATAGTAGGAATCCTAGCTGGATAACCGTACAATAACTCATGAGGTGTATAGCCAGTGCTGCTATGGGGAGTCGTGTTAAAGACAAAAATAGCGTATGGAATCCAGGTATTCCATGAAAGAGGATCACGATTAACGTAATGCCTTAGGTATTCTACTAATGTGCGGTGACTACGTTCAAGAGCTCCATTAGTTTGAGGGTGGTACGCGGTAGTTTGAATTTTTTTTATTTTAAGAAGTTTGCAAACTTCCTTGAACAATTGGCTAAGAAAGTTCGTCCCTTGATCCGTAAGGAGTGCCTCAGGAAATCCAAAGCGACATAAGATTTTTTCCACAAACTCCCTAGCTACTGTAGAGGCTTCTGCATTTTCCAGAGGTATAGCCTCAGTATATTTGGTCAGGTCATCTTGGTAGGTAAGGAGATATTCATGGTTTTCATAACTAATGGGAAGTGGTCCTACAATATCTAAAGCTATTCTTTCGAACGGAGTTGAGCTTGTTGTGGTGATCTTCATGGGAATTCGGGGATTCTGTATTAACTTGTTTGCCTGACAGGATTTGCATTGGAGTATATAGTTTTTTATATCATTGTTCATTGTTGGCCAGAAATATTGTTTCTTGATTTTCTTTAAAGTCCTCGTTATGCCTTGGTGGCCTCCGAGGGGGGAGTCATGGAATTCATAAAGTATAGTTTTTATAGACTCGATATTATCTAAAAATATCTTTTTATTGGTAAAAACGTAAACGACCTTGTTTTGATTTTGAAAAGTATTTGTTAAAATTGTTTTTAATTTTATCTTGGATTCATTGTCCATTTGGGGTAACGCAAATCCGATAGACTGTTCATCAGTATTAAGATCGCTAATCGAAGTGAGACATGTTTTAATTATTTCAATATCTTTGTCGGTTCTGATTGGGATGGGTAAAGTGGTTATAAAGAATGTTTCTTTATTATGTGGAAATGTGGAAAATTCTCCTATATCTGGTTTAATAAAATTTGGGCATTTATTTTGTAAAAATTCTTCGTCTATTGATTCTATTATTGGTATTATTATAACTTTAATTTTAGTTGTTTTGGTTTCAAAAATTGATCCATTATCCTCTAGAAGAGTGAAGGTTGACAAGACTTCTATATTATCTACCTCATCATCTTGTATATTAACTTGGCTTACTTGATTTCTAGCTTGATTGCGGGTTGTCACGAGTACCTTACTGTCATTGTCAATTTTTACCCTACTGAGAGCGTCTGCGATAACATTACATTTACCTTGTTTGTGAATAATATTGAAGTCGTATTCTTCCATCAAGATGCGCCATCGTAACAATCTGGATGTGGGATTCTTTTGTCCAATTAACCATAGTAAATTGTTATGGTCTGTGTAAATAGTGAACTTTCGTCCATAGATATATGGTCGAAACTGCTTTAGCGCATAAACAATTGCTAACAACTCCTTTTCCGACGTTGTGTATTTTATTTCTTGATCATTGAGGGTTCGACTTATGAATGAAATTGGTTTATCTTGTCCAATCGGTCCTTGAGAAAGAACCGCACCCAATGCTACATCACTAGCGTCGGTAGTTACAATGAATTCTGCCGTAAAATCAGGATAAGAGAGTATTGGAGGTTCAATAATTTTTTGTTTTAAACTTCTGAAAGATTCGTCGCAGAAGGCATCCCATTTAAAGATAGCGTCTTTTCGTAAAAGTTTTGTCATTGGTTTGGATAAATTTGCAAAGTCGGGAATGAACTTTCGATAGTATCCCACGAAACCTAAAAATGATTTTACATCTTTTGGCTTTTTGGGCACAGGGAATGTTCTAACTGCCTTGATTTTTTCGGGATCAGGCTTAATTCCTTCTTCTGAAATAATATGCCCCAAGTAAATTAGTTCTTTTTTAAGAAAGTTACACTTCTCTGGTTGGAGTTTCAAATTATGCGTTCTTAGACGTTTCAGAATGTTAACGAGCTTTCTGTTGTGGCTATCAAGATCATACCCATAGATAACGATGTCATCTACATAAACAAAACATTCAATACCCTGCAGTCCCATGAGAACATTATTCATGAGGCGTTGAAACGTAGCAGGGGCGTTTTTCAAACCAAATGGCATACGGTTATATTCGTAGTGACCAAATGGTGTGCTGAACGCGGTTTTTTCTTTATCAGCGTCGGCTACCAATATTTGGTGAAACCCTTTAGCTAAATCAAGTGTACTGAAATATTTTGCCTGACCTAGTTGGTCGAAAATGTCTGTGATATTCGGCAATGGGTATGCATCTCCGAGTGTTTGCTCATTTAGTTTTCTGAAGTCTACGACTACTCTCCATTTTTTTTCGCCATCGTAACCAGATTTTTTCGGAACTAAGAGGAGAGGTGAGTTCCAGGGACTGAAGCTAGGTTGTATGATTGAATCATTAAGCATTTCGTTTACCTGCTTGTGAATTTCTTGCTTCTGACTTTCGGGAAGTCTATATGGTTTTAGGAATAATGGGGGCCTACTGTCGTTAGTTATTATTTTATGTTCCATTGCATTGGTGTAGGTAAGGTGATCACCTTTGAGGAAGAACAAATCATTGAATTCTCTACAGATGTTCGATATTGATTTTTGTTCCTCTTGATTGCAATGGTCCAGTTTTATAATTGTTTGTAAATCTGATAGCCTTTTCTGTAAACGATCTTTATGACTATCAGCTGAAATAATATTATAATTGTCTAAAGTATCCCATTTTAAATTTAAGTCATTCGGATTAATGTTTTTTTTTTCTTCTAAAGTGTTCATAAATAATACTTTTATTTTATTTTTTTCAGGTTTAACTATAGTTTCACCTACATATACCCCTGGGATTATTTCTTTTTTCTCAATTACTATATCCCGTGATTTATTGGAATTAAATGGAATTTCTATCATTTGCTGACTACGTTGTTCGAGTGTTATGTATTTATTTTTTGTTATCCCAGTCTTACTTTCTGCTGAGATTTCTATTATCTCAGTCTTACTACCTGCTGGGTTTATATAAGTTTGTGCTATGGTTTCTGTTACCATAGGCTTATTTTTAATTTTTGTATTTATAACTTTTTCCTTAGGAAGTGGTTTGCTAACAACTTTGTCATAGTCTTGTTTTGATGAATCTCCTGATCCGACCCGTAGGCAAGCCCGAAGGCAGGCGGTATCATTCAACGATTCCCATGCTTTTTCTGTACCTCCTACAATATTGTCTGTATGACATTGAGAGGAGTTAGAGCCAGTATGGTTAGACCCTTCAGTTGTGCAATCTTCTTGAAGGTGAGTTTTGGCTTGAGTTGAGTAATCTTTGTTCAAATTTGTAGTTCCATTAAATATAACAGATTTGGGTACCGAATGTATTTCTATATTTGCTTTTGATACATTAGCTTTATGATGAGGAATAGTACTCAGTACCTTCCCAAAACTATTTATCGTAGCGGTAGATTGGTCACCAATGAAGGGAAAAATCTTCATAAAATTTTCATCATGGTTAACTACGCATGAATATTTTTTTAGAAAATCGTTTCCTATGATGCCGTCAAAATTCATGTCGGTACTTACATCTAGAATGTGAAAGGGGTGGTTAATTATAATTTTATCATCATCACAGCCGACCAATAGAGTCTCATTCACAACACTGGTACTCATTACCTTATGACCGCCCATGGTTGAAATTGTTATGTTATTTTTATTGTTTTTTATGGGTTTGATCGTAGGTGTTTTAATTATGCTTATTTCAGAACCAGTGTCAATAACAAGACTTCTATTCTTACCGTCTGTGAATGGAATTCTTATTATGGTCAAGTCATTGTAAGGAAGCAATTCGATAATTATGCTTGCCGTTACTCTTGAGTTTCGTGTATGTCGGCCTGAACTTGTTGTTCGGGAAGGATAGCCGATCTCTTCGACCCGACAATTCTCGTTTCCCGTATTATAAGAAAATTGGCTTTCGGGCATTACGTGGTGGAAGTTCACCTGTCGTTGGTCACCATTGTTTCTTTCGGTTTTAAAAGGGTTATGTGGGTTCACTTGGTTTGTTTGTGAGTGTAGTTTTCGAAGTCTACACTCGCTTTCCGTATGATAGTTTTTGTTGCAATAATTGCATTTAACAATTTCTGTTTTTGGGGTAAATTTGGGTAGAGTCTTGTTTTGGTAACAGGTTTGGGCAGAGTGTCCCAATATCCCGCAAATTTGACAGGTTGGTCGGGAAGAAAAGTTTGAGGGTGAATTCTGTTGTAAAGGGGGTTTATTCCTATAGGCAGGCATCTGCCTATCTATTCTTGCAGCATGGTTTTCTGCGAACGTTATTATCCTTTTCAAACTAGTTTCCCCGCGAGCTTGAACCATCAAACGTAAATTTTGATTCGAGAGACCATCTTCAAATATCTGGATAGCCAGTTTTTCGTTCTCATCGACCAGATACGCCCTGACGGATGCGTCACTAGTACCTGAGAATGTTGCTGAGTTAAGAGAGGTTAAAAGTTTTGAGATTTTGTCTCCAAACTCCTTAACTGATTCTCTGGCATTTTGCTGAGCTACCAAAAGTTCATTCTGGGCTACAGAACGAGTTTTGGTTTCCTTATACTCGTCCTCTAGTTTAGCAACTAAGTCACCCCACTTTGTAAAAGAGTTGAACTGTATTAGTTCGAAGGCCGGACCTTGTAGCCTAGTTTTTACTATTTCGAGGAATGTTGTATGTTCCTCTTTCTTACATGATGAGAACAAGATGTTCCCGCATGCGATGAATTTATTCAATTCACTGGGGTTACCATTGAAGATGGGCACTATATTGAAAATATCGCTTATATTGACCTGAAACGCCATTGTTTCAGATTCTATTACGTTTATTACGTTAAAAGGAAGATTTAAAAAAAATTCTAAACGCTGTCGGTCTCGTCGTGTCCTGACAATTTTGAGGTAAAAATATTTTGAAGAGGGGAAGGAAAAAGAAAATGGGGTTCACCAAAAAAAATATATGTAAATATAATTGTTTAAAATTTCTTACGCTAATTTTATTTTCTGGTGCTGTTGATTTTGGTAATGTTGTTGATTTTGTTGTCGATGTTGTTATTGTTGTTGCTTTTGTTGATGTTGAAACTGTGCCAGGCAGACTTCACGCCCTATAGTTGCAGATTACAACCTGGTCTTTTCACTACCTATATTTTGCCTCCGCGTCCTCTTGAAGGAATTCGCCAGGTCTTATGGTCATAGGATTTTTTCACAATTAAATTTTATACTACTTTAGCTTTGCTGATGTATAGCCCCAGCAATACGCATCAAAAGGAACGGCCTTTTGTATTTTTGGTAGGGGATTTTTAAAAGAATCCCACCGCTGCCACCATGTATTAACCCAAGTTAACAGTACTTCCTGACGATTCAGGGAAGAGTTTGTTGGGGAGAATTTAGGAAATAAAAGAAATATTTGTTTGCTTTTTTTTATTTATTTATTACTTGAAAGGCCCGCTGTCTCAATGCTTGGCTGCGACCTTCAAGTTTGAATGATAACTAAATTCTGTTTATTCCTCCTCATCCTTTGCCTATTTATACTAGTTTCAATTTCCATTACCACTTAATAATATAGCATTTTCCATATGGAAATGCATTTTTACGCAACCTCATATGAAAAATGCCTTATCATCATAATTTTCAATTTTGTCAACTCGCATTGATACCAATAACCATTGCATGTAGAGTTCGATGAATCATATTTTGTTTACACTGGCCCAATATGAAGCAAATTCAACTTATCCATAGAGGTACCAGATACACACGGGCAGCGCAGCGGCCTAATTACCGAAGTGTGATATGATTATATATGTACTTTGAACTCGAAACAATGCTTGCTCATAGTGGTCATTCTTACTTTGCTGCACTTAGCAAAACTGGCGACAATTAATTAATTGCTGTGGTGTTAGGTTTCACTAAGTGGGCTACGGAAGATGACACATTTATGGGTGACAATGTCTTGGATCGGTTGCGCGAATGACAACGAAAAATGATACTATACAAGATCGTGTGTGGTGGCTTGGGAATGGAAATTTAAATAAGGCTAATAGAGTGGTCGCATGTAGTGGATCACTACAATTGCCATTCACAGATAATGCTTTTGAACAGAAAAAACTTGTAATTAAAGTTTTCAAAGTCTAAAGACATCCTCCAAAATGCCTTTTCCTTAACTTAATGTGAGAGCTTTAAAAGGCCACAACCTAAAATATGTGTAGTTTTTCATTAAAAATAAAAAAAAGACACGATTGATGGTTCTCAAAGCTTTAATAGAATCAATATACAAACTTAGTGATAAATAAGCAACTGGAAACCCTTATTTCGCTGAGCTAGTCTTACAAGGTCAATATAGGTTTAGTTCCCTTAATTGACAAAAGCAAGATAACTGATTTCGATTAATTTTCGGCCTTTTAAATCTTTTAAATCCTTAACAACATCCTGGATCCCAACAAGGTTGTTTCGGACAACAAGCTGCTGTGGCATAGCACCTCATTCGCTTATTATTCACTCCCATTGTCATATTGGCAAATCTCAGAGGATACGCTGATGGACAACAACTTGGTCTCGATTGCCCTATAGCACAACATTGTCCCTGACACAAAGATCTCGGGCATTGATCTTGAAGGCCATTTCGTTTCCAACAGTCACAATTCGTGTACATTATGCCAGCTCGCAATTCACGGCTATGGCATTCGTCAGAACATGGTCCATATGGACCACAAGTATCAGCACAGGGACCGCAGCAGGGATCGCACATTTTTTTGTTTGGCCAAAAATATTGGTGTTTACTTCACTGGAGATTTAGCTGTGGAAATAGAGGTTTTATGGGGAGAATCAGTTAAGTTTTCACAGTCATACCTTTTTTCTATTTTTTTTTAATTCTTTTTTGTGTGTTTCTAAGCCGAAATTTGTTTTTCAAATGACTACTTTTTCAAACAAACTTTGAAAGTTTATACAAATTTTCTTGTATTCAAAACAAAAACATTTTTGTAAAGTAAAATATATGTACAAATGGCGAATAAAAAGTCCGGTCCTTTACATTAAGGGCTTATTTTTCCACTCAATTGATGAGATAGGTTGCTTTACGGTCCGTGGTATCTTACTGTAAGTAACTTACATAACTCAACTAAATTTATTTTGCCCCTTTAGTGTTTGATTCCGTTTTTATCATTAATAACCTACGTAGGTGACTTAACCCGTTTTATTAACTTCCTTTGTCTAGGAAAATAAGTCAAAGGGAAATAAGTACACTGAGGGACTCAGGACGACCTAGAACCTTCTTCAAAAGCCGCTATTCCGACCATCTTCAGTTTGGTCTGTAAATTATTGACCAACAATCGTCTTAGAAACGAAAACCGCTTGCAAATTATTTAATTTTATTATCTTCCATTTTATTGTCATTTTAATCGACCTACTGACTTATTTGGCATCAATTTTCAATTTTTGGACATTGAACCGTATGGCTTCAAAGATGATGGAAGAGCTTGACTTGCATGATGCAAAGGTGCCATATGCCACCACAGCACGTGTAAAATTGGATCAATTCGTAGACCAAACAGTTGTAGGATTTTGGGTAGGTGCGAGGTTTAGGTGCATGTAAAGTTATTTTTGACAGGTAAATAATTTTACTTCACAACTGAGAATAAAAACTTTGAAACTTTGCATTCACCTCACACCTACCCCAAATCCTATAGTGTGCCCAAACAGTTGGGTTGCACTTGCAGGGGTTAAGCTTTTACCTTAGTATAATAATTTATGAAGAACTTCTGAAAATTGAATATAAAACACGTTTCAAGACTCTTCGTCACTCTTTCTTTTTTATATAAATGATCTTTTTTCTGAAACCACTAAACTGTTTCGCTGATGGCAGAACTATCCATAGATGGTAGTTGCATCGAGGAGACTAAACAGCTTTCAGTTCTAGGTTTCCAGGTATGTTCATCACAAACCATCTCTTGTGGATTGATCACATGAATATGAAGTCCCCAAAAACGCTGCTAAATGTTTAGGTCTTCTCCGCTGATTCAAGAGTTTGATCTAGCTACAATTTATAAAGATAATATTCGTCCGAAACTCGGGTAAAATTCTCATACCTGTGCAGGTGCTCCAATAACCCACTTGAGTCTCTTAAACAGAATTCAAAAAAAATCTCTAAAAATGATAGGTGAACGTTGACTAAATGAAAATTTTGTATCTCTTGAGCACCGTCTCGTAAGGTTTCATGTCTGTCATTATTTTATCGCTATTTACATAAACAATACTTTATTGAAACAGCCAGTTGCATTCCTCCCTTCAAAAAATTCCACTGTAATACCTGTTCAACTATGAATGCTCAATGCTCATCAGTTTACCCTTGAGTCAAATTTCGGACGTACTGTAAAGTACAGAGATTCTGTTTTTAGTTCCACTACACGAATGTGGAATGCTTTACCATAGTCAATATTTCACACTTACTACAATGTGCAGACATTCAAAACCCATGTGTATCGCCATCTCCTTTCTTATCCTATCCTCTCTTCCTTATTGCCCGCACTATGTTTAATCATTATAAGGGTATTTATATTTCCTTGAGTGCTCCACAGACTTAAAATACTTGTATTTAAATACTGAGAAGTTCTTGTTTAAGTGTCACAGGCTCTAAGACTAAGGGATCGAGATATTAAACTTGTTTAAAGTTTTGTTAAAGAGCCTAGTTGCAGTTCAACATATCCTTACGACTAGACTTGTCTCAGAATCAGTTTTATTTTGTAAAGGGGTCAAAGTCCAGTAACAATATATCAGACTATGCGTTAAATCCGGTAGCTCTGATTTTTACTTGAGACATATAGGAATTACATATATGGCAAGTTTGGTATTGGTAAAAAATTTCGAATTCAAGATTTTAATCAAACATGACATTACGAAGTAGAAAACTCCGTCTGTCTATCTGTCTGTCCTCGCAACAACATCCCAAACCATTGAGTCGACCTGATTTTTGGAAATCTTGTGTTCTTCGATTGAGGTCGGAAACTTGGATTATTAATTAGGCCAACATCATAAACAAGTTACCAAATAAAGTGCACGTCCGGATCGCACGAACTTGCTCCTGTAACCAAAGAGTTTTTTTTTTAAAACAGTACCTTAAATTTCAGGTTTAAAAATATCCCTGCAAAATAAATTTCTTTACTCAAAAAAAACCTTAATTTTTCAGAATGTCTTTTGAAAATCGTTAGAACGTTTTTTTGTTTTTAAATTAATTTTTTATATATGTATAAAATTGTTCAATTTTTGTTTAAATATATTTTTGGTATGCAGTTATTTAGAATATATTAATATATGTACATACATTTCATATTTGAATTTCGTAAACAAATGTTGACCCGTTTTCGGGATAACAAATTTTGAAAAAACAAATGTTTATGTTTTTTTAAAAATCCAAAACAAAAATGCTGACATCAAATATTATTTAGACAAGCTTGAAGCTTGAAAGCTTGTGCATAAAGAAAGTTATTGAAATCGGTTCATGAGTTCCTGAGAAAATTTAAAAACAAAATCACGGTTTTACTTAATCTATCGGTTCGTTTTTGAGCAAATTCGAATTTTCGATGATTGACCAAAAATATGATATAAAAATGCCTAACTCCAATCGGCTAAAAACCTGAATTTCCAAGTTGGAACTCAATCGACCCAATTGTTTGGACTTTTCTGTTTGTAACAGAGAAAAGGACGGAATCGCGGGCCCCACTATTTTTGTATTTCCGTAGCTCTTGAAAAATAACTCGTTTTGTTCTGCGAAATCTAAGTCTCTAGGTAAAACTATCGCAAATCTCAAATTGGTTATGTATGGTGGGTGCTGCCCGCTTGCTTGGGCACATTCTTAGGATTTGGGGAAGGTGTGAGGTTGAGACTTTTCATTCACCCAACCTCGCACCTACCCTAAATCCTATAGTTTGCCCAAATAAGGGTGTTGCAGGATGGCAGCTTTCACCTCAGTATTTTAAATGAGGAACTTTCTGCATTAGTGAAAAATAATTATACTCGTAGTTCGAATTTTCCCTACATTGATTTTAGTGACAATTTGACTGCACTTATCAATATAGAACACGCTTAAGTTTCAATACTCTGATAAGGCGTTATGTTTTTTCACCCAAAACCATATCGTCCAACTGAAAAATGTCATTTCGCCCAAAAAAAATTTATTACTATTTGATTAAATCTTTTTCCAAATAAAAAGAAGGGTTTGGTCTTATTGCCCAATAATTGCCCGGATCAATTTTGAAATATCATAACGCTCAAATTACTAATTGACATATCGAACAAAAGGGGATACTGACATAAAACCCAAGTTCAAAATTTCCAAAAACAAAATCCCCACACTTTAAAAAATCCACAAATTCGCTATCCCCAAGTACAAAATCTCCAAAAACAAAATCCCCAGGACCTAAATCCCCACGCACATAATCCACAAACGAAATCCCCAAATCTAAATCGCCGTCAATGACTGTTAATTTTCATCTACATAGCTATGTGGTGCATTTTCTTAAAAATTATTTTATTTTTAACGAAGCAGATTTACTTCGGCAATGAATTTTCTTCGCTTTTCAAGTTCTACTTCGTTTTTCTATTGAAAAAAATGTCAATCAATACATGGAAATCGACAGGTAAACTACAGCGCATGGGTTAAAGACAGCACTATTGTTTCTAACAAACTTTAAACGTCAGTAATTACGATCTTCGGGTATTAATATTAATGTGATAATGTGAGTGTTTTTGAGTTTATGATTGGGATTAAATTTTATTTTCAATTCAATAATTGAGTAATGATTGGCTATTTTTTTAAAAACATAACATTTTCTTATAAATTTACCTTTTCTTTAATTTTTGGACCTACTTCGTTTTTTTCGATTTTTTAATCAGAAGTCCAAATCCTGGTCATCATTCTACTCATCACAAGCCTTTAAGCACAGATCCACCATATTTCGAGTATATCTAAGAAATTATGTTTGGCGCCAAACATAATTTCGTAGATATACTCGAAATATGTAGGATCTGGTGATATTGGTTTTGGGAATTTGGTTTTGGAGATTTCAGATTTGGGAATTTCTTGTTGGGTATTTTGTTTTGGGGATTTTTGCTTTGGGGCTAGGGTACCCAACCCGCCCAAAAGATGTCATATTCAACTTTTGGGTATTTTGGAAACTACGTCATATTGAGTTTTATATTTTATTGCCCGAACTCAAACATTAAACGAAAAAATGTCAGATCCCCCAAAAACTCGGAATGTCAAAAAAGCGTAACAAATATGTTTGGCCTTATTTCACTTTCAGAAAGAGATTTTGAAAGTCAAATAAAACGAAATGGTTTACTTGCTCACAGTACTAGCAACTAGAGTCATGACGTACAAACATTGAAATATGTATGGGGGACATTGCCCCCTTTCAACCCCCTTGTCACGGCTTACTACGTGATTTGGGGTTGGTTCGAGGTTGTGTGTATGCAAAGTTTCCTAAAATTCAGGGTTCATTAAATGCAAAGAAATTTCGCGCCTAACCTAAATCCTATAGTGAACCCAAGCAGGGGGGTTGCAGGGGACAACATACCTCAGTGTTGTGCAAAAAAAAAAAAAAAAAATTTGGGCGCTACGACATTGAAAGTTGGTTTGGGTAATATGACATTTTATGATTTGAATTATGTATATGTTGTTGGGTGATAACACATAAAAAACGATAGAAATCAAAATCGTCGTAACGCCCAAAATAAATGTCACAAAGCCCCACCTCTACCAGGAATCCAATTTAAATCTCTAGACATAATTTTTAAGAATACATAAACTACAACCAGGGTCTAGTAACGGAACTCTCAACCATTCCTGTGCGAAAGTAATTTCAGCGATGGAGAAGGCCTCCAGTATTTACGCTAACTAGGAGCGGCTAATTTGAAAAAGCACTTTTCAAAAATTATGCACGTCTTAACAATGAGATTTGAATAAGGGGGGTCATGCTACCCGCCTGTTTGGGCACACTATAGACTTTGGATTACCCCAAATCCTAAAGTGTTCCCTATAGCAGGGAAAATATTGTATATAAATGTTGGAACAATTTCCGAGAGCTGTAGTTAAAAGTAATTATGAACAAGAATTTTTCAAGATTCTGAAAATAATCGAGTGGGAATCGCTCGACCAAGTTGCAGGACTTTGTAGTTTAAAGAAGCTCGTTGTTTTATTGTTGTTTCCTCTTCTTATTTTTGAACGTGTGCTAAGTACCCATATGAAAGTGGAGTTGGAACTAAGACCACTTAGTTTAAAGTAAGTCACTTGGAAGACCTATTTCCCGTGGATTTATTTGCCTAAACTTACTTCCTAAGGCTGATGACCAAAAAATCTTTCCATACTTGTATTTTAACATTGATCAGCCATTTTATTTATAACTAGATAATGGAGATATTGGACTTAAAAATTATATTAAAGACCCCAGTTGCAGTTTAGCTTTTCGCTAAGTCTAGACTTGTCCCAGAATCATAAGTTTCATTATTTTTTCAAATTTGCGAAGAAAATCTACTTTATTTAGTTTAAATGTTTTTCAGCATATTTATTTATTTGTTTAACTATCAAATAAATTTTTATATAAAAAATTAGTTTACATCAATTAATTTTAGAAATAACATCAAATCCAAAAATAAATAAATTTTAAAAGTAATGTTCAGCCCTTAATGTTAAAAAATATCTTAATTGTATTATCTTTTTATTTGTACAGAAAAAAATGTGTTCAAGACCTTGTGGATCTGCAAATTTATGGGGAGATTGTGGACCTTGCTCTCCGTGTGGACCATGTGGCCCGTGTGACCCATGTGGATCTTGTGGACCATGCGGACCTTGTGGACCATGTGGCTCTTGTGATCCATGTTGTCCATTTATAATTTGCGGACCAAATGAACGTTCCCCTCCGTGTGGCCCTACGAAATGTTTCACCAAACCAAGTTGCTACAATTTACCCCGATGTGGCCTACCAAATTATCCACACTGTGAAGTTCCAGTTCCATTACCTGCAGGTGCAGATAATTGCTGTGTTAGTCCGCCATTAATGGAAGGTGGTATACCGGACCCAAGAGTTTGGAATAATTGTTATCCACCATCTTGTTATCCATGCTACTTATAAAAACAGGTTTAATAATAAATATTTTATGTAATTTTTACAAGAAAATAAAACCAACAACAAAACTGTACATTTTTCTATCTCATATTTTATATGTATGCATATTGTATATAATTTAAGATGCCTTACCACGTATGTACATCAAAATCCTAAAGCTATACCTTCCATATCCCCAAATAGTCCGCTCTCCAAAATACAGAGAAAGGCAGAGCACAAGCACATAAAAAGAAAGCATCCACGTAGCTACGAAAAATATATCCTTATATTCACTTTACAAATTCAAAACACAAAATAGTGTTGCATACTTTCCAAGCCCTCATTTCGCTTGTGATTTAATTTTAAATAATTTTAATTCAATAAAATACCAAAACACCAGGCGCCCAGGAATTGCTGTAGGTATCCTCGGAGTTAAAACAAAAACAAAACACCTCAAAGTATGCAACACCAAATTGTCTCATTTAGCTATTTTCGAAAAACAAACATCCTTAAAATATGCAACACAAAATGTGAATTATTTTCTTATTTCGCTTTTCCGATTTTATAATTTTATTTCTATATATTACCAGGCGCTCAGAAACTTTTGTAGGTATTCTGTTCTGTGGCCATATAATTAGTTGGAAACTCCTTGAAGTATACTATACTAAAGTTTATGATAAATTATAGTTGCCTTTTAAGATGTTATTTCTGTGATGCACATACTTTTCTGTGTTTGTGGGCTTAAGATTAAAATACATACATATGCACATGTATGTATGTATCTCAAGAACAAAATTATGTGCTACATATTTTTTGATTCTAGATTAGAAACCAGGCCATACAAAATTCGTGTGGATAGTTTGGTCTCAAAAACGGACACAATAATTTTGAACTATGATTTTTACAGTAGGTGGAATGAAAATTGACAGATTTTGGTTTCGAGAAGAATACAAAAATGGTAAAAGCTCAAAAAATACTGCCATGATTTTAGAAAATGAAATGTCCTTAGAAGAAGATTTTCGTATTGAATGAAAACAATATAAACATAAAGTAAATCTTTGAAGTTTGGTGCTATACATATATGTATACTTAATTATAATCTTGACAAATAAATGGTCGTACTGCAATTTGTTTTAAAGTTAATCACAAGATTTAGAAAAGCAGTTTAAATGTTTTTTTGAAAGAACTTATTAAGTTAAATATCTAGATAGTTCTAAAAGTTATGAACATATTCTGAGAAATTATCCTAAGCAACACCTTGCTATCCCAAAAACCATAGTTCTGTCTGTGTCTTTCATATTGCCATATTGGAATAAAGAATTGATCTTGTCCTTGTTATTCGATTATTCAAATTTCTATTGGAATAAAGAAGTGCTGTTCTTTTTTCAATTTCTGTTTAACTTATATTTGTTCTATTATTTTTCTTGCAAGGCTACCGACACGTAAGAACATTAAGTCAAGTGGGCGTGGTCGATTATTAAGTAGTGTTAATTTTAAATCTAAATAAAAGAAGAGCGTTGAAGAAGAAGGACGGGATTAGAAGATAACAACAACTATGAACAAATGTAGTAAATTTTTATTATGAAACGCGAAATAAAAAATAATGATCACCTAGTATCTGAAATATATTTTTTTGTAAAGGGTGTCTCAAAATTAACTCAAGAAAACACAGTTTTTTACATTTTAATTGTAATTTTTGCATTGAATCATAAAGTACATAGGATAGGGTTAAATATTTAATCGGACATATGGCCTCTACGCCTTTGCGTATATGTACATACTCACTGCTTTGTCGAAATTTTCCATGAAAATTCTGCCATAGTACCCGTGGCTTGAACTGTCATTATAAAGGTCTTAAGTTTAATCCCTGCCTGTGCTTTTTTGACAAATACTACCTCTTGCGAAGAAATGACAAATCCTCCAATTGTAATTCTTATCTTGAAAAGTGTTTTCTCAAATAAAACTTCCAAACTCGCACATAGAAATGGTTGAGAGTTGTGAGTCACTAGGCCCTGGTTCTCTACGATCTGTTGCGTCACCTAATTCCCCTTCTTTTGGTTGATCTGTGATAAACAGAAATCTTATGATGTTAAATCCAACGATTTAGGGGGCAAATTCTGATCATCGAAACTAGAGAATTCACGGCCTGGAAATGTCAGTAATTGAAGTGTATCACAGGCTGATGGCATGTGACACCGTCTTGATGAAACCACATATTGGCCACATCAATATCATGCAATTTTGGCAAAAAAAAAGAACTGTGCTATAATGTCGTGATATCGATCAACAGTATCTGACCAGCCTCATTTTCAAAAAATATGGTCCAGCTATGCCTGCAGCACAAAATTCAAACGAAACCGTGACACCTCGTGGATGCCTTTGGTTTTCAACAATTCCACGATTACCCCAAAAGGGGTAATTTTGGATGGAAAATTTGCTCCCATTCGTACCCATGTTTTGAAATAAATTTTCGTACTGCAGCCCCCAGCTTTCATTGGTTTTTAAAATGTTGAATATTGTAATAATGAAGACATTCTGTTCTATTGTGTTTACCCTTACCCCTCAGCTGTCGATTTTTTTTTGTCTAGGGTTGTCAACACTTACATAACTGCATAACCTAATAAAGGTTCTGATTTAGGATTGCATGCAAGCACTTTTTCAAAAACATTAAAAAATCAACTTTCACATTTGAAAAACACAATTAAGAATGTGTTCTCCTGAGGTTAGCTAAGTTATATTTTCTTTAGTTTTTTGATTCCTTGTTTTCGTAATTATTGTAATCTCCACTTTATGCCAACCTTTAATTAATTGAATTACCATACCGTACCATACCATAAGGAATCTGTATATATGTATGTACATATGTATGTACATACATGTCGACACTGATGTATTTTTTAGTTTGTAGTATTCCGTAGAACAGGTAGTGATGGGCAGTTGGGGCATTATGTGTAGAAAAACATACCTGCTTTTCTGTTTGCGCACCCACCCTGTAACAGATTTATTAGAAATAATTATTTATAATTAAAGCTATTTTAGGGCGGAAAAACATCTGAATGATTGTTCAAAGCAAAACCATTAAACAATTTTTTTATTTTAAGTTTTTTTTTTTTGTTTTAAATTTATAACCATTTATAATTATATAATTCAGAGTATTTTTTGTTTTAATTAAATAAAATTTTTTTAACATTTGTATTCTACTCCTTAATTTAAATAATTTCTTCTGAGAATGCGATTTGTAAAAGCTCGTTTCCCCAAAATTAAACTCATTAACAATTTGTCTATAAATTTATATCCAATAAAAAATTCTAAAATATTTAATATGTGTAATGAATAAATTTTAATTTTTTTTCATAAAATTAAAAACAAATTACGTTGATAAAATTCTACAAATGTAAAATCTTTTATCGTTTGGTCAAATCAATCAACCTTATTGAAAATTCCAACTACCAGTTGATAAATATCAAAGTTTAACATTTATTAAATGGCATTCGAAAGTCAAGTTAATTTAAACAATGTCATGCATATAAATAAATAAATTAGTTTAGTGTTATTCGATTAAGCTATAAGGAAGCTTAATTTAACTTAAAATCTGCCATTTTTAATCGTTTTTTTTTTTAATTAAAAATAAATAATTTGTAAGAAGCTTTAAACTCTGCAATCAATATTTACAATAAAATGTATGATTTGATTTTAATTCTTATCTAAGGTGTGTTTGATTACATGAAGTTTTCTGACAGTTTTTCTACCTTTTATCTATCAATTTGCTTTGAAAACTGATAGGACGGTGTTTTGTTCAGGTTGAAGTCTTAAGAGTTAAGAGGAAACTCACTTTAAGATTATTATAACATCATTCATCTGAAAATAAAATAGGTACTTTTTTTTAAACAAAATTTAATTCAACTTATGCAAGATTTGATACAAAAATTGTTATATTCATTTATGTTTGCTCATCCGCTGATTTTTTTGATGAACTTTTTGTATTCCATTTCCAGACGATGTTCACCTTGTAGAGTTTCCACGGTTTTCCTAAAGAAAAAACACTAATTTTAGTAAATGAGTCTTTGAAAACGTAAATTTTTAAAGATATTTAGCAAATGATAAGCGCATTCAATTTAATCTAAAAACTGTCCGTACACCACTGTGAATTAAGACAATCATTTCAACAATGCTCATTCAGACTTTTATAAAATTATATTTTTTTTTGTTTATTAAAATTTTGAACAATTCATTTTTTTTTTCAAAAATAATAACTGCAGTGCTGTCGACTGCATCCATCGGGAAAGTAAGGCAAATATCTCGTCGGAATTCTAACACATATTTGCCATGGTGTTTGATCTTGAATACCATTTCTTCTATAACAATCCAAAGTGCTATACATGGTGCCGGCTTTTATTTTTCTTTGAATTCTTTCAGCGTACTAAGAGCATGAAATAATACACATAATGTGAATCATTTTTGAGCTTAATAAAATGGATAGTTAAACTTTTATAAATAATTTATTTTACTTACCCGACATGGTTCACAAAAAGTTTCGTTTGGATAACAGCAACTCCAGTTAAAATCACACATTTTTGTTATTTTCTATTTTTTTTTTTTGAATTTTTTTATGCTGAAAAATAAAATAAAATTAGTTTTATTTTATGAAAGACATTTTAAGCAAAGTTTATTATTTATTTTTGTTCAAAAAACATAGTTCAAATTTGTTTCTTATTTATGAAATTAAATACCTCCCCTTTGCCCCTTTTAATAAAAAAAAAAACCAATAGAAATTACCACAATATTGCTGTCAAGTCCAGTTCCAGTGGCTAAAAAAGGTGTCTCACCGTCATCTTGAATATTGTTATAACGTTTTTAATTGAATAAAAAGCAGCCCTCACCCACAAAGAAAAAATTGTATTACCTTTTTACTGAAGTTTAGAGGAAGGAGCGCCACTGAAAATCATTATAAACCAAATGAAAACAACACGGTTTTCGATTTGATTTTTGAATTGATTTTTGGAGAATTAGCAAAGACTTTATCTTTCAAGTGGTCTGAAAGAAAACTATCAAATGCGTCAAATCACAAGATATTGGTGGCCAGTTGTGAGAAATAACACGTTAAGAAAACTTTTCTAGGAAAATTGTGAAATGCTTAAAAATGTACATACACCACTTTTGTGGTTGTTGCTTTGTAAAGCTTGTATCGTTCTTATTTCAGTAGTGGTGTCATTTGAACTCGTAAATTTTTAAACTAGGTTTAAAAGTGGCAACTACTAAAATCTCGGGCTATTCAATATGGAACCACTAATTGGAAAACCATTTACAATATGTAACAACTTATTAAATTATTTTTTTAAATCAAGCTTAAATGAACATAATACCTGGAATATACAATTCACAGATAACAAATTATTAGTACCCGTATCGTGATGGTTAGTGCGTTGGACTGTCTGGAGGTTCAATCCCCGCCTGTAACATCCAAAGTTTTTTCACGGGTACTGCCTCTTGCGAGGAATTGACAAATTCTCCAAGAGTAATTCTTGTCATGAAAAGTGCTTTCTCCAATTAGCCAAAAAAAAACTGCAGGAATTTTGAATTATCAGCTTATGAAGAAATGTTAAAGCTATTCAATTTTTATACTGACGGTCAAGTTTTTAAGTTTCAATAACTTTAAAAAATAAGAGTGTTTCTTCGCTTATTCCGCTTTGCAGAAATGTTCCTCATTTATTTAGGCAATCTGAGCTTAGTGTTCTAGACTTAGAATATAGATCACTAAGAAACTTTGACATATACATAGGCTACATCCTCCACTAATATTCAAGAGATTCGGAAGAGCAAACAAATATTTTGGAATTAAAAAAAAGGTTATCGACTTGCCAAAAGTCTGGCATCGCTGCTGGAGCCAGTTCACTTTGGTTCGAAGAGATATCCTTTTAAGTTACATTTGCTAACTATTTTTTTAAAGCGATATGCAGTTTAAATTCTGAAAATTAAAAGTGTATACCTACAAATCTGTCAGCTGTCAAGCAATCTCTCTCATAAGAGTTATTGCGAACAGGACTTATCATAAAACTTTTCAAATTTAACTTTTTTTAAGCAATTCATTTTAACGTTTCATAGTGACCGTTGAGTCCCTTTACCTGAACTTTGTACCTTAATGGGCCAATTATAGCTATCATTGAAATTAATCCGGATAATTTTTTTGAACTTATATTTGATTATAAATTAGATTGATGTAAAATTACTCAAAGAATATTTTTTTGAGAAATTGATTCTTCCAGTCCCAGTGATTTGTGTTTCAATTTCACACAAATCCAATGAAAGATTTCTGTCATACAGAAATTTATGGTGGATTTCAATCTGAATTTTATTCAATGACGGAAATTTTCAATGATTGCTATCAACGAACTGTCCACAAAATTCCGTTAATTGGTTTCAATGATGAAAATCAATGATATCTGTAACTGTCTTCTAAGAAACGTGATCGTGAGTAAATTACATATGTATATCTAGTTTTTCATTGATATTTTCAACAGCACGATCCAAAGGTAAGGATATATAAAGACCGGAAACCTAGCTGTCATTCTAGTTTGCCTATAAACTGAAACGCCAATTTACAAGCACAAATCTTATCTAATGTTGCGTCAATTTATAGCGCACATTGGAGGTTATCAATTTTTCATGAATTTGTCAGAAATTCATGACAGTGTTCAAAAATTATAAAAATGAGAATTTAAAAGATTTCACCTGACCTTAAGTGGACAAGTTGTTTGTATCAATTAGTTTATAAGGGAAAATGTATTAAATCTTATTTAAAATGTTATGGAACTATAAACTAAATTGGAAGTGTCCAAATATATCCAGGTCTTCTTTCTATTGTCGAAAAATGGCAATATACACAAGTAAATTCGGCACAAATTGGAATCGGTTTTAAGTATGATACAAACTTGAAAAGAGGAAATAACTGTTGTACGATTTGGGCAGTATTACCAACCCTTTGGGCGTTAAATTTTGTTTGTGTTTTATAAAGCTCCAAATAAAAAGAAACGTTCGGTTTTACTGCCCAATAAAATAACGCCTAAAGATTAAAAATGTCATAACGCCCAAAAATAGCTCTAAGGCCAAACAACTTTTTCAGAAGAAAATGCCACAAAGGCCAAAATCCACGTCATGTTGCCCAAATCAATTGTTAAATATCATAACGCCCAAATTACTAATTGACATATCGCCCAAAAGATGTAATTTTTTTCAACATTTGGACATTCTGATAAAATGTTTGTTTATTTTGGACGCAACGACATTTTGCCAGCTACAATAGCCCTGCTTGAGCTAGCTATAGGATTTGAGATTGGTGCAAGTTTGTGTGTCTGCAAAGTTTCCATCCAGATTATTAAAATGCAAAGAAACTTTGCATACACCCAAATTTGCATCTACCCCAAACCTTATAGTGCCCCTCATATATATTTCACTGTTTATACGCGTTTCTAATCCCAATCACCCAAAATCTTTTGGGCATAATGACATTTTTGAATTGAGGCGTTATGACACTAAAAGAAGTTGGTGTGGGCAATATGACATTTTATTTGGGATTTGTGATGTTTTTTAAATGATATTTTTTACGACTTTTCTCTTTTTGGTCTTTACGGCATTTGTAATATGTCGTTGGGTTATAAGACATAAGAAACGATATAAATCATAACCATCACAAAGCCCAACCCCTATGCCATAAAACCCAAATTAAAAATTAAAAATTCTTTTGGGCAAAATGACAATTATCATTAATCAGAAATTAATTAGAAAATGTGAACGTCATTTTCTAAGAAATATGACGAACCCTGTTTGCTCAAATTTGTACACGACTTTTTCGTTTGTACGCACATTCGGACGATTAAATTGACAGACAAAATCACGAAGTGCACGAAATGAACGCCCATATTCATAATATGCCTGAATAACCTTCACGCGTTGTTCGTTTGTGTATCTTTCCATGGTTCAAGTTGAGTTAGTCTTAAATTGATAAATGTCAATCACGTATAAACATGGAATTTAGATGTGGTTCACATTCAACGTTGGCCCTTAAAATTTAACCACCCTTTAGTAAGAAAAGTAAAGTGAAAATTTTCTATTGAAAAATCTGAAATAGGTAAAAAGCACCGATTGACATAAAATTCAGTTGTCAAAACTAAACCACATGATCCATTATATGGTTGTTGCTTCATGTGCATAATGTCAAAATTACAAATACAACAATTTAAACATATGAGCGTTGGAGGGTAATATGTACGAAAGATTCGGTAGAGAGTACCTCAACCAAGGCTAACTCTAATTACACTTTAAAAATTAAAAAAAAAAAAAACTCAAAAATAAACTATTTTTCATTTTTGACTTTTTATTTCAATCAAATCAATCGCAAACAACGCGAGAATATTAAAAATTTAAAATTAAATAAATACAAAAATTTGGCAAAAAAACTTCAAAATTTCCTGAAATTAAGGTAAGTTCTTACAAATTTAATAAAACCTCCCAAAAAAAAACTTGCGCATAAATCAGAAAATTGAAATAATAATTTCAAGATGTGCAGAACTTGTGGTTGCTCATGTAAAAGATCTTGTTGTGTGCCATATAGGCCTCGTCATCGCCCCGACCATCCTTGTGACCCTTATCTTCCGCTAACATTATGTGAACCATCTGGAATAAATGAATGTTGCACGGAACCGACAGGATGTTGCTTCCCAAGTAAATATTCTTAAATATATTCAAAATTGAACAATTTTATTTTAAAACTTAACGTTTTCTTTAAGGGCCTCTTCAAAGAAATCCACCTTGTCAATATTCAGCTCCTTGCAAGGCCCATTGCTATGAAACTCCCCGATGCATAAGAAGAAGAAGACGCTGCTAAGAATATGAAAGTAATCAAATTTGAGCTAAATAAACACATTTCACATTTTTATAAATTATTTTGAAAGCAATAAATCAACAAAAAAAAACTGTAATCGCCATCTTTATACAAGTTTTTCTGTCTTATGGTAACTAATCAAATTTTAAGGTCAGCTTAACGGTGGCTCTTTGTCTCTTTACTTTTTTTTAAAGTTTTATGAATCCCATTCAAAGATTTCATTCACATTCATGAATCGATTCATAAAATTCTACAAATAATGACAACCCATGATAAAGCCCTAACAAACATCTCGGTATCAGGGCTTGAGAACTTAATTATGTACGTTCCAACACACATTTTCCAAGTAAACACAAAAATAAAGATCATTACGAAAAATATAGCATGACACAAAAAGAAGCCTATCTCTTTAACAGATAGTTTATTGAAATTCAAAAAAATTAAGTCTGAATATAAAAATGTGACATCTTAAAGAAACTTCCACTTCTTGATCATATTCGAGCCGGCATTTCGATCAGTTTCATTTCAGCGGTCGTGGATTCAAGACGCTTCTTCTTTTGGTTAAACTTGAGTATCGAACCAAAACCAATTCGTGTCTCGTGTTATTGCGTAAGTCCTTTAAATAATCTTGGTTCACGCAGTGATATAAAAAAGAATGTACCGAAATGTGTGGAGAATGAGATAAGGATTGTTTTTCGTGAAGATACGGTCTTAGAAAAGATCAGTCTAAAAAATTGATAGACCATATTTTACAAAATTGACCTCTCCTAGAAGAGATGCTGAAATTATAAAAAATATTAAAGATAATTAAGCAATAAAATGGGGTTATCACACTAGTTTAGTGTTTTCGGATGTGTGATTTGAAATATTATTTGTGGAAACTGTAGTGTTTGAGATTTTTTTGTGACATAATAATTAAAAAGGATAAAATATGTGGATTTTTTTTAAGATTAAATTTAAAAAAAATATGAGATTTCCTTAAAACTATTCTATCGCGATATTTTGAAAAGGCTGTTTTTAGATTTATCAAACTTTTTCTGATATATTTTATCAAAGTTTTCAATTTTCCAGATTGAACAGAACTTAAACGATTGCTCACAATGTATGGGGTTTAGTTTATTTATGGTCATTGTAATGCCCGAGTTTTTTAAATAAGAAAATTCAGCAGAAAAGTTACCAATGATTTTTTTACTACAGAAATTAATTTCGGACTTATTTTCATTTTTATCGTAGGCAAGCGATGCATAAAAAGCTTACTGGTGTTCCATTAAATCATTAGTGCCAAAAGTATCGATTTTCTGAAACATTATCAGCTAGTTTCTACATTTCACTTCTACTTGAAATGAAATTGAAATCCATTCAATAAAAAAAATCGAAATCAAAATGAAGTGAAATTCCGTCTTCTTGCGATTTTCAAGTGATTTGAACTCGACTTAATTATGTGATGTGATTTTGTAAATTGAACAAAAGTTCAGTTTGAAAAAAATAGTTTTCTTCTATTGTACACAATTATTTTTACACTTTTATTGTACAGCTTAAGTAATAAAAAAGGCGTGATTTGTGAAGAGTTGCATCATTACGAGAAACCAATGTTTTTTAAAACTTTAAAGACAAATATTATACTGTGTTTCGTACCATAGCAATATAGGAGTTCTTTCCAAACGACTCGATCTTTGAAAACTGCCTTCCGCATAGGAACGCAAATCTACTGCTATCTGTAATGGAATCAATATTTATTTTATTGAAAAAGAACATAAATCAATAAAAACATTAGTAATTATACAAATTATGACTATCAGCTAAATTGTTTATTGACTGCTGTGATATCAGTCATCTGCTTTAATTTTACTTGAAGTGATTTCGGAAAGTATTCGGAGTTCATATCTTCAAACAATCAAACAATTTCATTCGATTTTCAACAATGATTTATATTTCATTTCACTCGATTTTGGGAACCTTTTGCGTTACTAAATAGTTGTAACTTCGTATTTCTTTTCTAGATGTACCTTTCAAAGTTTAAAATTTTCAGGCACGAAAGTTACTAATGATTTAAATTTGAAAATTAATTTTATTTTATTTTTTTTTCCGATGGTGGATGGTCTTAATTGAAACCCGACTCTAAAATTACTCTATCACGTCAGGTTTTTGAAATATTTCTTTTTGAAATTCGTAAAAGACAATATATATATCAAGTTTTTGAAAAATATTAAAATAATGAACATTATGTTGAAAGCGGTATTTTAAAATTTGAGCAGATAGTGAAATTGAAGTTCCGATTCTAAATCAGTAGATACTAAAAGTAAACTCCAAAACTTATTTTTTAAAACCACAAAAGCGTTAAATTTTAGGTTTCTCAAAAATGAACATAGAATCAGATGAAGGATAATAACTTATACAAATTTCCAAAAGATAAGTAAGATACAAAAATAATTAAAACTTAATCTAGAAGACGAAGATTTGTTATTTGTGAAATTTTCAAACAATGTGTTGTATTTTAACTAAGAATTAAAAAATCTGTTTTCTTCTGTCTTTAGCATTTTTAACGAGGAAGTTTTTAAAAACCTGAGCCTATTTTCACCCAACACTTTTTACTTTGCAACAAAAATAATATCCTGCAAAAGGAAAGTGCATAGTGTTTCAAAAAACTTACAAAGTGAAAAGACTTTTTACTTTTTAATTTTTCAGACTCTATTTGAAAAGTGAAGAGTAAAAGTGTTTCCCCAATTTAAAATACAACTTTGCAAATAGTAATTCGTTTTTTGAAAACTGCAAAGTAAATCTTAGATTGTGTTTATTAAGATCAAATATGCATTGAAAAAAATTGGTGAATCAATTGTTATCATGAGACCGTCAACACACCCAGCTACATACTCTGCATTCGGTTGTTTTGCTTCTTCCACGGATAGATGCAACACCGCGTGATATTGGGCTCCATTCCTAGCTCAATGTAGTGTATTAATTCTAAAATTCAAAACTCATGTTCTTTGGTAAATTCATCAAAATAAAAAAAAATAACCTATGTTCAATGTCTTGTTAAATATTATTTACTTTTTCATTTTCAAAACGGTTTATTTGTTTTTGTATTAGATTACGACAACTTTTCAAAATAAACTCTTATTTGAAATGAAACTGTCTCTTTGCATATTACTGAAAAGCTTTTCAAAATTTAAAATATAATTTGCAAAGTTTATTGTTTAGTAAAATAGAAAGAACAAATACTTTGCAGGATAACAAAATTTTACACTTTTCAGAAAAGACTTTGAACTTTGCAAACTTGAGTATTTTGCAAAGGGAAAAACTTTTCAATTCAATAATTTCTGTTTACGAAATTGCGTTTAGTGAAACGTAACGTAATATTTGCAAAGTAAAAGTGCAAAGTTGAAAATTGTGAATTGTGAAAAAGTGAACAGTGTAAAATGTTTGGTGAAACAGACCCCTGCTTTAATTTCACTTGAAGTGATATCGAAAAGTATTCGATAAAACCGATTTAAAGACAGAACCCTGAAAACAAATTCACTCGATTTTCAAGTTATATTTAGATTTTATTTTACCCTATTTCAGGAACATTGATGAATAATCAAACATTTTTTAATTTTATTGAAGATATCTTTTTATCTTTTATCTTTTACCTTTTTTCCTCAAAAGTGAATTTTGTAAGTTCGTAAGTCTTGCTTTTGGTCTTACCTTGTTTGATTTTCTCAAAGATCTTATTAGCTGTCCTTTTTTCAAAGTATTGGCTGTCATTTTTCACATTTGGCCAGTTTATATTTCAAAGATTTCTGAGAATTTTCTCAGTAAGCTTGACAGAGCAGGAGAATTTAATATATGTTCAAAGCACTCCGACCCCGAAGTTAAATAAGCTTTATGATCATTAAATTTAATTTTACGTGTTGTTGTTTTTGTTGTGACATTTTGTAGAAATGCTTTGGAAAAAAAACTTATGAAGCTGATTTTATAAAGCTTATTTTCTTGTTGACTTTCTATCCTCTAGAAAACTTTGACTTATGGATTTACGAGTTAACAAACAACACATGTTAAAAAATATTAGCATAAATCAGGTTCGCTATATGTCATATTTTATTCCAAAAGTATTTAGCTGTCAGTTTTTTAATTCCGAAAATAAAAACGAATTAATTTTTAGTCAAAATTGTATATTTACTTCGACTCTCTCTCTTTTAGAATTTGAAAATTTTAGTGAATTTTCTCGTTACAGAAAATTCCAGAGCCCATTCAACTTTATAACATTTTATTTTTAAATGAGAATGTTAGGGATGGGTTTTTATAGTTTTCGCTGATATAGCAAAAAGACATGTCAAAATTGTATTTTAATTTTAAAATCGGTTCTTTTCTATATAAAATGAATTCTAGAATCATAGAAATAATTTGATTAATACAAAATTTTTAGGTATTGATTCTAAACATTAATTATTTTTGTCTGCAAAAAAAAATGTAAACATTTTTGTAAGCCCAATGGTCAATTTAAAGAAAACGAAAAACAAATTTGACTTTTATCACTTTGCTTTTCCAGCGACGATACAAGTCAAAAGGAAGGCCTTGATGAAAAACTTGACGAAAAATTGACAGTTCAAATAAAATAACCCAACAAATTTAAAAGTCTGCAATAATTCTTTCAATGGGTCTAGTTCTTTCTATAAATTCCTTTTTCAACAAATTGTTATAACGAAATTGTAGCATTTTTTTTAAATTAAATGTTGAAAAACTTAGAATTTAAAATACATTGTATTACTTAATATAAACCAGAAAGACAAGAATTAATCCGCGTCTGATAAGAATTGAAAATTATTCATAGACATAATTACTTCCTCTTGGAGGCCATAATGTTATCAACACCATTTTATTACCCAATTTATTAGAGTCTTGTGCGTCTAAAATATGCTTCATTTATCATTTATGTGAAGACCAGCATAGTGATTGGGTTAAAGTAGGTACAAAAAAATACTCCTATTTCAAAGTAAAAAAAAGAAGAATAATTTTTTTTAAAAAATCTCTCTTAGATTTCATCAAAATGGATATACAAATCGAACTAAGAAATAATCGATAATAAATTGAGTGAAATTTTTGTTTTTATTTTAATTTAACAAAAGTGATATAAAAAAAAGTTAAAAAATTAAACAAATCATTTTCAATGCACGAAATAATTGAATTGTGTAATGGTGAACAAAGTTATGCGAAAAATTCCTCTTAAACGGAGAAAAAACAATCGAAATGATCAAAGTTTAAGTTGTTCACTTTTTACTGCCGTCACTGTATATAAAAATAATAATAATAAATCATCGCCTGCCCAAAGACATCACCATCTTTTATTGCCTCAACAATGGGTCACGTTCAGTACTGCACTCATCATCATCGTCATCTTTAATATCACATGGACTTCAACTTTTGGTTATGTTAACGTTGCCGCTGCCGATACTGACGCTAACGCCAACGCCAATGGCAGAAATGACGGAGACAGTAAGTAGACTTATTTGTTTTATTTGCTTGCACAAAATAATAGACAAAAGTAATAGTATCAAGATTTAACAGTTCTATACGTCGTGGTCGGAGGCAGTATATTTCTGCAGTTATGTTCGTTTTAAAATAATTTAGAAATACTTTTCTCAAAGCTTATTTGAAGTTAACTGATCAAGGAAAATTTGTCAATGTTTCCTGAAAATCTTAGTATTAAATTGATGAATTGTTTCCTTTCTGAACATGCCAGCTCTTGAATTTTTAGGATGTAACTTCAGTTTTAGGAAAACAGATGTTGTTTTTCGTATTTTGTCAATTATTATGGAAATTGATAAATTTTGTCCAAAATGCTATGAAAAATGGTTTCGAAAACTTTCATGCAGTCAAATGAAATGAATGCAATCGAAATAAAATATTTCGGTAATATGTTTTTAATGAATTTGCATTCAAAGAAAAAGATAGTTTTTCTCCATGTCCATACATTTATGAATTTTGAACAATTTTTTTTTTTTAAGACACAGCTGTTAATTATTTTGAAAAGGCAAACATTTTTTTCAATTATGAAACAAAAACAAAACTCTTAGTGCCTGTGTGCAAAAGTGAAGTTACGCGTCTTCAAGGAAATGAGTTTCACTTCCGTTATATAAAAAAAAACGGTATAACAAGTAGGCAGTAGCATCATGACCAATTAAACGATAACAAATTTGTGAACGGACCTGAAAAACTTTTTAGCCACCCTGGTTCTCATCAATATACACAAAATATGGCTTGAACTATAAAAGCAATAATACGTCATTCCAGTTAGTGAAGTAGGCCATTATGGCTATTGACATCATTTTTTATTTCAAAACTAACACCAATTTGGTAGAAAAAACAAAAAATGTTTTGGAGAATCGAAAATTGCACGCTTCATTTTTAAAAAAAATAATAAAATGCTATTCGGTCGTAAAATTTTCTAAAATGTTTACAAACTAGTTGGTTTGGTATTTTCCCTATTATTTTCAACAGCGGTGTATAAATAGGAAAAATGGTTTCACTGTAAGCTAACGAGAATCTGTTTACCAGGAGGCAGGGCCGGACAAAGCATATGTGCAAGATGTGCAAATGCACAGGGCGCAGAATTCTGGGGGCGCATTGCCAGGAGCAAGAAAATGTAATCTGATCTTGCGCAAACAAATATGTACTACTATTTGCCATTTTTGAACCACAAACATTCTTAAAATAATCTCAAAAAAACATCCATCACATCACAACTGTCCTAAGTTATCTCTTGCGCACTAACTAACATCAATTTCATTGTTGCATTCAATGAAAATTTAACTCAAGATATCGCAGAACTAAAAATCCTACCTACCTCATTTCCAAATATTTCACCATTCACCCTGTTCATACAAGAGAAAAAAAGAAAAAATCTCAACACAAAAAAGTTCCATGCAAGAGAAAAAACGAAAAAATCTCAACACAAAAAAGTTCCATGCTACCTCATATGTGCAAGATATATTTCATGCACACCGAGTCCCAAAATTAACATAGAGAGTATGACGAAGCAAAATACTTATTCATATCGAATCGTATGGGCTAGTACGTGCAGGTTTTGTATCACGCACCGTACCTGAATGTGAGTTCTCATCTACAAAATAAAACAACAAAAAAACACTCCATATATATATATACATATATATATATGGAGTGTCTTTGATTTGTAGTAGAAGGTAGCACAGCAACCTATCTGCTCCCTTTCTTCGGAGGCATTTTTTTTGTTGTTTTTTTTTGTAGATGAGAACTCACATTCAGGTACGGTGCGTGATACAAAACCTGCACGTACTAGCCCATACGATTCGATATGAATAAGTATTTTGCTTCGTCATACTCTCTATCATAGAGGAAATATATTAATAAGGATAATAATAATAATTAAGGATAATATATTTCCTCTATGCTCTCTATGTTAATTTTGGGACTCGGTGTGCATGAAATATATCTTGCACATATGAGGTGGCATGGAACTTTTTTGTGTTGAGATTTTTTCGTTTTTTCTCTTGCATGGAACTTTTTTGTGTTGAGATTTTTTCTCTTGTATGAACTGAACAGGGTGAAATATTTGGAAATTAGGTATGTAGGTAGGTAGGTATGGTCAATTGATGTGCAAGTTTTCTTTTTTGCACACTGAGTATCGAAACTAACATGGGAGATATTTAAAAAAAACTTATTCATACGGAATCATATGGGTCAGAGCGTGCAGGTTTTCTTATTGCACTTGCACACTGTGTAAGAGTTAAGTGCCTGATTACAGGAGATGAACTTTTTAATAGAATGGAAAAGGAGCATAGAGCTTAAAAGTTAAAGAGGGATGATTCTATGTGGAGTCGAATTGTTCTTGCACACTTTTTTTTTTGAAAGTTAATGACTGTTGTAACGGCTACTTTTAATGTATATCTAGTCTGGTGCAGAATGCAGATTGTTTCGATTGTTTTTTCGCTTTGTTGGTTAATTAATATTAAATAAATAGCTATCAGTTTTTAATAGAAGTGACGTATTTTGTGACAAGACCGTAATGTGACTGACTCAGTTGATTTTAGACAAGCTTGAATTAAATGAAATTTTAATAAGTATCTAACTGTCAAAGCCAAAGTTATGATAATGGTTCGAATATGGAAGGAAAAGAAGCGGGTGTTCAGATTCGAATTCGAACCCTGGAACCAAGAGCATTTTTGGTTCCATGTTGCCCGCATTCCTTAAATTTAGTGGTTAATGATGCTGCTCGGTTCTCATTTTATGCAGTTAAAATTTTCGATACAATTCAATGTTTGTTTAACTTTTTTTCAAGTTCAAGAAATATATGAAGCCCTATAGAATTAAGAAATCTAGAGGCAAAAAACATTGCAGAATCGTTAGGAAATAAAATTTTTGATTTTACATTTATTTGCTGCCTGCTAATTTGGTTTGATATTTTAGAAAATATAAATTAAACTAGTAAATATTTGCAAAGTCCGTCCGTTAATCTGTCAACTGGCATAACAGTTTTAGAAAATACAAAAAACAGTTTGATTTTAATGCGTTCCGATGAAAAATTTAATGAGTAGGTATGTGCAATTAACCGAGCGTATTGCTAGTTCCCTAGAAATACCAAATATGTTTCTTGTAGCTTCATCATTGCGATCTCAACGGAGAAAAATACTTTATGCTGATGAATGTCCTGAAACTATATTAGCCGAAACAAAGATTCAAAGTTGAATTTTTTTTTCAAATACTTGAAAGGTTTGATACGTATAGTATCAATTTTACATTTTTGAGTAACATAAGCGAATGTTTAAAAAATAAAAATGTACGTGCTTCATGCCTTAATTTGCAGAATGTTTTAACATAAAGTAGTTTTAAATATTTAGATGGAGAAGAATTGTTTCAAGAGTTAACCGTAATATCCCAGCTTGTTACGCCACAAAGCTCAAGTTTAGATGTGTTAAATTTTATTTTTAGTTCAAACCTTGAAGATTTTGCTCCGAATTTAGTGACTGCTCTCCAAATCCTTAATACAATCCCGGTCACGGTAGCTTCAGGAGAACGTAGTTTTTCTAAACTTAAAATTATTAAAAATTATCTTAGGACAACCATGACTCAAGAGAGATTGGTAGGTTTATCTATAATGTCCATTGAAAAGAAATTATTAAATTCTTTAGACTTTGATGATCTCTTTTCTGAATTTGCAAAATGTAAGGCCAGAAAAGTAAGTTTCCAAGTTTAAAAGTTTCCCCTCTGCTCATTTCTTCGCTGCGTTTTAGTTTAATGGTTTAGGCCTCCTGGGGATACCTCAATAAAAAAAAACGCATTGAAAGTCTACCTCCTGGGTAATCTTTGAAAGGCTTATGCTTGTGTATCAGTTTATGTGTAAAAAAAATATAAAAAAGGGGCGCTTTCTACAAATCTTGCACAGGGCGCAAGTTTGGCTTGGGCCGGCCCTGCCAGGAGGTCATTCCGTAAAACGATTAACGTCAGACGATATCGTTTCGACGATAGTCTCACTTCACGTAAAAGGATAATCGTCAAAGTAGTATCCACAAAACGATATCGATTGCACGATAGCTAAATAGATAGGTTTCGTCTGAAATTAATTTCGAAATGTTAACTAAACAAATTAATTAAATATTTTTCGGCGTAATTTAGTTTTGTTACAAAGAAAAAATGAAAATTCAACTAATACGGTTACGAAGAAAATTAAGAGATGAATCAGACCCTCTATCTCTTCCAAACCATATGTAAGCTTTTTTTTATACACAGAACATAAATATTTACCTACATAATTATTCTTTAAACAATTACAGTTTTCTTCAATGTTTTCAAATGGTAATGGTACTGGAAACATTAAATTTGCCAGACGGTTGTCGTTCTACATTATTTATATACCTTTAATATTAAGATTTGCTGTAACTATTCAGACTTTGGGTGGCGGAGATTACCAACGTTCTTGCACAAATCACATTGTCCAAAATGGTTTTGGAAACAACAAATATTTTGTTAGCCAAGTTATGTCTTCCTTTGAACAGAATTGGGTTTAAACTCATTGGCCAAGAAATGATGCTCATCCATAAATTTTATACACATTTGCAGCTGATTTTGTGTTACTGACTTATGCATGTACATATGTATGTACAAAATTAAATTTAGATTTATTAATTTATAATAATATCAGATATAAATAACTTACGTTTTGAAATGATAGTTACAGTAACATTAAACACCACAAAATAGTTGGTATGCTTGGTAACAAGAATTTTGTTGCAAATTTTCACAACTTCCCATAGACAAAAACCAAGTTTAATAACATTTTCAAGTTATCGAACAATTCGTTGAATTCATTTTGACATTTTAGCTATGTATATACTGAACGATCTTTTACTGCAAAAGATTGATAAGACGATAGTGTTAAACTCACGTGAATCAAATTATTGACGATTACGCTTATGATAATTGTTTTGACGATTTATCGTTTTAAAAATTACACACTATTCTTATGGAACTGTTTTTGTCACTTATTCATATGTTATTCAAATGTCAAAACAAATCACGCCTTATTTGGCAATTTTTCTAGCCCAATTACACTGGACGACAAAATTTTGTTCCTGGTAATCAGATTGCACTTGTGCACGTCATTTTTAAGATATTACTTTTTATAGTCTTTGAGTCTTTAATTCATGAAGCAGTCTTCAATAAAATTCTTAATGGTTTTCCAGATCTATAAGCCGAATTTCAAATAATTTTCGAAAAATCTTCATCATAAGTTGTTAGATTTCATCTGCCTTTATCTTAAAAAAAGTCTGATCCGTTTATTCTAAAACGGCTTCGAATAGAAAAAGGCAAATTGGTTTAAAGCAATTTTTAACTTCCCATAGGAAGTTATTGTAATGGGTCCGATTTGTCAAATTGAAAATTTTGACATTTCTCGACGTTTCAAGGTCCCTAGAGTCAAAATAAAAGATTTTTAGAAAGATGTCTGTGCGTGCGTGCGTGTGTACGTACGTCCGTACGTTTGCGACGTTTTTTCGTCGTCCATAGCTCAAGAACCAGAAGAGATATCGACTTCAAATAAATTTTGTTGTACAGATAATAAGGCAGAAAGATGCAGAACGGGCTCTAAAGAAAATTGCGTGGGTGGTTTTTTTACCATAGCAGTTTAAAAAAGGGAAAAATTTTGGTTATTCCTAAATATCTCATGAACTAATGACGCTAGAGACTTAAATTAAATTTCATATTATATACTGTTACGTGATACAAAAAAATTATATTTTTGGCAGTTTTTTTATAAAAAATAAAAACCAAAAAAAAACATTACTCAAAGTTGGTAAAAATTGAATTTCGACTCAAATATCTTTTCAAAAACTTGAGATTAAGGCTTCAAACTTATTTTATCTTATAAGAAATGTTGTTTTCAACATTCTGAAAAATTTTGAGAAAAATCGAATTGACAGTTTTTTAACAAAAAATTAAAAACCAAAACAAAAATTTAACAAAAGTTGGTGAAAAATGATTTTCGACTTAAATATCTTTTCAAAACTTTGAGATATTGGCTTTAAACTACTTTTATCTTTCAACAAATATTGTTGTAAACATTCAGTAAAATTTTGAAAAAAATCGAATTGACAGTTTTTGTACATAAAATTAAAAACCTAAAATAAATTTAAGAAAATTTGGTAAAAATTGTTTTTTTACGTAAATATCTTTTCAAAACTTTGAGACATTGGCTTCAAACTAATTTTATCTTATAAGAAATATTGTTTTCAACATTCGATAAAATTTTGAGAAAAATCGAATTGACAGTTTTTTTTACAGAAAATAAAAACCTAAAAAAAAACAATACTAAAAATTGGTACTTGGTAACTTTCGACTCAAATAGCTTTTCAAAAATTAAAAATGTTGGCTTCAAACTTATTTAATTTCACAGAAAATATTGTTTTCGATATTTAGTAATTTTTTTTATAAAAATCCAACAGTCTGTTTTTTCATAAAAAAATAAAATCTACAAAAAATATTACGCAAATTTGGTAAAAATTGATACATATAGACAAACTTTTAAGCAAGACAAATCGACAGACGGGATGGGAAGTTATCAGTGTGGGTCGCATCCCAGCCTCCTTTTGTTTTTGTTAAGAACCCGCCGTCAAAGCAAGCCTATATATCACATCAAAAGTTTAATATACTCGTATATTAAAAAACATACAAATTATGTTGAAAATGGGTATTTTAAAATTTGTGTAGATAGTTAAAATTGAAGTTTTGAATCAACGTAATTAAGCTTAACCAAAGAACTTGAATCATCCTTTTAAAAGTTATAGCCCTTTTTATAAAATTATTTTTTTTTTTTTAAGAGCAAAAGGTAAGATATTACGGAAAACACCTTTAACCTTAATGAAATTTAGAGCGGATTTTGCATAAACATGAAGTATCAATAGAGTCCAAGGAGATATTTGGGGTCAAAATATGGTTTTTTAGGGGAAGAGATATGTGCTATAACATTTTCCAGGAATTGACAGAAACATAAAATTTGCTTTAAATGTTTCAGTTGTCAAGGTAACCAAGAAAGAATCAAAAGTTTCGATTAAACTAACGGTTCTTTGTTGCACAATAATGACTTTTTTGGCAATAAATACAAAGAAGGGTTTTTAAAGAATATTTTTCAATGCTTGACCTAATGAAATCAAAATCAAAGCAATACCACTTCTTTATATGTAGTTATTGTCATTTTTTAAAGATGACTGTGTTTACAATACAACTGGTGGAATGTGTCGTAGGCTTAAATATCTATGACAAACAAATTTTCCTTCCACACCTTTTCGGTCTTATAAAGGGTGGTTTTTAGGGGTATAGAAATATGAAATGGAATGAAATAAAATGCACGACTAGGTCGCACGTACTAGCTTATTTATTCAAAGAGTCTGTTTAAAATATTTCCTTAATTTTTCAAATTTAGTATTTCAAAATCGTTAGAACGTTTTGTTTTAATAAATTTTTCACATATACTTTAATTTGAGTTCAAAAATATTTTTGGTCTGCAGTTATGAGCTCTTAGCTCATTAATAAACGTTTTAAATTGCAATTTGTTAAAAAATAAAGTTCTCAATTTTCGAAAAAAAAATGTTACCTAAAAATTTTGTTTTAATTTAAAAATAAAAATAATGACATTTTTGATCATCAAATTTAATTGAGACGGTATAACAGCTTGTACAGATTTTTTTTTTAATTATTGAAATCGGTTCACAAGTTCTTGAGAAAACTTAAAAACAAAATATAGCGGGTCCATGTGAGTACCCTTCTGGAGCAATCCAAAAATATTTGTTTTTCACTGAAAGGAGCCAAGTTAAGACAATTTTTTTAGAGTTTAATAAAAATCTATCGGTTTGTTTTTGAGAAAATTTGACCTTTATGTATGGAAACAACTGTTATTTTTAGCCTTAAACAAATAATGAAAAAAAGTCCTAATGCGAATCGGCTAAAAACCTTAATTTCTAAGTTTTAACTCAATCGCCTTAATTGTTTCGGCTGTAGGGGCAAGGGCAGATAGAGAGGCAGACGACGAAAAGAATCGGGGACCCACCTTTTCCGACTTCTCTACCATCGTAATGTCATGTTTGATTAAAGTCTGGAGTTCGAATTTTTTTACGAAGGCAATACTTTCCATACAGTTCCTGGTTGTTGCAATTATAAACGATTATTTTTAGCGAAAGATAGTCTTCTGGAATTATAAATTAAATATGACTTCTAGCATATGACTTGAGGTCCAATTTTCGATGACTTTTCCAAAAATTGTGGGCATATATTGGCAATATTACGCCGAATGTTGTCGACTTAATTTGACCCCACCGGAAATAATCAAGCGATGGCATTAAATCGTACGATCTTGGACGCCAATTCACGGGCTCGTAACGTGAAGGTACATATGCGGTAAACGTTTCTTTTAATAAATTAATTGTGTGACACGTTATGATGTCTTATTAAAACAACAACTCTTGAAGATCATGGGTATTTAATTGATGAACGAAAAAGTTGGTAATCATGGATCTATAGCGGTCACTATTAACTGAAACGTTCTGACCAGTATCGATTTTAAGGAAGAACGGACCAATTATTCAACTAAGCCTCAGTTTTTGTGGATGCAACGCAACGGATTCTCAGCATACATTTGACATTACTTTGAATGTTACGGTTTTGTTTATTGACGTATGCATTTAATAAAAGTGAGTCTCATCACTAAACAAAATTTAATTTTAAAAATTGTTATCAACCTGTTTCAGGTCCATTGACAGTATCAATTCGTCAATTGTAAAACCAAACTAAAAATAAATTGTACTTTTCAGCTGACAAAATGGCGGTCAGTTAAAAAAGTGTTTCCAGCATTAAAATCCTGTACCTCTAGAAAACTACCCATAAGATCGGACTAGAATAATTACGTTACATTATGCAATCAAAGTTTTTTAATTAGAATTAAAACAATGAAAAACACAAAAAAAACATACAAATTTTAAAATCTTGTGCTTAATTTTACATTACTTTTTGTTTGCTTTCAAAAAAGAATACATTGTATCATTATGCACTTTAAGTACGGCATATTGACACAGATCTGCGTCCTTAATTGCCACTGCATGCATAAATTCTTCCGCAGCATTATTTATAAATTGGGTGCATGATATTGTGTTGTGGCGAGCTTGGTCGACACAATAAGTTAAGTTAAGAGTATGTTTTTCCAACACTCCATGTCCAATATTTGAAATTTGCAACAACATCACTGCTATTTGCAGCTGCTGTCAAGCTCAATAAATCAATTCATTAAGTTGACACTCTCAATTGAATCACTAGAATCCAATATTGCACATGCCGCAACAATCATTAAGGTCAAACACTCTCTACATAAACAGAGAAATAAAATTAGGAATTCAAATAAGAAAATGCACTTTGGAAAACATAGAATCTTTCTAATTGATTAAACAGACAAGTGGTTTAATTATAAAGGCTCTGTTTATAGAAATAATGAATTTCGACTCGAACTGGGTCAATGGTTTGAAAGATAAGGTTGACTTCAAGTCAAAGAAACGCCGGTAGTAATTGATTCTTTTGTCCAATATGACGTTTTTCTTATCTGAATCTGATGAAATTGATTCTTGAGAATTGTGCAACAAAGATTTATGGGAATTTTTCTAATGATATCTTTGCTTATATTTGTTTTACAGACGGCCTGGTTGATCTTATCAAGGAGTTCGGAATATCAGATGTCCCAGTTGGTATTAAACAAGCGAAAGGTTTTTGTGGCAGCGAACGCAACGCCTACCAAGCCTCATATCCATCACCAGCTTTCACTCTAACCAAAGAAGCCATCTTGACCATACAAACTTCGAAGGCCTTCCCCAACGGCTTCCCTGAAGACTTTTCAATCCTGATAGCTGTCAAACCAAGCAATCGAAGTCAAGTCAAGGTCCCCGTCTTCACAATTTACTCAGAAGAAAGTGAAGATGTTCTTTCGGTGACGATTGGTCGAGAAATCGGAATGATCTATCAACAAGTTGACGGATTGAATTATCAGCGAAATGACATCAACTTTGGCATTGGCATCAATGACAATAAATGGCATCGATTTGGAATCAGTGTCAAAGGAAATGCTGCGACTTTGATTTTGGACTGCAATAAGCAAGTAACTCGACGTCTGGACCGGCAGTTGGGTTCGTCGATTCCGACTAATGGTTTGATATTGACAGGAGTTCAGTTGACAGATGATGAAGGCTTTTTTACCGGTGACATTCAGATGATGCATGTTGCTGATAATCCTGATGCTGGTTATGATATTTGCTCGAAATATGTTCCATCTTGTAGAAACGTTGTTGTTGTTGGGGAATCTCAAGATGGAGAACCGAATGGTATACGGCGGTTTGAAAGTTCATCATGGAGTTCAACTGTAGGTGGTGGTGGGTTGGGAAGGACGTATTTCGAAAGTTCCAGTCTTTCACCGCCGATTGAGAGTTTTCGTGGTGGCCCAACTAGTAGCTCCAGTTTTCACTATTCATCAAGTGGATCTTCAGGTGGCGGTAGTGGTGGTGGTTTTGGAGTGAGTGGGTCTGATGGTTATATTAGCTCTGGAAATTTTGGCGGATCTGGAGGCTTTGAATATGAAGGTGGTTCAAGAGGTGGAACTTCTTCAAGTAGCACTTCTAATTCTGGTGCATTTTCCGGAGGAAGTGCCATGGAAATTGGAGGCATCGATTTGGGCTCAAGTTATCATTCTTCAAGACATCCTGGAGGTATTTCAGGATCTGATGATAATCTTTCAACACCTGGTGGCTTCGGACCAACTGATAATTCTATTGAAGCTCCCAATTCTACCGAAGTCGAAGTCTCAGTAGAAGAGTCACTGTCTGGGGGCGGACTTAACGGTCATGGATACATCCCAGAGAGAAAGAACAAAACTGATTCTAAGGAGAACAGTGGTGTCCAAGATGAGGATGAGTTTGATTTGAATTCCTTTAATGCTGGTTTAGGAGGTAGCAGAGAGAAGCCAAGTGGAAGACGAAAATCGAAAGGGCGAAAGAAGCACAAACCATCATCGAGTTCAGGAGTAGTCACTGATATGGCGACAATAGTTCCAGATCGAAGAAACAATGAAACCACACTGGGACCATATCAACCAAGTTCTGTCACTTGTTACCCCGGACCAAGAGGTTATACTGGACTGCCGGGACCTCCAGGAGAACGTGGACCAAAGGGCGATCCAGGAAGAGATGGTCTTTCAGGCACAACTGGAGGTCCTGGAGCACCAGGTCATGTTTTTGTTGTTCCGGTAAATTAAATATTTCACTGAATCTTTTAGATAGTTGATCGTTTTGTTTTTAGATAAGCCAAAGTAATGAGAAAGGACCCGATACCCAAGCAGAGGCTTTGAGGCAGATGCTTTCCCAACATATGGTGAGTTTCAGGAATGTTTTAAAACTTTTTTTTCACCGCCAAGTTTTAACTAGATGTCAATGAAAGGACCAGAAGGACCAATGGGATTGACAGGGCTTCCCGGACTAAGTGGGCCACCAGGCCCTCAGGGGATTAAAGGAGAACCAGGAGATGTTGGAGAACCTGTAAATATAACAAAGCTGAAAACTCTTTTATTTATATTTAATGGATTTCCCCTTTCTCTAGGGAACTCGAGGTCTTAGAGGTTCAGCGGGGTTACAAGGACGTGAAGGTCGACGCGGAAGATCTGGTCGAGATGGCGAACGAGGAGCCGTTGGGCCAACTGGAGTCAAAGGTGAAATAGGGCCAATGGGTTCCCCAGGATTGCCAGGTGATAAGGGTCATAGGGGTGTACCGGGAGTTCCAGGAGAAAAAGGTCAACAAGGTCTCGAGGGACAGCCTGGAGAAGAGGGACCCACTGGATTGCCAGGTCTTCCAGGAGAGTTGGTGAGCCTTACTGACTTTAATTTATTGGCGTAACAAATAACCATTATTTTACCAAATCACAGGGCCCACGAGGTTTTCTTGGACCTCGAGGACTTCCCGGTCCAGCTGGTAATCCTGGTTTACCTGGGAACGAAGGTGCTCAAGGTGTGAAGGGCAACCCCGGTTTGACGGGACTTCCAGGTGCACCAGGTCAACAAGGCGCATCTGGACCACCAGGTGCTCCAGGTCAACAGGGCAATCTTGGACCACCTGGAATTTCTGGGCCACCTGGAAAACCTGGTTTACCGGGCTTGCCTGGAGCGGATGGTGCTCCAGGTCGGGCTGGTACTCCTGGCTCTATGGGCAGCAAAGGTGATCAGGGAATGCAAGGTGTTCAGGGACCAGTTGGGTTCCCAGGATCTCGAGGACCCAAAGGTGACGATGGACCTCGGGGGCCAATGGGGGATAAAGGTGACAATGGGGAACGGGGCTTAGATGGTGAAAAAGGAGATACTGGTTTGCAAGGAGAGCGTGGAAATGCTGGGCAACCGGGAAGTCCGGGACCTGAAGGTCCAGAAGGACCAAAGGGATTTGAAGGACCTCGTGGTGAAGTTGGAATGATTGGTCCGACTGGTGAAAAAGGGAAAGAAGGACCGCAAGGCTTCCAAGGCTATCCTGGAGCAACTGGTGACAAAGGTGATAAGGGTGCTACAGGAGCTACGGGACCAGCTGGAATTAAAGGCGAAAGGGGACTACAAGGTACTCAGGGTGAACGTGGTGAAATAGGTCCTCGAGGATTCAGAGGTTCCAGAGGTCGACGTGGTAATGATGGTATTGTTGGACCAAAGGGTGACACTGGACAGCCAGGTCCACCAGGAGCTCAAGGAGAAGCCGGACGACAAGGAACCGAAGGACCAAGAGGTTTTATAGGAATGCCTGGACCACCAGGGGCCGATGGGAAGAATGGACCTGCAGGACCAGCTGGAGAAAGAGGATCACCGGTAATTCTTTCATTTTAAACTTAACCTGAATGTTTTAATCAATATCTTCTTTGTATAGGGAGAACCAGGAAAACCAGGACCCACAGGCGAGCCAGGAGTAATTGGACCCAGAGGAGCTACTGGAGACATGGGGCAAGTTGGTGAACCTGGTGTGCCAGGGTTGCCAGGGCTTCCTGGAGAAGCAGGACTACCAGGAGATGCAGGCAAAGAAGGTCATCCAGGGCCACATGGACCTATGGGCAACCCAGGGCCACAAGGCCCTACAGGTCTACCAGGTTTTCCTGGAGATCGTGGGCATCAAGGACAACCAGGCCTTCCGGGACTGAAGGGTGAGCTCGGCTTATCCGGAGCTCCAGGACTACCAGGTGATAAGGGTCAAGCTGGAGAACCGGGCAAAGAAGGTCCACAGGGTCAGATGGGACGACCGGGACCACCGGGAAATTTAGGTGCTCCAGGAGCAAAAGGTGAAGTCGGTGAAAAAGGACCAATTGGTCCAGTTGGTCGCGATGGTTTGGCAGGATTACGTGGGCTACCAGGTCCTCCAGGGCCAGCAGGAACACCAGGTGAAGATGGCGACAAAGGTGAAGTTGGACCACCGGGCGAGAAAGGTCTAAAGGGCTCACAAGGAGAGATGGTAGGTATATTTCAATACAAAGAAATTAAATTCTATACTATAATGTTCTTAGGGTCCAATGGGATCATCAGGACCACAAGGCCCTCGAGGAGAATCGGGACCACCTGGGACACCAGGAGATAAGGGACCAACCGGTGAAATGGGACGTGCAGGTATAAAGGGCGAAGATGGAAAACCTGGCATAGCAGGCCCTCCAGGTAACATGGGACTTCAAGGATTACCTGGTCCACCAGGAATAAAAGGTGAAAGAGGTGACGATGGAATAATGGGTCCCGTGGGACCAATTGGAATACCTGGAGAACAAGGACGACGCGGACCGAAGGGTGCTAGTGGAGCACAAGGTAAGCCCGGAGCTCCTGGGCCAATTGGTTTCACTGGAGCCGATGGAGCTCAAGGACAACCTGGACCGATTGGACCACCCGGAAAAGAAGGTGAACGTGGCCCAATGGGTCCAAAAGGTGAAGAAGGTAAATCGGGTTTGCCTGGACCTACGGGAAAACAGGGTAATCCAGGTCCAGAAGGTCCGAAAGGAGCTATTGGAACTCGAGGATACCCAGGAAATAATGGTGAACCAGGTTTGCCTGGAATAAAGGGTGAACCAGGAAAAGAAGGTGAAGATGGCAAACCAGGTGAACAGGGTATGCCAGGTGAATATGGTCCACCAGGAAGAGTTGGAGAACCAGGACCACCAGGAAAACACGGGCCTGAAGGTCCAGCAGGTATTCAAGGAAGCACTGGGCCGACGGGGGAAAAGGGTGACAAAGGTGAAATAGGTCCATCTGGCCCTATGGGAATTATTGGACCACAAGGTTTACCTGGAACTCAAGGGCCAGCTGGTTTGAGAGGACCTCCTGGTGCTACAGGAGAAACTGGAAGGGCTGGTAGTGTTGGACCGGCTGGTCCAAATGGAAAAAATGGAGATACTGGCCCAGACGGGCAAAAAGGAGATCGAGGTAGACGTGGGCCTAAAGGACATCGTGGCGAACTTGGAATGGTCGGTTTGAAAGGAGAACAAGGAGAAAAGGGAGATAGAGGTTTCCGAGGTCCGCCGGGTCCCGAAGGACGCAAAGGTGAAACTGGTCCCATGGGACAGCTTGGTTTCAAGGGCAATGATGGACCACCCGGCCCAGTAGGTGAACCTGGAAAACTTGGTCCGAAAGGCACAGAAGGCGCAACTGGTCCCAAAGGTGATATGGGACCAGCTGGTCCACCCGGACCACCAGGAGCTCCTGCTGATGCCCCACTCATTCCACCAGAGCTTCTCTTCCAAATGGGAGAATACGGCAGTACTAAAGCCGACATAAGGCGTCGCAGAGACGTCCACAGCTTCGAAGATCTCACTGCTGTAGATGACGATGATGATTTCAATGAACTAATGGGCCTCTCAAAGGACTCCAAATCAAAGCGAAAATCGAAAAGGAAAAAGACGACGAAAAAAGAAGATCTCCCTCCTAAGTTCCAGGACATGTACAGCGCAATCTATACAATGCGTCAAGAAATGGATCGCATTCGAAAACCTTTGGGCACTCAAGATAATCCCGCCCGGACGTGCAGAGATCTTCATTTCGGTCATCCAGACTTCAAAGACGACTGGTATTGGATCGATCCCAATTCTGGCATGGCTGATGATGCCATCTACGTTTACTGCAATATGACAGCCGAGGGAGAAACATGTGTACCAGCTGACGTTCATACAGCACAAATGCCAAGCATTCCATGGCGAAAGGAGGAGACCTTGGATTGGTACTCGAATATGCGAGGAGCTTCAAAGATCACTTACGACACTGTGGGAACGGTTCAGTTGACTTTCTTGAAACTTCTCTCACAAGAAGGCTATCAGAACTTCACTTACTCCTGTTCGAATAGTGTGGCTTGGTTTAGTGCAAAGGACAACAATTTTACGAATGCCATTAAGCTTCAAGGCGACAATGATCTGGAAATCGGGAACGATGGAACCTCTATTAAGCCAAATGTGCTCTTTGATGGTTGCCAGGTGAGTTAAAATATAATTTTGTGTGTAATATTTAATTTAATATATATTTTTAATGAAGCACGGCAACATTCAATCGGAGACGATCTTAGAAGTTCGAACGAAACGCCTAAACTACCTGCCAATAACCGATTTTTACCCAATGGACTATGGACAGCCAAATCAAGCCTTCGGATTTAAAGTTGGATCAGCGTGTTTCAAATGAGATAAAGAATTTAAGTAGAGAATGAGGAGAAAGAGGAATAAAATTGCCAAAATTGTAAATGAAAAACAAAATACTGACGAACAAGAAACTTGACTGCCAAAGAATTCATAATTTTTAGTTCCCTAATAACTAATTTAATTAAGTGTACTTATTAGTTAAATTATAATTTTATAAAAGTGTATATTTTAAAAATATATTTAAGGTACTTATAGTTTTAAGGAGAGTCTTCTAGTTGTATAAGAAAATAAAACTAAATCTACTTGAAAAAAAAAGAGTTTTACGTATAATTTTTGAGTTCATAGAAAATTGGCAACCATGTTTCGGTTTATACATAAAAATGGTTCTCAAAAACTCAGGGTATAAGAATTGGAAGGTGGTAGCTCGGAATTAAATTTCCCAATAGGTGAATATTCCATTTTGTCGAACAAGTCTCCAAAGAATTTTAAAAAATCTCCAACAAATTTCTTTTTTGTATTTGTTTGAATGTATTTTATTTAGTATCTATTTTTGTTTTTGTTTTTTGTTTTTATTATAAAAAATTAAATATTTTATCCTACATTTTATGGTGTTTTTCACTTTTTGTGTAAAATTCCTCTTCGATTTTAAAATAAAATAATTTCAATTAAAAATTTAAACAAAATAATTTAAAATTCAAAAAATCTCCACACTTCATTTTTCAAATTTGATTTTTGTAATAATTTTTACATTAATTTTGTTTATGTTAAATTTTAATTTCAAGTCTTATTGTTGTTTTATTTTTTAAATTCACCCATCGAACAAAATTAAAAAAGAAGCATAAACAACAGACGGGTTTAGGTAAAATCCTGTTTTTTTTTGTTTTTTTTTTTTTTGTTTTTCAAGAATTTACAACTCGGAGATTATTTTGGTGTGATAAATATTTGTAGGTTTACAGAACAGAGATATTCACTTAATAGACAGATATATTTGGTATGTATTTTATATATTTTGTTTTTAAATAGATTTTTGATTGGAGTACACAGTTTTTGTATATTTTTTTCACTTTTTAAGTATTGTTTTTATTTTTTTTTTGTTTAAATTTATATTTTTGGGGAAGAATACACAACGTCAATATTATAAGATTTATGGTTTTCTTTTGTTAGGGTAGGTAATAAAATTTGACTATGGTTTAGTTTTACTTTACTCAACGAAAAAATAGTTTATATTTTATTTTTTTTTTGTTAAGTGTATGTAGAATATATTTTTCTTATAAGTCTCAAAACATCGTTAAAGGTAAATTTTCTTTTGAATTGAATAATTTGTATTTGTTTTTCTTTTTATTCTTTGTATATTGTTTAAGTTTTCTAATTTTTAATTTAAGGATAGCTTTTTTTTAATAATATTGGAAGTTGGTATAATTCTTGGTGGTGGTGGTTGTATTGAGTGTTTTGTAGATTTTTAAAATTAAAAACAAATTAATATGAAGAAACAATACAAAAATACACAAAATAAAATTAATTTGCACAGCATATCTATATTCAACAGTCTTTAAGGTCTTGAGCTCATCATACAATCAATAAATGAAGTTTCAGTTTAAGAGAGGATTTTCTATGTTCACCACATATAATTTGGTACCAACGATTTACAAAACCCTAAGAGAAAGAACACCACTTGTGTTATAGCCTCTTATTGAATTCTAATGATTCTTATTAATTGTTTGAAAGACAATGGGCAGATTCAGACAACAAAAGTGAGTCAACTGCATTCTTAGAACTTAAATTTAGTTAGTTTTTTAAGTGTCATACATTTCAATAACCTCTACCTTCATTACAATGTAAACAAAACTTTTTAAAACATTATTGTCTACGAAACACTACCCAAGCAAGCTACATACAAGTCCATTACGATTTGTATTTTGAAATGTACGGAAATATTACTTATTTCTTTTCCATATTGACAAGGAACCCTTTAACATAAATCTTTAAATAGAACATACAAAAGTTATAGAGTAATAAAGTTCAGCGTTCAGTTGAATGAAAAAACATGATCAACTGTCATTTTTACATAAGTAGACTTGACTTGATAGTTAGGCAGATTTTTCTTGGCTAACTTTCTAGTCAACTTTCCAATAAAGTTGCCTTAGTTGGACGCAATTTTTGGCAGCTGGCCAATCAGATACTAAAAACTTGCCTTACTTTCAAGCCTTATGTCGTCTGAACCTGCCCAATGATTAAACCGTCCATAGTTAGAAAATATTTTACGAATATCATAAAATAATTTTAGGTATTTCACCCCTTCATCTCCTAACTTTTACATAACCATTTAAAAATGAAATTCATATTCTTAGACGTGTAAAGGAACATAAATTCTTTTCAAAACAATGGTTTTCAATTCGGAAGTAAGTATTAAAGTTGAAAACCTCATTTTAAATCTACTAAACAATTTTGACTTTTTGTCAAGAATATGATTTGCCAAGATTTGGAATCTTCTTATTTTCGTATTAGCTATAAAATGGTCATTTCGGAAGTCCATAGTTTATCCACTAAATTAAAAAATGATTGTGTTATTTTGTTAAAGTACTAATACATTTTTAGAACGATTTTGAGCCTAACCAAGAAATTGGCACTATTAGGAAAGTATTTGATTGCGTTCGAATGTATCCCAACAACGGCTAGTTTGAAAAAGCACTTTTCATGACAAGAATTGCTCTTGGAGAATTTGGAAATTCCTCGCAAGGGGCATTACCCGAGAAGAAAACTTTAGATGGCATAGGCAGGGATAGAACCCAAGACCTCTAGCATGACAGTCCTACGTATTAGCCATCATGCTACTGGTACTTCTATTTAATATTTCTTTATAACAGTCAACTTCAAATTGAGTTTAGTGAATTAAATATGTATATGTATATTCCTATCCAAAACAAATAATACAAATAATTTGATTCATGATTATTTATGTAATTTATCTTCAGTTGAAGCTTCAGATTTAATGGACAAGAATGTCATATCGAAATAGCTGGTCAAGAAAATGTTGATTTAATTTGCCTGTTGAACCTTTTCATTACTGATTTCCTTAAATAACTCAAGTTGATTTTTAAACCGAATTTAAGACTAAAAGCTTCTTCTCCAAACAATCGCTGGAAAATCACATGCGTTACAAAACTTCTGATATTAAATTTATATTTGTAGTAAGTATTCATGATATTTAAGTTGAATTTATTTAAATAAATTAGGAAATTTCAAAAAACAATTCGTAATTTATTGTTTTTTTGTACACTCTCAGATATTTCCATATTTACTTACTTTTAATTCCCTTTCTTTAAAATCATAAGGTTTTACAAAGTGATGCATTATGTCCAGAATATGACGAGGATTAGCTAAGGTGTAAGAAAGTTGAAGGCAACTTTCTGAACCATAATGATTTTTGGGAGAATTTCAGAATATCCTTCAGTTTATCATGTAACCATTGGTTCCACTTCTTGATAATAATCAAACGTGCATTGAACCTATAACCGGGCTGTTTGCCTTGCCAAACCATATTTTATTAATCAGACATTTTGTCCTCATTAAAGTAGCCATTTGGCAAGGCTGAATTCCATCGAATCAAAAAGATTATCTGTTCTCATTCGCACTCTTTTGTTTTCCATAAATGCTATTCCCACATTAAGTTTCACAAGGATGTCTTACTTAGCATTTTGAAGGGATACAAAGTTGGCCTATAAAAATAACAAAATAGGATTTCATAAAAAGTCTTACAATAACCCTATATAACTTAGAAGACTAAGACAAAGATTACACGGTATCCATGTCAGAAATTGGGCCCTATGGGGAATTTTATTTCCCATGGGAATTTTCATTCTCAAGAAATATTTCTAGTTATCGCGAATTTGCCCTGGAATAAATTTTGCCTAGGAAAAAACTACCAACATTGAAAAAACAAAATTATTTTCAATTTTGAATTATCCATTTACAACAAGCCAAAATATCCCAAATAAAATCACCATCAAAGTGAAGAAAAAAATTGAAAGCTTTCATTTCAACTCGATTGTATAAAATTGCATACAATTTCCTCTTTAATTTTTGATGTTGCCAAAGAGATTTATGCGTTTATGTTAAACTTCGCAGTCCTGAATATGTTTTTTTAATGAAAAATCCGTGTTTGTTTGTTTTGTTGGATCGAATTTTCAAATTTAACAATTAAAATTTAAAAATGCATAGCATAGGATTTACATAATATATTACATACGATGGAGGAGTAAGAATTAAAAAAAAAGAGAAATCAGGTCGATAAGACGTGAATTAAGAAATAATTCCAACCCCTTTGGAGTTATAATAAGAATTGTGTGTAAAATTTAACAGTGTGTCAAAATATGTTCTTAATTGTTATTGTTTTAGATTTATCAAGAATTACTGAATAAATAAAATTATATTCAAATATTTAATGCATACCCTCTGATAATTTACCTATTGCAAAAAGGCTTAGTTCATGAATTCGTTTTGGTTGATACCCAAGAGGAGTCCAGAATTTATCTAATTTTAAACTGCCATACAAGTATTAATTGAACTTACATTGCTTCGTCTCGTCTTAATTTGTCCACCAAAATAAATACAGAAAAACTCCAGAGAAATGAAAACAAATTTCCCATGGAAACATTGGGGGCTATCCTGAATAAAAATTTCCCTCGGAATGTTTTCCTCTCTCGAACATTGGGAACGTAATTTAATGCTTAAAAGTTTCCCTCAGAAACACTTGCTATCGAAGAAAAAATGTACCTATAGGGAAACTAAGCTGTAAATGCATTGAATTTTTGTACGAGGGAAATTTATTCCCAGTTAGATTCCCGATTAAGGAAAACATTTCGTGTGAACAAAACATTCCGAGGGAAATAAAATTTCTAGGGAGCTTCACGATAAACACTATTGTTCACGATAGCAATAAATTAAGAGGGACATTTCTAAAACTATTCACGAAACGAATTTTTCTAACCGGGCTTTTTATGGGAATTAATTTTTTCGATTTAAAAATTAAATGTGCAAAGGTAAGGAATGCTCCTGATATCTAATTCTGAAAAAAAGCTTTCCACGAGTACAGTCGTCTAGAACATGTTTTTTAATAGTAAGTTTGCTAAGATTGGCTTTTTAGAGAGGTATGACAAGCCATCTACTCAAAAAAGGTAGAACGTAGTAAAATAGAAATGTTGTAAACTTTATAAGAATAATATTCTCTGAGTACTTCTTAAATGATTTTGGCTAATCTGGCAAATTCGGGAGAATTAGCTGAATCCTCTTGCATGTCCTCATTTTGATCCTTACACCCGATGTCCGGTCTTAATTAACTAAGAACAAATTCACACTCATTGGCGTTATTTAAATGACGAATCTCATTTTCAAATACATATTTACATTACGAATGGCGTTACAGAGTCATTTTCTGAGCGTAACGTCATTCTTTTAGTGGAACGTTAGTTTTTGTGAGAAAAGCATCATTTAATTGCACTGTAATTGGCGTTCCAATTGTTCTATTCGACAACTTAATTTTTAAACGACTCATTTCAAAATAGACTTAAAATAAATGTAAGCACTATTATTGTTTGCTTTAAGGGGTTAAAACTACTAAAGATGGGACGAAATATATCTCGCAACAAATTTTAAGAGAGGAGTCTGACGAAGTATTGACAAATTCAAATATATACCCGGAACATTGAACTCCTTAAGGCCACAAGAACGGTTTAAAAAAGAGTGCACAAAAGAAAAACATAAGGTGGAATATATTTATAACACATATTTGAAGGTTAAAGTCAAACAAAAACTTCTTTCTAATAAGAAAAAACTGGAAGCTACTGGAGGAGGCTAATATAAAAGTTAATTTTTAAACTAACATGAAGGCAATACTTTCGGTAGCAGCTACATCGAATCCTTCCATTACATACATCACAACAGATGAGCTAAATTTAAAAAAAGGGATTAGAAATACTGTTGTAAAAGTTGAAGAAGAAAATTCAACACAGAAAGATGATTTACCAAACAAAACTTCTCAGTCGAATTTCAAAGATATGTAAAACCTTCAAGGAATGTTGGAACGCTAAACAGAACTTCAAGAGAATTTTTAAGAAGAAGTAAAGCAGTCTTTAAATAACACACATTTAAAAAAAAGTGTAAAGTTAAACCGCAAAAGATTCTATATAAAGGGTGTCCCAAAATTAACGCAAGATTTGAATTAAATAGAAAACGCCGTTTTTAGTCTTTTGATAGTTATATTTTTATTGACTCGTAAAGTACATAGGATAGGGTTATGTATGGAATAACACATCGGACAAATGGCCTCCACGGCTTTGCATGCACATGCGCACTCTTTTGTTGAAATTTTCCATGACCATTCTGCATAAATGTGGCTGAATTTCGTTGATGCAGCGTTGAATCTCCTCCTTTAATGCACGGGTGGTTGTGGGCTTGTTGACATAGACTTGTGATTTCAAATAACCCCATAAAAAGAAGTCTAATGGTGTTAAATCACACGATCTAGGAGGCCAATTTTGATCACCGAAACGAGAGAGTACACGACCTGGAAATGTCTCATGCAGTAATTGAATTGTTTCACGGGCTGTATGACATGTGGCACCGTCTTTTTGAAACCACATATTGGACACATCAATATCATCCAATTTTGGCAGAAAGAACTGTGTAATCATGTCGCGATATCGAGCACCAGTAACAGTCACTGCTTGACCAGCATCATTTTCAAAAAAAATATGGCCCAATTATGCCTCTAGCCCAAAATCCACACCATACAGTCACGCGTTGTGGATGTATTTGTTTTTCGACAATCACATGTGGGTTCTCCGAACCCCAAATGCGGCAATTTTGGCGATTGACAAAGCCATCAAGATGAAAATGTGCTTCATCGCTTAGGATGATTTTGCTCGAAAAATCAGCCGCCAAGCTTTCACTATTTTTGAAATATTCTTTAATAATGAAGACACGTTGTTCTCTCGTGTAACGCTCCATTTTTAATAACCCTATACTGTTAGCTGTCAAATTGCTTTTTTTTCAGGGTTGCCAACACTTCACTGCACAAATGGTGGCAAATTCAAATCTTGCGTTAATTTTGGGATACCCTTTAGAAGTAGGAAGGTTTACCGAATATAAAAAATAGAACCGATGCTCATGGATTTGAAAGTCAAGAAAAATCAACTAGACATTGGAGAAAGGAAACAATATACACAATGTTTTGTTTTTTAAATACCTTCTTTTTACTAAAATAAATACCTCCCAAATTAATGGACTTGTTGAAATTTATTTAATAGAATTAGGTTTCTAACCATAATTTAAACTTCAGCAATCGGTGTCTAATATTACAAACAATTTTATTTGCTCATTGTTTTTTTCAACAGAACTTGAAGAAATATTGTAACACTATTCGTATTGGATTTTATGATATTGAAAATCAATGACACTTGTATTAAAAATTATATTTACCAATATCATAAGGTTGTAATGGAACGACTGGCGTTTAATAAAGTTGTAATACCGACACTAAAACGCCTAAAAATTGACTCGACTGAAAACATGAAAATATTCGTTTAAGATAAACGCAAATTCCGAAGAAATTTTCAACCTCTCTAGAACTTTATTGTAAATTTTCCCAGACCTAATAAAGTGTAGCTTTGCATTAGCCCAAACCTCTGTCCATACTGTGAAATCAAAAATTAACTATAATTTAAGTTAACAACAAAAACCAAACAAAATAAAAAACTTTTATCTAAAACCGACTAAAAAATGTTCACTAAATAAATTAAGCCCAAATAAAATAAAGAAAATAAATAAATAAAATAAACATCATTCTTCGATATATACATTTTTATTATACTTTTGCATTTTTATATCTTCCACGTTCATTTATATTTTGTTTATATTTTTTAATATTTAAAGCAGTGAATTGTGGTGTGTTTATTTTTATGGTGTGTTGGTTTTTGAATTTAATATAATTTTTATATTTTGTTGTTTTATTTAAATTTAATGTTTATTATTGTTATAAATTTGTATTGATGAATTGATTTTCTTTTTGTTTTTATCTATTTTGTATATATATATATTTTATATATATAATATACGATTTATTTAGCGTTTGTTTTTTTTTACATATTACAATTTGAATGCTTTTTTAAATTATTATCAGTTGTTGAATTATATTTTTTTTCTTCTATTTTTATATATATAATAATAATAATATAAACAATGAATACACATTTAAATAATAATAATAATAATAATTAATTTAATTAAAAAAATACTAATAATTATTCACAAGACAAAAAAAAATATGCAGTTTTTATGAAGTTTTTTTGTTTTTTGTTTCAATTACCAAACAAAAAGAATGATAAACAATAAAGTTTTAATAATTAAAATAATAACAACAAAATGTAATTCATTCATATTTTGTTTGTTGTTGTATTGTTTTGTATTTTATTTTCTTTTTAAGATCATCAATCATTTAAAATTAAAATCACAAACTAAAAGAAATAATAAATCTAGAATTTTTGTTTAAAGGAAACTTTTGACAGTAATATTAATAATATATTTTCGGTTTTTTCTTTAAATAATAATTATAATAATAAAAAAATTATATTTTTTTCCATTTTTTCTCTTTATGTCGCCTTATGCTGTTTTGTTTTTTTGTTTTCTTATGATTTTCATTTTATTCACAAACTTGATTTTAATTTTTAGTTTCTTTTTGTTTTTATATAATTTATTTATTTATACATACATTTTGTTTGTTTTTTGAAAAAAAGTTAGTGAACAATTTTTATTTTATTTTGTTAAAATGTTTTATCGTGTCCCTTAGAAGCGCTTTTAATTGATATTGATAATAATTTGTTGTTAATTTTGTTTAAAAATGAAACTAATAGTATAAAAGTTAAGGTAATTTTTGTTGTTGTTTTTGTTTTATATGAATCTTAGCATGAGGGGACATTTATATGTGTTGGTTTTTTTTTGTGAGTGTATTTATGTGTCTTGAAGTTTTTTGTTTTTATTTTCTTTCTCAATAAAAAAACACTGAATAATAAAAAACTATAGCTACATTCATTTCCTGCGTGTGTGTATAATTTTTTGTTTTCTTTGTTTAGTTTTATTTTAAATATTAAATATTATTTTTAATAATAGTTTCTTCAGTATAATGTGGTTTGCTTTTCTTTTTTTTTTTTAATTTTTTGTTTTTGTTTAAAACTGGCGAATAATATTGTTATTATTGTAGTTAGGTAAATGTATGTTTAAAGATTTATTTTTCATTATATAATTTATATAAAATTTAATACAACTTCCGCTACTATCTAGGCGTTTCCATGACCACTTGTTTAAAGGCTCCAGCCGATACATGAGATTTAACTTCATGGCTACCTAATGATGCCGTTCCATCTTTTGCTATATACAATTTTAAGCCAGATGCTGCAAACAAATAGAAAATAAAGAAAGTTTAATAAATTAAAAAAAAAATTAAATACAATTTTTGAATACTTACTTTCTGCTGATTCCTCAAACTGATCTAATGTTGTATCTTTAAGAAGATCGTCGATTAATGAATTTGGATTAACACGAGTTTCTTCAACACGATCCGAAACACGTGGCGCCCCATCATCGAGTGCGCCCTTTTTACGCTTTTCAGCTGCTGTTTTCATACGATCTAGAGATCCTGTTTCACTTATAACTAACGATCCGGAACTAGGGTTCCTAAAGTTGTGTTGTTTTTTTTTTAAATTAAAAAAAAAGATGGAAATATTTTTTTAAAAATTGACATTTTTTAATTATTTTTTTTTTTAAATTGTTGTTTATTTTTTACAAAGAATGTGTTAAGTTGTTTTGTTTATAAATTTTTATTTTTTTTTATTTTTGTCAAATTAAAACACATTCAATATAAAAACAAATATTTATAATTATAAGAAAAAAAAAAAGAATAATTTGATATGAAGACACAATGATTTTGAAAGCTTTATGGTGCAGTTAATGACAGTGATGCAGAGTTTTGATATATAAAAAGAAAAATTATAATAAAATGGAAAAGTGAAAAAATTTAAGGAAAATTAAATTTGCAGTTTGAGTTAGATTAAAGCATAGCTTGTGTATTTTTTGTAGCTGTGAGTAGTTTAAATAAAAGGAGGAATAAAAAGTAAAAGGAAAGGAGAAAGTTTAAAAGTTGTATATTTAGTGCTTTGAATTTAAGTACCTACATAGAGTTACAATGTATTTACAGTGTTTTTTTAAATTATTTTTTACAAACGATTATAAGAAATATTGGAACAAACAAAATTGACAAAGCAACGAAAAGAAAATATATTGCAATAAAAAGAAACAAATTTCAATGCAAAGCAAAAACAAGACACATTTTGAAGACGAAATAATAAAACTAATTTTAAGATTTTTTTAAAACTTCTATACATTTTTTGAAATACATATTTTCTAAGACACTCAAGACGCTCAAAGAAAGTGAAGTTAAAACTTCCAAACGATTTAGATTAAAAATTGAAGACAAAAATTTAATAGAACTGTACCACAAATGCTGAGCTTGTTCAGATGTAATTTTTTTTTTTTAATTTATTTCTGAAAAAATACTGGTTTTTGATTTTAAATAAATAAAGAGTTTTTAACTTTACTTGCTATTGATTGGGAAGTTTATATTTAAAGAATTCTAAGCATTTTCTCAATCAGATTGACAGAGCAGGAGAAATGGAATTTAAACAAATTAGATTTGCATTTCTTTTCTTCCTTATTGAATTTTGTGATGGAGAATTATTGAGAAACGGAATTATTAAAATTCTAGTGTCAAATTTCTGACAGCTAAAGTTAGAAATTTGCAAGAGAAATGTTTTTTATGTTTCTGAGAGTATAAAAATCTCTGACATCTTAGAAATATAAACTGACAAAATAGCATCAATATGAAAGTCTATCAATCTGTCAATGTGACAGCTTGACAAATTTTACAGAAATATTGCATGAACACATGCGAAGTCCTTAGGCGTTTTTCTGTTTCAGCTCAGAGCAGAACACATTAAGTACACTCTGAGCAGAGTTTGATCAGAGCTCTCCGGCTTATTTATGAAACACATTGGAGAAATGAAGTGCCAAAAGCTTAAGAATGTTCATACTGTCTCTTTCATACTAAACGAAACAAACGTGAAGTCAGCCACGTTCAGTTTTTCACTCCACTTGCTCGGTTATTTTATTCAGAACTTATAGAAAGCGCTCCGAGTTCTGATATCTCTGAGCAAAAAAGGAAACACAGATCTTTTTTTGATAGCTCAGTTCTCTGCTCTGAGCTTGAAAGGTAAACAAACGTTAGTTTCATCAAGTTCAAGTGTACAAGGTAGAAAACGTATTACTATTAAACTATTTTGAAGGTTGTATTTGTTTAAATTTTAACTGAAATTTTGTTTTGATTCAAAAAATTGTTCTTCTGGTTTCAAATAACTTCAATGCAGAAGAACTTTTAATTTAAAAGATTTTACGAAAACCAATCGGAAACGCCATGCGCAGAAATTCTATTATTAATCATTTGACATCTGTCAACGTCAAGTGTGGAATCAATTATTTTTTGACAACAATTGAAATTTCAAACATTTTTGAACTTTACTTAAGTGCCATATAGGGTACCTACAATGATTTCAATTTCCTTCAATCTAAAAGGCCAAAGAAATTAAAATAGTAAACAGTCTGTCATTAAAATGTCACTCTTTACAAAGCAAAAGAGGAGAATTTGTATTTGTATTGTTTTAATTTGGAATTTAAATATTTTCTATGCAAATTTATATATTTAAACAAAAAGTCATTTGGAAAATTACATTTGAAAAGTTCCAACTGTAATTGAAAAACCTGCTTTATTTTTTTTTTTTTTTTAATTGCAATTTTGGAAACAAAAATATTTAACAAAAATGTCAGTCAAAACACACAATGGACATTTTCAACGCCTTTGTGTTTGGGTGTTTCATTTGTATGAGGAACATGTTTTAAAAAAATACAAAAATTGTAGTTTGCGGAATGGTAGACATCTTGAAAAATTGAAGCCTTTATATTTTGTACTACTTTATAATTTAAGACGATGTTAGTCATTTAGTTTCAAGAACATAGAAATAACAGACAACCTCTTTAGATGCCGAAAAATCATAAATTTGCTATTGATTTATGGAAAAAAGAAGTGTTAACGAGATCAATCTTTTAATTTATTTAAATAGTTAGAAAATACTCCGAGAACTAAACCAATTGAACAATAATATTAAAAATCCAAAATCGATGTACAATACTCCTATAATAATGATTGAAATAATCTGCAAAGCCACAAAAGCTGTCAAAATTAAAACATAGTTGGAACGTTTTAACATTTGGAATTCGGAATACTCTTCGGCTTTTTACAGATGGTTCTTAGTTATGTATATTTTCTGAGTACTTTTCGATTCCATAAATTAGTCCCAAACTTAATTCGTAAATGGCATTATTTGTTTGGTAATTCTTTCTTTGTTTTCACAATTCATTTAAATTAACTAATTCTTAAAGTTTTACTTAAAAAACCTGCTTAAAAGATCTTAAATCGAAATAAATAATTTAATATACTTTCCTTATTATAAGAATTATAAAAGATTTCAAAAACATGCTGACAAAGGAAGCAATCCCTAAAACGTCAAATGACGTCAAATAAAAAAAAGACGTAACAAAACAAAATCTGAAAAGACAAACACAAATGTTTATAAGCTGAACCAAAAAACATCAACATTCTTCAAAAATCAACTCAAACCAAGAGCAAGGAAAAACCAAAAACAAAAACAAGAAAACAGGCAACATGGCATTTTCAAAGCTTTCAAACAACGGGCAACACTTCCTCAATATTCAAAGTTTTCGTATTGTTTTTTAATTTTTTTGTTTTTAGATATCTATTAAAATAAAATTTGACATTTGAAAACGAACATATTTATACTGGGCCGTCGAATGACTTGTGAGGTTGCCAAAGGCGATAAGGAAGCTCCCGTTGGTGTCACATATTCTCCAACACTACCCGTACATCCGGTAGCAACGGCTGCCGCTGCTGCTGATGAGCTTGTTGTTGAAGCCGCTTGAGCGGCAGCAGTATTTCCACCAGTACAAGTTATCGTTAGCAATAGTGATGCAGCTGAAGGATTCGATTTAAGACTGCACACATCCGTTGGACTGGTTGTCGATGAGTTTTGCATAGTACCGGCAGCGGCAGCTGCTGCAGCTGTTGCCGAGGCAGCACTAATACCGGCACTATTTTGTGCCGAAGACGCAGCAACCGGGGAGCCTATTGGCTGATGCTGATGCGAGGAGGAAGCAGGTATTACACCATCCACAGTATCACTAGTGCAGGTGAAAGTTATCACAGCAGCTCCACTACTACCGCTACCACTGGACGAGGTGCTATTTATACTGCCCAAAGTGCCGCAGGACGATGAAGCATTTGGTGATGTTGTCGCTGTGGCAGCAATTGATGATATCTGTCGATTACTGCCATCTAGGAGTCGACGTGGTACACCCGAGATGCTTCTTTGGAGGAGAAGGCATCACATTTTTGTAATAAAATGAATTATAGGCCAGCAGCGCAGCAAATTAAAGGTGACGAAACGAACACATCAAGCAAAAGTAAGTATTTTGATATTTTTTGAGTTTTTTGGATTTTGTTCAATAAAAAAACACACATAGGGAAAAAATTGAAAAAAGCAAGATTTTTGTTTGTTTTGATTTATTTAGTTTGTTTGTTTTTATTTAAATTAAGGTGAATATTTTTATGTATTTAAAAATATATTCAAAAAATAAAGAAAAAATAGAATAATAGAAAAACAAAAATAAACACACTGGACAGTTTATTTTGAAGCATTGGGTGTTGTTAAAAACCAATCTTAATAGAAGCAGATTATTAAGCTTGTAATGAGCTTGTTTTTAAGCTTAAGCAATTTGTATTGGCAGGTCTACTCTAAACGAAGTCTGTTTTTTTTTTGTTTGTTTAAAGCTTTCAAAAATTACAGTTTAAAGCAAAAAAACTCAAAGAATTTGAAAACAAACATATTTAACTTTTTTTGTTTAGTACATATGCTTCAGAAATCAAGAATTTTTAGCAAATTTCGAAATAAAAAAATGAAAATTTAAGAACTTTTTTTAGCATTGGTTGCATAGAGCTATTTTTAGTTTTGATCTTTTTTGCCCCTTTTCAATCTTTGCGTCACATCGTCTTTGAATTGCTTTAAAACATTTGTTTAAGTTTTGTGCTATAATTAGTTTTTAACGTCTGGTTTTATTTCTCTGAAGATTTATGAAATTTCTCTGAAAATTGCCAAAGTTAATTAACTTCAAAAAATAATCAACCTAGAAAAACAAACAAGTTAAACTCTTTAATTTTATTTCTTTTATTTTATTAAAAAGTAAACTATTGAACTATTTATTTCAATTTCTTTCAATGAACAACCCAACATTTCTTTCAATTATTATTATTATTTTTTTTTTTTTTGAAATTTTTTATTTATTTTCCCTATCTTACAGTCGTCTTTTGTTTCTGAGCTTGTTTATCTGGAGACTCAGGAGCAGCTATCTGAATTACAAAAGTAATACAACTTTGAAGCTCTCAACGCTCGGAACAGTAAAAGAAACACAATTTTGAGTTGACAGTTCGGGATCCGTGGCATTTAAGTTCACAAACAGTCAAGCCAAATGTCAATGTGACAAGCTTTTATTTTGTATCAGTATTATTATAAATTCTACTGCTGGATATTTCAAAATTCATTGAGCTCGTAAAAGTGATTTGAGCTACTCGTATAATGTCAAAGAAGAAAAGAAACAACCGTTATGGCTAACTGCAATTTAAATGTGCTTTGAACAGATTTAATCGAATCTGATTTTTATGAAATTTTTCGAGTCTATGGTTTCAAATGGAAGAACATTATCTAATTTTTTGTTTTTAAAGAAGAACTCACAAAGTTAGGGGCAAATTGTGCCTATCATTAGTTATTATTATTATCATTAAAAGCAATCATTTAATTTTTTTTGACAGGTCTTTTATAGAGATCATTGAAAAAAATGGTTTCTGACAGACATCTGTCCTTGGATGGAACGATTGGTTTGAGTTTTGGATGTAGAAGAATCACCTATTTAGAAAAATTTCTAACCAAAAGCAGACACAAATAAAATATCCCCTAAGGGGCCAAATATTCATTTCCTGATCGAAATCAAGCATTTCCTGATTGGAATCCAGAATTTGAGGTTAAGAGATGTTCATTGCAATTAAAACAAACAGGTGAGAATACAAACAAAATGAAAAGCTTTCAGTGGAACAACTAAGTTCCAAAATGTGAATTTAACTATCAGCTGTTCTTTGAAAACGATTTTATCTTTGAAACATTAAAAATTAACTAAAAGAGGATTTCTGGGCTACGTTATTTTTTTACTGGAAAAGATCTACAACTGATCAGCTTTATTTCGACATCAAACATTACAAATTTGACTCTCATGAATGCCTTTGAATCTTAAAATAAAATTATGAAGAAAACCAATAATATAGACCTAAATCTTCTTAATGGCTCACAGAAAAGTCAGTGGTCGTAATTTTCACAACTGGTGTGTTTGATTTCTTCCGGAGTCTTGCAAAATTACAAAGCGAAAAAAAGTTAGAAGCCTTTTTTTAAAACTTGTTTACTTTGTTTTGTGGAATGCTTCACCAAACTGTCTTTCCCTGTCAGTGCAATATTCGGGAATTCAAAAACAATGTGCATCGACACCTATTAAAAACCCTCTCTTCCTTTCCTTGAGGCACGCTCAATATAAAATAAATTGAAATGTAAAAACCAACCCCCTAAAAATCATCATCTCAAATATTTAAACATCTTCGGCATTTGGAAGCTATTTTTGTAGCCTCTCTCTTCGGTAACTTGATCTTTAAAAACTCTAGCGAATTGTTAAGAATACGAGTATGTGACTTGGATTATCAAGTTTTCGTATTGAGGCGATTTTTTAAAGTTAAGTTTTGGCTTACTAGAAAGCATCTCCGTAATTATTTCCAGTAATTCTTTATTAATGCAGAATTTAATGCTTTAAGAACTCAATACTGTCTTCTGTCGTGCAGTGATTGGTATGCATCACAGATCACTTCTTATGGAACGACCAGATATTCGACATTGCCAAAAATGCTTAGGATTTCTCCGATGGTACAATTAATTTGTATATTGTAGTCCTTCTGATCTAAGTATAAAGCCTTCATTCGTCATTCGTCGCAAACTTTAATGAAACTGGCATATTTGAACTGCAAGTATTTTGGACAAAATTTAAAAAACTTTTGAAAATAATTGATGAACTATAACCGAAACTTTTACATCGAACCAAAATCGGCAGAATTGTTCATGTTCTTCGTTGTTTTACCGGTATTTCAACAAGCAATGCTCTGTCAAATTAGCTAGTTGCATACCGCCTCCCTCCCCTTAAACAGTTCACCCATAATACGTGCATTTCAAGACATTCTTATCATTTTAGACATACTATACTCTGTCAAGTATAGATATTCTTTTTTTTTAACCGCACATCAAGAATGTGGATTGCTTTAGCCAACTCTGTTTTTTTTCTCATTTGTATATACCAAATTTAAAGGCCAATGTGCACCGGTATCTCCTCTTAAATTCTTCACTATTTTCTAAAATTGTTTATACTTTTAACATTTTAAGGAAAGTAATAAAACCCCGAGTAAGTGTAAGTTATAAAAAAAAACCTTGGCATGTATTAATCAGAAGGACAAAAAACAAGGCTCATAAAAACTCCAAAGGTAGCGCAGTCAAAACTATTTTTTTTTATAAGTGGCCTCAACTGAAAATATTAAAATTTAAAGCTTTATTTTCTAAAATCTAACCCAAAAAAGGTGACCCAACCACATTTTTCAATGTCAATTCTCACGCCATTTTTTTATTCTCATTTGGCTGACTATTCCAAAAAATCATTATTAGTCAAGTGGATTCATTGCCCACACAAAATTTCAATATGTTAGACTTTTTCTTCACTTAACCTGAATAATTACTCGCCCTAATGAACAACAAATCGATTAAGAACAACGCATTCCAATTTTTCATATCACTCTTAAGTGCTTTCAAATACCATTTAAAAAAAAACACCCAGCACCAACAATATTGAAAGCAAATAACCCATTATCCTGTCTTCATAATCAAATTCCCATTCCCACGAGAAGGTAGGTACATCCAACTAACGTTAGGAACAAAATTTCATATAGGTACTCAAAATTGCATAAGCGCATATCTGAACTATATATTCCTATACACATTCTAGCGGAAAGAGGAACTTTCAAAACTTTCATGGCGTGTAAAATATTGTGTGGGAACCTACGAGTATGTAGTATATGATATCATCATAATCGACTTTACCATTTAGCTCCAACAACCTATAACCCTTGTTCGCGATATACGAGTATGTAAGTCATTAGGGAATCGAAAGGGCGTCATGATGGTGTGGCACAGTTTTCAAAACTACCTCTAGTTCCCTACCAAACATATATGAGCAGACAAACCGTTTTGCTTTTTTTTTCAAATTAATCATCTTACATTTTTTACATGAAAGTATTGATTTTATATTTTTCGTCCTACATTCCAAGAAATGCTTTACGTAGAGTAAAACGGCAAATAAAAAAAAAACAAATTAAAAACCATGTCATCCCCCTAGTTGCTTAATTTGTGTTCGGTCTTTAAAGGTAAATTTAATAAGTTGTTTTTACGACTTAAAAAACAAAAACTGACAACAAAACTGCACTTTTCCTATAGGTTTTGATATCCCTAATTCAAATCCGACTTCAAAATGAATGTATCACGTCAGGTTTTTGAGATATATTTTTTTTTAAATTCGAAAAACACGTACATATATAAGGCTTTTTGAGGCTATCTGAATTTTTGAAGTAGCTTTTTTTCAAAAAATCCAAATCTATATTTATTTACGCTTGATATTTCAAAGGCATTTGATAGAGTTTGGAATCAAGCTCTTTTATCAAAAATGCGTTCAATTCAAGTAGATTATCTTAGATTGGTTGTAGTTGATCTGCCTCTTAAGAAGCCATATTGTTGGGAAGAAAAAATAGGTCTACAATGAAAACAGAGAGAGTAGTAAGTTTTGTTCTTGTAACAAATCTGTTGTCTAAACAATTCTGTAAATACAATTTTTTGTAAAGAAGGTGGTTAAATTCTAAGGGCCCATGTTGAATAGGTACCAAACCTAAACGTCAAGTTTTTTTCTGCATTTCATTTGAAATTTCTCATTATCAGACTTAATCAAACAGAACGATGGAAAGATACACAATCAAGCAACGCGTTAAAGTTATTCAGGCTTATTATGAAAATGGGCTTACAAATTAAAAAGCATATCTTGCACTTTGTGATTTTGTAGGTCGAATTCATCGTCCAAATGTGCGTACAATCGCAAAAATCGTGCAATTTGAGCAACACGGGTCTGCAGGAGATGTGAAAACACCATTGCATGCTCGCATGCATGAAGAAAATACTTCTGGCGTTCGCGATAGTGTGGCTGAAGAGTCTTCCACCTCATCTCGTCGTTGATGAAAATGATGCATAAAGAGTTGCATTTACTCGCTTATGAGGTGCAATTGTCTTAAAAACTAAAGCCTCATGACCATTTCAAGCGTCGCCGTCGTCAATGGTCAGAATGGTGGCAAGAAATGGCAACAGTGGATGACCAATTTTCGAAGAAAATCATCTTCGGTGATGAGACACATTTTCACCTCAGTTGGGCGAAAAATAATCCAAAAGTTACTGTCTAAATTCAATGCACCTACAAAAAGTGACTGTTTGGTGCGGTTTATGGGCTGGCGGTATCATCAGACCGTATTTTTTTCCAAAATGAGGCGCAGTAACTGTGGATGGTGGATGTAGTCGATATATGGTTTCAACAGGACGGTGCCACTTGCCACACAACTAACGAAGCAGTGGCTCTTTTGCGCGACATATTCAATGGCCGTCTTATCTCACGCTCTGGCGATGTCAATTAGCCGGCAAGATCAATCGATTTGACACCGTTAGACTTCTTTCTTTGCGGTTATTTGAAAGAAAAGGTGTACGTCGATAAGCCAGCAACAATTCAAGAGCTAGAGAATGAAATAATTCGGAACTATAAACGCGTAGAACCTCAATCATGCTTTAGCGTCATCGAAAATTTGGACCATCGGATGGAGGTGTGCCGCAGAGGTCGCGAAGGCCATTTGGTCGATATTTTGTTCCATTCATATTTAAAAATTTAAGCACCCTTTACAATGGAAAGATTTGTGCTTTTGCAAAATCGTCATTCAATGTATTGTTAAGAGATATTTTGAGTTTTAACGTAGTATCAAAAACTCTGTTTTCTATAGTTTTTAGATTTTTAAAGGGGCATATTTTAAAAACCTGATTTGATAGACAAATTTAAAGGCTAGATTTGAGAGATTAAGGGTATCTTAATCCTTGAAAATATTGCTTTGTTTGAGCTCTCGAAAAAAAATTTAATTTTTTCGACCAGTCATTTTTAATTTAGCCTTTCGGCTAAGTTGGGTTATTTAAGATTAAGACTTCAAATTTAATTATTGAAAACAAAGAAATTCTTTTAGTTACAATTTAATTCAGCAGTTTCATAGAAAGTGTAGATATGTCTTAATAAAATAGGTTGAAGTATTTACAATCAATCAAAATATAAAAGACCTACAGTCTTATTTAAAACGCTGTATAGAGCCTACATAAAGTTATGTAATCTCTATAATGCAAATAGCAAAAATGCTATTTATAAAACTTATGCAAGGTTGTATAGTCTCATAATAAGCTAAACGCGTTTTGAGGTTGAATAGAGCCTACATAAGGAAATTATTGTTATTATTATTTCGTAAATGTCATTTTGATTTCTCTCCATTTTTGAAATTAAAATAAAAACAATAATGCCTCTACAGTTTAGCTTTTTTATCAATGATTTAAAGAATTTAAATCGCGTTTTACCGACTCCAAGAAGGCGGAAAGTTTATAAAAAAAGGTTAAACCCAATGAGCCTATAAGAAACGAAGAATTTAAAAAAATATATAGATTTTCGAAAGAGAATATCATAAAAATAATTGGAATTATTTTTGTATATTTTATTTGTTATGACAACAAGCTGATTTGATAGACAGATAAATGGAATAGATTGCTCCATTTTGGTACTTTTTTTGATATAAGCATTGTATAACTAAAATTTATAGCAGAATTTTTTATATCCTATTAAATAAGACTCTAGAACTTAAAGTTGATTATAAAATGCCTAAAACTACAGATTTTTCTTCGTAAAAAGATACATTTCTCATAACTTATATTTAAAGGTTAGAATTTAAATACTAAATTCGAAATAAAAAAGACAGACGGTTTATTTTTTAACGTTTTTAAAACTCTCAAAACAAAAAGACAGAACAAAGTTTCAAACAAAAAATTACAGAATTAACACACAAAAATCATTGAAATCTTAAAAAAATATAAAACAAATACACCTCTGAACATACTAATTGATTTAAGAATAAAACATTTTTTAGAACAAAAACACGTGTTTTCAGTGCAAAGAAGCAAAAAACCCAAACAAATTTTAAGCCTTTTACCCTTTAAAACAAGGATTTCATACAAACAATTGAATATAAATTGTTTTTCTTTTTTCAATACTTTTAATTATTTTTTAAAAAACTCCAAAAACCCGAAAAAAAAACATGACAAAAACAAACATAAAAAAAGTGATGAATTTTCAAAATTATTGCAATCGATGATGAGAGTGAAGTGAGAGATAAAGATACACATTTTTGAACGTGTTCTCTTTTGAAAAAGCGTGTGAGTGAGAGTCGAGTTAATATAAAAAGCCGATTCAAGGTGAATATGTTGTGATTAAGAGAGAGATTGAGAGCGAGAGCGAGATAAAGAGAAAAATATATTATATTAAGAGATTTTAAAGAAGATTGGAGACTTTTGCTCTTTAATTTTTTTCTACAAACCGTACCTCAATAAATTGGAATTTTGACGACCAACAATTAGATTAGAGGGATCCGTACTCTGATAATACACATATCCATCGGACTGTCTCAGCGGTGTCGAGGATTTAACATTCAACGAATTCCGTTGGTAGCTACGCCGATAGGCTCGTTCGAATGGTGTTCTAGACATAATCAGCGCCTCCGGGGTGTAATGCAATCTGCCCAAACGTTCGTAGGTTGTGAAATCCTTCATTCCGCAGCTATTCCACGCCGAATCGACCACATCAATACCACTATTTCTAATCTCGACTGCTTCGGATGACGACGATGTCGGTTGTCCGCCAGGGAAACTCTTTCGACCCGAAGTTGGCGTCAGAAAGGGATCACATTCTATACGCTCACTCACCACATCCGGTATGGTGCCAAGGGATTTTATCTTCGCAATTGGATAGTGCGGCGGTTGTCGATCCCTCAAAATCTCTGGAGTGTCATCGTTCCCAATAAACTTGGCATTGCCGACTTTATTCTTCTTGAATTTGCCACTCTTCGATGGGGATTCTTCGAAAAGTGCAGCTGACGCCGCTGCTCGGGCAATTGCCGGCGATGTCTTACTATGACGAAGTCTTTCGAATTCCCGCTTCAAAGCCTCCCCCTCATATTGGTCCATATCGAGGACCAAATTATTTAATGACTTAATTTTGACAATTCTCGAATTCACCTCGTTATTCAAGCGTCGTGGTGAATTTCTATCCAACTCTTCGGAGGCCTTATTGAATTCCATTTCTAAAATTGAAAGATTCTCCATGGATTTGATTTTGGCCACTCTCGGAGTGTGATAGTTCTCATCCAAACCTGAATCTTCATCTGTTGATGCATCATCATCATCATCATCGCGATCATCATCGGCCCCACAGCTACTGCTGCTTGTCGAAGAACAGTGTCGCCTTCTTTTGGATTGTTGTTGTCGTTTTTCGGTGTTTTCAAATTGACTAGGCATCTCGTTCATGGGTGTTCGGAACTCCTCAATACTCAAGTCGGTTTGAATGCTTAACGAGGAATTCGGTGTTAGATAAGTGTTGCCATCCGAATCGATACAATCGGGTTTCGTATGCAGGAACGTGGGGATATTCAGTTTCATGACATTTATAGCTTTTTGATTTAATCTGTTTAGAAGGGAAACGGATTTTTGGAATCTTTTTTTTGTTGGTTTTGGTTTTTGAAGCGATATTGCAAAACCAAATTTTTGATAAAAAAACAGAACAAAATCATAAATAATTTGACCGCACGCGTTAAGTGGTGTGTGATGTTAGTCAAGATGAAGTCGAGGTTTTATTTTATTTGGTTTAAATTTTCATTTTTATACCCAAAAACATAAAAGGTAAGAAATAAAAAACGAGAGAGAAACACAAAAATTGAAAAATTATAAATAATCAGAAAATAAAATAATAGAATATACATTTGAGGAAGAAAAAACTTAAGGTTTTTCTCTTCCTTTTTACTTATTTTTTAAAACTAAAAACTAGGATAAATACAATATAAGAATCTAACTAGACAGATTTATAAAAGAACTACTTAAATTAATTAGTATCTATTTTTAATTGTTTTATTAAATTTAAATTTTGGTTTTCTAAAGACAAATATCTATCTACAAAATATTGAACTTCTATTTTTGATTTTTGTTTCCACAACACAGATATTCCAAGACCTATAATTTATAATAATTATTTAAAAATGCTAAAGTTGGTGATGCTGTTATATTGAGAGTTCGTTAGTTAGTTATACATTTTTATAAACATAGAATTCTGGTTTAATTTTATTTTATTTATACTCTTGGTTAACCGAAAATAAGAATTGTTATTTAAAAATGTGATGACTGATGATGAATGTTTTTGTTATACTTCCTTTTTTAAATTCATTTTACTTGATAAAGAACCAAGATTACTAATAAAGGGGAGTAAAGAATATCAGAATGCTACATCAGCGATTTCAAGAAGTTCTGTTTCTATCTAGAAAATTGCTTGGAATTTAGCTGCCGCATGTTAGAAGTTAAAGAAACTTGCACGGAAACTTAAGAAACTCATCAATTCACTTCGAAAATATTTTTTTATTTTAGAGGGGAAGGGTATTTTTTGAATACGGAAATGATGGAATTTGATTATGTTTCAAAAATAGAATGTACCGACGAGTACTTAAATCATCAGTTATCCAAGGCATATAATTTATATAATTTTCGAGATTATTTCCAATTTTAATTCGAAACGCAAAAATGGTGGTATCTTAACACATGTTTTACATATTTTCTTTTTAAACACTTCTCTTATATATGTTTGAAGTTCGTTTAAAATATGTTCAAAAGTTTAAACGAGAAGAAAGAAAGTGTAAAGGTTGAAGCGAAATTTGTAATAAACAAATCTTAGATGATGATTCGACACTCATTAAACTTAACAAAAAATATACGAGTATAATGAAAAACTCATTTCTCAAATGCAATTATTAACGAGTTAAACCTCACAATTTCCAATAAGAATTGTCAAAATACCGGTTACCAACATCGGCGGGATACGACGGTTTATCTATTGAGTTCTATAAGTCTGGAACTAATCTAACCACATTTACAAGAAAGGAAGTACGCAAAATCGGGAATACTATCGGGGAATTAGTTTCCTTAAATTTTAAGTACAAATATATCAACCGCATTTCTGAATCAGCGACTTAATTCGTGGATCAACAAAAATCGTTTATTGAAAGATTTTAAAGCTGGTTTCAGGTCTGGATAATCCAGGGTAGATGACATATTTGTACTAAAAAGTATTGGAGAAGAGAATTCTTTTTTCTTAAATAGGAAAAAACTTAACAGTTTCATCATCGATTTCAAAGCAGTGGTCGACGCGGACCTTATCTACAAGCTCTATATACTGGGGATTTTTTCAAAGTTTGCAAAAGTTCTAAAATATGTACATATATAAAAGAAATATTAAAATGGTTTTCAACGGAGTCAGGCGTTCGAAAGGGGTGTGCTTTGAGTTCTCTTGTATTTGCGCTTTTATTGATCATACCTCCTCGACAACATTACTCGCACACAGGAATAGTTGAGAGTTGTAAGTCACTGAGCCCTAGTTCTCAACGGACTGTTGTGTCAACAAAACTAATTAAATTTAATAGATGATCTACGGCCCATTTTTACGTTGAGGGCAAGGTCATGCTGTCTTTTCACCTAATCTCTCCAATTTTTGATTAACCAACTTTATTGGTACTATACTACTTGAAATCTTCAAGTGAATTTTGATAAATCTTAAATAATGATTTTCGGAGACGTATTTATGTTGTGAATAAATTAAGATGTCTAGGAGTATGGTTTACATAAACCTTAAGTATGGAAATACATCTGAGTGAGAAACTTGTTAAGGCTAAAAGTGCCATTGAAACTGTTAAGAACAAGTGTATTTTAAATGAAATATAGCGCATAGCTGTAAATACTGTTTACTTAAAGCAGTCTCTAAATCAATCATGTTAATGCAGCTCAGGTATGGGGTTTCAATCAGTATATTCCGCCTACCCTCTAGCAAACCTAACTAAGTTACCCAAGAAAGCAGCCTTTTAAATAATCAAACGGAGATGCTATTATACGGAGTTGATAGAAATAGCTGAATAGTGTGATATGGAACTTCACTTGTATATTCTTTCAGATAATATAAACAAAAAACATTAAAAAACATTTCGTTTGTTCAAAAATGTAAGTTTGTGTTGGAAAATATTGTACTCACTTCATATCTACACTAATATTATAAAGAGGAAAGATTTGTATTTTTGTATGTAACGAATAAACTCAAAAAGTACTGGACCGATTTAAATAATTTTTTTTTTCATTAGAAAGCTACACTTGTGCTCATGCAATTAAGCCACTCTAGTGAAAAAATGTATTTATTCAAAAAAGGGTTCAAGGCATGATCATTTTAAAACTTATTGTATTTATTAAATAAATTTATTTAAAAAAAATCAAAATAATTCATAATTTACATAATTTAAGTCTCTTAAATAACTGTGAGTTCAGATTCTCTGCTCGATAATCAATAATTTAGTCAACACATAATTAAGCCATCTGCAATTAAGAGCTTAAATAACACCATAATCAATGCCAAAGATATGTTTTACCTTTAGTAAAGCTAATATTTCGTTGGATATCCCTTTTGTCGTATAACTTCAGCACATCTGTTGGTCATTGTAACAACTAAAGCCGCACATTGAGAGGGTGTTATTTTATTCCACTCCTGTTGGATAATTTCCCACAAAGAGCTCCTGTTCATGGGTTTTCTTGCTGCCACTGCCCTTTTTATAATATCCCATAGATTTTCTATGGGGTTTAAATCGGGGCTCTGAGCTGGCCATTCCAGAACACTAATAGAATTGGTCTCAAACCAGGATTTAACGACCCGGGAGCAATGCTTCGGGTCGTTATCCTGTTGAAATATCCAGGCAAGTGACAAATTGTCTGCATAGTCTCTATTTAAGTGAGTATCTAAGATGTCCCTGTACATCTCGCCAGTCATTTTTCCACTTATCTGTACAATTGGGCCAACGCCGGATGCAGTGAAACATCCCCAGACCATTACAGAGGAGCCTCCGTGTTTTACGGTTTTTTTGTGTATTTTGGATCTAATTCCTTTAATGGTGGACGTCTTACATATGGTCTACCATCGTTTCCAAACACATTGAATTTGGATTCATCACTCCAAACTACCAAATTCCAGAATCGAGAACTTTTTTGAAAATGATCTTTGGCAAATTTCAGTCTCCGAGAAATATTCTTTTTCGACAGGTTCGGTTTTCGTCTGGCGATTCGTCCATTCAAGTTTTTTTCTTTGAGGCGTCTTCGGATCGTTTGTGCTGATAGCACGACGTTGTAATTTTCTTCCATTTGTGCTCTCATTTGAGTTGAAGTTAGAAAAGGGTCTTTCTTGCTAAGCCTTACAAGTTGCCTGTCATCAGCAGGAGTGGTTTTTCGTGGTCTTTTTCGGGGTAAATTCTCAAAAGTATTATTTTTTTTGAAATAAGCAAGTGCATTTCTGACTCTGCCCCGAGAAAAACCTAGTGTTTGGGTTACTTTTAAAATATTTTTCTCCTTTTGGAAGCACTCCCAAATTATTTTCCTCTCAGTTGGGTTGGAACTTTTATTTTTACCCATTTTAATAAAAATGTTATGAATTTAAGGTTTAAATGCACTAAAAAAATGAATTTAATTAATTTATGAAAGAAAGTCGATCCAAAAACTATTTTTTACCACAATTCAAAAAAAAGGCTTAATTATATGAGCACTCTAGTCGACTGTTTTTTTACAAATGATTCGAAATAAATGACGAGACCTTGCTTACAACCTAACCTTGTCATGTGATTCTTAAAGTAAGATAACGGAATTTGTTAACTGTTATAGTCCAATCAGTATAAGAGTTGCAGGAAACTAATATTTTTAGTTGCATCGCGTGATTATTGATGTGGCTTAATTGTGTGGGCACAAGTGTACATTATCACTGAGTAACATAGGCTATATTTAGTACTAAATTACTATAGAAATCTTTAGAAATTTCTATTAAAACCAACTGAAAGTGTAAAAAAAAAATAGCCATAAAATGTTTTCCATCGCATACGCTGCAAACAGTATTAATGATAGCACAAACAAATGTTCGACAATATCTATATCTACACCAGGGTTGTTACGGATGTAAAAATTTTGACATCCGCGGATGCGGATGAGGATTTTAGAATTTATTAAATAAAAAGGAAAATTTTATTGATTATCTTTGCGTTTAATAATTAAATTTAAAAATGGGTGAGTTATATTTAATAAAAAGCAAGATTGCAGCCTTCTCAGACTGTAATCTGTTTCTTAGTGGATCGTATATTAATCCAGCTCCACCAAATAGTTGTTCGTTGGGAACACTGGCTGGTGGAGGTGATAAATACCTCAGTGCAACTTTGGAGAGTCTTTTAAAGTCTGTTTGATGGATTTTCCACCAATCAAGTGGATTATTATCCAATTCTAGTCTTTTTTTATTTCGGTAACATGCTAACTCCCTTCGGAGAAGTGCTTCGGGACTAGCGTTATAAGATTCTCCTTCACCTTCGTCTTCAGTTGATGATTCTAGCATCATTGCCATATCGCTCCTGAAGCAAGCCTTGTAACTTAAACCGGACGTTCCTGGTTCCAAATGTAAAGACTCATCCATTTTCTTCTTTTTTGTGTTGTTTGAATTTGGTGACAACGTAGGAGAACTGGTGCTTAATGGATCATTTATCATCTTTAGAATTACATCTTTTATTCTTTCCTCGGTGATGGGTTTGAAAAATGTATGCTTATAGCGAGGGTCTAAGTATGTTGAAATCGCATACAAATCGTTGTCTTGCAAAGATGAAAATTTTGAAAATTTTTACAAATTTGAAAAAAAAGCGTTTAAAAACATCCGCATCCGCCACAAACTCCGCATCAGTTTATGCGGATGCGGATGTTGGAATTATTGCGAATAATCCGCAATTGCGGATGCGAATATTCGCAACATCCCTGATCTACACCAATATTATAAAGAGGAAACATTTGTATTTTTGTATGTAACGAATAAACTCAAAAAGTACTTGAACAATTTTAATTATTCTTTTTTCATTAGAAAGCTACATTATCTGTACCTATTTATGTCTACCCGTGCGAAGCTGGTACGGGCCGCTAGTTTGTTATAAGGAAATTCACTTTTTGACAGAAAAACAAGTTAAATTTGAAAAAAATTACACTATTTGATCAAATATTTGCAGTTTTTAGTATTGCCGACAAAAGCCGTATTAAGTTTGAACAATTTTAATTAAAAACAACACCAACTTTTTGCAAAAAAAAACACATTTAGTTTACTATCTAACAACTTTAATATTACAATAGTATATAAGTTAAACTAGTAACACAACAACATTACTGTAACACATTTAAATTGACATAGAAATATTTACTATTCTAAAATATGTTTTTCAAAACATCCATTTAAATAGATTGGCTGATAAGAAAATTTTATGTTCGTGTATGTATGTAATTAATTTTGTGTGTTTTAAGAATGTAAAGAGCCAGCAAATTTGTTTGTATCATTTTTATGAGAACAAAAAGAATGAGAAATGTTTGATCAAAAGAATTATTGAAATAGATAGAAACCCTTAAAAACCTAAAACCTTGTATGTTTCCTTTTCATATAATTTCATTTATAATAATTTAATTATGGAATCTTTCTTGTCTTTAACTCTGCCATCTTGAAAGAATAATATCAAATTTTTAAATGAATTTTTTTAGGGAACATGTAATCTTTATAAAGTCCAATTATATTCAAACAAAAACATTTTTTAAATAAACTTTCCAACAACATTATGTTGGAATTCGGAAAAAATTTATTGAGTAATAAAAAAACTACTCTATTTTAGTTTTTACATTTATTACGAGTAACAATTTTTTAGGTTAAGTGTGACCATACCAAAATTACCAAAATTTGTCTGATCGGAAAAAAGTTCTAAACTGAACTCATCTTAATTCCCTGCAGAAAGCAGAAGAACGAAGTAATAGCTTCGTTCTTCAAATTTAATTTCAGTCTTATTTTCCATAACAATTTCAACCTCTAACCAGAGTTGGGAGAAAAAGATTACTTATGCTAGTGAATTTTTGCATTTTAATTACAAGTAATTAGTAATTGACCTTTTTTCTATTACAATTAAACGTTATTGTAATTGAACAAATAAACATTTCAGTTACTTGAAAGAATGCACCTACATATGTATAATAACTTATAATTGAAAATTGTAATAGATTTGTTCAATTTTTTTTTTTTGAGGAAAAGCTCTTTTAAATAACAGTTGAAAATTAATTTTGTAATTTTTTGTTACTTCAAAGCAACACACTTAAAATAACTTAGCATTTCAAACAATTATTTTTTTATAATAAAGCGTAAAATGTAATTGACCAAAACAATATTTTATAACTTTTTTGTGTAATGATTTCCGAAAAAGGCAATCACTACAGCTTTTTGATCATTTATTTTGTTTTCAATTACATTACTTTGCAAATGAAATTCTCTAATTACATTTTAAAATAATTAAAAAAGTGTTTGGAGATTTCAATTACATGTAATTGTAAATGCATTTTTTGTAATTACTTTTTTCCCACTCTTCCTCACACATTAAGAGCTTTTTTAAAAAATCTCTAAAGATCTTTAATTTTTCACAACAAAATGAATAAAAAACCAATAACCGGAGCCTCTGAAGCTATTCGATTGAGTGAAGGTTCAATATTTCTGGTTGGCGTTATCTTTTTCAATAAATAAATTGTAGGTAGTATAATACCTTTTGAAATCAAAAGGAAATATTGAAAACTTATTTTCAAATTGAGTACTGGGTAGCCCGAATTTAGTTTTTATGTGATTTTTAAAAAGAATTGTACAACGATTTTGGAGGGCTAAAAATCATCTTTTTATCTCCGTGAACAAGTTGAAAAACAAAATTGTCGTGGGCTCGGAAAACCCGCACATATTTAAAAAAAGCAAATCTTCAAAATAATTATTTAGAATTTTTTTTTAAATGTTTTCTTAAATTTATTGATGGAGAAACATAAACGTTAAAAAAAAAAGAAATATTTGACTGTAAACAGTCAATAGGTTTTTTCCTGAACACTTGTTATTTTTAATAAAAATGGTTTAAATCATGAAAAATAAATTAAACCAGCAAGAGTGTTCATTTATGCGTTTCGCCCCGGTGTGATGGTTGGGCTCATCAGAAGATGACCATCACACATTGTCTTGACGCATATTTCTCGAATTAATCGAGATACCATATAATCCGAGCTACTTAAAGCAACTGCGAATTATATTTTTCTGATGAGCCCAACCATCACACCGGGGCGAAACGCATAAATGAACACTCTTGCTGGTTTAATTTATTTTTCATGATTTTCATGATTTAAACCATTTTTATTAAAAATAAACGTTAAACCTGTTTACAATTAACTTTACGTAAGACTTGAAGCTAAATCTTAAAGCGAAATAGGATAGAAAAAAAAACGCATTGATGCTGAAAAATGTATGTCAATATTTACAGTTTTGTGTTACCGAAAATGTAGGCCAGGTGGTTAAGTAAACAGGGAAGGACTTTGAAAATAGAATTTGGTATATTCACTTATGGCGGATCAATTTCCATCTAGATTCTTTTTTGGGCCCTTTGTATTTGGGAGAGAAATTATTGAAATTTCGTAGGTAAATAAGTGACTTCATTCCCCTTTATGGGGAATGGCGCAACATTTTCTAGAAAAATGTTTAAGCCACTTTTTACGGAGAATGGCGCAACATTTAAAACGTTCTAGAAAAATGTTTAAGCCATTTTTAGGTATTTATTAAGCTAAAAAGATTGATTAAGCTAGTTTTAAACGATTTTAACATCTTTATAACTTCTTCTTAATGACTACTTAAACTTTAAGCTATATGTTAAATTTACATGAATGTCATTACCTTGACAAAATGTCTTTCCAATTTTACTAAAAAGAGTTAATTTGTGTGTTTTAAGTTCGTACTATAGGTATAGGTTTGACAAGTTTACAGTTTGGTTCTTGGTTGAAAACCTAAACACCAAAGACCGAATTACAAATCATAGGCTTAATTGTCACTGATATTGGTTAGTAAACTTTCTAATTGAACACAAGATTGTACCTCTTTACAGTTAATCTTATAAGAGTGTAGATGAAACGGAGCAGTCTACAGTTGGGAATATAAGTTAAAAGGTCCGTTTAAGTATGTTTACTTTGTTTAGACTGCTAAGACATATTCGGATGCCCGTTAAAAAAAAATTAATGAACTAGGTAGCAAAACGAAAAGAAACGTTTAAAATGTTGGAACCCCCAATGATTTTCTATTTAGTAAAATGTAAAGCCCTTAACAAATGAATGTTTTAAATTATGTGCAAATATGTTTAGAGAAAGAGGTTGATTCAGAATTCCTTTAATTTTTTCTAAAAAACTGTCCTTTTTTATATGAGACTAATTTAAAACGAATAGAAAAATATACAAGTTGATTTTTTTTATGTTTCTAGTTTTTTGTTTTAAATAAACCAAAAACACTATCATGAGATGTCACTCAAAATTTTTAACGAAAAACAGTCTTTTACGGTCATCAAATCAGTTTATTTTTTTAAATTCTTTTCTACGTGGTAATGTCAAAAAAATCATGAGCTTAGCTTCAGAAATGATAATAATGCAAAACTCCACTCAAACGTGATGTTTTTAAGAAAGCCTTTATATGTAAGATACAGACCATCATTTTGTTTTTTAACAACTTCTATGAAGTATTCGTTTGCTTATTAAAAACCGCAGTGTTTTTAACAAAAAAATTAAAAAAACAAAAATTAAATGATTTTGTTTAAGAAGAAAATTAGTAAATAAAATTATAAAATATTTTTTTAATTTATCTAAAATGTGATTATATGTATGTATATAACTATATGTGATGTGTTTTTATGTTTTATGTATAAGTGCGTTTGCTTTTTTTTTAATAACAAAAATAAAATAAAGACTAAATTAATTATAATTAGCCCGCAAATAAAAATAAAAAATTGAACAATTTTGTTTGTATTTACAATTTTGAAGAAAAACAAAAAGATAAAACAATTCCAACAACAAAATTTGAAATAGAAAAACTTCATTTTAGTCAATTTGCTTAAATACAATTTGAATACTATTTTAAGGAACGTAATGAGATTAGAATTTGTACAACAGCTTATCTGAAGGAAAAACGATATAATCGGATTTTTTAATAGTGACTTCACAACTTTGAAGTTAATTTGTGAATGTGTTCACAACCTTTAACCTTTAACTAACTATCGAAATGTCACTGTCAATTTATTCAGTTAACTCAACATTTATGTGAACTTCAAATCGATACTCAACATTTCTTAATCGATTTCAAAGCTGCGTTTGACAGCATCTATAGGGAAGAGCTTTACAGAGTCTAGTTTTGGCATTCCTGTCAAACTTATCTAATTGTGTAGAATGAGGATGGAAAATGCACGCTGCTCAAGATGAGAAAAGATCTTACCGATGCATTCGATGTCAAAAAAAGGTTTTAGACTTCTTCAACAGCGTTCTGGAAAGAATTCTGCAAAACTCAACCGTCAACACTAGAGACACAATCTGTCAAAGTTCCATCCAATTACTCGGATACGCCGATAATATTGACCTAATTGGAAGATCAAAGCTTGATGTCAGTGGCGAGTTTTTGAGCATTGCGACGGAAGCGGAGAAGATGGGTTTAGTGGCAAATGCGGGTAAGACCAAGTATATGCTCTCATCAAAAAAAGAACATTGAACATCGACGTCTTGGCCAAAACGTCACCATGGACAGCTAAACTTTAAGGTAGTTAAGGACTTTGTCTAGGCACCGCTATAAATTCAGACAACGACACCAGTGCTGAAATCAAACGGAGAATAACTCTTGCAAATACCTAGGCACCGCTATAAATTCAGACAACGACACCAGTGCTGAAATCAAACGGAGAATAACTCTTGCAAATCGCTGCTTCTTTGGACTAAGAAGGCAATTGAGTAGTAAAGTCGTGTCTCTAGCATCGAAAATCACCATCTATAAGACGCTCACCATCCCAGTTCTATTTATGGCGCTGAGATCTAGACCCTGTCAAGGAAAGATGAGAGCGTCTTAGGATGTTTCGAGATAAAAATTCTTCGGGTGATTTTTGGTCCCGTCTGCATAGATGGAGAGTGGAGGAGAAGATACAACAACACTAACCTGGTTAAAAGAGTAAAAGCCCAACGAATTAGATGGCTGTGTCATGTAGAGCAAATGTACATCAACGCTCCAGCTCGGAAAGTCTTCGGATCCAATCTCAGGGACGGCGCATTAAAGAAAACCGCGCCTCAGGTAGCGCATGCAGGTGGAAGATGACCTCAACCAACTTGGCGTCAGAAACTGGAGACAGCTAGCTAGGGACCAAGTTGGCGGTGGAGACGCTTATTGGTTGAGGCCCAGGTCCGTCCCAAACTATAGCGCTACTTTAAATAAGTAAGTCAGAATCGACCGCCACAAATGTGCTCGTGGTAGCCATATGAACGAAGTCGAGTTCTATTCATAAATGTGTTGATGTTATTTCAAGCCTATAAAACAGCTTTTGAAATATCTCAAATGGTTTGCGTTTTATTTCTTTTTATTTTTCAAGTCTTTATTGAAAAACCTTTTACAAGCTTTAATATTGATATATTTTAATTTCGTATCAGCATATTTCTCTTTGTCAGGATAAGTATCAAACTTATTGCTTCTCTAATAAAAAAAGGGAAATACTCAAACAAATTGTCAGACTTAACAGTTCAAGGTTTCGATTCAAGGTACGTTTGGAGATTCCAATGAATTTGAACCTAGTTTAATTGTCTTTAATGTCATTTTAAATATCCGACACGGAATTGACAATATGATGGTATAATTTATTAATTGAAGAATCATTTATTTTTTCGTGATCTGCCAAAAGGTTTTGATAATTTCATTCGCTACGTTTTGCCCTTGAACTTGAATTATCCTCATTGTCATTATCAAATCATATCACGACCACATTCTGAAACTTAAACAAAACGAAAATAAAACATAAATCGGAGCAAAGAAGCCAAAAAAGTCAAATGTAATTGTTGTGAAAATGGCTTAGCACGTTGTATGTATTATATTCTCTCAAAACTAACGAACAGGATTGGACTTATCATTCTAAAAGGGGCCTCAGTAAATTATGGACCATTGTTAGCATAGCTCTATAGAACTAGAAAATACTTAAGCCAATGCAAGTTAACAAAGTTAGATGCATTCTCAACCTAAGACGACAACAAAGAATCCTCATTCTTTGCCTTAATTGTCTCTAAGGTAATAAATCCAACCCTGATTATGCTTCATACCTGAATGTGTTAACATTTTGAAACTCATAATAATTTATGTGGGATAAATTGTTTAGCAAAGAAAACAAAACAAAACAACTCTCGAGCTAAAACTAAAAGGGCCAACAGAAGATGATACATATTTAGGCGTCACAGCCATATCTATCTACATGAGCTAGGTTAGTTTGGGTTAGAAAGGTGGCAGGTGACAATGGTATAGTGGAGTGGCAGGCAGGCAACTGGCTGTCTATGGCAAGTTTGTTGTTTTGATACGCGAGTGTTCTCGTAGAAATTTTGAATGCCAGCCAAAATACAGTACAAAACCATAATAAACACAAAAAGCTTAGCTGGCGGCGAATGGCGGCGGCTTTAGGACCGACAGCAGTGACAGTTGCTTGCTTGTTTGAGGTTAGTTGACCTTAAACTTTACAATGCAATTTAATTCTTTGCAGATTAGAAATTATAATTTGTTGTTTTATAATCGAGGGGGGAAGGGTGCGAGGGTGTTGGGAATTATAGATAAATTGCATATTCGATCTTCGGTCGTTAGCGGTGGTGGAGGCGGCGCTAGCACGTGTTATAGAAAAATGTATGTTATGTGAATTAAGTGGATAAACAAAATATTTTCATGACAGGTAAAATTTTTGACAAAAATACAAAAAAAACTTAAATGGAATTTATTGGATAGGTAGGTAAGGTATATAATTTGTATATGCAGGTTTTTGTGGTATTTATTATAATTAACAGTTTAATGATTGAGTTGCATTTGTTTCATGGGTGAAGGAAGCATCAGCAAAAAGCTATACAAAGCTTTTGAAATTGATTTTATGGCGACAAATGTGGGAAAAACTAATTAACCATCTTAATTAAAAGTGATATTTAATTACGTGGTTAATATGAAGACTAGGCTACAGTAAATTATGCACATTTATCAAGAAATCAATGTCCATTAAGATGAGACGTCTAAAGAAAGAAAAAGAAATGCATTTTGATATAACAGTCCTTGATTAAGAAAGAAGGCGGTTGCCAGGGGTTCCGAGAAGATGCAATTAGTGACTTACAAACCTCAAATAGAAATGGATCAAATCTTAAAATGTTTGCCAAATGAAAAAATCAATATGAGAAGAACGTTTTTTTTTGAAGCATTTGCCAATATATAATGTTATAAATGGGAAAGTTTGTTTGTTAATTTGTTTGTTTGTTTGTTTGTGGGACATTCACTTCATAACGGAACAATATTATGACATTATTTTTTGTGTGGAGGTAGTTACGAGGATGGAGATTGTTTTTAGGTTTCTTTTACCGCGGTAAAATATCTCATTCACAGTTCATTCGAGCAGATTCGCCGGTAATACTTATAAATACATAGATAATCAATATATTCTTTTTGAAAACATAATTAGTAGCATATCATTAGGCACTGCCTGATTTTGGACCTATCATCGTGGCCTATTATTAGGCGTTTCTTATAATGACATTAACGCACAAAACTATGCTGAAATACTATTAAAAAAAGGAGATGGGCGATGGTTAAGAACCGATGCCGAGGATTATACTAACGGAAGATTTTTGTAATTTAACTGGGAACTTATTGCAAGTGTCAATCAATTTCACTGTCAAAGGGCAAAACTGGCATCAAGAAACGATGTTGTTTTGAAAATAAAGTCAAACATATTGGATGAAGCAGCAGGAGATATAAGAAAGTATTTGTCAAAACACACAGTTTTGGACTTAAACACAGTAAACGATACAAGACTTCGTGTGACACAACTTGGGCGAAACATTATTAGTGCTAAAATCTTAATTAGCGGCGAGCGTTCGAAAGCATTAAATGTAATCATTCCTCAAATACCGATAATTCCTACAGATTTTCCATTCCAATTGCCTTAAATTCCATATAAAAGTTAGTTTCGTTATGACAATTCATAAGACGCAAGGCCAAACACTAAAAGAAGCGGGGTGAACCTAGAAAAGCTTCCTCATTTTTACATAAGAGAACTTTACTTTAGGTTAGCCTTTGTTTCTTTTGATTGTGAAAATTTTACCTGGAATGTGATATTTTGATTTTCTTTTAACACGGGGACAAAGCTGAGTGGATCGGCTAGTTTAAGAATTATCAAAAACTTGGACTACTCCATCATATGATATGACGTTAGCTCTAGAAAACGTTCCTTGCAAAATAATCTTCAGTTTTGAAACACAATTTCATTTAAACGAATATAAATTGCGTTATTTATCAAGTCAAACCCACCAAAAACTTAAAAAAACGCCACCTTATCCACCCCTTTAAGTGTTATTTTTATGTGGTTGTGTCTCTGAATTACGACCGTCAATTTAAAAACTGACATTTTTTTCAGAGACACGTTGCAACGTTATATCTTTGGTCAAATTCATGGAATAATGGCTAACCACGTGTTAGGTCGGTCGTGCTTTTGACAGACTTCTTACCGACTTTACAATAATTTACGATATCATGTGTCATAAAGCGCGACCTAATAATATGCAAAACGTAATGTAAGTTCAAACCTCGGGAGTTCAGAAGATATTTACGATCTGAAACCGAGGCGGAGTCTGAAGTAACATTTCAGACTGTCTCATTAGAGTCCATTGTGTCTATTCGATTTTTCATAGTCGGAGCGATCGAACTTGTGGTTGAGGGTTTAGCTATAAGGATTTATGATATTTGCCTTCAACGAGCCGGTACCACTAACTGCAAAGCAGATATAACAATCGACCTATGCAAAGTCAGAAGTGAAGAACTTTTAAGTAGGGACGAGATATAGTCCTGCCAATTGATTACCTGCATACATAGATTATGTTAATTAATACCAGTAGACTTTTTCGTATGAGGTTATGTTAAATTATGTCTGTGTCGACCACGTTTTCGCCAAAAGTGTATTCAAGTCCTCAACATATGAGCAAAATCGAGGCCCATACATAAATGTTTAGATTGACTTCAAACTTGAAATACAATTTTAAAGTAATTGAATATTGTTTGCCGTTAATTAATTAAAAAAAAATTCAAGTCTTCATTAAAAATAGTCGATATATAAGTTATGGTCCATTCGACATAAAAGCATATTGTACATTTGTTCAAGGGAGTTTGAAAGATTGAGACCATAAGAAGCTGGAAGAAGGAATTTAAAATTTTTAGAGATAAAAAAGGATACGAAAACATAAAAACTTTACTTGTTGGAATTGTTACATAATTTTGAATGTTTTAAATTAAAAAACGAATTGCAACTAATTACCTAAAACTAATATAATTATTTAACAATATAAAAATATACATAGATACCGCTTAGATTAATTAAACAAAAATAATAAATATTAGTAACAACCATAAAAATAAAATATAAATTAAATAAAATAAAAAAGATTAGTAGGAAAAATTAAAAGCAACTAAAATATTAGTTTAGAAAGAAAAATTATTAAAAAAAAATGATAAATAAACTTTTTATCTGTTTATGCAGTGTGTTTTTGTATTTATTATTTTTTAAACAATAAATATATTTAAATAAACATTTATATATATAACAAATAATTATAAAATAAAAAGAATAACTCAATTAAATGTATGACATGGAAACAAAAACTAAGAAATAAACTTACCTAGCATGTCCTGAATCACCTTCAGAACTTTGCCTTGAATGTTGACTGTGCGAAAAACTACTATAACCCGAACCTTTTGACATCTGTCAAATGTCGAGAGAGGGGAAAGAACAGAAAATGAAAATTAGATGAAATGTTTAAAATAAATACTAGTATGTGAATATGATATCTTTTTATTGACTTACTTGACTAGTATTGCTGGAATTCCTCGAGTGTCCCATCTCTATCATTGATGCAGTCCCAGTATTGCTTATTCCACCTACCCCACTATTTGTTATCACCCCACCTACACCAACTACGCTGCCACTGCCACTGCCAACTCCGACACCACTTCCTCCACCACCGCTACCACCTCCACTACCACCACCACCACCTCCGCCACCACTTCCTCCAGTTCCTCCAATTCCACCACATGGAAGCACTTGTTGTGCGTTAGACAGTGACGTAAGCGATGGCGGTGGATATGTTTGCAACAGTGAGTCTGATGCATTTGTTGCCGGCTCCGAGGACTCTGACAATCCCGAATCGGCAACAATCGATGCAATCAGCGATGCTGGGTCAACATCTGCAAACAGCTCGGATTTCTTTTTCGTTAGCGATCCAAAGCCCGAAGAGGTTTGCGATTGTGAGATGCCATCGTCGCGTGACGAGGAAATTGGCCTATTGCCAGTTGTAGCTCCCGAGCTGGGCACACCAGCTGCATTAGCCTGTGGTACCGCAGACGGTATCGTTGGCGTTTGGTGACCACCTCCGAGTGCATTATTTACTCCTCCTCCACCACCTCCTCCACCTCCCCCTCCTCCACCGCTGCCAACAACAGTGCCAAGATCATCTTGCGATGGAATTTGTTTGCCTGCTAGACTTGGCGTCGGTCTGGAAATCAAAAAAAGAAAATTATTAATAAATATTACTCCAAGAGCAATCAATTAAAAACAAACTTACGCTTTAAAGAGAATATCACCGCTTAGCATGTGCATTTTAATTGACACCCTTAGCATTGAATTATCCAAACGATGACGCTGATCGTAACCCTCGAGCAAACATCTTCTTGATGTTAAACCCGATCCGGCGAATTCGGCAAGATTTAAATCGATAAAACCTAATTTATAATAACTACGTCCGCCTTTCATTTCTTTGCGGATGGAAATTCTTAGGAAGCATGGATCTAGGACACCAGTTGATGCATTTGCTGACATTTTGCATGGGAACTCGAATGAACGGTCCCATTGTACTCGGTGATTACGTACTTCTTCTCTATAAATATAAAAATCGAAAAAAAGAGAAAATAAATAGTGAGGACAAATTTTTCTTAATTGAATTATTTTCAAAAAAATAAGAGGAATATACATACATAGATGACAACGATGAACAAAATCTGATAGTCTAATTAGCCTGTCAAAGAAATTAAATGGAAGTGACACATTTCTCGAAAAAAAGCCTACTGCTTGGTCTGTATAGTGAGTGAATAGCTGATTCCTTAAAGGTTGAAGGTGGGGGGACGGGACGGGACGGTTCGTCAAGGCTTTAGGCAGAAGTATTGGACAAGGATGCCAATTATAATAAACGGGTGAATGGGTTAAAATTGGGATAGGCCAACGATATATATATTTGGTTTCAAAAACTTTTTTTTTAGTCATCGTCAGTGGAGGGTATACGACAAAAATAAAATGTGAGCTAAATTGACATCTCTCTGAACGATATGGAAGCCGGCCGCGGTGGAGAGATAGGAAAGCAGTTTAATGAAATTGAATCAAGTGAGGGTGGTGTATGTTTTTTAATGAGGAATGGTGTTTTTTTAATTGAATTTTTATCTGTTCGTCGGTCTTCCGTCCAATGGAAATTTTAAACTATTTTTTTGGTTGTTGCAAATTCAATTTTTTTCTTTAATAAAAGAAAATAAGTTAAATGAAAATGTAATTAATTCAATTTCATAGTTTGTGTCCTTCGAAAAGGAATTTGAATATTTTTTTTTAATGAATATGTGGGAAGCCAATTGGTTTCAATTTTGAGATGAATTTCAGAAGGATTTGACATTTTATTTTTGTAAGCTGGGTTATTTTATGGTAAGTTCTATTTGAACTTCAGTTGAGGTTTACATTTTCTTTTGGAATACGATATATCGGGTTTTGCAATAAGTAATGGGTGTTTTTTTTTAGACCTGGGGTTGTCAATCTGACAATACTTTTTTCGGAGTTGGTCTTTTTTACAGATGACACTTGATTTATGCTCAGTTTGGTTTGTCATTTCATAACAAATACGCCTACTCTTGAAAAACGTGTGCAAATCGTGGACATTTATTACAAAGATAATGGTTCAGTTCCATAGAGCCAACGACACAATCAACAAATTGTTGAAGGAATCTTTTTATGACGTGGTCTTCAAGGTCATGCGATTTAACACCGTTGGACTACTTTGGGATTATGTGAAGGCGCTTGTCTACGTAGTCAAGCCCGAGACGATTGGAGCTTTGGAAGAGAATATTCGGCCCGGTACTGCTGACATACGGCCCAAAGTGGCGGTAAAAAAAGGTCGAAAATTGGGCCTCTTGGCTGGAATTTAGCAGCGGCCACTTGCCCCAAATTATTTTAAAAACATACAAAAATATTGGTCTGAACTGTTAGCACTATATTTTGATCGGCTAAAATTTGCTGGAATCGGCTCTTGGTTTCTCAAGTTATTTTGGCCAACATTAAAGAGGAATCGATTCAAAACCGATGGAGATGAATTATATGGATTATATGGTATCTCGATTAATTCGGGAAAATATGCGTCAAGACAAGGTGTAATGGTCATCTTCTGATGAGCCCAACCATTGCACCGGGGCGAAACGCATATATGAACACTTGCTGGATCATATTTGTTTTATTTTCATGATTTTCATGATTTTAAATCATTTTATTATTGTTTTGCATTTGTCAATATTCAACATTAAACGATTTCTATTCCACCATTTCCATAGTCGAATAGTGGAATTAACTGTTCGAAATATATTCACCCCATCTGCACTATATGTTTTTGTTATCGATTTTTTGTCAGATAGAGGGAAATTTATAAACAGAACAAATAACAACGGACCAAGGTGGCTACCTTGAGGTACTCCAGAATTGACAATAACCGAGTAAGAATGGTCTTTTTTGAAGACAACACTACAATGTGTATAAGTAAGGTAAGGTTTCCAAGCAATTCGTTTTTCATGTAGTCGGATTTGCTTTAATGTACTTAAAAGTAAAAGTAATGCTGTATAGGAACAATTAAAGAAAAGAACATCAAAATTTTGAGATTCAAACAGTTTTGCGATTAAAAACAATTTGGCTATAGGACGATAGTTACATATAAGATGCTTGGAACCCTTTTTGTGAGTTGGTTTGAAAAACGAATATAGAACCGGAAAATGACAACATTTAAAAGATTGCTTTAAACAATTTCCATAGAAACGGAAAATGAGAACATTTAAAAGATTGATTTAAACATCATCTTCATAAGCACTTTAGGGTTGTGACTTGTTTCTTCTTTTTATATTATTTTTGGGGAATACGTCTAAAATACACCCCTTACTTTAAATTTTCGGATTGAAGTAATACAAAATCATTCCTATTTGAACAGAATTGTTTGCATAGACCAATGATTTAAAGTAACAACATACGAAAAAATGAAGAGTGTTAAGTTACAACAGCAAGGCAGCTAATCGACAGGACTATATCTCGATTTAGAAAGTTCTTCGTATTGAGTTTTCTTAGGGTGATTCTTACAGCAGCCGTTGTTAAGTAACATTGTGTTATGGAAATCATTAAAATCAAGTCCTTGGATTTAACCAAAAAATTACGTTGCAATGGGACTGTAAACGATTTCACTGTCATACAACATACAAACCAATCTACTTTTTTTAGGTGTGAATCAAGTGCATCGCCTTGAGGGACATGAAACTTTTTTAACCTCACTTATATCGAATATTCTCTTTGTTCTACCATCTTCAGCCGTTTAACCCAAACATTTGTGAGTTGTCGTATTGTTTCAACAACTTTACATCTTTTTTAAGCATCGAACGTCGCTTCATATAATAAAAAGCTCAAGTTCTTGAAATAACTTCATCTTGTCAGGGTGCAGACCAAGATCCTATCTTTTCGAAAAACTTGCAATTGGCTGCTTTTGGAATCCATTGCTTTGGGCCGTTTGGACCCTTCTACAAATGAGTTCTTTGAATGGCGCGGGAACTAAACTATGAATGGTTTGTTTTTGGTTCAGTACCGTTTTTATGCCGAAGACGATAGGGAAATACATAATGTGGCGAAGAATTCAACATTCACATAGTACGGCTAAAGAACGGATATCTTTGCTTGAAATAACGACCAAAGCTATAATCGACGGAATATTGATGAGCATTTCTGGTGGTTAAGGGCATAACCCATTCAAATCCAGAACAAAGGAGTCATTATTTTAGTGGAAGCTTGACCCCAATTTTTTCGCTTAATTCAAGCTATAGGTACAGATTAAAAACTAACTTAAATGTAAAATTATAACTATGAGGTCAAAAAAAGTTTGAGGTTATAGGTGCTGATGGTCATTGTATGGCATTTGCTCTAATGTGGGGCTCCTAGCAAATTTTGGTACACCAGGTTGAGAAATTGTCGAGATCTTTTTGGAGCAGAGATAAGTCTTCATGAGCTGCAATGATTTTGAATAATTTCGTATCATCAGCGTAAAGGGATGTTTGACACTCTTTAATTACCATGTCAATATCGTTAGTTAATTAGAAGGATAAAGAGGAGAGGGCCTAAATGACTACCTTGGGGGACATCAGAAGTGGTTACAATAAAATTGGGGGTTGCGGATTTAAATTATACATAATACATATTCACGATTCTCAAGGTAAGAAAGAAGTAATCCATTTTCAGAAAAGAGGTTCAAAACCTAAGAGGGAAAGTTTGAAGGAACTGAATAGTTCATATATGTAGAATGCCCTTAAAAAATGTTGAATTGGAGTTATAAAAAATGTTTTCAATATTTTAGAAAATGTTCCTTGAGATATGAATTAATAAAAAAAAAAATGTGTATTGCTGGAGCAACATCCCACCGATGGTAGTTTTATTCAAGCTTTGGGCGTGTATAAGTTTTATAGATAATAACCAGATTAAAGGGGGCGAAAAAATGTTTGTATAGCTCTTGGACAGTAACTAGATAAGATGTGGAGTTAGAAATCTTAGGAATATACCCGAAAATTCGTAAAGGCATCCTCTAACGAAGACTTTTAAGAAATTCTTAATATTTACGAAATATTTTCATCTGGGAAATAAGTTAAAACACAAGATTGGAGTTCAAAATTTTATAAATCTCCAAAAATAAAGAGTTTGAAGAATATAAGGAATACGGAAGTTAAGTTAGGAAGTTCTGTTGATGATAACACAACTAAAATCATCATATTTTAAATACGTATACATTTTTGGCAACTTTGCGTATGTTATTATTTCGAAACGTTCGTTGTCTGGAAGCTCATAAATAAGGGCAAATGCCATAATTCGCCATTCGGTCTTCTACGCATTTGTGAATCAGGAGTTTTTAACAGGAGATAATTGATAAATAATTTGAGAAAGAGTTCTAGAGACAGGGTAGAACCCTGGGGCATTCCACGGATTATATACGTAGAAAGACTTGAATCCATCCAACACGAAGAGAGATTCATCAAAAAAAGCTTCTTAAATATCAACTACACTATGAGATTACCAGTTGACCTATTTTTCCGAAAGTCGGTCATTAAGAAGCTTTCGATTTTTGAGATTCTTCTTGTGTTTATAATTGAGAAAAATAAAATATTTTTCTTTAGCGAAAATCACAACACATAAAATGTTTTGAAATTTTAAAGTTTGTCCATTTCATATTCATGGTGTTTATAGTGAAAATTCAAAGTTGTCAGTCAGTTCCAATGTGAAAACCTTTACAATTTCTAAAAATTAACTTTTTTCTGTTATGGAAATAAAGACAACGTTAAGCCAACTTACCTTGAACTATATTCTTGAAATGATCCACCATCCAATAAGCGTATTTTAGCAAATAGCACCTCATTAACTAGCGCTACTTCAACTAAATCCTTAAGTTGCACCTCAACGTTGAACTTGTACTTCTTTTTTTTCATCATAAAGGCCATCCCAGGGGCGCTAGGCCCAAGTAATGTCATTCAGTGTTCCGTTTCGGCGAAATATTGTTTCTCTTTTTTTGTTTAAATGTAATTTAATTTAATTTAATAACACAATACTTTTGATTGATGATTTCCAAAAACAAAAATTTAAATAATACTTTATTAGAAATTGGTGTTTTTTCTCTTTGTTGTTTTCTTTGGAGTTTTTAATTTTGTTTTGTCAATTAAGTCTTTTCAGTTATTATTTCCGCTAATGGAAGTTCTATTTTTATGTTGTTCGTTGTTTTTTAAATTTTTTTAAACAGGAAGAGCGTTTTCATTAGAAATTATGAGAGACAACCTTTGTTTATTTTTGTGCTGATAACTTTGGGTTGATTTGTTTTTTTTTTAAATGAAATTCCTTTGCTATTTTTTATGATTCATTTTGATTCTTTCAGACTTTTTTGTGTGAGTTGGATTTAACCTTTTTGTTGTTGTTTCTTTTCTTTATTGTCTGTTGAGAAGCATGCAGATTGTGGAATTAATCTGAAAGTAAAAGAAAAGAAACAAATTGAAAGATGATAAGAATAGAGGAGTATCATTTTTATTTTCTAAATTTTAATGATAATGTACATAATAATAATAATAATAATAAATTGTACATTTAATGCACTGATATCGAATAGCAATCGTTTTTGTAAAATATAAATAATGAGACGGGCGCTAAGAGTTATAGTCAAGGCGCAAAAGTTGGAGCCAATCTTTGTGATAAATTCTAGCAACTAAGGAAGAGTAATGTTATTCAGAACCCATCAGCATCTTTTACATATGGTCATATGGAAATATGGTCCTACCAGAAACCAGAACTCGAAATACTTAGTCAAATATATTCTTATCTCTAAGGCACATTCTGGAAAAAAGCCTTATGGAGAGTTTTTGATTCTGTGTATGAGGAAGGGCGATTGTGGAGACACTACAATCACGAACTTTACGATATCTGAGAAAATTAGCATAATAAACGATAACTATTATAGAAAAATGAAGAAGGCTAAAGGACAATACAAAGCTTTGCAAGTTCCTCTGTCTGGAAGACTCGGCCTTTTAAGAAAGGTCTAAGAACTTGTTGTGAAAGCACAAAAGCTGACTTTTATTGTTGCAATGATGACGATGATTGATTCTTTTCCAATAACTTCAAAACCACAGAGGCTATACTAATACAGTAAATTACTAACGTAACAAAATTCAACACTACCCTAAAGACTATTCGAGATAAGAATTGTTTTGAAGAGTCATCTAATGGCAAAGAGCAACGAAACTAATTTCTTTGATAGCACTATAAAGTAAAGAGAATAAAGTCCGATTTGTCAACTAAAGTAATAGATACGCAATTAAAAATTTAAGGAAAAAAGAATATTCAAAGATGAGGCAGAGTAATTGGAGTATAAAGCTAAAGTTTGCGTTGGACTGTCTAATCGAATTTAAAGTTAACGACCAAAAATGAATTCCAAACAAAGACATTATCATACAATTTGTATCATTAAAATAGAACAAATAGGGAATTGCAATATTTGCCAACAAAAGGAACACGATAATAACGCTGGTCCACAGATCAATTTTTAAAGAAGTAAAATTTCCCGAATTCGAACCTCGCCTTTAAATTTCTTCTATCACATCAGATTTTTATAGTATAAACCTTGAAGAGTTAAAACTCGAAAATATCCCTTAACAATATACATATTGTATGATGCAAAGTTCAAATCTTTATGGTCATTCTCATTAGTTATGAGTCTTTATTTGACTTTATATGAAGCAAACCTTGATTTAAATGTTTTCCAAGTTTTGAAACATAATTTTTGGAGTTTATTTGTGTTATTGAGTTAGCTATCCATGTATACTAAATATTTAAAAATACCGATTTTCAACATTATTTTTATATTTTTCAATATTATTTTTAAAACATGATAGGAGTATGATAGAATAGTATTCGTTACAAGAACAAAAATTACTTTTAATCCGTTTTGTCTTTTTCTGTTGAAAACCGTTTTAACACATAAAGCTCAAAGTTTCAGAAAGATTGATTTGAAAATTTTTGAAAATACTAATATTTCAACTAATTATCGAAGGAAGAGATTATAGATTTGGTAAACCATGACAAAAATGACTTCGTAAATTTAGATAGACTTAAAAAACTTTGTGTTTTTTTTTTAAGACGGACTGCAAAGTGCATAAAATTTACTCTTTAACATTAACATTCAACAAATAGAGTTTTTTTTATGTAAAGAACAGTCTTGTATGTAATCCCATTTTTGAGTTATGTTCGAAAAAGACCTAAACCTCTTAAATTTCGAGGGTTCGTTATGGGGCAGGGTAAACCCGATCCAATCGTCTTGAAAATTTACTTAAAAAATAAGTCAGTTTTCATAAAAGAACTCACGAAATGAATTTTGTATTGTGTTCAACTAATTATTTGATAATTTGACAAAAACGGACTGCTAAATAATGGTGTAAGACTATTTAAAATAAATAAACTATAACTCAATTTAGAAGATTTGGTAAGCAAACTAACAGAATAATCTTATGGAGAAAAAAAAGAGGATGGGATTCGACCCGTACTGATAACTTACGATTGGAGCCTTTTAAAATGATTATTGTTGCCATTTAAAGAAATTCGAACAAAATTCAATCATTAATCAGTAGTTGAAGTTTATTTTTGTCGAGATATCTTGGAAGTTAAACCAACAATTAAGTAAAAGTGTTATTATTGTAGGTTTATATATATATTTTTTAAACTGTCAATTGGATTTTTCTAAAAAAAAAAATACAAAAAGTTAAAAATATTTTGTATAAAATGAAATAAGTTTGAAGTCGATAATCAATTTTAACAGATTTTTAATGTTTTTTTTTCTCTTGGGGTTTTGTTAAGAAAAAATTGTAAATGGGATCCAAAAATCACATATTTTGCATAAGATTAAAAAAGTTTAAAGTCAATATTATTATTATTCTTAGTTCTCAAGATTCTAATGTCGAAAGTCAATTTTTACAAATGTTTGGTACCTTTTTGCTATAGTAAAAAACCCGCCCTCTAAATACCTTTCTACACATCTCGTCAAACATCTCTTATATCTTGAAATATGGTATACTAAAAAAGTGTTCCAAACTCACGAACGTTAGTATACACGCACGCACAGATTTAGATTCTTGTCAAAATTTTTCTTTTCTACAAATCTGACCGATTACAATAACTTCCTATCGGAGGTTTAAAATCATAAAGAAATCTTACGTGGCAAAACTAAAGTACAAATTTAAAAAAGTACTTAAGTTTTATTTTGCTTCGAAATCGTTACTGATACATCAATTATCAATAGTTGAGTCGTGGTTGTCATATTTCAAATGTATTTGAAAAAGTGAAGTGAAGATTTTGACATTTCTAAAAAAAAGGGAGAATCGGTAAATAATTTGTATTTAAATCAGACTTGTAACAGAATAGAATCCTTTCGGAATGCAATCATTATAAATCATTTATTGAATTCAACTTAAAGTTTGCATTCATTCATTTCACCTAAGGATTGAGATTTAAAAATTCACAATCACCAATCATTTGCCCATAAAAAGACTGCAATTATTTGTTCCTCAATAATTTGACTGCAATCGGTTGATTGATTGCAATCTGTTGGAGAATTAAACCCTGTATTTTGAATTTACACCTTGGCAACCCAGCTGCGAAAGCTTTCATTACTATTGTCAATTCCTTTAGTTTTTTCTTTCTCATTACTTTTAACTAGTTCTTACTTTGACTTGAATAAAATTGTACTTATCGAACAGACGTGTCTTCTTTTCGCTCCGATTTAACCTCGATATTTAACAAAGGTTATGGGCCCAGTACTCCAAAGCGTGGTTTAATTTTTTGATTAATTTTTTGGTCTATTTTTTGTGAAAAGTATTAACATATATTTTTATAGGATGAGTTCCTTAACACAGATAGAGAAATTGAGTACTGACAATTATGCAACCTGGTCGGTGCAGATGAAAAGTCTGCTTATTACTTTGGACTATTGGACTGTTATTGAGGTTAAGTGTCCGGAAGATGCTGCCGAGAAATTGAAGTGGGAAGCTGTCGATAAGAAAGCCCTGGCATATTTAACTCTATGCGTAAAACCATCAGAACTTATTCATATTAAGCATTGTAAGAATACCAAAGAAGCTTGGTTGCTTCTTAGCAAATTGTACAATGCAGATGGACCAGCACGAAAAGTTAATTTGTTCAAAAAATTGGTACGTTTTAAAATTGGGTCTAGGGAAAATTTCGCAAGTCAAATTAATAATTTTTGCACAATTATTGATAATCTACATGAGATCAATGTTAAGGTATCAGAAGATCTCCTTTGCATCTTGCTCTTGTGTGGCCTGCCTGATGATATGGAAAGTTTCGTAGTAGCGATAGAAAGCAGGGATAAGTTGCCTACATTCGAGCAATTGAAGGTCAAGGTGCTGGAGGAAGATCGGAGACGTAGTGAAAAAACTGAACCCAATAGCGAAAGTATTCTCGCAGCTAAGGTTCAGAGGATGAAGAAGGTTGATTGAGAAAGGTCAAGTGGCGAGCGACAATCTCTCGATAATGGAATGCACCCAAGATCGCGAAATATGAAAAAGGTAAAATGTTATGCCTGTGGCAAGAGAGGGCATTTTCAATCACAATGCTATTCGAAAAAGAAAGAATCCGTAGCAGCAGTCTTTAGTCTGTCTACGTCATCAGGAAAACTCGATAACCAAACCGTTTGGATTCTGGATAGCGGTGCTTCATCGCATATGACAAATGATGAAAAACAGTTCTCTTCGATGGTTCGATCTAATCAAACTGTTGTTTTACCGTCAGGAGAATGTGTTATTGCAAAAGGTACCGGTGATATAAAAGCACGATCACGTGTTTGTGATATTATTTTGCGCGATGTTTTGTTTGTTCCCAGCCTACATGGTAATTTTCTCTCAGTGAGTAAAATAATTGAAAATGGGAATACTGTAGAATTTAATGAAAAAGAAACAGTTGTGAAAACTAAAGCCAATATTCCCATTCTTAATGCAAAAATTCATAATGGTATTTTTTATGTAAGGTTCTTAAGAAATACTACCGAGTGTGTTAATGGTGCTTCAATTAAGATCGATAAACAGTTTGAATTATGGCACTCCAGGTTTGGCCATCTAAACACTAATGATTTGTGTATGTTGTCGAATAAAGACATGGTACGTGGACTGAAGGTCAAAATGCCTCCAAATTTCAGTTGCAGTACATGTGCGATGTGCAAGATTAATAGAAAGCCATTTCCTAGTTTCAAAGAAATTTTCACCAAAAATGCTCTCGAGGTAGTGCATACTGATATATGCGGGCCGATGAAGGTGGCTTCGCAAGGTGGATCCCGTTATTTTATAACGTTTATCGATGATTTTTCCCGGTACACAGTGACTCGTTTTATGAAACACAAATCAGCAGCTTTCGAAATGTTTCGAGAGTTCATGAATATTAGCGAAAAACAAACTGGGCGCAAAATAAAGTGTGTGAGAAGCGACAATGGACGCGAGTATTTTAACTCACAATTTGAGAATTTATTTAAAGAACATGGAATTGTCCACCAACATACAGTGAGTTATACCCCGCAGCAGAATGGCATTGCCGAAAGGGCCAACCGAACCCTGGTAGAGATGGCGCGGTGTATGCTTCTTAATTCCAGGTCATGTCAAAGTTTTTGGTCCGAAGCACTTAACACAGCCACATATATAAGGAACAGAAGTCCAACAAAAGCCCTGTTATCAAAGACCCCGTATGAGTGCTGGTTTGGTAGGAAACCATCGGTTTCTCACTTCAAGATTTTCGGCTGTGAAGCTGTGTCTTTGAACCACCAGAGGACAAGGTCGAAGTTTGAACCAAAAGGTACAAGTCTTGTTTTTGTTGGTTATGCCGATTCAACGAAAGCCTACAGGCTTTACAATAAGCAAAGCAAATCTATTGTTATTGCGAGAGATGTCATATTTTTCGAGAATGGTGAGCAAAATGTTGTTGGTGAAGAGTTGGGTGTCCATGATAATGAAACGTATGACATATTAGTATATCCAGCAGAGGATGGAACAGTAAGAAACGATAATCTCATTGAGAAGTCTGGAGTAGTTGGTCATGTCACTGAGTGCGAAGTTACTGAAGCTATAGAGGAAAATCATCTTCCAATTGCCTCCGATGATAATAGTTTTTCAGAAGATGATCAAGTTGTTGTAGGCAAACGGAAAAGAGGCAGGCCAAGGATTATACGAACTGGCAACGCTGGACGCCCGAGAAAAAAGTATATCACCGACAATTTGGAGCTCTTGAACGCTGTGACTGTGACTCCATCCAATGTTTATGATGCCATGAAATCAGAAGATAGTATCAAATGGAAATATGCTATGCAGGCGGAGTATGATTCGTTACTTAAAAATAACACCTGGGAGTTGGTAGATCGGCCGGTTAATAAGAATGTAATTGGATCGAGATGGATTTTTTCAACAAAATTTAATCCAGATGGCACGGTAGAAAAATTGAAGGCACGACTAGTTGCGCAAGGATGCTCTCAAGTTTACGGCGAAGATTTTTACGAAACTTACTCTCCTGTGGCAAGACATGCAGCAACACGCCTTTTATTGGCACTATCGGCTAAGCACAAGCTGCTGGTCAACCACATTGACGTCGTATCAGCTTATTTGAACGGGGAGCTAGAAGAAGAGGTTTTTATGGAACAGCCCCAAATGTTCATGAGTGAGGAACATCCGAATAAGGTTTGCAGATTACAAAAGTCTCTATATGGGTTCAAGCAGGCTGGCAGATATTGGAATGAAAAAATCAATTCCCTTTTGAACGACATAGGTTTTCGAAGATGCGAAACAGACAATTGTATTTATTTCATGAATCACCGAAATGAAATCAACATAATATCTATTTACGTCGATGATTTGTTAATAGCCTGTTCTCAAGAAGCCACTATGAAAAATATAATTGAAAAATTGTCATCCCAAGTTGAAGCTGTTGATCGTGGGCCTATTAAATACTATTTAGGTTTGGAGATTCAGCGAAATGGTCTTCGAGGCGAAATTAAAATACATCAACAGAGATATACCTTAGAGTTGCTGAAGAAATGGGGAATGCTGGATTGTAAGGGTGCTGCAACACCATCTGTAGAAGGTTCCATACTAGAAAAATGTGAAGATGAACATTGTTCCGGCTCTAATATCAAGGAGTTCCAATCGTTACTTGGAGGTCTCACATATTTAGCAACAATGTCGAGACCTGACATCGTGCACATTGTGTCCAGATTAGCTCAGTACCATAGTCATCCACACCAAGAACATTTTGTGGCTGCAAAACCGGTTCTAAGATACCTCAAACTTAAACCCAAAGGTATGTTAACTTATGTTCCCAATAATGAAAATCTTGTATGCTTCACAGATGCTGACTGGGGATTAAACCCAGTAGATAGAAAGTCCTTGAGTGGTTTTGCTCTGTTCTTTTGTGGCTGCCTTATTGCTTGGGAATCGAAAAAACAACCCATTGTTTCCTTAAGCACGATGGAAGCTGAATATATTGCAATGTGTCAAGGAGTTAAGGAAGTTGCTTTTCATCGTAGTCTATTAAAAGAAATTGGCTTCAACGATTATGCTGACAAAGCTTCTACAGTGATGTGCGACAATCAAGGAGCTCAGTTCGCAGTAAAGAATCCAATTGTTCATAAACGAAGTAAGCATATCGACATTCGTTTTCATTACATCAGAGAAAAGTATATGTCTGGCGAAATTGATATCAAGTATGTACCATCATCAGAGAATGCTGCCGATATATTTACAAAAATTTTGTCATTGAAAAAACATGAACTTGCTTGTACGATCTTAAAGATTGTCTTCTTGTAAAACTAATGCTATATCTTTACGTTATTTGCTTAATGAATTAAGATTTAATTCTATTTTTTTTATTTTTGTTTTGTATAATTATATAATTACTCTGAATACAAATTGATCATTATGTATCGCACTTGGGTTGAGGCGGAGTTTGTTGGAGAATTAAACCCTGTATTTTGAATTTACACCTTGGCAACCCAGCTGCGAAAGCTTTCATTACTATTGTCAATTCCTTTAGTTTTTTCTTTCTCATTACTTTTAACTAGTTCTTACTTTGACTTGAATAAAATTGTACTTATCGAACAGACGTGTCTTCTTTTCGCTCCGATTTAACCTCGATATTTAACACAATCATTTAAAACTTCATGCATTCTGTGCATTTACTTAAAGTCTTTACATTCTTTTAAATTTTTTGCATTCACTTTCCTTGCATTTACTTGAAGTCCTTGCATTCACTTCAAAAATGATTGCAGTCTTTTTAAAGGTAATTGGTGATGCTGAATTTGAAGTCCCAATATTTTAGTGAATTCAATGAATGCAAACTTTATGTCAGCCATAAAAGATTGCATTCCCAAAAGATTGCATTCTTTTACAGGTCTGATTCAGATCAACTTAAACATTAGGAAGGTATACAAAAAGGTTTAATCCTATTTCAGTGGAAACTTCAGTTAAGTTACTTTTAACATACAAGATTATAAAACTGAGCAATAATTGCGTTGAATTTGGCTTTTATAAAATTATATTTATCACTCATTAAGCCACCAAATAAAATATAAAAGGACCCTTAATAAAAATAAGCTTAATGTTAAAATCCTTCTTCCTATATTCTCTTATCTTCCACCCTGAAATTTTTCAAAGAATTTACCTGTTATTGTCTCTATAATTTTTCATGCTTTTAAAATAATCCTCGGTTGATCCTCCGCACATAACATTCATCCATTATCTATCCTATTTAAGAATTTCAAAAGAAATAACCGTTCATTCAGCAACTAAGTCTAAGCCTCTATCGGAAACGTGCTTATCATAACACACCGTTATAATAAATACATACTCGTACGTCATATCTTTTAATGTTCGTTAAGTACGAATATATCCTTTAATGACAGTCATAAGCATAACAACAGCCACCTTTCTAGTTATCTTTAAATTGTTCCATATAAACTGCTGCGCCCTGGCGGTCGGTACCGCCATTAACTTAATCACCACCCTCTCTCTCATTCACTCTCTCACTCCCTCACATCTGTCATTGTTAGACCACAAAATAAGACTTACCCTATTTTTTTTGTCTCTGTTGTTTCCATGCATATAATACTTTTATAATCTTTCAGAAATAACAGTAATTTTTTTCCAATTGACCTATTTCCAAGCTACTACCAACTTTCCTTGTGTCCTACACAACATGACAGCCCGTCTTCTGTCTGTCCAGTGTACTCGTATCCTATACCATATCAGTCCTCATTTTTTTGCAACAACAACATTGGTTATGGGTATAACATGCCTAGGCTTGGTGATGGGCATGGGACTCGTACCTATTACATTTTTAACCCACTCTCCAGTTCATCCGTTTAACATTATTACTGTCACGATACCATATTCCCTGAACGATATATGCGGGAAGGCAAACGATTTCCATTGAAGCTTTTATCAAGATTAATTTGTTGGGTCTAAATGTAGGTTATCACCCAAAAAATAAAAACCAAAAAAAGAAAAAGTTGCACACGAAAAAGCATTTACGAACATAGCCAGCCGCCCCCGGATACCGATATACTTAAACATTAAACATTATATAAATGTCAAATTAGGCGTTTTTCGTTGAAGGTTTATATACTCCTTATATTTATATATCTTTCTTCAAAAGGGCACTCCTTGAACACTAAAAGCAAACAAATAAAGGAGGGGTAGTCTTTCTTTTAAGGGAGTTCTTATTCTTGAGAAATTAATTGACAAAGAAGGAAGAACGTGGGTAGGGTTTAAAATAAAAAGGAAAAAACACTAAACTGCCACATCACCACTGCTTGTACAACCTGTCACTTTGAGGATTTTATTGGTGAGGGGATTTTTATAAAGAAAAAATAAACGGTCTTCTTCAATATTTAAAGAAGGAGCTTCTGACGGACATGAAAATATTCACACATAGTGACAGTTTTTTAGGATATAATATTTATAAAATGTCAAAATTATAACTTTGGTGCAAATGACATTTTGAATTTTGTATTTATTTTTAAAGCAAATAAATGGTGACAGATGTAAGAGATTGTTTCTGTTAGAAGAAATCATTGACACACTTAACTTTAACCCTTGAGTCAAAAGGAGAGCTTTCATTTTTAGCGTTCAGCCATATATTGATGTTTGAGCTGTCAGCGTATATTTGCATTTGAAATAATGCTTGACATTTCACATTTTATATTTAATTTATGTATATACAAACGTCACTTTCGTGAAAGTGACATTTAACTTAGATTTTGATTATGTATTTAGTGTTTGAGATTTTTCTGTTTCAAAGAAAATTATTGGAACAAATCTTAAAAATAGTAAAACAATGACATTTCCTTCGTTCCTAAGAAGAACTGTCATTACTTATACGTAAAATAAAAATATATAAATATTGCAGTACAAAAATTATTTTGAACTTTCCATATTGGAAATAGTTAAAACAAACTGCATTCAGTAACGCTACGTTGTTTTATACATTCATATTGTACACTGTTTTTGTTCTACATGTTAAAACTGGAATAACAAAAACAAATATTTTTTCAAAATTAAAAATAATTCTGATAAAAAATTGAACGCAAACATTTTTCTTTAGAGTTTAGAATAAAGAATCGCATTTGTCAGTTTATTGGAGTTTTGCTTTTGTAGCCCAGAGCAGAGCCTGAACTTTCAAACCAATTATTATGTTTCTTTTTTACCTTTGAACGTTCAGATCTCCAAATTTTTTGAAATTTCTTTCTTTCGTTCTGAACTAGTTCTGAGCTTATTCTGGGTTCGTAAAACGCCGAGCAAATTAAGTAAAAAGCTGTGAGTGGCTGACTTCACGTTTGTATCGTGTGGTATGAAAGAGAGAGATGCAAAATTCTTAATGGCTGAATCACAAACACGCTTCAGCTTCGGCTTCGCCTGCCGTTTACGAGTTCAGCCATAGGAATTTAATACATGCTATCACAATGGAACTTCGACCTCACGTTTCGTTTGACAATCGTAAGGAAAAGAACGTAATGTAACGTAATGTGACTCCAAACGGAAGCTCTAGTTCAATTATCTGAACATTTGCTTTGTCTGACAGCTCAACAGCTGTAAAAAATTGTCAACAAACAAAATATTTTGCTCTTTGGAGGGATGAAATAATAGAAATGTCATTCAAAGTAACCTCGAAGCAGGCCCACCGAAGCTGAAGCGTGTTTGTGATTCAGCCATAAGTTATTGACAGTTTATTTCTCCAGTGTATTTCATAAATAAGTCGGAGAGCTCTGATCAATAAATATGTAAGTGCAGAGAGCGTGTTCGATGTGCTCAGGTTATGCTCAGTGGTCCGCTTTGAGCTTAAAAAAAAGACGCCTTAATAGTGGCCTGGTCGAACAGAACACGGTTCGGCGGAACGAGATACATTTTGCCCGTCGCGTTCCCTGTCTCTTACGGAATTATATGTTGTCGATCAAATAGAATCCACGATCAAGGCAAGCGATTGAAAATGGAACGCGACGGTCAAATTTAAGTTGTAGATTTTTACAAAGAACGCGACGATCAAACGTCAAAACATAAAGAATACAAGGGAAAGACGAAAAAGAAAAACCTAACTTTTGTCGTTTAAAAAGGACACCGGAATTTTTCTTGCTGAATTATGTTTTGTCGGAGTAAATTACAAAAGCAAAGAAAAGAAGTTGCCTTGACTTTTTGAATTGGCTGAATAGAACGCCGCCGGAAGCTGACCGCGTTCTGTTTGACGTATATTAAGGACAATAGCACGTTCTGACCGTTACGCCAGACCATATTCTGTTTGATTAGGCCTTAACTGTTTGTTGAGATGGTTAAATAACTTAAAGTTGCTATTTTAAATGTACCGCACATGTTAATTATATTAACAAAATAAGAAAAACAAAGCTTCATTTAAAAACTAAAAATAATCCCGTTAAAAACCTGAACGCTGACATTTTTTTAGAGTTCAGAATCAAAAATCTTATTTGTCAATTTATTAAGTGCGTGTCCAGATGGTTTTTTACTTAAAGTTGATATGACACTTAAGCTATAATTTTGAATTAGATAACAAATTTTATTTTATTTTGACATTTTTCATGAGGAATTGTATTTTCGGTTCATAACGAATTTTTTGTTTCAATATAAATTTTTTAGAAAGTAATAACAAATTTTGAAATATGAGAGTTTGACATTTATAAAGAAAAATATGTTTTCTTTTATTCTAGTATTTGAAAACGTCAAAAACTATTGAATGAAAAGACATTTAGTTTTGATATCGATATTATTAAATTTTATTAACACCAATCTTAAGATGTCAATAAAAAAACTTTTTACAAACTTTTTAAACTTTCTGAAAAAATCTTGTTTTAAAAATGACCCTGGTGTGTCGTATTGAACATGTGTCAATAAAATTTCACCTAATTTATCAACCATCCAAAAAAACAACGAGAAAAAGAATCCCATTCAAGGACTTTTGCTACTACTGCTGCTGCTGTTGCTGCTCATCAATCTATTCGACAGTTTGACAAAAGCGAAAATTGTGAAATCAAATGACAGCATGACAATCAATGTCGACATGATGGCGAGCGATTGACGATTTGTAATTAAGATAAAAAGCATTTCTTTTTTTCAACGCAACGCAAATTACGACAAGGGTGACGCATTAATTAACATATACTTACCTACAAATACAATATACTCAGGAATATCGTCGTCCATTCTTTAATCCTACTATTTTTTTAAGTCTGAAAATGGAGGCGAAATCCATCAAAAAGCAATATCAACTATAGGTCTATATGAGTTTCTTAAGTAGTTTTGACATGCGAATTTTTACATTTTTGGAATGATAAAGAGGATAATTTTGTTTGTTGGCGATGGTCATAAGGATGAGAATGACCTACCTTCAACTTATATTAGAACGTGATATATGGGTAAGGCTTTTGTGTTTTTTTGTTTAGAATTTTGCTTATGGTTATAAAGTTTATGAGACACGTTTACGTGGGTTTAGAGTGCGTGTGTTAATATTGTTGTATTCTTTGTTTTGTTTGATAGCCTTAGAACTTTATAGACATCATTTATTTCAATAGAAAAACTAACTTCTGAATAACCTATACTTTTCGATGAATTGAGGCTTTTGTTAAGTAGACTAAGCTTGATACCAATGTCTGTTCCAGTACATTATTGTTTACATCGGGAGTGGGGTTAATTGAAGCAGCTAAGTTGCTAGCAACAAAAAATTATTGGAGAAACTTAGTTGCCGGAGTTTTCAATCTGTCATTGTGGCATGAATTCAATATTTTCTATTTGCATTTCATTCCAAGTCAAAACAGTACCAAGCGTTTTACTGAAAAATAGTCTGTTTATTCGGTTGACAGAGTTTGTCCCAATTTTATTGTCCAGACGATTATAGCAGATTCGATTTTGAATACGCACAGAAGATTAATTTTGATGAAGAAATTGTCAACAATTATGTCCTTAATACCGATATCTGACAATTTTAAACGTTCATTTGAATGGCTTAGTAAAAACCCAATTTTTTACTGACAGATGGTACAATAGAATGGTTTTTTGGTACGTAAATATGTTACATATCAAAATTTGAGACGGAAATTTAAAACTACAAATTAGTTAAAAAAATTAAGTCCGTTTTGAGTAAAACTATTCAAGTAAGGATTGAGTTTTGGATTGTGAAAAATAGGAGTGCAAAAAAAAATAAATATGTAGGATGTGTTTATGATATTTAATTTACTTTGTGCTTCGTCTGCACTAGACTCAATGTACATACATATGATATACTTTTTTGTTATTTTCACATTTATTTATAACTGATACTTTTAATCAGATATTGAAAACAAATAGAGAGCACAGTTTTCCTTATTGAAGTATACTTTTCAATTCTAAGGATAAGTCCAAGAGGATCAACTTGTAATTATTTCGTAATCTTTTCAGAAACCTTAACAGATTACACGGTCTATCGTTTCAAGAACGTGAATGCAAACATTTTTCCTCCACATTCATTTATTTATACTTTCAATGAGAAGTGTTTTTATAATATAAAACAGTAATATTGAAAAATAAATAAATGTATTGCAAACTTTCACAAATCAAATCGATTGATCATTTATCAAGCTAAATCATAGATGGTTTGATTTTCTGCAACCAAAATTTATAAAATGTGTGTGAAACATAAATCTAATTTCTAAACACACACGTACACTGCAGGCTAAAAGTTTGAGCCCAACGTAGCTAACTGACGTCTATTAGTAAAAAACTAGTTCAAAATGGAAAAAGTTGCGGAAAACACTATTGAAAAACTTTCTGCCATTATCACAGCGGGAAGTTGCTTTGCAGTTGAAGATATCGAAGGACTGCGGTTAACTTACCATTAAGCGGCACGCTAAAACCAGACTTCTTGATGATGAACCACGCTCAGAATGACCAAGATCTGCTAATAGTTATAACACGCAAACGAAACAGGTGAAAAACAGCACCGGAAATACGTGCCGAAATAAGTACAACACGACTTATGCAGCTATCATTAACAATGGTCAAACGTATAGGCTAAATGATGCTACACCTATTAGACCAGTTGCAGCATAGAGACCGGACGGAAGAAGATTTTAGCAGAGTTATATAGAGCGATGAATGTAAGTTCGAGGAATTTGGCACAAATGTGATGGTTTTTATTCGACGCAGCGCTGAACAAAAGATGCTTCCTGACTGTATAATTCCTAATGTCAAGCATGGAGATGGTTCTGTAATGGTCTGAGAGGATGTGTTTCTTTAAGTGGAATGGGAGAATTGACTCGCGTTATTGGAAATAAACAACGAGGCGTACAAGAAGATATTGGAAGAAAATGCTGAGATCTCTGGAAGCAGACAATGACAATACACACGTTCTTATTTTGCCAGAATTACTTCAATGATAAAGAAGACGTAGAAATCTTACAAGTCAAGACATGGCCACCGCAATCACCGGATCTTAATCCTATAGATTTATTGTGGGATGAGCTGGATAAAAGGTTCCGGGATCAATGCCCTTCATCGGAATTTGCGACGTGGAATGCATTACAGAATTGCTGGAACAATATACCAAATGAAACAATTTAAAAAAATATCGGTTTGACCACCCAGTTTTTCTTTTTGTTAAACAAATTTAGATGTTTTAACAACAAAATTAAAAATATTTGTTTCTTATTTTACATTTTCTTCTACATACTTATTATTAGTAATTATTATTGTTATTATTTTATTTGAAAGTTTTTTCGATGCTAGAATTTGGGTTTCCTTCTTTAAATAAGAGTGGACTCAAACTTTTGGACTGCTGTGTATATGATGCGCAAGGGTACTTACGTACAAATTCGAAAATGAGAAAGGCTCTGAACTTTTAAAACCTGCATTTAAATGAATATTTCAATTCCAGAGAAAAATTCTGAACACACCCATGCAAATACATTGAAATTTGAAGTTACAAATGATTTGTTGACAATGCCTTTATTTTACTTTAGTTAGCGCAACAGCCCGGGGTGCTTCCGGGCTTATAGTATTAGGTTTCGTCAGTGTACTTCATCTCTAGATTGCTGTCTCCTGTTTTATATACCAAGTTAGCGTGTATCAGCCTTAACTTGTTCGCTCTACCGGAGATGAATTCTGGCCGTGCTTTTTGTTCTCTCTAGCTGGTTGTTAAATACTTTTAGAGCTAGAGCTTAAATATTTTTTCCAGTGACAAGCGCTGTACAGTTCGTACAGTTCATGGCTGTATCTTCCTCTTGAAGATACCAAGGGAGCCTTCATCCCCTTGAAAGAGGGTCCATACTTCTGCATCATACAGCAAGACCGAGATGATGAGTACAATCTCCTTGGTGGATATAACTTCTTCCCATAATGTCAAAATCATCTGAATATCCAAGATACTATGTGTATTTTTGAAAGATAGTGCCATTCGTTAGGTCGTGGAGTTGCGCACTACTCTCTAACCATATTGAAGCAGCTACATGACAGCGCGTTGTAGCCTTGTCGTTATCCTCTGGTGGTTTTGAATGTAGCTATGGAATTTCTTCCAATTTTGACGGAGTGGCGAGCATTCTCTTACGTCATGTCATTCTAATAAGGTGTATTATCTTGGCAGGAACACCAAAACTCGATATAGCATGGTATAGCTGTCCTTGTTAACACTGTCATTATAGTCTGCTTTGAAATCGATGAAGTGGCGATGAGTATCAATGTTGTATTCTTGGGTCTTCTCCAGGGACTTGGCGTAAGTGGTTTGAAGACACACAGGTAAGTGCCAATCGATTCTTCATTAAATGGCTTTCACATTACCCAAGATCGTGTATTGTATGCAATGTTTAAAAGATTAATATTCCTGTAGTTGGAGCAAAGAAGGCGATCACCTTTTTTATGGATCGGGCAAATAGTGCTTAAATACCACTCCTCGGGTATACTTTCTTCGGACATAATGTTGGCTACAAGTTGGTATATGCTCCTTACCAAATCATCTCCAACGTGCTTGAAAACTTCCGTCTGTAGCCCATCACCACCGACAGCTTTGTTCGACTTCAGCCTGGTGATTGCTATCTTGATCTCATTTAAGTCGAATTTGTGGAACTTCTGATAATTAACTAAATGGATTTATTGATTCTGCTCTTTGGCAGGATCCTTTTAAGCAGATGCTTGAAATAAACAAATTTTAAGCATCATATTGTTGACAATGCAAGTGGTATCAAATTAAATTATAACTGAGTTATTATACTGAGCATAGCGTTTTATTGATACTTGTACTACTGCACTAACTATGTGTTACCAAAAAACAAGGCAAATATAGTAGGACGTGACATTTTCATAAACCTACTCGTAGATTAATAAAAAAGATAGGTTTTTCAATAAATACGATGCAATATTCAGGTTCTACACCAGGTGGAGCAGTAACTCCATATGATATATTAATGTGCATTTTAATTTGCAAATGGCGTCATTTGCCAAATGTCATCTTAACGTGCTTTTCTATTTTGCAAATGGCGTCATTTTTGATCAAAGTAACGTTGAGAACCATTGACTGCAAATGTTTGTATATGAATCATTGTCTCGGTTCTTTTCCGTTTTCCGGAGATTTGCAGCCTGCTGACAGAAAATCAGAGTGCATTTTATTTTGATTTTGTGCGAATGAAATCAAAAACTAAAAACGACTATATCCATCAGTTTTACGTTCGTGTAAATGCAGATTTATTTATCTCTTTTTTGCACTTCATTTAATACAAAAGAAACACACTCCACAAATTGTTTATCTCATAAACAAATCATTGTGTTAAAAATCAATGAACAAAGAACATATTTTTTCAGTTGCAAAAAACTCATGAGATTTTATAAACATACACATTTTTAAAATGATGATTGTAAACAAAATAAAAAATGTTTTCCTTTAAAATTGTAAATTGAAGTGAAATTATCATAAATTGCTCAAAAAAAAATATCGACAGGAATAATAAAAAAAGAAAAAAATTAAATTCGCACAAATAAGTACGTACGTCGAATTTAACCTTGCTGCCAATTTAAACGCACATCCATAGATCATTTGAATGTAAATAAACATTTTTGCTGAACATTTGCTTTTTTTCTGTATAAATAAATAATAATACAAAAAAATATTAACCACTTTCAATGTCAATAATTGAAATATATTTTTTTTTTTTGAATTAATTACATATAAATGGCATAAAATTTGAGTATTGGAATATTTGTATGAGAATTATTAATTAACTTATACTTTTTGTTCCTCTTTTTCAGAACTGTCTCTATTTAGTATAAAATTTGAAGGGTGTGTGGGTTGAAGTCAATTTAATAAAATTTTAATATTAAAATTAATAAATTCCAGCACAAATTAACAATTTGATTTCTCATGTCTCAAATATATATTTCTACGTTTTATTTTTTTTTTCTATCTACGAGTATGAAGAAAACTTTAATTAGAAATAATTTCTGTATTTGGATACAAACTCAACTGGCAACTAACAATTGACGACTATTTGCACGCGTGAATCAATTATGACAGCAGGGGTCAAATGTGTCAATTTGTGTTCTGTTGTGTTGTTATGGAATTTATATCAAAGTCAATCTGTTAGAAGACTATCAAGTCGTGATTGCATCAATTATTTTTTAAATTTGTTTATAGCTTCCGATAGGTAGTTTTGATTGAGAAGGTTACATTTTTCTATTTTTCATTATAATTCATACAAATTCTCATAAAAATAAGAATCTATGATAAATCGGTACATACATATTTAAAACTTTGAGAATGATTTTTGAAAAAAGGTTTCACTTGAAACAATTTTTAAATGAAAGTGATTTGTATATTAAACGGTAGACCAAATAGAAGCCTATTTTTAAAAATACAGGCAGTTACTGTGAAAGGTTTTCGCTATCGCGAAATGATAATGAGCTTTTTATGGTCCGAATTGAAAGATATACATAGATGTGGACTATATGTGGTTTCAACATGACGGTGTCACTTTCCACACAGCTAAAGAAACAATGGCTCTTTCGTGCGTGTTATCGCACGGCAATGCCAATTAGCTGCCAAAATCATTTGATTTGACACCTTTGGATTTCTTTCTTTGGAATTATTTGAAAAGGTATACGTCCATTAGCCAGCAACAATTCAAAAGCTAAAGGATGAGATAATTCGGCATATTAACGGCATCGAACCTATATGCCTTAGCGTCATCAAAAATTTGGACCATCGGATGGAGGTGTGCTGCCGAGGTCGCGGTTGCCATTTGACCGATATTTTGTTCCACACATATTTGAACTATACCAATATTTTCATAATAAAAATAAATGACAGTAATTTAATAAATAATTTGTGTTTTATTCAAAATCAACATCGGCCTTTAAAATGTAACCACCCTTTAGAAAAGAAAGATCTGTATTTGTATATTTTAAGCCTATTATTCTTCTAAAACCTGAGTAGTGATAAAATCGTACCTTGGTGGTTTTTTATCAGATAATTTATGCTGGCACAAGCTTTTTACTTCTTTGAGCGTGACAAATGGATTTTCAAAATTATTCTTTCTTATCCAAAAAACTTTAAGGGATCTGTAGTCGTATATCCTGAGAATGGTTTTAGTTCGTTATTACGACGTACGGTCTTATCATATGAAATTCTCGTAGCTTGCCAAAATCCCCATGAAGAGTGTTAAAAAATCGAAGTCACGCAGTAAGGAAGCTATGCCCTAACAAATTACAGACTTTTGCAAAATCTTCTTCAGTTGGAGACCGCCTTGGAGGGCAATAAATAGCTATCTTAAACTCTTCCATTTTTATACCAATACATAAATTGTTGATAATTGCATGTTTTTCCTTAGTAAATGTTCTTTGAAAGATATGACTTTAAAATAATTACATTAAAAAAAAAAAAACATGTATTTAAAATTGGCTACAATTTTAAGAAAACATTTATTGTAAATATTCTAAAGTTTTTTAAGTTCCAATAAATTGGCTTATTACAAAACATACTTAAGGACACCAATGGAAGTCATCAGTGTTGGTCGAATCAAAGTCTCTTTTTGAAATTTTGAACAATTTAGATTTTTTGATCCTCCGCGCCGCCTCGTCGTCGGCGTTTGGTTCACATTAGACTCACGCGTTTCCAAAAGAATAAAATAAATGGTGCAACAAATTGCCGCATTTAAATCACAGCACTGCCACACTCCTCCTCTTGAATCTAAAATTTACTGCCATTATGTAACATTCATTCTTGCGATAAATTCAAATTTGCACTAACGAATTGAGTTAGTTTAGCATTGAGACATATAAACAAATAAAAAAGGAGGAAACAATATCACAATAATGTTGCTTGTGTTCACGTTCTGTCTGCATGAATATTAAAAAATAAAAAAACAAGAAACAAGAAACAAATTAGAAATAAAATTGCTATACAAAATTAACCCCTTGTTGTTTAGTGTGCTATAATACATAGAATAACGAGGGTTGTGAATTAGATAGAACAACAAGGAGGACCGTGAATATATAGCAACAAAAACAATAACAGAGCAGCAAAGGAAAATAAAACATAAACATTAAAAAATTGATTATTAAATCATGTCCGGAGGAAGTTGTTACTTTGTTGTGCAATTTTTTCTATTTGACTGTTACGACGCACGGCGGCGGCGGCGACGGCGACAACAACGAGAAATTATGTGACCAAAACAACAACTAAGGATGGTGATGATGGCCAGTGGTCAGTCTTTTCAGTCACATGGCAATTTTTATTAATAAAAATATACCTAAATAGATAAAAAAAATCTTTTTCACTTAATCAACAACGACCAGATGAATTTTCATATCGAATTAAAAATTTAATTGTTTCATAACCTTGCTTACACAGCTCACAAGTCGCAGAAACACACATCACATAAGCATGACATAAATCATCGACATCATGTTACATAACTTTGTCACATATTTGTTTATAAGGGAATGATGTTTATTATTTATTTATGTGCTCTTCAAGAGTGTTTCTGATTTAAAATTCGCATTCGCACCAAACCACAAATCTTAAATATGCAAATTATGTGGCAAAAACAGTCCAGGTCAGTTGATTTAAGACTTTTTTGAATTATAATATCTTTTTACTAATATTTGATATTTAACCGTAGTTTCGTAAAAATAGGGTTAAGAAGAATTTTGGTTAATATCAGCAATTTACCTGGTTTTTCGGGATAAATGACTGAAACCACCTCCCAATTAAAGAATAAGTTAAAAGTGAGGAGGATTTGGCATGTGGACTTTTCTCAAAAAGTGTAGACACTGGAAGCACTTTCGTTATGAAAAAAGGAAGATACGATTACGATGGATTTGAGCTACCAACAAATTTAATCGTTGTGTTAAATAGAAAAAAGTAATTGTTTTTGAGTACAGTTAATTTAATATTTGAGATAACTAAACTAACTGCAGTTTCGGTATAAGGTAGTTTTAGTTATTTTAACTGAACTATAAAACACAGAGATTTGTTTTTAAATCATAATACACTTTAAATATTCGTGAGCAACAAACCTTTAATTTTTTTTTAATTATTTTCTAAAGTCAACTGAAAGGAGGTTTTGACAACAATATTGAAGGAGTAATTAACAGTGTCAAATCCTTTTCTACCCTTTAAACAAATTAACTTTTTTATCAGAATGTATCAAATATATATAAAAGAAAACATACGTCTTGCAATGTTAACGAAGCCAACATCCAAGAGGCAATTAAAAATATTGAATCCATTAACATTGTTCCTAAAAAATATGGTATAAATCGTACCACTTTAATTTTCCGACCCAAGAAAAGACATGAAGGGCAGTCAATCAATCGCTTTGCGATTATTTTAAAAATGCCCTGAGCTTGATTTTGTTTAACATATTAACTTACAGAGGACTAACATTCCAGTGAAATGGATCTTCCTCTAGATCAAAACCAAAAATAAGTACTGTTAACCAGTCAAATCCAGTAGTACCCGTGGCATGATGGTTAGTGCGTTAGATTATAAATGTCTAGAAGTCGGAGACAATTTTGTTCCGGACTCCGTTGGCTAGGGCCACGTGGGATACGTGCAAGAATTGGCGCAAGATGGTCATCGTTGATCTTCACGGGCAGCGATTAGCGAGCAAAAGTGTAGTGAAGTACCTCGGTATCTGGTTAGATCAGTATTTATATTTCGACAGACATATAAATGCTGCTCTGACCAGGGCCAGAGGAGCCTTCGCTCTGACGAAACGGCTGTTTTTTAGCAGTCGGCTTGACTCCAGAGTGAAGGTAATTTGCTACATGGCCCTCATACGGCCGATGATCGTTTATGGTTGTCCTGTGTGGTTCAACGTTGCCCCTTCCCAGATGGAGAAGTTTCGGGTGTTCGAGCGGCAGTGTTTACGACGCTGTACCGGCTTATATCAAACAGCCGAATCTTCTTACGTTCATTACTATTCCAACGATGTCCTATACAACGGGGCTCGAATCAACAGAATTGACAATTTCGTGATAAAACTCGTTCGAGGTCACATTGCAAGAGCTATGTCTTCGACCAACAATTTAATTTTCGGGGCGTTCTGTCCGAACGACGAGTATTTTGAAAGTGCACGCTTGAGCGGCTTCATTCCACCAGAGGCATTCCTCTTTTTAGACAGATGCGGTCTGATACAGGATAGATTGGCAGTTTCGCTAATCTACAACGTCAGACGACGAACCGTGGATAGGCGACTCCTGTACAATCGGGACGTCATGGCACAAGGCGGAGCAGAGCTCCTTCGGTTCAGTAGGGCTGTGTCCGAACGGGACCGAACTGATAGGGTGAAGCAGGAGAACCAGTTTTGGTGGCTTCAATCGGCACTTGATAGTGGGTAGTCGGGATAGGGTTTAAAGCCTTGGCCGGCTTACATACTTGTTTTATAGTTTTAGGGTTTAGTTTTAAGTAGAATAGGCATGGTGGCACAAACAAAAAATACAAAAAAAAATACAAAAAAAATACAAAAAAAAATACAAAAAAAAAAGGAAAATACAAAAAATACAAAAAATACAAAAAAAAATTAAAAAAAAAAACAAGGAATAAAAAAAAAAAATATATGAAAAACAAAAAACGTTTGATAGTTAGATTTGCTGCTGTGGTTGTTCTAGTTTTAAGTAGTTTATAGGTAGAATAGGTTGTTTTAGTTAGCTTTAAGTTTTATATTAAGGACCTTATTTTAAGTAGTTTTTTAAGTAAAAATAAAAAAGGATATTGATATTAGTTTTTTTGAAATTTTCTAATGAATAAAAAAATAAATAAAATGGAATTGAAGTTAAATAGATCTTAGGGCCGAAAGGCATTAACATTAAGTATTATTGTTTAACTTAGAGTGTCCGTATGGGACCAGTAAGTTAGTTGTAAGTTATGGTTAATTAGGCTAGTTTTCTGAATTTTTGTCTAGCTTTAAGATAGATTTAAGATTGAATTAATAAAAATGAATTTGAAAAAAAAAAAGTGCGTCAGATTGTCATGCTTCAGGTCTTAGGTTCGATCCCTGCCTGTGCCAACTAAAGTTTTTCCCACGGGTACTGCCTCTTGCGAGGAATTGACAAATCCTTCAAGAATAATTCTTGTCATGAAAAGTATTTTCTCAAATTAACCGTTCGGATTCGACTTAAAACTGTAGGTCCCCTCCATTCCTGACAACATTACACGCACACAGGAACGGTTGAGAGTCATTAGTTTTTAACGGCCCTAATTTAGTTAATTTATTTCAACCATTCAAATCCTTCTGACTTTACACTACATATTTCAAAAATGTAATTAGTGCAGTATGAACAAATCAGAATGATATACAAATAAATTCTTCTGTTATTTAAATTTTAGTTTTAAAAAGCCAAATTGTAATTTTAAAAACTTCGAAAACTACCCCATAAGTAAGTATTGAAGTTAGAACAGTTTTTTTTTCTGTCAAAATCTTCGTAACGTTGATCCAATTTTATTTTTCCTAAAAACAAAACTGACCTTATCATTTTACCAAATCTGACTTAAGTTTGAAGTCAGTATTTTTATTTTATTGCACAATTTTATATTCTTAATATGACCTTCAATTGGATTTAAATATATATAAATTATAGCAGATGTCAAAAACTTCATTCTTCGTAGTGTAAAATTATTTAAAAGGTAATGGGTGTTTTTTTTTTCAAGATTAGTGGTTTTCAATTTGGTAATACTTTGTTCGCATTTGGAAAGCTGTCACTTGATTTAAGCTAAGTTTTGGTTTGCAATTTCAAATTGAATATACTTACTCCTGAATAATGTTTACAAATCGTGCAAACTTATTACCAAAATAATGGTTTGTTTGCGCAACACAACGAAACAATACATTTATTGAAGGAAACTTTTGGTGAGAGCATCACGGGCCTGTAGCGTGGAGTTTGTTCAAACAGACAAGCCCGGGAGTATTAACGTCTTCGAAGAGAATATTCGGTGGGTTATTGCAGACATACGGCTCCAATTACTGCAAAAACTGGTCGAAAAATGTATTCAAGCCAGCAGCGGGGCGGCAACTTGCCCGAAATCAAACATAATGGTAAATTCTTATTTTTATAATTAAGCTAAATTCTTGACATACAATTAAATTATATTCGTTTTAATAACTACCTAAAGGAAGTTATTGCAATCGGTTCAATTTGTCGAATTGAAAATTTTGAAATTTCTCGACGTTTCAAGGTACCTAGAATCTAAATCAAAGATTTTTAGAGAGATGACTGCACTTGTGTACGTCCATAAAGGACTTCCAGAAAGGACTTCAAAAAAAATTTAGTGACCCCAAAGATCTCACGAACCAATATCGCTAGCGACTTGAATTAAAAGGTATATCATATACATAATGTGACATGATACTAAATCAATATAATTTTAAGAAAGAAAAATCAATTAACTGTCACCTCGATTACATTTCGAACGAGTGATATTACATTCTTTCAAAATATTCAATATTGTTTTAGATATTCATATAATTTGTGTACAAAATTCGATTGAGAATTTTTTTTACAAAAAAGATAACTAAGATCTGGTTAAAATTGATTTTCGACTCAAGTATTTTGAGAACAAATAAAGACTTTTGATTTCCAACTTTCTTCATTGTATACAAAATGCTGCTATTAATATTTTGTAAAGTTATTAAAAATTAAGAGAATAAGGATATAATAAAAACATATTTGTAGTGAACCAATTTTTTCGCTTTTTTTTAAATCACAATAATTAAAAACCTACTATTGAATTTTTTGAAAGTCTTTTCTGCATATTATAATGTTATTGTCTGTAAAACAAAGTTTATTTGAAGTTGATATCTCTACTCGTTCTTAAAAAAGACATCCCAAACGTTCACCCATTTTGAGCAATATAGAAACGATATAATGGTGAAAATATTACAATATTATGACAGCTAAATGTCATAGGTAACTCTTACATTTCCTAAAACTTAACATTTGGAATAAGTCTTATTTCTATCTTATCAGGAAAATGTGTTTTTCGCAATGCATTTGTTTGTGATAGAAAATATTTTATAATTAAAAAGGATTAAACAAAATTTTCTATCGGTTTCGAAGTCATGAAATTTGTATGATTGGATAATGTGAAAATATAGGTTTTAGGTTTACACGATGAAATTTTGATGTTACAGTCTAATGGTCATGGAGTGTAAAACATGTTTCAAGATTTCATAAATTCCACCTACCGTTCATAATTTATTCAAATAAAAACTTTTAAGTGAAGTTTCTTTGGTAAATCCACCTCAAATTTTATGGTTGTTGAACAGTTCAATATTTATTATTTAAAAGTGATGATGTGGCTTCACCCTTAAAACTATAACGATTTAGAGTTTATTCCATCTTAAAAAAAGAAAAACAGCAAATTTAATCCATGCATTGATATTATGTGTATGTTTATAAGAAAATCAACCCTTTTTCATGTATTATGAAATTCGATGAATAATTTATTGACAAAAGTATTTCTAGAAGGTGTAGTTGCCTGTCCCTGGTATAAGCCGTCATCAAAAAAACCAAAAGTCCTTTTTATACAAGGGTATTAACATATTCCAAAGTTCATTGTGGTAGGTAACATTATACTTCTAGAACAACATATCTTTAGCTTTTTGTGGTATTTTGGTTTCTAGCACGAAAAACAAAATTCTCAAAAATTTATATTTGATGAAGTGGCTGCTATGGTATAAGCATACGAGACCAAAACTCTTAGTTTGCGTGTAAGCGTTTACAATAATAAAATCATCGTTTATACCTGGTGTACCTAGGATATTATGGGTGACAGTGAAAAATATGGGTTGTTTTTATTTTGAGTTGTTGTGTGTTTACTTCTGATGTTTTATCACTTTATTAAATCACTTAATATCATAAAAAGCAAAATAAAATAAAAAGGTCAAGTTTAATGAGAAAAATATAACATTAAGGGAAGGTCCTGTGAGTCATAGTTTTTTTTTTATTTTCTAAAGTAGTATTTGAGACCTTTAACTTTAGTACTTGACATTTCTTATGTGCATTTAAAATGAGTAGAAATAAAAAAAAGTCTTTGAAACAGTTTTTATTCGGAAAGTTTTGTAACAAGAGATTTACATAAGTGCTTTTTGAGGATATTGAAAAATCTCAGAATCAAGTTGGAATGAATCAAAAGTAAAATATCCAAATGAAATCATTTAAAAAATCTTCAAAAACCCAGTGCGAATTTGGAAAACTCTTGAAAATCCTACAGGGTGGGTTATCTAGTGGTTGCTCTTTTGAAAATAGGTTATGTTTTTAAAATGATAGCTATTTGCCACTGTCAGAACGTCATGAGTCGTTTTACGCTTAAACAACGTTTTAAAATAATTTAATTCGTATTTTATTGAAATTCGTTAAACAATATTAACCTCAAAAGTCTGTGTTTTTAAAAGTTTACAAAGTTCATGATACCTAATATAGATGGCGATGTGATTGTATGGTATCGGCATAAATAAGAGCGGACGAGTGTTTCAAAATCGAAGGTAAATCGTTTCCATATAAAATAAATAGTAAATGTTCTAAGTTGGTGCAGGGAATTAACTTCACGGGAACTACCTTCACATGGAAACTAACTTCACCACTAGTGGGAATTAATTTCACTTTTTTTTTGTGAAGTTATCTCCCACTGAAGGCGGGAGATAATTTCATCAGAAAATTGTGTGAAGTAACTTCCCACCTACGATTGAAATATATGAAAAAATATCAAGCGTTGAATTGGTGACGTGAAATAGTACCAAATGAAATAACACCAAATTTCAAATTTGGCCTTATTTCGTTATTCAAAACGAAATAAAACCAATTTGGCTTTATTTTGATTTATAAAAAGAAATAAGGCCAAAAAAATAATGGAAACAACGCCGAATTTTTAAAGTTCACTTTTTTACATACAAAACACGCAAAAATGGTTGATTCATTGTCTAGAATAGCTACTTTTGCTAAAAAGTTTTTTTGAATTGATAGCACGGCGTACTAACAGCTAGGTATGTAAGGGGGGGCATGCTGCCCCCCTGCAACCCCCCTGCTTGGGATCACTATAGGATTTGGGGTGGGTGCGAGTTTGGGTATATGCAAAGAACTTTTGCATTTGAGCACTAAAATCAAAGAAATTCCCAACAAAAAAAAAGCAAGTATGGCTCACAGTTATGAAAGAATCACAACGCATTCGTGTTCTTTGCATATACCCAAACTCGCACCCACCCCAAATCCTATAGTGATCCCAAGCAGGGGGGTTGCAGGGGGGCAGCATGCCCCCCCTTACATACCTAGCTGTTAGTACGCCGCCGTGGTATCAATTCAAAAAAACTTGTTTTAGGCTCCAATTTCAAAAATTTCAATCGAGCAACAAGTATCTGTCATTTTTCAACTTCAACTTATGTTAACTTCACATGAAAGTGAAATTGATTTCCACAAAAAAGTGAAATTATCTCCCACCTTCAGTGGGAAATAACTTCACCAAAAAAAGGTTAAATTAATTCCCACTAGTGGTGAAGTTAGTTCCCATGTGAAGGTAGTTCCCGTGAAGTTAATTCCCTGCACCTTCTAAGTTGATTCCTTGTGGCATGCCAGAGTTGGTGTAAAATGGTGATGATTGCACACTCCTAAATACTCGTATGACCCACATAATAGATTGATCGTTAAAACCTAAGACCTTCATTTTGGTATTATGTGAACGTCTGAAGCCGTTTGCCACCAACCAAGTTCACAGTCGATCAAATATTGACATTACGGCATTCGTTTTTCGACAATCAATCCCCGAAATGCGGCAATTCAGCTTATTGACAAATCCACTGAGATGAAAATGATCATCCACTGTTGCCATTTCTTGCCACCAATCTGACTATTAGCTATGGCTGCGCTGGAAATGGTCAAGAGGCTTTAATTCTTGAGTCAATTGCACCTTGTTAGCGTGTAAATGCAGACCTTTACGCATAATGTTCATCAACGATGAGCGTGAGAGGTGCAATTGTTGGGCACGACGAGGAACTGAGGTGGACGACTCTTAAACCACACAATCACGAACACTGGTGTTTTCACATCTCCTATTTCCTATTTCCATGGTTCAAATTGAGTTAGTCTGAAATTGAGGAGTTTCAAATTAAATGCAAAAAAAATTGACGTTTAGGTGTGGTTCACATTCAACATCGATTCTTAAAATTTAACCACCATTTGATTTAACAATAAATGACAGCTCCTTTCGAATAAGTAGGAATTTTTCAACAGCTCTTTTAAGGTAAAATTAAATTAATTATTCATTGGATTTGGCTTACCAAAAATCATAACATGGTTTCATGTGTGTTGAATAAATTAAAGGATATAAATTAAACAATAAAAAAATGTGCTAACAAATTAATTCCATATTAAATGACGTCTAATTATTCTGTCAATACATAAAATCTTCAGACGTTCAAATATACTCATAGATACACGTGGCTGAGAATGTGTCGTATGCCATAAATTTGCATAATATCTCCAGACATTTAGGTACACAAAAATAAAAAACAATCTCTCTCCGAGAAGATAACAAAACAGAAGCCCAAAACACATCACAGTCATTATTTATAATATGTACTGTTCACGTACATTTGTATAATTTGTACATTCATAAATATTAATCCGAGATAGAGAGAAAGATACGAGTAATGTTATTTTAATTAATAAATATATATTTCCTAATCTGCAGTTTATAGTAATCCATTGGTGCTGATACTGAACATTTCGAATGTACCAACTACTCATATGTGTTTTTGAACACATAAATATTTCGGAAATCCTTAATAAATGTATCCCATCTGTTAACTTAAACAACAGAGAGTGAGAAGGAGACAGAAAGAGAAATAATATCCTTCGGGAGGACAAAATTAAAGTGACCAAACTTTTTGATTTATTTTATTAAATTGTTTTGCATTTATTCATATTAATATTCATGTTATATTAAATGGACCAGACCACAAAATTTCATATAGCAATGGAAACTATCTCTCAAATATTTTCAACTCACTTTTGGTTTGTTTTTATATAATCAAAATCGAAAGACCCAATTACAAAATATATATTAGGCTAACAAGTCACAGCCTCATGTCATATCAGCATAAATATGTGTATATATGAGCATAAGAATAACATCTACAACATGACACATGGCTATACAAAATTTTAATTTTCCAAGAAAATGGGTTTCCTGGGGTATATTCGGGATGAAAAATAAATGGAACTACATATGTATAAGGAATGAAATAGGATCCATTTGTGTCTTTTGTTTTTCTTTAAAGATTTATCGAAATTCAATTCTTATCAAATTCAAAGTTGGGTGATTTTCAATTCTTATCTATCGAAGATAAATGACAACGACTTGGGTTTCTTAGTCATGATGATGTTTAAGAAGAGAAAAAGAAATAGTAGGTATTCTGTTAAAGGCCTTGAGATAAGAACAATAGAAAACAAAATTAAATACAAACGATGTTAGGTTCAATTCTGATTCCGTATGTTGATAGGCCTCATATGGGATTTTATGTGATTTTGTTAGTCGAAAAAGATTTGATTCAGATGTCAGAGAAAATATTTTCAAGATGATGGCAAAAAATTTAACTCAAAAATGAAACACGATAAAGAGACTTTCAGACCTATTCTGTTGAACGTTCATTTGAAAATATGATTTCTATTATCTGCCACATTGGTACAAACATCGTTCTGAGGCGAATTAACTAATTTTGTTTACAATTTATAGGCACTTAAGGGGTTATAAATACCCTTTATACTCGTATGTTTATACATTTAAACACTGTGTGAGCTTTTAGGAAAATAAGCCAGGATTTAAGAGGAGATGCCGCTACACATTGGTCGTAAAGCTTCGAATATTAAAATGGAAGGAAAAAACAGAGTTGACTAAAGTTGACTACATTCTCGATGTGCGGTTAAAGAAAAGAATCTCAAAACTTGACCGAATTTTAGCTAAAGGTAAACTTAAACGAAAGGAAATGGTTAAACCAATACTAGACTTAATTTCATTTTAATTTTGTGATACTCGATTTTTTTTTTTAGATTTACAAAAGATTTAAACACCATGCTAAATTACGGAAAATAATTAAAAAACGTAATTCGCAAGGTCTGGGTTTTAGAGATTTTGAGTCGTGAATAATTTATATATGCATTTTATTACATTTTTGGCATATAGTACTATTTTTACAAAAAATAAAAGTTAAACGAAGCAACTATTTTAAATTTATAAAAAATGATTTTTATGAAAACTTACAAAAATGTAAATAAATTGGTTTGACGGACATCACGAATGTCAACATAAAAATAAACTTAAAATTTAAGTATTGATTACATACTTTTCGAATTTCTTTAAGTAAAAGTTCATTTTAAAGAGTTCCACTGTGAACTGTGTGGACCGTATTCTAGCCTCTTTTTCAAATTTGTTTTAAAGGGTTTAGGTTTATTATTTTTTGGAAATGATAGATTTGATAATATTGTTAAATTACAATAGAACTGAGCTGCTGGGTTAGATTATACATAAACTGGTCCGACAATCATGCTATTTAGTCATGTTATACTGCATACTTACAAAAGATCAAAGCCAAATACATCTTGAAATACATCTTGAAAAAATAGTATGTAGATCAAAAATGTATTGGCATTAAAGGTTTTTTAAAAAAAACGTAAGATTTCAAAAGGTCAAATCTAACTTAATTAAGCTTTTTAAAGTGTTTCAACGTTTAAGGCATTGATAAATAAAAACTAAACTAAAATGTCGCCAAAATCCTAAGAGTAACGAGAATTTGTAAAAAATTGCCCCATAATGGCTTACCGTACAATGAAATTGGTAAAGAGCTCAAAAAACTGTATTCACGGTTCGAAGTGTTCTAAAAAAAAATTCTAAAACACCGGTTCAACCGAAAGCAAGAAAACAACAGGCCGACCTCGTATTTTTATTGATAGTGAAAAACGCGAAATTCCGAAAGAAGTGCAAAAAAAAACAAAAAACTATCGGTAAAGATTTTAGTATGCCGTCTCTTCGAAATGCTTTAAACGATTCAAAGTATTACGGAAGAGCTGCGAGAAAAACGCTGTTCATTTCGAAAGTGAATAGGCAAAAACGCTTAGAAATTGGCAAAACGCATTTAAAACGAACCAAGAGAGTTTTGGATTTTGGTGATATGAAGGCCAACAAGTACGTTGGCATTTTGCGTAATAATTTAAATGACATTATTGAAAAGCTTGGTCTTAGAAATGATCCTAAGCACACTGCCTTCAAAACTCTTTAGATGTTGCTCTATATTCCAAAAAGAATGTATTTCAAGTTTTTCGGCTGACAACTAAAAAAATCACTGCAGTATTTAGATAAGCGCGTTTAAAGTTTTAAGTACAATGTAGCAAATACCCTTAATACTTTTGCAAGTAACCTTAAATTTTAAATTCAAAACCCTAGTAGGTACTTACATTTTTTTCCGGCCATGTCTATACTATACTTATATTATGAAGCTAGTCTATTTATTGATGAAGGCTATAGCCTATATAAAATATCATGCTTAGACTATTCAAGCAGAGTGACAATAAAGAATGTTTTAAAATGTTTGATTTTTCCACCTTTTGAAACTGTTAAAGTTTTGCTAAAATAATGTATGACAGAATTGTTCTCCATTAAACGTTCTAAAACAAAAGTCCGTGACAGGAAATGTTTATCATTAAAAGTTGGCTCACTATAACCTTTTTTATTCTAACTAAATTTATTCTAAGATAAAGCAATGGAGATTATGTCGCGGGCGGCCTTAGTTATATTAAAACACTTTTTTTTAAATTCTAGTGCAGCCTAACCTCTGAACCTCTAAATACTTTCTCATCTACAAAAATACATTTAGACAAGTGAACTATAAATAAATAACCTTGAAGTCAAATATTTTCATCTCACTATGGAAAAGTGTTCCAACTTGAACCTAGTTCTATAAAATATAGTCCGTCTCCTTGGAAAAGAAAATCAGCAGCATTTATAAAGAAAAATACTACAGATGATATGTTCCAAGCTTTAAGCCAAGAGATGATCGAAAACGTCAACCCTGATCACATCTTTAACACATATGGTTCACATAAAGATGATAACTCAACTTTTGCTATAGTCAATTGGGAACAGCATTTGCAAACTTCTTCGGTCTGGCAAGGACTACTACCCAATGAAGCAGGCATCTACATTGCAGAATTAGCAGCTATTCAAAAAGCCATATCAGTTGCGAACACTTATCTGGGACGAAGTATAATCTTTACAGATAACTTGGAGATATTAAAAGGCCTACAAAATGAGACAAACCGAATCCCTACTCTGGAACAATTAAGATGCAAAATGACGGAAAACATCCTATTAGCGTGGTTACCAGGGCATTCCGGTATCAAAGGCAATGAAATGGCGGATAACGCAGCCGAAGATGCTACTGAATTTCAACTAATTATTGATTCGCCAAATTTCTATCAATTGTTTAGCCAAATCTGTTTAAAGCAGCTAAAGATGGAGCTCGAAGTCAAGTGGCATAACTGCAGCACTTTTCTTAGTACACATAATCCCCATAACCATCGTATCCCATAAAATAGGCACCTAACAAGGGAAGAATGCATAAAGATACTTTGAATAATAGTTGGAAAAAAAATTTTTACGACCAAACACCTATACAATTATAGCGAACTCCCAGAATTATGTGAATCCTGTCATGAAATTCTATCAATTTATCACATATTTGTAGAATGTCCTTTATCATGAAAGATCAACCCTGCACTTGACAGCACACTTATTTAAAAAAAAATTATCGTGAAGAATTGTCGCCTAACTGATTTTTTAAACTTCTTTTAAGAAGCCACTGAATTTGGATATGGCAGTAATTTCCATTTTTTTAAACAGTTGTATTCTCCAACATTTTATTGATAACTGTTTCAAAAATGGTTTATTTTCAATAATATAAATATTAGTTTTCGCATTTTTTGAAATATATGCAAACACCATTCAGCCTTATCTGCTGCTCATGGCTTGAAATGAAATAAAAAAAAAGTAACTAGGTATTCAAACAAAAGTAAAGTAGGTATTTATTTCATCAGGTGCTCCCGTATTACACGAAAAAGCTCACTTGGTATCTTACCTCATACAAAATAGGTATAAAGAATAAAATCATATGATTAAGCCTTATCAATGTTTATTTATACATCAGCAACTTTTAATCAGCTGCAAAACAATAATATACCAAAACCAACCATAAAGTAGGTATGTATATGTCGACAATAAAATTCAAATAAAAACCACCTGCATAAAGTCATATGGTGTTTGAAACAAAACAAAACAAAAAAATTAAACTAGTACAAAATAAACAAATAAAAACTCTTGGGTTTTACACCAAGTATAATGTCAATAATGTAGATACATATGTATAAACCTTTATCCTCAACTTGAGTACCATTACCTTTCAGAAAGAACAAAAGTTATCGAATTTGTAATCAATGTTTACTCGTGATACAAATGCACAAAATATAAAAAAAAAATAAACAATATCAAAAAGGCTATAACAATCGTTTTACGATATTATCTATCAAACTCTACACAAGCTCCCACTTAGCAACGAACGGCAGCTTTGAAATAAAAAAGCCACCTTGCTTTGTTGTCTATTGGAAACAAAACAACAACAAAAACTCCCAAGACTCGACAAGGTTAAGGTCAGTGTCGCATATGCATGAAGCACGAAGCACGCCGCCGTTGTCGCTTACGGTCGCAGCACACCGACTGCGACCGACCGGAGATTAGGTATACGTTACGACACAGACGCGCGACGCATTTACTTATCAACAATCAACTTTAAGTTATAAGCACACGAAAAATTATTTAATTTTTTCTTTCTAATCATGATCACATTAGGGAAGGTCTGTGACTGTGACAGTGACACCATAAGTCATCGGACATAAATACGCCAAGGAACACACAACAACTGATTGTATCTTTCATTGGAAACAAAAAATAACAAAACAAAAATATATTTATTTTATTTTATTAATAATAAATGAGTTTAAAGTTTGTTTTGATTCGAAATTATTGTTTTTTTTTTTTTTGCAAAAATGTAGGCGGGATAAATGGCAAAGTCACATATTTCAATGACGACGTTTTGGAATTTCTGCCTTTTTTTATTTAATGAACAACAACAACAAAAAACAGGTAGTTAAAAGTATTTTAAATTAACATAGATATCTTGAGAGTTGAATTTGAATACAATTACAGTAGAGTCGCGATATTCCGGACAAAACAAAGCGATATCTTAAAATGTCAATGATAGATTAAAGACAAAATTATAAACAACTCTGAACTTTTAGGATTTTTTACGCATCGGATTTTAAAGTCGAAATAAAATGCTGACATTTTTGAGATACATTCAACTAAATTTTTTTAATTGAAATTTTGATTTGCGCCATTTTAAAAATTCAATGAAACTATTTGATTTTTATAGAATATTTTGAAATTATGTTTTCATTCATTAACACAATACAAATATTTGTGAATTATTTACTTCTTTTTTGAGATGTGTTTTGAGGTTTGCAAGTAATAAGTTTTAAATTTTAGAGATACATTTTGAAAATATCAATGCTCTCATTTTAAGAAAATATAAAAGTTAAGATTTTCTGAAAAATAAGATATTAATATTTGGATTTTTTGGGCCTAAATGATATCTTCTAACTTAAAAATTCTTAAACTTTGAATTTTCTTACATTTAGTCATGAAATTAGATGTAAAGTTTTATTTATTTTTTTTTAAACTTTGAAAATTTGATTTTTTTTAAAGATTTCAAAGTTTGGAAGAAAAAAAACTTGCAATTTTGAAATGTTTTTAAATGTTACTTACTTACTTACTTAAAGGTGGCGCTTAAAAATTATGCTATATTTAAAATACATTTAAAATACATTTAAAATACATTTTAAAATGTATTCTGATTTTTTAGAAACTGGCGATGTTTTAATTAGTTTTGTTTTTTTTAATTTCATAAAATTATAAAAATCTTTTTAATTAGATTTTATACATATTTTTTTAAGCTATTGTAATTTTAATATATGATATTAATGAGATCCAATCTAAAGGTTTTATTTTTATTTTTACACTTAGAAAACTTTTATAGACGAAAATTAAACAGTACCTGTTTTTCAAGTTTTCCTTATACAGGGTGTTCAGTAAATATTGACCCTAACTGAATATGGTCAATACCTTTCAGAATTTGGTAACTTCGTTATCCAGAATCATAAATGTTTTCGAATAACTCTCGTCATAATGAAGTTTCGAAATACACCTACTTTTAGTCGGTTTTTCACTTACCCTGTCTACAAATGATAGGCATTGCCATTTCGCATAAAATTAATGAATTATTCAATCTTTAGAAGCTGACAAAAATGTGTATGACTAAGGCCCAGTTTTTCAGTGCTGAGTTAACTCCGAGTTAAACCTAAAGGTAGTTAATCCAGAGCTAACTTATGAACAGATTTTTCAGTGAGGGTTTAATGTGAACATTATGTTATTATAATTTGGTATCACTGAAAAGTTATCGATTCAGTTGTCAAAAATTTAACGAAATAGATTTTGACATTTTGATTGACAGCCAGCAGCCTTTGTTATTAATCTCATTTTTTTTTTTTAATTATATAAAATAATTAAACCAATTCAAACTTTTTTTCCAAATATATTAAAATGAATTGGTCGCGATCTGATACGAGTAAGTCTTTTTCTTCTCAAAAGAGTTAAACATCAAATTTCGTATAAACTCCCACCGTTCAGGTCGGAGTCTGAATATAACAATAAATTATTCATTGTTAAACAAAAAGAAATAAAAATAACTTTTCAAATGCAATTTCAGCATCTTTCAAAAACATTTATATTTAAACCAGAGTAAAATCACCAAATTTGGAGGGTTAACTCAGAGTTAACTACGAGATGAACTCGCACTGAAAAACTGGTATTATGTTGATTATTATTTATCTTAAACAAATTATTTTTCCTTAAACTTTCTAAAAAAAAAATAAATTTAACCACACACAAGCTTAAAAGCATATGATGATCGAGTTACCATTCTTGAAGCATGTCGCTTCAACTTTTGTGGTGGTTAAATTTTAGAAATCTTGATTATTTAAAACGAGATACTTTTATGAAGGCATTTAAGATAATAAATTAATTAAAGACGTATTTTTTGAATGCACATATCCTTAATTTAAAGATTTTTTTAAAAATTATGATTTTAAGAAAGATTTTAAGTTTCAAACAAATTTAGAGCTTTTTGAGATTTTTTGTTGAGTTTCTAAGTTTCTCGAGGCATATGTACATATGTAATTTTTTTTATCAATATTCGAAATTTCATCAATATTTTGAGATTTGAGGAAAAAATTTAATGTTTTAACATTTGCAAATATTGGAAATAAAAATGTTCGTAAAAAGTAAGATATTCGCTTCATCAAGTACAATTTCATTGGCTCAACGAAAATTTAATTCGTTCTACGAACACATTTTACAATGTGTATTTTAACATAAAACTTTTGTAAGATTAACGTTCATTTAACGTAAAAATTCATAATTTGTTGAAAATCTTCATTAGGTGATGAAAATAATTCGTCGTTTGATGATTTATTTCTTGGACGACAGTTAATTTAATTAATTGAAAAATTAAATGAAAAATGTAACCTATGTTAAAATTTATGGCCCATAGGTCCCATTTCACTTTAATTGATTAATTTATTCGTTAACTAATAAGTATTTATTTCGATACAAAAATATCCAGACAAAACACGAAAAATTTCTTTAGCTCACAAATGTATCTACTCTGATTTATGAAGACATTTACGAAATTAAAGACAAAATTCGTAAGCTAACGAACAAATTTATATACGTAGATTGATGAAAGTATTCAAAAATGTAACAAAAAGTTTCGTAAGCTTGCAAAAGAAAACTGCTTGGGTGCATACAAAAATCTTTATAAAATGTTCAAAAAAGATCGTAAGCTTATGAATATATTTTACATCAATGAAAAATTGTATTCATTCAAGGAAAAGTATCAGTAGCCAATGAGGCGAAAATCAACGTTTTACATTGATCATTGATGTAAAAATTTAATCCAACGAAAAATATCGTTGCTTGATTAATTTTGAACGTTTATTAATAAAAAAGCTGATTTAAAAATACGAAAACTGTTAAAAACGTCCTAAAGAAAGAAATATAGTTAGTAACATTAGTTTCGCGGTTGTTTTATGTAGAGCTCCGTTAACGTATGACGGCCATTTCGTTGAGGCTATATATTTTTTCACGGGCTGAAAGAAGTTTTTCGTTATATTTTTGTAAAGATTTGGTTCAGCCAATTTCTCTGAAAATTTAAGAACGTATTTATTATTTTAAAATTTCAATAAAATTTCGAGATTTTTGAAACAAATTTCGAAAACTTGAAGTTTTTAGGCATTAAGGTGTGATATGAAGTAAGATACTTCAAAATTTTCCTTATGATATACAAATTTCTGGTTATTGAAGATTATAAATAACAATTTCTAAATGTTTTCAAAACTTTCATCAAGTCCTTTGAAATGTGTTCTCAGTTTAAAATAAACTATTTCGAAATTTTTGTAAACCATTGTAATGTCTTATTTTTACATTTTAAGATTTAATATTATTTATATTTCATCTTCATTATTATCCAGAATAGTGTGATCGTACTGTTGTTGTTGATCTTCGTGTTTCTTCTATTTTGTAGATTCGCATAATTTAAGTTCATCGGTGGAACCATAACATTCACTACAGGGTCTACAAATGATCTTGAACTTACTTTTGTAAACATTAAAATCTTCATTTTCAAGCATGTAGTTAATATTTTACTACTATTTCACAACTCATAATAGAAAAGGTGTAGATCAAGAGGTATACTTAATTGTTCACATTAGGAACTTGAAGTATTTCAATTGTGGATAAGGGCAGATATCTTTATGTATGATACACAAGTTACGGTTATTAATTCACAAGTTGTTATCTGACACTATAAGTTGTTTATAAGTAGTAAATATTAAGAAATTTAATTTTAAATACTTGGGAATGGAGTTTTGATGGCTTGAGTTTTATTTTCTGTATTTCACATCAAAGATAAGATAAGTCAGGTAGGTATAATTGAGGAAGCAAATACAAATGTTAATCTTTTTGAAGAAAATGTGAACAGTTAACAAAATTTCGATAGTTTTAAATAATACATTACTATTTATTCATTCTTTTCTTCAATTAGGAAGTTGTGTAAATTAGTCCAAAATTAAAAAGTGTGGACAACCATAATTTTTACGCTAGAAGTTCATTATATAGAGAGTAAAAGACAAAAAGAAATAAATGGACCATAGAAAGATATTATGGATCAAATCTAGGTTCTTAGGTTGTTTTGACAAATGAAAATACCTCGTCTGTTTTGATTTGTAATTCTCGTTAAATATCGAAGAAAAACGAAAACTTGTCAATTTGAAATTTAGATCTCTTAATATAAATTTTTGTTCTCGGATTTCTTTGCATAAGTTTAGTTTTCATAAAGTGATCTCCGTTTTGGGGTATAATAATAACTGTTTTTAGTGCACAAAGATATCACTTTTCTTTAATTTTGCCACCGATTCAGTAATTTTGTTCGCTTTTAAAAATTGAACAATATAGATAGTTGTTTTATTTTTCTGGCGGTTGTTAAATTGTCTTTGTGTTTTTCAAAGTTAGCATTTTTGCTTAGATCAAGAAAGCTCAAACAAGTTTGTGAAGAAAATTCAACCTTGTTTGCCTTATTATCTGATGCATAGCAACAGATTTTTTGTTTGGTTTTTTTTCGAGTGAATTTTAAGTTGCCTTTAAAAGGTTTCACAAAAACTTTCCAAAAATTACAGGCGCTCTGAGAGCTCAGCGTTTTGGGATCATCGCTCATAGCTGTATATCGGTTAACATGGCTACGACGTTATATTTTGAATATTGCAATATTTTCCAGGTGATCCTTCAGACATGTCAATGTTCCTGAAACTTGTTTTGAGTCTTTGTGTACATATTTTTTACTTGGGGATATGTTTCCGATAATTTGTACGAGTACCATAAAGCAGTGGTAAACGCAGTTCCAGTTTCAGATGCCAGGTAGAGAACTTTAATAAGTAAATTCTCCTACCTTGGTTAGCAAACTTCTGGATACTTAATTGATAGTTTAATAATTCTATTGGACGTATTTTAGATTTTGTTTTTATTGATAAAAGTCTTAAAGCTCAGTTAGATAAAGCTAGTTTTAAGTTAGCAGATGTTACATATATATCATAAATCACTTGAGATTATATTTAATTTTTCTGTTCTAATTAAATCTCAATTTTATTCCAATGAAGTTCTTAAATATGATTTTAAAAATACTGATTTTGATTCTATTTATAGATATTTTGAATAAGTTAATTGGTAACAAATTTTCAATTGTAAAAACTAAGTTTATACTTTGTTTAACTTGTTAATACTTTGTTTCGGGGCATATTACACAAAGCATGCTCTAATATTCTCATATTTGGTCCCATAAAGACCAATTTGGTTTATAGGCTCTTTAATTAAAAACCAAATTTCTTCTTAACAAAATATTTATGATGTTTTTATTTTGAATCTTTTATTTCGAATGAATTTATTAAATAATTTTTATTCGTCAAAACAAAATAATTAAAAACTAGATTTTAATATTATGATAAGCTTAAAGTACTCCTACAGGTTCAATAAAAGCTTATCCAGGTTTAAGAATGTGATGATTAAACTTCATACAAAGAGTAATATTTTCATCTTTTTTAGTGAACTATTTTAATAGAACTACGAAAGAAGAAGATTTACTCTTGAGACGAAAATTAAGAGTAATTGTAAAAGTTTTTGGTAGGTCGACGACAACCAATTGAACTCGCACTTCTAGAAATGCTAATCAGTTTACCCTTGAACTCAATTCTGAACGTATTGTCTAGTATAGATATTTTTTTTTTAACCGCACATCGAGAATGTGGAATGCTTTAATTAACTCTGTTTTTCACTATCATTTTGATATTCAAATCTTTAAGACCAATGTGCAAATCTCCTACTGTGTTTAAACTTTCAATTTATTAAGGGTGCCCGGTTATTATAAAAAAAAATATTAATATTTAAAAATTACTGTCTTGGTTCGACCTTATTTAAACCGATTTTTCAAAGGCTTTTGATCGCGTGCAACACAATGTTCTTTTAAAAAAGCTTAAAATGCTTGGGTTTCCCTCTAATCTCCTTAGTTGGATTAAAAGTTAAAATTGGTGATGTATTATAAAATCAAAGAAAAACCTTTTCTAGTGTACCACAAGGCAGCCATCTTGGACCACTTCTCTTAATTTTTTTTATTAATGATTTCCCAAATAATATTTCACTTTCAAAGTTCAAAGTGTCTTTTAAATGCCGATGATCTCAAGATTTTTAGTTGTTTAAGATTTTCATTCGATTACCAGTAAGATTCGGATTGATATTGACTGCATTGTTAACTGGTTTACTACAAATGGATTTTATTTCAATATTAAAAAATGTAATATTGTAACATTTTCTAAAATAATAGATCCAATTGTTTACGTTTATAGAAATGAAAGAGATCTTGCTGTTATCTTTGACTTTAAAGAGTTTTTCGGTTTAAATTTGCCATGTTATTTCCTGAGCTAACTCGATGTTGGGTTTTATTTCTCGAAATTCTAAGTCTTTTGAAGAGCCGTATGCTCTTCAATGTCTTTGTTTATCCCTTGTTAGACCATTGCTTGAATATTATTGAATTACTTGGAATCCTTTTACTCAATCAAGTATCTTTAGGTTTGAAAAGGTTTAGAAAAGATTTACCAACTTTACTTTCTTGAAGATTTTTAGAAACTAAAAAATACCATTTTATGAGACCAGGTGTGCTTTAATTTATTTAAAACTTCTAGTATTGAGAAGAAAATTATATTCGATACTTTTTCCTTTTGATATTCAGAATTCTAAAATAAGTATTCTGATGTAGTCTCTTTAAAGTTGTGTCACTTGAAAGACGAAATAAATAAAAACATTAACTATAAAAGACTCAATCCTCTATTAGTATATTTCTTAATAATTTCAACACAATTAAATGAACAAATTCTTAAATAAATATCAGATAGTAGTAATACTTTTAAAAATTGAAAAATAAAATCACGAATTTCTCAACACAATATCACTTAAAACTATACAACTCAAATAATGAAAAAAACACCCTCTTACAATTAAAAACGCCCACTAAATTAAACGTCAATCCTTCATCAAACCATCTGTGTTCAATTTAACCAAAACAATAAAAACCTCAAAAAAAAAACATTTATATCAAATTATAATCCTTCGTCAAAATTCGAAAAATAACTTAACTTTTCTCGTTTAACTTTCATTAAAACTATACTTGAAAGTTTTACCATCCATCTATCCATCCCTCTACCCTCTCTAAAGAGCTATAGAACTAAAATAATTTCAATTTTAATAGCTTTTTCGTTTTCGAAAAAAGTTCACAAAAAGCAACAAATCAAACTCAAACTCAAAATCAGCCACGCGACCATCATCATATCATTTTTTCCAACTGAATTCAACCGAAATACTGAACACGAATCAGAAAAACGAAAAACTACGAGTATACAAAAATATCATTATTTTTCCATTAGCGAAAAAGAACCAAGCGAATTTAGTTAGTTTCCGCTTGGTTTTCTTTTCCTTTCATTTCCTTCAAGCCCTTTGCGGAATATCCTTTTTCCAAGCCATTTTGTTTTATTCCATTTTTGTATGTGTGTTTTTTTTTTCAAAAAACAAAACCAAAACGAAAAACAAATCAAATTACTTAAACCCAACAAAGAACGCGTAAAAACGTTTCTTGATTAGAAAAATTTTTCCATCCATCAATTTTTCGCTTAGGTATTCTTAACCATCATCAGCATCATCATTGTCGTCCTTCTTAGAGCAAGGATATTCAAGTATCCTTTTCTGTACAGAAAAGAAAGGAACGAGAGCAAGAACAACCAGCGCCCTCCAACAAACCAAAAGTGTAACAAACACAATGCCAATCGAAGCGAGGTTGCGGGCAAAGTGGAGCTGCTTGGTTTTTCATCTTAAAAGAGTGCAAGTGAAATAAAGCGAATCAAACGAGTTCACTTGTACTCATGTACCACCTTTGCCTTGCTGATGGTTGTAAATTTCACCAGCAGGAGCTGAATTTGTGGTCAAGGCCGTTGGGGGTTAACAGGTATTTTTGGTCTCTATGGAGAGTTGATTTTTTTTGCTCTGCAGCTCCTTAAAAGGGATACTTTTAGTTTGGGTTACGTGCGATACTGATGCTGGTTGCTGGCTGCAAGTTACACGAGAGAGAGACCTTATCTCAGGCACACGAAGGATAAACACAAGAGCGCATGAAATCCTTGTTACATCAAGGGAATGTAAAGTGATTTATGTATTCAAGCAAAGTACCTACTCTTAGCCATGGCCTGAAAGGCAAATAATCACCTTAACAGGGTATTTTCCCCTCCCCCCTATAATACCCACCACTACCCTTACATCCTCCTACTGTACATACTAAGACTGATACTGATACTACTAATGGTGCTTGTTGCAATTTATCCTTTTCAATCTTCAATGCACCTGCATTATTCTTTTTATTTAATCCTAATTCTTTTTTTCGCTTTAAAAAGGATATTTTATATATATTAAAAGTTTGTCAGGTTTCATTTTGTGAAAAAATGATAAACGAGGATTAAAATTAAAAACTTTTCTTCGAGGTCAGCTGCTGTGCTGCTGATGGTGGTGGTGCTAATACTTTACTGACTTATATTGAGATGATTTAAAAAGGATTTTTGTTCTTAATAAAGGAACTTACCACTTTCTCAGCAATACATTTTCTTTGAGATTTTTGTTTTTTAATTTTGTGTGGGTTTCTGAAATAAAAAGAAAACAAAATAAATTAGTAAACTTTTTTTAGTATATTTAAAGAGCATTTTATATTTTAAGGTTAATTTAAATTGCGGATCATCTGTTAATTGTAAAAAATTGTTTTGAAAGTTCTTAAATAAAATTCAAGTTATTTTTTTCTTTACTTTACTTTTTACTTTAAAAAATAGTTTGACAAAAATTAAGAATGAAATGTAATACAAAAGTTTTGTACAATGAAAACGCCTTATATTCTTTTTATTCTGTGTCAGATCTGATCTCGTGAATTTAATGAAAGCTTTCATAATTTAATGGAATACATTTTACGAATATGTTATGAATATTTAATGAAATATTTTCGTAAATGTACGTAAAACACTCATTTGATAAAAAGTTTTCATAAAAAAATGTAATTTATTCTTAAACGTATGAATTTCTTCAAAATTTTATGAAACCTCGATAAAATATGAAAATAAATCATTAGTTTATGAATTTTTTTTTCAACGAGCGATGAAAAAATTTTCATTAATTGATTAACTTCTTTCGTTAAATGTACCTATTTTCTGCATCTTTTGATGTTATCATGTATATGTAAAAAAACGATTTGAAGTCAATATCTCTGCTGGTTCCTGAGATATGGTGGACGAAAAAAAAACACAACTCTCTAAAAACATTTGATTTAGATTTTAAGGACTTGAGACTTCGAAAAATGTCAAAATTTTCGAATCGACAAAATTTTTGAAAAATCGAAAATTAAAAAAAAAAGAGATTTCTTTTACTTCTTTTGGTAAACACAGTTTTTGTTTCATATTCTTGGAACTGTTATAAAATTGAAAAATTTATCAATTGATAGTTGATTAATAGTAAAAATAACGTTGTTTTAAACAACAAGAAAATGTATAATTATCAATATAAAGCTTTAAGAAACCGAATTCAAATATTTTGCAACTATCAATTATTATTTGATAATATCAGGTGCAAACAAGTTTGCTACAAATTGCTGTTTGAAATTTTTAATGTAAAAAAATAACTTGAATGGAAGTCCAATGTTAACCAAAAATGAATCGTATTACAAATTTGTTTGAATTGAAAATAAGTCTCTATTTATGAATAAATCGTTTTGGAAATGCGAACAAAAATATGTGTGCAAGTAAGTTACAAAATAACAAATGGAAATAGAATTGCATCTTTAGCTCTGATGGTTGTTGGTTTGCAATAATTTTTTCCAAGTTTTTAAAATGTTCTTTAAAGTTTTTCTTTTATATATTTGCAAAAAAAAATAATTTTTATGTTGAAGTTTTCGAATTTAAAAATTAGAGGGAAATGCCTATTAATTTCTCCATTTTTGATGTAACATCATTTTATAACTTAAGAAAGATTAATTAATGTTAAAGGCTCTTATAATCTTTGATGTTATAAGAAGTAAAAGTAGATTTTGCCTTAGTAATTAAAGATACAAATGTACACTTCCGACAGGAAAATCCAAAAAATCAGTTAGATGAAACCCCAAACGCATGTAGTAAGTTAATCTTATGTTAACGTACATACGTGGAAATTAATAACACCGATCGACACTGAAAATAAAATTTGTACTTTTCCAATTGCTTTTGATGGTCTTAAATTTAAACCTGACTTCAAAATTAATGTATCATATCAGATTTAGGAGATATTACGCTCTTTTAGGCTATCTAAATTTATGAAACCGCTTTTTTTTAATAAAATCCATGTTGGTTTTCCAAATCTTAAAACCTTCTGTCAGTATTCAATTATAATATTATTATTCAATTATTCAATTCAATTTCATTATTCAATTATAATATTATTATTTCATATAAAATTCGTAAAATCTTCATAAGTTCTTAGATTTAGCGTTTTGCTAAAATCTGAAAGAAACGCTAAACCATTTATGCTAAAAAATAGATTTTCAATAGAAAAGGGGAAAACGGTTTGAAATAAAGTTTTGCTCTTGTAACGAATCTCTTTTCTAAAGAATTTTATCATACCAAGTTTTGGATACTTATTAACATACATATATAAAAATAATGTTGAAAACGAGAATTTTTAAAACTTTAGTAAGTTGTAAAAATTAAAGTTTGGATTCGAAATCGGCACTAAAAATTAACTTCAAAAAGTGTTTTTTAAAACTATGAAACTATTAAATTCAAGGTTTGCTTAAAACTTCAACTTAAGACTCATAACTAATGAGAATTTCTAGAAGATAAGAACGATGCTAAAAATTTGACTTTGCAAACTCATCATTTTATTGTCAGTCTATTGTTAAGGGTTATGCTGTGTTTTAGTTAAGCCTTATAAACCCCGTTTTTGTGTGGATTTTTAAATAGGCAATTTTTAAAAACCTGGTGTGGTATACAAATTTAAAGGCAAGATTTCGAATTCATGACATCTTAATCTTTAAGAAAGGTATTGTTTTGTTTGTGCTCCTGGAAAAAAACCTTAATTTGTCACGTACTGAATTATTACTGACTTAAATTTAAACGACTGTAAAAAAATATTTCTTCCTTTATTTCAGATAAAAATTATTGATTTTGTAAAAAAAGATTCACGGGTCTTTTAGATATCGTGGTGAGGCTTTACTTTCTTTCAACACGACAACCGGAATAATAAAGCTTTTACCCAGATGCCTTAACACAATTCTATTCCTCAATTGAGGAGATTTCGGAGAATTTTAGACAAATCCAGGTTAGTCACCAACATTTAGAGATGTTGGTTTGTAACCCATTCGAAAGCATTTCAGAATTCTGACTCGCAGAGTATATAAAAAAATAGGCTTTTTTCCAGAATTGACAAACTTAAAAAAGTTTGTTTGTTAGTTGAAAACAAGACTAATAACATCCAACACCAATTTTTAAACAAAAATTATACAAATGCGGTAATACTTATGCAATAGAAAATATATCATTTTTTTTATTCTGAACAACAGAAGTGAAAATAACGAGTCTTCTTTTGTTCTTTCTTTGATTTCAATATATCCAGTTTTCTATGAAACACAATTATAGAGGGTACAGCAGTTTAAGGATGACGAGAATTTATTGAGTCATATTTGAAAAACATTTGTTTGTATTAAATAAACAATGAATTTCAGTGTAATTTTTATACAAGGGCAGGCATGTGATAAGGCTCTGCAACCGTAGTATTGGCGAGAAATAAGCTAATATCGTTTTCTAGTATTAATGACACACTTTTATCTTAACAATGAAATAAACATCGATTGATTTGTCTTAAAAATAACTTAATTTTTTTTAAATAACAAAATGAAACCCCTTATTGGAAAACCCAAGTACAGTAGTCTTTGCTTCTTTTTATTTTAATGTCTTTTTTTAATGTTTTTAAAGATAGCACTTATTTTTAACATTTTTAAGCAAACAAACCAAACAAAAGCCCTGACTTTATTATAATCTGAACGAAATTTATCGGAATTTCAAAAAAAAAAAATTCTTTAAACGCGGAAACGTTTTTGGTGAACAAAAATTTAAATTGAAGCCATATTCAGGGACTAACATTTGAAAAACAAAGAAATGTTTAAAATTCAAACAGAAGTTGTAAATATTTACTTTAACTTCAAAGAACATTTTAGCCGTAAAATGCTGAAAAGAACAACCCCTTTAGATTTTCTGCCGCACATTAATAATTTTCTTTACTGTCAAAACCACACAAAGGAATCATTATTATAATAGATAGATATCTATTAAAGTGCCGCAAAATAAAAACAAAAAAATTACAACCACAATTGCTTAAAATGTAATAGTGTTTATGATGTGTTTAAAATGTCAAGTGTTTATGATGGTATCACCCTCCCTCCCTCTCGTATATTTGCGGCATACATTCTAATTGCAATTAAAATTAAAAAAAAAAAAAATCAGATATTAAAATAGAAATATCAAATACCGCCACAACCACAATCTATAGCCAATAAATCTTCAATTAGCTGTGGATTCCTTTTGGTTTGGAGAAGGGAGTGGGGGGATCAATTTATGTATCTCACTCTAAAATCATCCACAGATGTCAGTTGATATTTAGATACAAAAGATCAAAAACAGAAAAATAAATTGTCCCTCTCGTCAGAAGTGGGATAACGTAGGTTGTATATTTTCTATTTGTGGCATGAAGGGCTTTTCTTTTCAATGTGCCAGCAAATATACAACTCAATGATGTCGATCGACGTCGTTTATCTAAACACATGTCATCCATTGCATTCCCTTCCTACGACTTACGTCCCACGCAATATCTCAAAGTCTCATGTTGCACATGCAACATGCCCTGCCCATTGCACAGCACATATCAAGAACACAAATGAAAGACACAATATTTTATTACTCTCAAGGGGATTTTAATTCTTTTTCTTAAGGCCCACAGCATCATACAGCTTCACAGAACAACAGAATATAGTTGTTTTTGCCAAATCCACTCTGTTGAAAAACTATATTTCGCGCATCGAAGAGGAAAACCCAAGCAGCAGCAGCATCACACCACACGCGCTCTGCTCTAAACGCTCATAGGAATGCGGAAAATATTTTCTTCTTGTTTTAGTTTCACACATCGAAATTCCCCAAACATCATCATCATCGATTATTTTCTCAACAATCTGAAAATTCAAAAATGTTCTGTTCTATTCTCTGTCATGGGAGGAAAGGGGTAGGCTGTGAGATAGTTTTGAAAGGAAAATTTAATTGCTCAGGGAATTACTAAAATACACACATTCGAAATCACTTGATTGAGGTCATATTTTTGACAGTTTTAAAATGAGCAACAATTCTCAAAAATTCCAGTGAGTTATTCTAAAACTTGAGTTTCTAAACAAATTTTTAAAAACCAACTAATGTGTAATCAAAAACTGCATTTTTGTTATTTCGTAACTTACATAAAATTGACATTGTATAGAATTTGACCTCAATTAATTGATCTGGAGTGTATCTACATAAATATCTCATAAATAAATGAAAGTGTAGCTAGAATATGTTTCAATTGCAACTAGGTGCGATTTTTTGGGATTTTGAAAATTGTTATGTGCTGTGCACGTCCTTTACCGCCGCCACTGTGGTGTAGAAATAACGATACACATGTCCGTCCGTTGGGCGCCACTCGTGTTTTTTGTTTTCTCCTTTTTTTTTGCAATAGGCCTTATATCTTTTATTGCGTGAGAACTATTTACAAGTTGAACTAGTTTTATGCAACTGGAGAGGAAGTACCTATACGAGTACCATCATCAACATTTTGAATTTTATTCCTTTTTGAAACTTTGCCAAAGTAAATAATTTTATTTTCTGGCAAAAAATTTACGTATACACAGTTTTAAAAAATATGTATGTTTTTATATTTTGTTTGTATAAATGAAAACATTTGGGAAAATTCTATAATTAGTCTACCACCAATCCAATAATATAGATTGGAGAATTAATTAAATTATTTATTTGTATAAACGAGAGGAGTAGGGGAGGGGGAGTGGCAGAGAAGATTTGTGTGTTTTTTGTGTACAAATGAGGTCGATAGCTTTTTAATTTCCTATAAAATGACGATGAAGAGGAAAATATTTGTGCGTTTTTTTTTTCTTAAATTTTGTCGGAAATGAGAATTTTAAATCAAGTGAGGGATTTATTAGAAGAGGGTTGGGATAATTAGTGTTTTTTCTGTTTTTGTGGGAAAAACACATTTATCGAATGAGAAATGCTAACAGATTGTTTTTTGGTTTCTTTTTCATGATTGTGGATTGGGATTTAAATAGAATTTTAGAGTGAGGTACTTGTTTTTGTGTTTTGTTTTCGTTTTTGTAGGGGTAATTTCCACGTATATCTTTAAGTACCGGACGTATTATATTTTACTTCTTGAATAATTCGAACAAATTAAAATCCATCTTTAAGGTCTTAAATCGATTGTGAAGTATTTACATAGCTTTTACGTGGCTCACTAATTCTGTTCTTAGTGTCTGTCGTTTGTGGAATGCCTTATTTCAAATAACGATGAGACAATTTCACATCGATATCTTAAGGATCAAAATAGAACTGTGCTTCAATTACCGATCAACCCTTCACTTGCTCTTAATTGATTTTAAGAAGGTTTTTGACAACCTCAACAGGAAATTTATCATTTATCATCATGCATTGCTGAAGAGTTATATCCCGGATAAGTTAATTTCTATGGCGGGTTCAAATGCCATGTTATACGGAAATAGATTGTCAAAGAGTTTCAAATCAAAAGTCAGACAGGGCTGCATACTGTCACCAACTCTGTTATTATAAGATGGACTCTGACAACATACCTGACACATCTATAAACTATGTAGACGGTGTATGATTGCTAACTCATAGGCTATTCGATCTCTATCAAATCACAACAAGATTGAAGAGAAGAGTAGAAATCTTGAGGCTGCTAATCAATACAGAAAGAATTAAGATGATCAGTCTCAGAACCTTTCACCTCTCTGATAAACATTGCTGAGCACCAGTAGAGAGTGTCTAGTATCTTGGGAATATTGTCTCTACTGAAGGCGGAACCGAACAAGATATCGCCAGCTGTATCGAGAACCCTTAGGCTGTGTTTGAGATGTCGTCAAATTTTTGGAGGAATAACTCCCTCAGCTTGAAGACAAAGCTATGACTGTTTCGATAAAATTTCAAATCAGTACTATTATTGGGAAGCAATAGCTGGAAAATAACAGCAACGATTACTAAAATTGTACACCATATTGAATAATTGATCTGGGGTGGAATCGGCTAAGGTGATTGTTGATAAATGACAATCAAAATGATCGAATTTGATCTACGTAAGGTGATAGTCAAATTGATACCTAAAAAGCTGTCACAAAAAAATGTGATAGTCAATTTCAAACAAATATGTTTATTCCGAATAGAGCTACCAGACGCTTACACAAACGACTGGAAAATTTTGTTAGTTCAATTTGTTTTTAAAAAAAAAACACATTCCTGTGACCGACAACGCTTACGACATTCGAAAAAAGCAAGAAAAGTAAGAATTTTATTCAAAATCAGCCAATTTGATGCTTTTATTTAGATATTTTATAAGAATCAATTTAAAATTTCACCAAGGCAACAACGAATTTTGATAATTTGAATTTGAAATTGTTCAATCGAATTGAATTGAGTTGAATCATCTTACACAGACGGAATGAAAATGATAGTCAATTTGACTATCAAAAAAATGATAGTCAACTATCATTTTAGCCGATTCCACCCCTGGAACTGATTGACAATTTTATACGTGGTTTTTGGCATATGCTTTGAAAAGGTAATGACAGCATTGTAGGGCACGAAATGCATTGGAATCTGTTCATTTAAGAAGGGAAAAGATTCAGGAGACTGAGAAGCACATGGAGAAGAACAGTCGAGAAGTAATAAACGAGAATGGGAAAGAGCTCAAACAATTTGCCGAAAACTACAGACGATGGCGCGTAGCAGTAGTTGAGGCCCTATGTACCTATAGAGAACACCCATAGACTTTGTAGGTACGAGGACCTAAGTAGAATAGGTTAGGTTAAAGTGGCTGTCCGGGATGGAATAAGACACATTTAAGCCAGTTTATTGGCAAATTGTGATACCGCATGAATCTCGAGGCTTTCTTCTAAGCTCAATGAAACCAATTTGAGTCCCTTACGAAACGTGAAAGACTGATTATGTTAATATGATTGAGATCGTTTAGACCGTTTTAAAAGAATTCTTCTAGTTAATTCTTGCGTAAATAAGAATACGCCTAGTCACGTGGCGTGCTTTCCGATTAGCCAGTGCCCGGTTATGACACCAATTTTCAAGCTTATATGTGATCTGCTTAGAAATAGTAAGTATCTACCTTGTTGTAATGTACGATTTCTAGCGAGTTCATCTTAAATCTTACAATTTCCTGGAATGTCTCTATGGCCCAGCAAAGGTGAATGTTAAACTGTTGTGCCATCTCCATTAGAGATGAACGACAGTTGTAGAATGTTCAAAAATTTGTAGAGACAGACTATCTGAGAAAATACCAATATCAGATGTTGATATCACGTTTTCTTTAAGCCAGGAAAAGACTTCTTTTATCGTCAAAAGTTCCGACTAGAACACGCTACAATAATTGGGAGATCGGAATGAGAGACTTTAGTCGTTCAGTGAAACAAGCCTTAAAGTGTCAAAAGCCGAAATAGCAGGCTATTAACAATGAAACCTCTTATTGGAAAAACCTTTTTGTGAAAATTTACTAGAGCCTTGGAAATCAAAACTTTTTGCGAATATCCCACACATGAAGCGCAATGTTTCAATTTCCGAGGCTAAAGAGATATAGTCTTCCAAGAATCAAATCATATTTGAATAATTTTCCTATTAATCGCTCTAGTTATTGCGTGAGATTCGATAACTTAACATTTCCCACAACTTGTATCTCCGGAAGAAAAACATTTATCTTCTGTCAAAAGGCAAACTATTTTCAACTGCAATTCCTAGTCATACTATAAAAATAGGATTAAGGTATATATGTGGATTAAGATATACATACATATGTTTGTCAAATAAAATGTCACACAAAAGTTCAAAGGGTCAATTTTAAAGAACAGAAACTCAACAGCCTTGAAAGTTTGACAATGATAATTAAAAAAAAATCTCTTAATTAAAGTATGAAAACTTTCACAACTTTGTGAACTTTTCATACTCAACATCACTTATCTTATTTGACCCTAAATTAAAAACAAAAACAAAAAAAGAAATAACTTGATATCTTCAGTTCTATAATGTATTCTTTATTAACATAAATTACCACCTTTTTACCAACTATCACCATCAGAAAAAACCTTCATAATTCTAATTTATAATCTAAAACAAACACAACTTGAGTTTTAATGACATCGTTATTTCTAACTAACTTCCTCTCAAAGTGCCTTCATTAAAGAATTAATATTGTTTCCCTTCTCCCCCCACGATCAACAATGTAAATGATAAATTTTCTCATATAAGAAACAAAAAAAAATATTGCACATACGCCCCCATCACAACTTTAAAAGTAATTCTTTCTCTTCCAACATAAACGTTACATCGTAGTCGTATATTTATTATACCCTTTGGCAATTTTCATGAAATGTCAAAAGTGGCTACTTTATCCTTATATTGTTGTTGTATTGTGCTTTATATACTATATTTTTGTCCTGCCTAAAGGCTTATTTTACTACCAACCATTTGAAGAAATAAAACTTTCTGCGGTAAGGATAATATCGTAGGAGTTATAAAGGAGAGTATAGAAGATGTGTAGGTACACTGTTTACTCTTTAGTTCATTTGATGTTAAAAAAGAAGGAAGTTTAAATACGTCACTTCACTTCTGAGCTGCCACAAAGCCGCTTTAACAATATGAAACCAAAACAAGCAAATTCAAAAAAGAAAAACATCCTGAAGGATATAAATGACTAAGTAAAGCTCATTTCCACCACAAGCTTCATACCTACATACATAACCATCAGTCAGTTTCAAAATTCTAAAACCCCAAAAACTTTTGTGTCCTTTTGGAGAGTATGTATGGTTAGAAACTATATCCTGACAATCTCAGTGATGGCTATAAGAATGAATAAATAAAAAAAATAGTTTTTTTTATAAAGAAATTGTGTTTTTTAAAGCCTCAATTCATGTCCCTTTTTTTTGTGTGGTTCGAAAATTGAAAAAAAAACTTAATTTTGTTTTATACACAAGCCCAAATGTTTCCAGACTCTGGCTTAACTGCCTTAAAACAAAAATTTATAAAGGACATGTTTTTTTGTTGGGTCTCAATTTTCATTGAAAGGACATGTTGCATAAATGCAGTGAAAACTTCCTGTACAATGCACCCAATGTTGGGTAATTTAAAATTGAATTTCCCGTGAAAAGAGAAAACGAGAAGAAGGCTATGTGTGTGTTTATTGTTATCCTGACAAAGAATGTTCACATACACATATGCACACAATTTCATCCTTTATATAAATGAACACGCGAATATTGTAGCGCATCGATTCAATAAATATTGCAACTGTTATTTTTTGTTGACTTCCTTTATTTTTGTTTTAAATTTTATTTTGCACGAAACTCCCAGATCCACGAATCGCTTGTCACATATGCAACACCATTATATGCTCGATTCGATTTCGTAAACTGAAGTCAGCTACCTATACACAAAATTAATTGCTCACTATACCGTCAATGGCTTTGCAGTTTTGCCTTTGTTGTGTTCAAAACAGAGGTGTCTACAAAAACTGTACACCTTCTGTACGAGTATTAAAATTGTTCGATTAGTCAAGTGCTTCAGTAAAAATGTAATTTCGAATTTTAAGTTCGAAAAAAGAGTACCTACTTTTTTAGTAGAAAAAATTCGAAAATTCATTAATGAATTTCTTCTAAGAAATTAAGAGTCAAGAATTTGCATTGGGTGTCCATTAGGGTGATTCATTTCCGCAAAAATTTTTTTTTTCTCGGTGCTCAAGCAAAATATTAATTTACTTATAGAAAAAAAAATTCTCACCAAGGTAGAGCTCTTAATATCAATTTTAAGTACTTGCAATTTAAAATTGAAGTTTTCCCATATAAAATGCATGTAAAAAAAATGCTTTTTCTTTCAAAGTTCTAATGCTCATGCACCTTTTACAATATTGTCAACCGGTTAATGGACCTTATAGGGAATTTTACGCTCTTTAAAATTGCTTTAATGTTTTTTTGTGTAACTCGCACTGGTTCGCCAGTAGGAGTCATCAAAGTGTAATTTTTTGAATGAATAGCTTTTTTTCCAATTTTTTTGAGCAATTCGCAAAAAGTAGGGAGAAAAAAGGGTTGATTCGTAAAAAATAGTCCTTTGACCAGTATTTATTCAATTTACAGCCATTTTTATGCCTCAAAACTTAAGAAATTGATAAATACTAATCAATCATGCTATTTAAATTGAACTTTTTTATTGATTACTAATGTATTTCTCTATAGCAACAACTTTTTTAGAATTATTATTATTTCTGACTTATAATAAATATAAAAATAACACATCAATTAACACATTGAAGAATATAGATAAAGTTTATTCAATTTTGAAGTTGAACAGTGCAGAAAAGAATTTCCAACGTGTGCCAAAAAGCTCCACTCAGCTCTAAAATCTTAATCTGCTTTATATAAAAATCGTAATTATTTAATATTTATCAACTTGTTTTTTATGACTATTGAGATGTTTACTAACTTTGCAATATATTACCTAATAATGTAACCTTCTGTTTGTTTTGATTAAAGTTTTGTTGTTTCTTTTTAAATTAATGTGTTCTTTTTATATTTGTCATAAGCCAGAAATCATAATAATTCTAAAAATGTAGTTGCTATAGAGAAATACATTAGTAATCAATAAAAAAGTTCAATTTAAATAGCATGATTGATTAGTATTTATCAATTTCTTAAGTTTTGAGGCATAAAAATGGCTGTAAATTGAATAAATACTGGTCAAAGGACTATTTTTTACGAATCAGCCCTTTTTTTCTCCCTACTTTTTGCGAATTGCTCAAAAAAATTGGAAAAAAAGCTATTCATTCAAAAAATTACACTTTGATGACTCCTACTGGCGAACCAGTGCGAGTTACACAAAAAAACATAAAAGCAATTTTAAAGAGCGTAAAATTCCCTATAAGGTCCATTAAACCGGTTGACAATATTGTAAAAGGTGCGTGAGCATTAGAACTTTGAAAAAAAAAGCATTTTTTTACATGCATTTTATATGGGAAAACTTCAATTTTAAATTGCAAGTACTTAAAATTGATATTAAGAGCTCTACCTTGGTGAGAACTTTTTTTTCTATAAGTAAATTAATATTTTGCTTGAGCACCGAGAAAAAAAATTTTTTTGCGGAAATGAATCACCCTAGTGTCCATATTGGTATTTAAAACTGTATATGACCCAAGTACATTTTGAAAGTTTCGAACTTGAGTTCGAATTTAAATTCACCCTTCTTTTATTTCATCAGCTTTGAAACCAAATGAATTTAATTTAATTTATATGTTTTACATTTTCGTTTTTATTTAATTTCTAACAAGAATTTATGATAACAAAAAAACAACCAAAATATAAGGATCCAAATAAAAATTCGAACTCAAGTTCGAAAAATACACGGTAATTGATTTTCAATACTTCACACAATTTAGATATGAAAATGGAACTTAAAATACAATACAAAGATTTTCATATATTAATTAAAAGCAAATTCTATGTTTCGAAAATAACAACCATTTTTTATATAAAGCCCGTTGCACGGTTAGACTTGTTCTTCTTTTTAAATTCAAACTCGTTTTCTTCTATTTAATTCAAAAGTATCAATAGTATTGAGATAAAATGTTCAAAATCTAAAAAAAACATTGAAAGTTCGATATTTCGAAATTAAGTTCGAAAAGTAAGACATCCGAATACAAATTCAATGGTTTTTTTTAATCAATTTCGGGTTTTTATTTTTGTACTCGAAAAGTATTTGGCAAACTGAGAAATGTCCTTTTTATATCAATCATACTCATAAAAACTAAAAATATTGCCTTAAGAATGTAAAAGTAAGGATCTTTTGCTTTAAACTCTTTTTTGCACCCCTCTGTATTTTAGATTTGCATATTGAAGAAAAATATTGTCGCAGTGCAACAGCGTGTTTCTCTTTCAATATACAAGGATGTATATAATTATTATTGTGATTACTACCTTTACGACGAAGCGAAGAACTAAAGGACTAACCTCATCAGTGATGCATATAAACTCGGAAGCAGAAAAGTGTAGAAAATTGTTTTTAAAACTTAATTTTAAATTTAAACGAAATGAAAAATAAAATGTACACCTAAGCCCAACAATTAGTCTTGAATTGCATGCTTTGATAATAAAAGGGTATGGTGTGTGTCTTGTTGCATGTTGTAAAAATGATGCATTGCTGCATTGGAAGAAAAGTCAGAGTGTTATGTTGTACAGTGTGTTGCACATTTTTTTATGGAATGCAGATGTAATCAGAATTGAAATTTAAAATAAGTTTTTGAATGAAAAAGTAGATAATGAATAGAAATAAAGGTTGCTTCTTCTGCATCAGTTTGGAATGTGCGTTTATGTCATTATAGGAAATACCTAATGAACAAAAAGAATATATTGAATATCTAATTATAACTACCTTCAAGGAGTATATGGCAAGAATTTTTGAGAATTTTATAGCCGCTATTTAGAATTATCGTTAACGGCGGATTTGCTCAAATGTGCTGAGAAGAAGATATTTGAACGCATTAAAACAATCTCCAGACTCGTAATTACCTTCACACTAGACATCATGTCGTATTATTATTGCTCCGTTGGTACGTGAACAAGCAAACAAGCAAACAAATAAACAAACTGAATTTCCCATTTGGAATATTAGTATGGACGTAATATTAGATCTTCCAGGAGGAGTAGGAACTGCTAATACCACAATCAATGTATTGTTTTATGCCGACGGTCTCGATATTATTTCTGAATCTCCGGAACATTTGCAACTCATGATGAATCGTTCATCATGCTATTGATATAGATGGGGGCTGAAAATCAATACTGACAAGCCGAAAATTATTCGTTTTACACGATCTCTAAGAATAACCCAAGAAAAACAATGGAGCTTTAATAGTCATCCTCGGGAAACTGTTAAGGGGGTTAAATATTTGGTAGTTGTTTTGAATAAAACACTGATGTTCAGTCAACACCTTACAGAAAAGGCAAAAAGCTCTCAAAGTTTATTTAAACGTGGAGAAATGTTTGTTTTTTAACAAGAAAGTCGTTCTTTCTGTAAGATAGGCAGACTATTAAGCCGCAGGCTGATTTCATGTTTAAGATGTGTTGTCATTACGATGACTCAAGAATTGCCAAGAGGCTTTTTTTTACAAGTTAAAAAATGGAGACTGATGGTAACGCTTGTGGAGAAACCTTAGACGTAGTCATGAACAACCTTAGTAATTTGAAAAATCAATTATACCACATTATCCAAGCTAACGAAAACAACACCCGAAATGCATTCATAACTAAAGCTCGCGAGTCAGAAAGCAGGATATTGTACAGTGAACTAAATTATAATCCTACCAAAAGAAACTACTTTCGGAGCCGTGAAATAAAGCCATGTGAAATAATACCAAATTTTAAGAATTGACCTTATTTCACTTTTGTAAAGTGTTATAAAGCAAATTGTCAACATTTGGTCTTATTACAATTAACAAAGTGAAATGAAGCCAAGCTGGTTTTATTTCACTTTCAACGGTGTGGTTTGTCATTAAGGCAAAGAAACTTTGCATACACTCAACGTACCCTCAATGGGTTGGGGTCGAAATACTGTATTTAAAATACTGTATCTCAAAATACTGTATTTCAAAATACTGTATGTACAAAATACTGCATGATCAAAATGCTGTATCTCAAAATTCTGTATTTCAAAATGCAGTAAATAAGGCTAAAAAATAAAAATCGTTTTGATAATGTAAAAAAGTGCGCACTATATGATAATTTATATAAGTTTCTGAAATAGTAAAAACAAAACTAATATAAATGGTATCTTCTTTTTATTTTCTTTTTATCATTTTCTTCTTCTTAGTTATTTGTATCTCTCTCACATTTGTACATGAATTGTTCGGGAGCGGTTCGAAATGCTGTATTTTAAAATACTGTATGGTTAAAATTCTGTATCATACTGTATGATACTGTATTATTCATAATACTGTATGGTTAATATACTGTATCTCAATATGCTGTGTTGTCAAAATACTGTATCTGATAATACTGTATCTCAAAATTCTTCTTCTTAAAATGCTGTATGAGCAAAACATTATCTAAAAATACTGTATTTTTGCAAAATTCCGCTCTTAAGCTTCCAGAGAACAACAAAATCAGAACTCGATTTATGTATGTACTCGTATGTACATTATATCATTTATTGCAACTCCAAATTTCACTTAATTCTTAAATTTGCATTAGCTTTTAAATATCAACGAAATGAACGAACACGTGGAAGTTTTAACAGATCAATAAGTTCGGTGTAATTGTTTATGGAATTGTTGATTGTGGTAACAACAATTCATATACAACTGTGAGAGAAATAACATTTAATGAGAAGAAAATGGGAAGAGAAAATACGACGAAGATACCATTTATTTATTTTTTTTTTTTTTTTTTAATTCAAAGACTTATGAATTATCATATGTTATTGTTCAAGGGAAGTATATTAGAACATTATGCCAATGAAAAAATATTATGATGTATTCTTTATAAAAGTAATCTGTTTTTAAAATTCTGTATTTCAACATGCTGTAAATAGGCTGACAAATACAAATCGTTTTGATAATGTAAAAAAGTGCGCACTTTTTTACATTATCAAAACGATTTTTATTTTTCAGCCTATTTACAGCATTTTGAAATACCGAATTTTTGTATACAGAATTTTAAGATACAGAATTTTGAGCTACAGTATTTTGATCATACAGTATTTTGCACATACAGTATACAAATCTATAAATATGGAATGCTATTAATTTCAGAATATGCTTAAAAAGTTGTATATCTTTTCTAATTTTTGTTTTATTATTTTAAATTTGCAAACCAGACCAAAGTTTTGAAGTTTAAACCTTGTGACATAGTTGAAAAAATTAAAAATTCGCAGAAAATACCAAAAATCAAACACATTTAAAACTCGAAAAACCCTTAGTCAAGAACAAACATAATTTTAGAACTAAAAATATTAAAAATCATCACAGAATCCCAAAATATCAGAAGACCCAAAAAAAATAAAAAAAAATTTATTATATTGGACATTTTAAAACCCAAAATTCCAAACTTCAAAAACTCTGAAAATCTAAGATCAAGAAAACTAATATCCTGAAATTTAGAATTTTGTAAACCTAAAATTCGGACATCATTAAGAGTAACTCTGGCAGGAAAAATCGTGAAAAACACTTAAATTGCCAAAATTTAGAACATGTCTTATGAAAGGAAGTTTAAACCTTCTTTTATGATTTGAGATCTCGACAACGCAAAAACTTTAAATTCCAAAAAAGAGAATAAGTCTACAAATTAAAAATAAATGTTTGAAGCAAATAATTCAAAAATTTTAAAAAGGCCTTAAAAGTCAAAGTCAGAGAAAATATAATCCTAATCCTAAACCTAAAATAAAAATTCTCAAACCAAAAAACGCATGGAACTCAACAGACAACAAATTCCGACGAATAAATTTACAAATAAGCTAGAAAATAAAATAAGCGAAAATCCCTTTTCCTCGAATTTAAAGAAATTTGGATTTTATATTTTTTTAGGATCTCAACTTATGTAAATGTAATAATAATTTTTTAAAGTAAATATTTGTTTTTCATATGGCTCCAAAATTTTGAAAGTCAATTTAGCAAAATAAAAAATCAACCTTGACGTTATGATAATAAAACTTATCATTTCTTTTTCGATAAACAAATGTACAATGTAAATCCATATCTATATAATTTATGTGAGTACCTTCAACCCTTTTTCGATAAATATGATTTATCGTCGATACCTCGACAACGAGACGGCCGCCACGGAGACATGTTAAAAGTGAACTTCGCTATTTTAAGAATTTTCCAAAATTTAATCGAATTTCTTTTGAACAAACAAAAAATATTTGCTTTGCAATTTTATCATATCACCAAAAAAACATTTAAAAAAGAAGCGCGTGTTTTTAGGCCTCAATTTTGATGATGACAGAACAGTCAATGACTTCACACTCATAATCATCATCACACACTTCATAATGTGATTCGATATTTGCTTTATTGATGCAAACTTGTTACTCGTGATTGATACGATGTGATGCGATGATGAGCTGAGAATCAGCAATAAATTAGTAACTTCTTGAACTTAAGGTGAATGTCATTGCACTTAAAGAGACATTTTTTTTTTCAAAAACTTCCATGTGTCAAACTTTGTGATAAGGTTATTTAATTTATTTCTATTTTTATATTTAAATGCGGAAATGAAAGGACACGAAAGGGAAGAGGTTGGTAATGTGGTTTTAATGCAGTTTGTTTAAGCCCCACACAATAAGGGTAATTTAGATTTCTCAATATCATAATGACGATGATGATGGTGGTAGTTGTGGTAAATATACCTACAGGGTGGGTCAAAAGATTCTTCATAATTTTTAAACTAAATTGTAACTCTTCTGTTCTTAATATTATTCTTTTTCAAAATTGGAGCACCAAATTATTTGAATTTAATTTAAAAAAAGCGGTTAAATACATTTCTTCCCCAAAATTAAACATCCCCAAATCATACACAGCGCCGAAATCTCAAATATGATTTTTAAAAATAAAAATGGATTCAACACAAAATTCATCAAAAATAATGAGAAGCTGAAAGTATTTGATCAGAATATTACGAGGTATTATTATTTAAAAAATCATCAGAAATTTTACTAAAGGGTTTTTCAATAGTGACGGCTTGATTTTGACAGTTCGTGGAGGGCTATATTGTTTCTTTTACTTTCTGTCAAAATATCTTCTTTTAATCAGTTACAAAAGACAAATCAGCATGGCAAGTTACAGTGTCGAACAAACACGTGCAAATGATAAAACTTTCAAAATGGGTGTTCTCTGGTAGCAACGATATGCGCTTTTATTGTACCCATTCTTATGGAGTGCATGGTCGTCGTTCCAAGTCAACTATTCAACGTTTGGTGGCCAAATTCGAGTCCATCGGCTCATTTCATTGAAGAATCAGCCAACAGGCGTGCGTCAACAAAACGTAAGATCTGTCGAAAACATCGCTGGGGTTCATGAAAGTGTGCAGCAGAATCCGAGGCAGTTAACTCCGCGTGCGTCGCTCACAAGAACTTTGAGAATTTTTAGCGATGAGGCCCATTTTTGGAGGGATTTGGTGACAATGCATCGAAATAAAGTTACTGTTGGTGTGAATTTTGGTCTGGAGGAGTCATCGGTTCGTACTTCTTCGAAAATGATGCTGGTTAAGTCATCCCCGTCAACGGCGCTCGCTATAGGTCGATGATCGCAAACTTGTGGCTCTTGTGGCCTGAATTGGATGATATGGACACTAGAGCGTTTCAAAAAAAAAAAATATATTTTTTCTTGGAACCAGGCTCGAAAGTTTCGTTTACATGCCAAAATAGGCCTCTGAAAATATGAGCCCTTAATATTAATATTTAGGTAATCCGCATCGCACTTTTCGATTTCCCATAAGAATAACACAGGAAAAATTCTTCTGATTTTTAACTAACGAAGGATAAATTGCATTGTAATACCTCTTATGTATTTTGTATGTGGCGTCGACGTCCGCCACATAGAACAAATACGATTTGTCGACGTCAGCAGTCAAAGTGTTAAACAAAAAAGTGCGTATATGTCCGAGTGTACATTTTTGGTATTTAATCGACGCACGCATGTCGTTGTTTTTGACTAACAATAAAACTACGGAAAATTCATTGATATCTCCCACATACAACTTGTTTAACACCCCTTTATAAAACAAAGTACTTAATTAATTTACATAGCCTCCAAAAGCCTAATATATTTGTTTTCTTCAAATGTTAAAGGGTAATATCTTTAAAAAAAAACTGAGGTGATAGAGTGATTTTCAAGTAAGCTTGGCTTGATTCCGTGGAGATAAGTTCTATGTAGATGTGGGAAATCTGATCACATGATTAATGCACTGGTGGCACGATTTCTTCAGTCAGGATTACTGCAGTTGATCTTCCTCACTCTAATCGAACTGAAGACAATGTGGAACGCCGTTTTAAAATGTTGTAGAGTATAAAAACATCAACACGAATGCATTTCGTTGCTCTCAGAAGAGTTCTAAAAACCGAATTAGAGCTGTTTCAATACAAAATTCAATTAAGGGAAAAATCCAAGTTAGGAGATCCTCAAGAACGTGTTGCTTACACAGATCGATTTCAAGAAATGACAAGTCAGCAAAATGAATGATGAGTCATCATCTCATAGTAAGTAATAAAGCTTATTCGCCAAATAACTATCAGGCTATTCTTTTCGATTTCTGACAACATTTGTGTTATAGCCTAATTTGAGGTATTATAGATCAGTCAAGATTGTCTTGCGAATGAAGTAAGTTTCATGTCAAAAAACACCTTTAATTATTGATACAAAAAGTTTTTATCACTTGAATTTAGGAAGTCACTTTTGAGCCACCCTATGAATGTATCCTTGGTGCTTTGGCATGCACATAAGCCGCAATAATATAATTATTTGCACGCCTTTTGCTTGCTATTCCAATTCCAATAATGTCCTACATGGTCTTTTATTGTAATATAAGGATTTTATATACGTTTTGTTCCTTATACCTCACGAAACTTTGAATATATAAGTGTGTGTGTGATTGCAATATTGCAAAATGACGATGGCGATGGTTGTTTGTTGTTTCCTTGAACTTTTGTTGGGTAAAATTTTAATGGTGCACTAGAGGTACTCATGTGAATGTAAGTATAAATGTTTGTATAACGATGTGTACAAGATGGCTGGTTTGGTTGCATTTAAGGATTTTTAAACACGATATCGAGTTATTTATTAACGTTCCAAATGACATTATACTTTCATATACTTTATTATATATTCTATAGTTATATTGTAGAAAAACCTGAAGAATTGTGATTTTATTCATGTTATATTGTAGGTAGTCAAGTTAACCTTTTAAAGTTAAATATACCTAAAAACAGTATGGTTTGCAATAAAAATAGAAGCTTTTTTTCTCCTTAATAGGTACCATCAATCTTTCAGTCGATATCGTTCGTCTTAAAAAAAAAAGACCCTTTAACTTAAGTTTTACAGACATAATGTATAAGTAAGTCTTGATAGCTATTAAAAGAAATCATTTTTAATTATTCGACCAAACTAAAAAGCTATTATTTAACTATCCGACATTTGGGTATTGATAGCGCATTTGTTGCATAGGGTTTTTTCAGTAAGAGGTTTCATATACAAATTTATTATTGTAAGACATATCAATTTATTATTGTTTCATTTTTAGAAAATAAGTATTTAATTCACGATGGAAAACAATATCTGTCAAATAGCCTTTTCACGAAAGCTTCCATGGCCAATTCCCACACTTGAGGCTGTTTCAAAATGGAAAAAATAGCAGCTTTAAAAGTGATGGGCTATTCAAAATGAAGTCTCTTAGTGCACAACCCTAATCTCATTCGTCTTTTTCCAAAAATTGTTTATATCCCGACAACCGGGATCAGGTCCTGGCCTGGTGAAAATTTGAAATGAAAGGTGGCACTGTAGTCGAGTTTTAAATCACTACTTCTGTTTCTGAAAATCGTGATAGGGTGGAAAAATTCATATCCACACAATTGAGGGTAACTATTTTTGTAACTATTGTGCCTGCACTCAAGAAGTTATGAATACCCTTAAAATGATGAAAAACAATGCGCGGAATTAGGAAAGAAGAAAAGGAATAGAAACCATTTCACATTCGTGTAGTGTGGCTAAAAAAAGAATCTCTGTACCTAACAGTACGTCCGAAATTGTCCTTAAGGGCAAACTGATAAATTTCCTATAGAAGTACAAGTGTTACGCATTGTATATGAAAGTACCGATAAAATATAGATAAGCATGATCAGTAATCCATCTACGAAGGACAAGGACGACAACAATTAAGTAGGTTAGAAGTTTTAATAAAATAAGGAAGACTGTCGGAGAAAAAACGGAACCTTGTCTGTTTGTTTTTTGTTTTGTGAATATCAGATTTAAATGGTTGGAAAGGTAATTTTTAACTCAACAAAAGAAAGATTCATAAATGCCAAATGCAGGCATTGTCGATTAGAGAGCTTGATGCCAAATTCTAACAAATGCTTTTGAAATATCAAGTGCAACATTAATCTTATTTTTTCTCTAAAACGATGTAAAGATTTGTTAAACTGTTCTCTGAGATAAACTATGAGATCCCACTGGTGATCTATTGCTACGAAAGCCATACTGTCTATCATTAAGAAACTTTCGTTACTCCATATATTTCTTAAGCCGATAATTAATCAGCGGTTCCATGAACTTAGAAAGCAGGGACGTTATTGCCACGGTCGATAATTTGAGGGAGAAGAAAATTTGGATTTTTTGGGGTTGGCTAAACACATACTGTTTTCCAACTACTCGGAACGAGTGCAAAAGAAAAGGATAGATGGAAAAGCTTTTGGGGGGGTTTTCTAGCGTAAGGGGAACACATCTTTGGAATTACAGCTGAGATACCACCACCACTTATGTCTGTGGAGCTCTTCTAGGACTCTGAAACAGTAAGAGTACGAAAAAAGCTTATAAAGTTTAATTTTCAGCGAACTGCCTTGAAAACAAGTTTGCTTTCTCAATAGAGCTAACTAAATGAGTTTCATTGACAACAAGTGTAGGGACAGAGGAAGTGGAAGAATTCCTTATGCTTCTTACGAATGACCAAAAATTCTTACTTTCCTTTAAATATGGGCCTTCCTGGCTTGTTTAAATCTTCTCCGGTTTTCATCAGGTTGGCTATAAAACACTGGAAGCTCACCTCTTTCTCCTTGATAATATCTTTTCTTTGCTGCTCAAATAGAACCATGATTTAGCCTTGGGTTTGATACTTTTATCCCTATTAGGGATAAAAGATTTTAGTCTCAGATGAATCATAAATCTGAACTTGACTCTGCGTTACTATCGAGGAAGCATAGTGACCAATTAAAGATTCTGAAGAAATTATTGAGACCATCTCAGTTGGTTTTCTCGTACTGCCAAACGGTTTTCTTTGTAGCTCTTTCTTTAACTGGATTTGTTTGACACGAGAAATTAGCAGATACGACACTATGGTTCGATGTGCCTAGAGGCGTCAATACACTGAATATGTATTCATCAGGGTCAGACGCGAGAAACAATTCAAGAGTATTTTCTGCTTAGTAGTTACTGATATTCGAGTAGGATCATTGGCAAGCTGAGTAAGATGGTTAAACTCAGCACAGAGTCCTTCGGGTATTTTCTGCCCCAAATGGAGAAGTCACAAACAATTGTGAACATTGAAGTCGCTTATAATAACGATGTCCAGGTTTTGGCTCCGATGAAGGAAACAATAGTGAATGATGTGTTCACGGAAAGTTTTAACTGCATGAATTAAAGAAGGAGTTAGTACAATGACGGTATTGAGGCATTCCTAATGTAAAGGGTGTCCCAAAATTAACGCAAGATTTGAATTAAATAGAAAACGCCGTTTTTAGTCTTTTGATAGTTATATTTTTATTGACTCGTAAAGTACATAGGATAGGGTTATGTATGGAATAACACATCGGACAAATGGCCTCCACGGCTTTGCATGCACATGCGCACTCTTTTGTTGAAATTTTCCATGACCATTCTGCATAAATGTGGCTGAATTTCGTTGATGCAGTGTTGAATCTCCTCCTTTAATGCACGGGTGGTTGTGGGCTTGTTGACATAGACTTGTGATTTCAAATAACCCCATAAAAAGAAGTCTAATGGTGTTAAATCACACGATCTAGGAGGCCAATTTTGATCACCGAAACGAGAGAGTACACGACCTGGAAATGTCTCATGCAGTAATTGAATTGTTTCACGGGCTGTATGACATGTGGCACCGTCTTGTTGAAACCACATATTGGACACATCAATATCATCCAATTTTGGCAGAAAGAACTGTGTAATCATGTCGCGATATCGAGCACCAGTAACAGTCACTGCTTGACCAGCATCATTTTCAAAAAAATATGGCCCAATTATGCCTCCAGCCCAAAATCCACACCATACAGTCACGCGTTGTGGATGCATTTGTTTTTCGACAATCACATGTGGGTTCTCCGAACCCCAAATTCGGCAATTTTGGCGATTGACAAAGCCATCAAGATGAAAATGTGCTTCATCGCTTAGGATGATTTTGCTCGAAAAATCAGGGTCCATTTGTTGATGTTCAATAATCCATTTAACGAACTCTCTTCTCTGTCCATGGTCATTAGGCTTCAATTGTTGTGTTAATTGAATTTTGTAAGCATGAAGACACAGATCTTTGGTGAATATACGCTGTAGAGAGGTTCTTGAAATTTGCAATTCTTGTCCACGACGTCGAATTGAGGTTCCTGGATTGTCAGCAACACTCTCACGCACTGCTTCGACATTCACATTTGAACGGCTTGTTTTTGGACGACCAGTGTGTTTGGCGTCTCCAACGGATCCAGTCTCCATGAATTTTTCAATTAATCTCTTCACAGTTGACGAAGTTAAAACACTATTCCGACCATATTTTGTATGAAATTTTCGAACTGCAGCCGCCAAGCTTTCACTATTTTTGAAATATTCTTTAATAATGAAGACACGTTGTTCTCTCGTGTAACGCTCCATTTTTAATAACCCTATACTGTTAGCTGTCAAATTGCTTTTTTTTTCAGGGTTGCCAACACTTCACTGCACAAATGGCGGCAAATTCAAATCTTGCGTTAATTTTGGGACACCCTTTATATGGCGAGACCATGTTGGGTGACGATAGAATACCCCTGAATACAAAAAATTAGCAGGATCGGAATCCTCAAATGGAAGAATTGGAAGAAAATTGTTCTAAAAATATTTCGTACTCACTTGACAAATGTAAAAATTTATTCGAATTTTTGTTTTTAAAGTTGATATTTTTTTTTTAATCAAGAACTTTTGTGTAAATTTACACAATAAGAATATAACTGATCTTTCCAATTATAATATAACAAAAAAATGGTTTTCAAAACACTTCAACTTGCAACAAATTTCAGGAAATCAGTTCACAAACACATTTGAATGCCACAACCTCGATATTGATAGTTGATTTTATGACGAACTTTCTTCGACTGTAAACAAAACACTTATAGATCAAGTTTTAATAGTTCGGTTAGTGAACTCTAAAGTCTAAAAATATATCAAACATCAAAAACAAGCAGAGTTTAGAATAAAATCAGAAACAAAAATTTAAATTTGGCAACCTGTATAATAGTTCACTCATTCCTTCAACTAATCTAATTAATTAACTTAGTACATATTTTAAAATACCAAATAGCATGACTAATACTGCTCTAAGAAATGGCACAGTTCTATGAACCGCATCTTAAAATACTGCATAGTGTAATGAAAATGAAATGTTGATGCTTATTCAAATTCTAATAGTAATAAAAAAAATACAGAGATGAAAAGTTTTTTCAGTTTTCCTAGAACTCTGACCATAAAACCTAATTTCTTTGATATGATAAAAAAAATATAAAAAGCTATACATGAAAATCAATTTCAAAAACATTGTGGTCCATATTTATTTTTCATTCTTATATATTCTCATGACCTCGTCCTAAAACCATCATCCATACTCTACATAGCTATGGACTCTTCTTTGAAAAATCTTTTCCTCTTCAATTGGAAGTTCGTCTTCTGTGATTTGGGTTTTCTTCTTTTATTTGTTTTATTGGCAGACCAGTTGAATTTTTGTGTCTTCAATTCAAAACATCTTCCCTGGGCTGCGGCTGGGTTGGGCACATAGCCACAGTGTCACCTGGCTCCAAGCCAAAAATATACATCACAAAATGAGTATCGCATTCATTCATTATAAAAATGGACAAAACTAAAAGTCCAATTTTGGACTTGGAATATGTTTAGAAAACAACAACAAAAAAACAACCATAGAAAACCAATGTTTTCACATTTGAATAAAATTCATATAGACTCGAACATAAGAAGGAAGGATGAAACTACAAATTGTTTTGTTTTATAATAAAAACCAACAAAAAAATGTCTTCCTTTTACACTCTCAATGACTGGTTGAAAATGGTGTTGTTTGGTGTTTGTATTTTGAAACAATGTATCACTTTTAGTGTTTCCAAATGGTCATTAATCTGTCCTGATTTAGAACCGGAATGTGGGATTTTAGAAATAGTTTTGCAGTGTTTTTGTTTTATGTTTTTTGGTTTGGTTTGATCTTATTTATATTTTATTTTGTAAAAAACCAAGAACAAGATCTGCCGTTTGTATCTCTGGAGATACATTTTGTTAAAATAAGATATAAATTCATTTGGGTTTGTTTTCTCTTACTATATATAAGAATATAAATTAAATGTTTAGGAGATAAAATAAAAGTTATTGTGCTGGAATCTTATACGAGAACGAAATATTCTTGACTTTAAATTTTAAAGAGAAAGAAAATTAAATAAAATGAATAAAAGAATTGATTTAAATGAGTGAATGGTAAGCATAAGAATCAAAGGAGTGAAACGAATCAAAAGAAATTCACGAATCAATGAAATGAATGAATGGATCTAATGAAAAGAATAAATTAAAAGACGAATTTTTGCAGAGAAAATATTGTAGGATTCTTTGAAACATTGGATAAACATTTATTATAAAATCAATATATTAATTTAATTACTTAAATAATAATGAGGGATTTTTTTCTATTTTACTTTTGGTAACAATGGTTTTGACAGCTAATGAATGTTTCGAGTTTTGTGTATCTGCCAAACATTTTAATTTGGTCTATAACTTAACCATGAATCCTCTTCAAAACTAACAACGCTTAAAAATTATTGAATTGCAGAAAGCTGATCGCTTGCTTCTTCTATTTTATGGTCAGTTCAATCGAACTACTCAGACGGTTATTTGGGCTATTGTGACTAAGTTAACATTGTTGGACACTAAACCACTAAATACACTACGTAAAGTGGATTAAAGTGCGAACTGAGACCAGTGTTAGTGAAGATCGTGAATTTTCGAATCGGCTCCGTTCGCAGTAATTGGGCCTCTAATACTTAACTACGTGGAAAATTTTGCAAACAAAAAAACACGTTGAAGCCTTCCAAAATACATTTGCAGTTGAAGACGATTTGACCACAAGGTCGAATTTTCAGTGAATGGACTTTTGAAAATTTGGCCGAAATGAGCTCATTTCTGATTGAATGGATGGGTAAAAATGCAAAACTAGAGTATTTTAAGTGAAGAGCAGCCAGAAGAATTGCAAGGTCTACCAGAAATGTACCCAGAAAGTCACTGATGTTTGGTGCGGATTATTTGCTGAGGGAAATATTGGGCCGTATTTCTTCAAAGATTATGCAAATCGCAATGTTACTGGGAATAGTGAGCGCTACCGTGCAATAATAACAAACTTTTTTTTGTAAGAATTGGAAAAGCTTGACTTGCAAAACATGTGAGAGCTGAGTTCGATGAACAGTTTATTTCACGTTTAGGGTCGGTCAATGGGCCGCCTTGATCGTACGATTTTAAGGCTTCTACACTGTTTTTTGTGGGGCTATGTAAAGGATCATATTTACAATGACAAGCTCGCTTCAATTGACACACTAAAAGAAAACAGTTAAGCATTTATTCGTGAGTTACAGTCCAAAAGAGTACCTTTGCCAAACATTTCAAATTTCAATTAAAAGATTCACTAAAAAATTGGATTTTCTGACGAACTATTAAGAATATTTTTTGCAATTTTAGAAGAAAACAACATTTTCTGAACTAATCTGCAAAAAATCTTCTTGTTACCACGCCCACTTTTATGCACCTTGTGGTTTTGGAAATTATTAAAAGAAGAAGTTTTTTTAACCTTAAAGTAAGTTAAAACAACATATACTGTTACGCCTACATTTTTAGTGTCTTTAAGCCTCACAAACGGTTTAAGAAGCTTAAACGTGAACAAGGCTATTCCTGGAGAAACGTGTTTACACATTGGTTGTAATAGCCTTTATTTGTATTTGTGGTTTCTCTTAAATAAACATTATTGAAAATTTCAAAATTTAAACCTTTAAAAATAGAGATTTTGGAAGAAATTTAAGTAACACCTAGTTATCTTATTGATATAAATCTTTACCCCTGAGACAATTTTTAAGGGATTAAAAGACTATTTGGAGTAAATTTTTAGTTTATTTTCAGTTTTCAACAAAAACTTTGCAAAACTTTTTAGCAATAACAGAAGTATTTAGGTCAATTTCGTCCTTTATTTCTGACAAATATTTCTTACTTTCAAATTTGAACGAAAGACAAAATATTAGTAATAGATTTATTGATCCTTTGATTTCTCAGAAAGGGTTAAAGCGATTTGCATAATTTACTGCGAATTTTTTGAATTTAATTATTCGAGATTTGTTCGAACTATTTTGTTTATTTTTCTAGAAAATTAATATAGGAATGTTTTTAATTAAATTTTTCACTATCCTACTAAAGGGTGGTTAAAATACTTCGGCACACTAACGGCATAGAAACTCATAATCATGCCTCAGTGTCATCGAAAATTTGGAACATCGGATGGTGGTGTTCCGCCGAGGTCCCGTCGGCCATTTGACCGATATTTTATACATAAATTGAGTTAAGAAAAGGATATAATTTTTGTCTAAAAAATAATTAATTCTATCGAATTTTTACGCCAAAAATCTACAGAGGCTATAAAATTGAAAAACTCTTCGTCTGATCAAAATAATGACGTAAGTTTCTTTAAACTTAAGTCCAAAAGTAATTAAAGAAACCATTTGGAAAATATATAAATCTGAACAAAATCCTTGCGATTGAAATGTCTCTCTTTGAAAAATTAAGAAATATTGGATCAATTAGTAATCCCTAACACACTGGTGGCCCAAACAATTTATTCAGTTGTCAATATCGAAAGAATTCTCTTCCTTAAATTTTCATTATTTCAAAATTAAAGTTGAACAAAATTGTGCACCATACTTACCACTGTTTTTTTCTTTTTTTTTGTCTTTTTGTTGTTCACTACACAAGTGGCAGCAAATAGTAAAAGATACCCTTAAAAATGCTTTGAATGATAAACGAGTATGCTTTTACAAAACTAACTCATTAAAATTACAGAAATTCTAATGTTCCTCCTTACTCCAAAGGATATCCTTAAGCAAATAAAGAAAAAACAATAACTTAAAAATCATAAAATGCATTTCTGAAATCATAGTTTTCCTTAGGTACACAAAATTGTTTTCAAAAATAACACATTTAAAAACACCCCCTATAAGCTCATCATAAATAACATGGCACATAACTCGTATTCGTATACGAGTACATCCTTTGCAATACTTTTGACTTCTCCTTAAACATTTTCTTTTTCGTTTTTCTTTCAACAAAGAAACATTCTTTGAGTAAAGAGGAATCTTGTTAACTCTGTCCTATCTTTTCCGTAGTGTCTAATGTCCTATATAAAATGATAAAATGTGGGTGTGTGTATGCTCTGTGTACATCCATATAAGACATTCCTCAAGCTCAAAAACTTTAAAATGCTTGCTTCTTCTCGGAAGTTCAAGTATTTTCCATCCGTTTATTTTTTTCTTCAAATTTTATTTTCAACGACGACGTTACAAAAAAGAAACAAACTAAAATTTCTAACTGTACTCAACTAGTGGGTTAACAGGCTAACCTAAATTTAGTATTTATATATGCCAGCAACAACTCCTCCAACTCTCCTTCTAACTCGTTCACATTCACTCGATGCGATGCCTAGATGCAAAGCAATGCAAAGCTTAGTCCTGTTTCCTGGATGTTTGCCAACAAAAATCCTGGTACATATTTAAAAGCATAAATTACAAAACTTCATGATGTTCAAAAAGGACGAAGAAGTAAGAGAGCATCGCATATAAATATGTATGTATGTAGCTACATATAGATACTATTATATAGAAGACATGAAATTGTATAAAAAGCAACAACAAATCTCCTTTTTGGCAAATTACCAGTTGCAAGGATATATCTATGAGAGTATAATATCCTCAAGCATCATGATTGCCTTTGAGAAATTCCCGAGCTTCGGTGGATGCTCCACTTGTATCTTCTTCTTCTGAATCTATATGTGGGTTGCAATATTTGTGCGTCACATTGTTGGTCGTTTTGTTACAAAAGTCGGTCGGTAACAAAAAAAAAAATAGACGAACGAAGACATGACTAACTTAATCGGGTTAAACTTTCGCCCTTTTGGTACATAAAAAGTAAAAAGGACTCTTTTCCTCATATATCGTCCTTTTATGTGCTTATTTTGAATTCCTTTTTAACTGAGGGAAATTTTCCAAAAAAAGGAATTCCAAATATGCATGATGCATTCTATATAATATCAAAATGAAATAAAATTTTAACTTAAAATACACTTCAAGTCAACGGATTGAGGCTCTCAAATATTTTTTTTTATTTGCTTAAACAAAATTGCAACCAGTTTGCTATTTCCTGCAGTTTCGCAAATTTCTCTTCAGAAACTATAAACAATTCTGCAGTAATCTCCTTGCAAAGTTTAAAGGATTCCATAGCCGAATATTACCAAAGGTAAAACAAAATTCCTATTGCCTCAGGCCTCAATTGTCCCTATTGATAAATATCATATCGGGTCACAGCTTATCCGATTTATGTAGACCTTACACGTTTTATGCGAATTCCCAAGCCTAGCAAAAAGACGAATGACAATATTGTTTAAACGTTTTTTGACAATTTATACGACCGACAACCGACGAACGTCCGTTTCTTCGTCTAATAGGTTAGGTTAAAGTCTAATAGGCATTCTGAAATTTTCCCAGAAATCAGAATTGATGAACCTAAATCCTTGCCAACCTTTCTACGCCTTACCCAATCCTTCCGCTTTCCTGGGGAGCACAATAAATCCAATGGTATCCAAGTGATATGGTTTTCGGTTTGTACAGATGCATCACCCCGTATAACCTTACCTAAACTCTTAACATTCAGCGTAACGGCTGTGACTGCCTCATTTTGAAAGAAATAAGGACCCATAATTTAACCAAACAGTTAATTCGTAAATGTCTCGATAAGTGTTTTCGCTGCATATTTGACAATTGACTAGAAATGAGCTTTATCACTAAATATGTACCATAAAGTGTATCAAGGGCAATTTAGTAGCCTTGTTCGTGCATTAAACGATTCATGATGCTAATAGAAATGTCAACATAGTTTGACATTCAGAACTGTCAAACAGCAACATGGAAAGTATATTCTTGAAATTTTCTTTAAAAAAAAAATGGCTATGCTTTTCCATTTTCGCAGCATACTTAACAATTTTCGCCATAGTTGCAAAATACTGTGCGATTTTCGAAATACTTTGACTTTTTGGCAAAAGTTTGACTTTTTCGCAATACTTTACTTTAAAATTAAAGATGCCTGTTAAAGCTACCATTGGATTTCATCATTGAAAATTTTGTTTCGAGATATTAAGAGTTTGTTATGCTTGGTATCAAAATGAAGATAATAAGTTTTTAGATTTTGTTTACGAAAACAAATATTTTATTCAATTTTAATTTTTCAATGATTAAATCGTTCTCAATGAACAGCTAATTTTTGGTCCCATAATTCGAAACAAAATCATTCCTTTCAATCATTCAAATTTAACCTCAAATGCTTGATTCCAATCAGGCAATTTGTGCCCAAAGACATACATTTACAATGAAAGCTATTACCAACCTGTTAAATTTCAATGATAAAATTCAATGATAGCTTTAACTGGCTCCAAAAGTAGAAAAATTGATTGATCTTAGAAGGAAACTGAATTTTTAGGGAAATAAGAATTTAGAGACGCATATTAAGTGATTCGGAGTGTCTTAAAGGATATAATAGTGAAATGATATAAAAAAGGAAGAAAGCGAATCACGGCGAATAAAATAATAATAGAAAAGTATTATTATTTAGTGTGTATGTGGGTCGTATACCCATTATCTCCTCACATGCCTACATTCATATAAATAGATGTAGATATTTGTGGTGTTCCATTGTTTGCTTCAAAGTCACTATACGACACGATGATGACGACAACGAGGACGTGGCCACTTGGTCTTATGAAACAATATATTATACAGGGTGGGTCAAATTTAACTTATAATTTATTTAAAGTGATAATAACTCTTTTAGAATAAATTTTGTATTAATATAATTTATTTTAGAACCACAAAGTACGATTTAAGAAGATGTTTTTGGGCATAATGTCCTTGAAATGAACACCATCCTCATGCTCATAGAGATGATCACTTTTCAGAGCGTTTTACAAACAATTACAAGCCATTAGTAATTGACCTCTTTTCCATTACAATTACACGTATTATTGTAGGTAATTGAAAAAATATACATTTAAATTACTTGTAATTAAAAATATATACATATATTTCAATTACTTGTATTTGTAACTGAAAAAATGCACTAAGTAATTACATGTTGTTGAAAAGCAACACACATTAAAGATCTTAGCATTTTAAAAAATTATTTGGTATTATCGCGTAAAATGTAATGATTACTGGAAAAAAGCTTTCAATACTGCTTTTTATCATTACTTTTGTTTTCAATTACATTTATGTAATTAAATTGTTAGTAATGGGCCCGCTTCAATTACATGTATGAGGAAGTTGAAATTCAACAATTACATTTTAAAGTAATTGAAAAACCGTACGGATATTGCAAATACAAGTAATTGTTATGTTTTTTTTTCTAAGTAAAATGCGTCGTCGTACATTTTAGTAAATCTTTTAAGTTTTCTTCATTCATATATTAAAAAAGAGAACCAGAAGTCATATTAATTTCACATTAGGACGACACTTTTGGCACACCCTGTAGTGTTTGTGTAGACCTAACTATAATCATATAACTTTGTATATGTAAAGACTACATTTAAGGACATTCTCGTTCAAAATCGTAGGTTGTACGTATTTTTTAAGTGGGCAACGAATGTTTCAGGATTTAAAAAAAAGTTATTTCTTAGTATTTCAATCTTTGTTTAAAGAAGTATTGGTGTATGCATGAATGAACACTATTACAAATACAAAATGAGTTTCTATGAGTTCAATGAAAATACATACAGCGAAAGAGCGAGAGTGAAAGAGAAAGGGAAAGTGAGAAAAGTGCGATTTATTCCTACGTAGGAATAATAGGGTGCGAGTGCATTGTTGGTTATTATTTTTTTTTTAACTTTTATTAAAGTAGATTTTCTATTGTGTGTGGGACAATTGAAAGGAATAAAAATGTAATTGCTTCCATAATAATTGTGTGTGTAGTTTTGAAGTGTGAAAGGGAATTTTAAAAGGGGATTGAGTTTATTTTGTTCGTTGTTTTCAATTTGCTTTCAGGCTATACGCAATTTCATTTTCGTATAAAGATGTAGAACGTTATTCCTTATATTATAACCTTCATAATATGAATTTCCTCCTCCACTTTAAAGGACATATGAGTTTTCGCTTTTTCAAATTACATAAATGCGTAGTAGCAACCTACCTACAACCTCTACCACCTTCGAAACATTCGTATGTAAAAACAATAGAATTTATATAAAACTCAACAATTACCCACCGGCGGCGCTGTCGTTCTAATTTTATATCTGTCAATTTTATGCAAGTGACTAAGAGTCATAAGTGGGGTGGATATAGAAAGCATTGTTTAGTTTGACACACCATCATCATCAAGAAAAGGATTTTTCAAGGATTGACAAACAGCATTTTAAAGTTCATCGTTTTTCTAAATCGATTTTTGTTTTTCTAAGAAACTAGGAGTATTTTTTGAGATTTAATTAAAGTTCAAAATGAATGATTCAAAAAATGGAAAGAACAAGATATAAACTGGGGATTTTTGTAAATAACTGCCATAATAGTATGGTTTCTAATAAAATATTCTATAAATTTTGTCAAAATATGAATATGCTTAAAAATGGGTGAAGCACTCGGTGAATTACAATTTATTCGAACACATTTGTATAGTTCAAAGTATTTAGTTTAAAAAAATTCATACTAAGATGCCTTAGAAAAGTGGGCGTTTAAGTGATGAATTCTATCAAAGTCACTTGTAAAATCTTTCGCTCAAAGATGGATTAATTTTCTCATTAAAACACATATTAAGAACATTTACAAAATTAGTTGAGTCAGTAAGAAGATATTATTTTAAAATCTCATAGAAATGATAATAAAGGATGGTTAAATTTTAAGGGCTGATGTTATTTAGGAAATTATTGTCATTTCTTTTTATTATGATAAAATTGGTTTGTTTCTGTAATGTATGGAACAAAATATCGCCCATATGGTCGCCGTGACCTCGGCGAAACTGCTGCACCTGATGATCCGCATTTTCGATGACGCTTAGGCATAGTTATGAGGTTCTATGCGCCGAATTATCTCATCCTTTAGTTTTTGAATTCTTGCTGGCTTATCGACCTACACCTTTTCTTTGAAATAACAACAAAGAAAGAAGTCCAAGGGTGTCAAATCACATGATCTCGGCGGCGGCTAATTGAATTTGTCCCGCAAACGAGCCATTGTTTTGGACCATAAAAAGTACTTTTACAGCGTATTCGAATCCTGCATAAAAGATATAGTTCCTCTTAAAATATCCAAAAATTCCACCATTTCCCGTCCATGGTATACGCAAGAGCTTAAGGTGCTTCGAAACATGAGAAACAAGGCTTGGAAAAATCTTATAAAAGGCATGTTCCCTGAAAATCGTGACGTTTTTGTTAACCCCTTTAAACAGTTTAAATCTCTTTCTAATTATTCATATGCCGAATATTTTATAGATATGGAAGTTCCCTAAGCTTGACCCCAAAAGCTTTTACAAATTTGTCAATATAAAACGGAAATCTGATGGCTATCTAGTAAATTTTACTTATAATAAAGATAATTTAGCAAGTATTCAAGAAATTTGTAACGCGTTTTGCTAACAACTTTCAGCAATCTTTCATTGACACTCCTGTAAAGTAAAAATATATGAGAATTCCTTTCTATGCTTGCGAGACTGCCCTCAGACTACCTTTAATATTGTTCAAATGACGTTAGACCAAATCTTGCTTTACTTGGCATTACTTAAAGATGATTATTACTCTGGTCCAGATGAAACTCCTCTAAATGCCTTAAAAAAATGTAAGTTAGTAGGGGCATCCCCCCTTCTTCGCATATTTTCACTACCTCTAAGCTTTGGTAAATTGGAAACCATATGGAAGAGAGCATTTATTACACCAGTCTTTAAAAAGGGTAATGAGAATGACATTATCAATTACATACCAATCTCTAAACTTTCCTGAATTCCCAAGCTTTTTAAACAGATTGATTGTAATAATTTAAATTTAATATTGTTTTATGCGAAAACGTTCGACAATAATTACTAATCTACTTGCATTTTTGCATTATTGCTCGAATACCCTAGAGGTCTAGAACTTATTCGACTGTATTTACAATAATTATTCGAAAGCTTTTTACTTAGTTTCACATAATATCATCACATTTAAGCTAAAGGCAATTGGAATTCCTCCTCAATTTATCACATGGATTATTTCTTATATTCAAAATAGATCATATCAAATTCTTTCTCCAACCCTTTTATTGCCAAATCAAAAGTTCCCCAGGATAGTCATTTAGGACCTCTATTCTTTAACTTAACTTTCAATGATGTATCCATTTTTGTACGTGGCAGTTCATAGTTTTAAAGATTTTGGAGTTATTTTTAATTCTAATCTCGATTTCAGGAAGCATACTAATTCGATCGTTAGTAAAGCCATGCTAGGGTTTATTAAACATTGGTCTGAAGAATTTTAGAATCCTTATGTTACTCTCGCTCTATATCAAACTTTGGTCCGCCCCATATTTAATACAGAACCAAGGTTTGGACTCCTTTTTAAAAGATCCACAAGAATAGGATTTAATCTGTTCAACGCAACTTTATACGTTTCGGCTTAAGATGTTATCCTTACAACCTCTCCTTGTGAACATAGGATAAAGCTTAATTATCATGTTGTCTTTATTCGCTGGTTTATGCACCTGATTTATTAAATTGCAAAAATTAGGTACAAAAGAAATCATTTTTGCTATAAAAACGAGTTTTTGTCCCCAAAAATTAACAGACCAATGTTATTGATCAACAATTTTTCCTATTAACAAAATTATTAAGTTCGATTTATTTGCCAAAATATTTTTTTTTTTTTACAAAAAAGAAACAGTACACAACTCATCACTTGAATGCAAATTTTGTTTTAAAAAAACTGAATACGTTTTAAAAAATTTATTGAAGAATCTTCAACCTCTATTTCAAGTTCAGTTCAAATCAAATTCTTTTAATATGAATCATCCGATGCAAAATTAAAGTAAATATAATTTTAAATAAGTACCCACTTGAATCCGGCCGACACGTCTCGGGCTCCGCATCGGCGTCGGTGGCGGTAAAAAATAAACCTTGACCATAATTGATATCTTCGTGTTAAAAATTGATAATGAAGAACTTGAAAGTTGAAACAAAGATTCTTATAATTGCATTTGACGTGTGTTTCTGTTTTCTTCGTTTCGTTTGTTTGGGTTAGTTTTTTAAGTGCGCCTTCAAGAAGACCCTCACCCAAAAAAAGACATGGTACCATATGTATCATAAAAATTGAACGGAAGTTGTTGTTGATGTCTTGAAATAAAAAAAGAGAACTTAAAGAATAGCGCTTCTTGTTCAATTTCCCTATGCCATCCAATGCCTACCACCTACAACGTGCTTATCTAAAGAAAAGAATGGAACAATATCCGTTTGAGTTTTTTTTTTTAAATTTAATATTTCAAGTCACGTTCGACATGAAAGCGAATGTTTTGGGAACAAAATGAGGACTTAACATTATACACCATACATTTGTATATTGACACTATACACCGCCATGCAACATACAAACTATTCCTAAACAGTAGAAGATAGTTTTATCATGTTGATGGCTCCTGACATTATCTTGAAAAGTAATTCAATATTTTTTCGTTTAAATCTTTTGAACACAGATTACACAATTTATGCGAGATATATTTTGATTAAAATTATTTTGTATCCAACACGAAATTTCCACGAATTATAATTTAAGGCAAATGACATTATCATAAAAGATTGATATAAGGTGAAACAAAATTCAATATTCAAGACCATACATTTTGCAAATAAATTGTGTTCTCTTATATGTCAACATGATTTTGATGACTACCGAAACTCATGGAACATGAAGAAGATCATAACCTTTATAATGCGGAGGATTTGAGTTCAAATTTCTCTTTAGGTGGAATGTTAATGCAAGATGTTTTCATTGTGACGGGTATGACACTTGTGATTTTATAAATCATTCAAATGTTGCTGAATTGAAACAAACATTTTTCTGTCATGTCCTTTTTAACAGTGCATATCCGCACCTTTGAAACATTTTTGTTGCTGTTTTTTGTTACGGAACACGAGATCAAAAAAGTCTCGGTCTCTTCCTTCACAACTATAAAATTTTGTAGTTTATCGAAGGGTTTCGGAGAAGGTATTGGTTTTTGAACATTGCAATGACAGTGAAAGATAGAGCGCAACAAGGCATCCGACATCCGCGAAGTACGGTTAAAAAAAGAATCTCTGAACTTCACAGTACGGTCAAAATTGGGCTCAAGGGTAAACTGATAAGCATACTCCCTTAACATAATGTTAAAAAAGGATGAAACAAGAATCTTTAGTACGATGATCGAGTAAATAATGTTATTGTCACCAGTCATTTTAAAAGCTCTTCTTTAAATACTGCCCAAGAGGGTTAATTAAGTTACTGGAGCACCAGACCAGAGATGGGAGTTATACTCAAGTTTTGAACGTATATAGGTAAATTTTAGCCACATCAGGAGAGAACAATTGCATTGTTTCAGGAAACCCAAACATCTCGCTGCATAGTTAAGTCGCAACTTCCGTTACTCAATCGACGTTTTATTATAACGAGAATATCGATATGTTTAGTTTCGTTGATGCAAGCGCCACTCCTAGATAGTGGCAAGGGGGCTTTGACGATACAGGACAGCTTTGCGTTTTCGATATATTAAATTGCATTCGGTTTCTTATTTCACATTTTACAATGATACGTAGGTTGGAATTTATTGCTTTGACGTGAGGTAAAAAGGTATTAAGTCAAAAAATTGCATTTTAGGTTTTTGATTTGATATCTTTCATTTAATGCTAACAACTTGATTCTAGAACAACTGCAGAATAGTCCCCAAGATATTTCTTAAGCTAATAAATTAATGTTAGTGGTATCGCTCGATAATTTGAGGGAGTAGAAGATTTGCCTATGTTTGGGGATTGGATGAAACGAATGCTATATCCCAACTACTTGAAACGAGTTAAGAAATTTAGAATAGATCGAAAGGCTGACGCAGGTTTTTGCTAGCGTTTAAGAACATCTCTTCAGAATAATAGCGGGGACACGGTCCTGAACGGCGGGTTTTTTAAAGTTGAGGTCTTCTAGAACTCTGGCACAGTAAGAGATTTAACTAAAGTAGTGTCATTGACAATTTGACAACAAACTATAGGGACCGAGGAATAGGAAGAATTCCTCTAGTTTCCCGATAGCGATGTTGTTTTTGTTGTTACTCCTTTATATTACAAAGGTATACTAACCAAAGCAATTGCGTACGCCGACGATCTAATTGCGTACAGAATGGCCCAAAAGGTTGAGGTTTTTAGAGTTGTCTCCGTCTTCTGGACATTTATTTTCAGTTTCCAGTCGTCACTATCTTGTCGAAATTACGCTGCAAGAGAATTCTAAAAACCTGATGCGGACTCCGTTGGCTAAGGCCATGAGGGATACGTGCAGAATTGGCGCAAGACGGTCATTGTTGATCTTCACGAGTACGCTTGCACGCTTGAGCGACTTCACTCCAACAGAGGCATTCCCCTTTTTGGATAGACGCGCTCTGATACAGGATAGAAGGCAGTTCTGCTAATTTACCACGCCAGACGAAGAACCGTAGATAGGCGATTCTTTTACAATCGGGGCGTTTTGGCACAAGACCGAGCAGATCTCATTCGGTTCAGTAGGTATCTGTCTCTGTGAAGCAAGAGAACCAGTTTTGGTGGCTTCAATCGGATTTTGTTAATGGCAAGCCGGGATGGGGTTATAGTACAACTTAGAGTGTCTGGCCAAAGTAAGTAATCGTTAATTAGGATAGTTTTATGAGTTTTTGTCTAGCTTTTTGAAACTTTTAAGAATGAATTAATAAAAATGAATTTAACAAACAAAAAGGACTGTCATGCCAGATGGTTTGGTTTGAATCCCTTGGAATTTACAAATCATTAAAGAGCAATTTTTGTCATGAAAAGTGCTTTCTGAAATTAGGCGTTCGGATTCGGCTTAAAACGGTAGGTCCCCTTTATTCCTGACAACACTACTCGCATACGGGAATGGTTGAGATTTGTACTAGGCCATAGTTCTCAACGGACTGTTGCGCAACCTAGTTTATTTTATTTTTGTAGGCCACACGGTCTTGTCTGCTTGTTGTTTTTGTTGTGTTATCATTTTTTTGGAAACAAACAAAACTTTAATGGTAAATTCATTTAATTTAACATTGACTTCCTTTGATATGTGTTTTATAATTATTCTTTAACGATTAAATTAAGCTTCATCCTTGAGAGATAGCCGTTAATTTTGTGCGACCTACATTTTTCGCCCATTTTATATCTTTTTATTTTGCAATTGTCACAACTCATTCTGCAATCGGAAATGTTTAACAACAACAACAAAAATGATAACAAAATGTCTGTCTTGCTAAATATACACTACAAAGTTAAAATTTACAAAACTTGCAATTAAAATATCTTCACACTGCTGTCAAGAAGTTATAAATAAATTTAAAAAAAAGTAGATATCGATAACGTCATTTTTAAAGAGACAATGAATTTTATGGGTACATCTAAATTTATTCGATGACATCGATTGAATTCGCGATGTTTTTTCTTTCATTGTCGTTAACTTTTTTTAATGAAAATAAATTTGCACCAATCATTCAACGACCAAAGACTCTAACGATCGAAGGCAGCGGAGGTAGACGCAAGGAATCATCATCCAGACGAGTTAAATTGTCTTCTCAAATAATTGAACTTGGAAGGTTTAGAGGGTATTGTTTTGCACAAAGTGGCGTCATATTGTTGATAAAATTAAAAACCATTATGATGAGAGTAGTACAAGTATGAGTTTATTAATAATTAAATTTGTTAAAGTGTTGCTAATTGGATTTTATTAAACAACCAATTAGTAAACCAACTCGTTGAATTGGGAAAATGAGCAGACTGTGTGGAGAATTTCTATATTTTATGCCACCAGCACGTGTAGTCGAAGTAAATACATTTTATTGAACTAAAATTCGATGAAACAAAAACTCTTTTTATTGCATTTTGAGATCAAATGTAATCAATTTTTGTTTTGTTTTTGGAACATATCCAAAAAAAGCGAATCAAAAATCGCCTATAGATTCCAAGCTTAGACCTTGAACCAAATTATTGAAGAAGTCTGTCTATGTATATGCGAAAGTATATATTATGCACAGATAGATACTACAGATGGTTATCAAAAAATAATTGAATTCTATTTTAATATTTTATGATAAGGTGTGTTCAGTTGGGAACCAAAAACTGATATGAATAATAATAATTAATAAGGCAATCACTTCATTTTGTAGGAAGGTTTAAGCTCAATTTCATAAGACTCTTTTAATATTTGATCAGAAAGAACATTTGGAAGAAATAGTGAAAATTCATTATGAATAATTAACATTTTTACTGCAATTATTTTTTTACAATACGAATTTATTCGAATTAAATGATTTTTCGCATGTCCTATTGTACTATTTAATATTTAGTACCGAATACGTATTTTTAGCTATACACATCTTTGAATTTTTTTTAAATTGACATGAAATTTTCTTTATTCGAAAGATAAATCTTCTGGTTTGGACGTAGTCCTATTTGGAGATCCATTTTTGATAACTTTTTTCAACATTAGTGGCCGCATAAAGCGATGAATGTTGATGTCTTCCACGTCAACTGTTTTGGACTTAAAAAAGGTAAACTAGCAAATTCATATAACCTTACAGAAAATAGTGAAGCGGCGTTAAATTGCACAACCTAGGAGGACAATTCACGGGTCCGTAACGTCAAAATATGAGAAAACTAAACGTTTCTTTCAATAAATCAACTGTGGCATGAACTGTGCGAAATGTTTCGTAGTGCCGCCGCTGCCGTCTTGTCGAAACCATAGTTTCTGCGTATCATGAAAATTTATTTGATGAACGGTCACCGTTGACTGTAGCTTTTTGGCCAGCATCGATTTTAAAAAAGTGCGGACCAAATTTTCCACCAACCCATAAATCACTCTAAATATTATCATCACTCCAATTACTGCGGTTTTGTTTATTGACCTATTCATTCAACTCAACCAAAAGTGAGCTTCATCGCTGAACAAAAAATCGCGTGAGAAGAGTTTCGAACAGAACCATGATCTTCAAAATATATTTGCAAAATTTGAAAGGCGGCTATTATGTTGGAATGCCAAACAAAACTAGATATAAATGGTTTACAAAATGGCCGCCAGTTAAATTAGTGTTGCCAACTTAAAGTTATATGCCTCTTAAAAAATACTCGTTGCATGAAATACTTGTGAGGAGAACAATAATCTGTTAAAATTATTTAATATGCTTGGAAAAGTTTTATGGTGAGAATGATTAAAACTCTAAATTCTACATTTAATTCAAATGTGCATTTGTTATAAAAAAAATCATATTTGCGTCTAATTATTTTTAAAGAACTAGAAATGTAAGCCTAAAGTGGCACGAGTACGATAACTTTGGCGCCAAGATAAAATAACGGGTTTTGGTAGAGGGTCTTAATACAAGCATTTTTTACTATTGGAGGGGGGGGGGGGTCTATCTCCCCCCGTTTAGGCGGGATGGGCAATTTAAAAAAGTTATTATTTAAAATGGAAAAAAATAATTAAAAAATAACGGTTATACTTACAATTAAGTTGTATACATTTTTTTAAAGTCAACATTCTGTTCTATTACCCAGTTTTTAAATCAAGTCAAAACTATACGTTGTTTTTGAAAAATTTAGTTTTAAACTCAAAATTTGAGTAAAAAAAGTTAAAAAAAGGTTTAAAGTGTAACTTTTTCAATACTTCAAGATTATCTACCATTGTTTCTATTTCAGAACTTATTGCTCTTATTTGTTTTTGATCAAAAACTGAAAACTAGATGATTTTATGTCTTTTAGTTTTTGAGAAAATTGAAAATAAAAATTTAATTTTAAACTCAAAATTTGAGTAAAAAAAGTTAAAAAAAGGTTTAAAGTGTAACTTTTTCAATACTTCAAGATTATCTACCATTGTTTTTATTTCAGAATTTATTGCTCTTATTTGTTTTTGATCAAAAACTGAAAACTAGATGATTTTATGTCTTTTAGTTTTTGAGAAAATTGAAAATAACCACAACTACTATTTTAATTTAATTCTTTTTTTTGCTTGAGTGGTCTTATTTTGATAGTAATATTGGTATTTGCGTATGCGTAATGCGTGTTTGGGTGTATGCAACAGTAAGGTGTGCGCGAGTTTGGGTGTATGCAACAGTGGCATCTGTAAGGGGGGGCATGCTGCCCCCCTGCAACCCCCCTGCTTGGGCACACTATAGGATTTGGGCTGGGTGCAAGTTGGAGTGCGTGCAAGGTGGGGAGGGTGCAAGGTGCGGTGGGTGCTAGATGGGGTGCATGCAAAGTTTCTTTTGCATTTAAATAAGCTGGATTTAAGAAAAATTAATTTACCCTAGGTATATCTTATCGATTATTACTATCAAAATAAGACTACGATAATACTTAAGCAAGGAAAAAGTAATTTAATTAAAATATTTTGTTTTGGTAATTTTCAATTTTCTCAAGAACTAGAAGACATCAAGTCATCTAGTTTTCAGTTTTTGATCAAAAACAAATAAGAGCAATGAATTATAAAAAAAAAATAGTAGATAATCTGAAAGTTTTGAAAAATTACACTTTAAACCTTTTTTTTAACTTTTTTTTTCACAAATTTTGACTTTAAAACATTTTTTTTCAAATATGCATAGTTTTGACTTGATTTAAAAACAAGCTAATAGACAAAAGTGTTGGCTTTAAAAAAAGGTATAATATTTAATTATAAGTATTACCGTTATTTTTTAATTATTTTTTTCCATTTAATGTACATAGTTTTTTAAACTGCCCCTACCGCCTAAACGGGGGGAGATAGACCCCCCCTCCCATAGTAAAAAATGCTTGTTTTTAACTGTTCTATACAAATCCGTCATTAAACTTTGTCGCCAAAGTTATCGTACTCTCCCCCCTAAAGTTAGTGTTTTAAAGACTTTTTGTACGAAATAAGTTGTTTTTTTTTTTGATCAAATTTGGTTGTTGGAATTAATATACATATATGTATGTATATAAAATTAAATATAGAAAACAATTTGAAAGACTTGTTTACAAAATGAAATAAAACATGAACAAACTATATAAACAAATATTTAAAAAAATATGTATAGAACAAACATTAAAAAAAATTGGAACAAATTATGCAAACTTTAACAAATAAATATTTTAAAAAATAATATTTTAAAAAATACAAACATCTGTTTTCATATAGAAATAAGCAAAGTCCCTAAAGAAATAGAAAAAAAAAAAAAAAAGTCCCATTGAAATATTTTCCAATGTGAAAATGAAACCTATTAAAAAAAACGCAACTCTAGAAGTGAATTACTTTACTGGTTTTAAGATCCGGAAGTCGGTTTTGTAAACCTAAATTTATGTATGCCAATAGTTTTTGAATTCAAAAAATTCTAAATTCAAGATTTTTGTTTTAATCTTATTTGGATATCAAAAAAAAGATAGATACAAAAATATTTTGATATCAACATTTTAGTCACTATTTCAATGATATTCAGTAAAATTGTTTCTACAAATAATTAAGTAGTAGGTACAAGAATATAAAGTTTTTTTTTTAATTAGAAAAAATATTAAAAATAATACAAATAACTTCGAAATATGTTTTAACAACTAAAATTTGTTATTATTTTTAAACAAAAAGTAAATTAATTATTTTTTTTTTATTTAAATCACTCTAAAATTAAACGTTAAATTTAACAAATATTCATAGTTTTTGAGTGTTTTAATTGGGCTTTTTGATCTTAGACGATTATATGCAATTAATAAATAAATTAATCCATTTTTAAAATTTTGTCCCGACGTTTCGTTGGTTATTTTCCAACTTCTTCATAGGGTGTTTTATTTTTATTGGATCTACAATAATTACAAATTACTTGGATTTTCTTTAATTTCTATTCAGTATTTTAGTGTTACTTACTATTGTCAGTTTACATTTGATTTATTAAGTTTAAAAAATATAGTCAATAAATTATTACACTTCACAAAAAATATAACAATTTTTAATAAATTAAGAAACAGGACAAAACAGAAAACTATTAACTGATTGTTATCACAGACTTTGTTCCTTTGATGACAGCACTGTAGCTAGCACTTAAATTGTCTTTATCTTCTTGAAAATTCATGGTTCTCTTCATCTTTTGTTGTATTCTTAGACTCTCCAGTGTAAATCTCTTATTTGTGTTTCTTTCCTTGTCAAGTATTTGTATGTCATCGAAATCAGCGGTGTGTCCATGTTCAGTCATATGTTGTGAGAGTCCAGTTGATGTTCTCTTTTTTCTGACGTCAGCTTTATGTTCAGCTATTCTTGTAGCTAGTGTGCGTTTGGTTGTGCCAATGTATACAAGATCGCACACTTCATTTGTCTTGCCGTTGCATTTTATTTCGTATACCACGTCATGTTGTTGTTCCTTTTGCAATGGTGTCTTTGTTCTTGTAAATATTTTGCTGAGAGTGTGATTGGATTTGTGAGCAAATGAAAATCTCTCTTTGTTGTTTTGTATTATTTTGTGTAGGTATTTGTTATTTGTTAGCTTGGGAATGTAACGTATGCTATGGAATATGATATTGTCCGTGTTGCCACTTTTTTCGTTTTGATTTTGTGTATTATTTTTGTATTGAATTTGATTTTTCTTGTCGTTAATTAAATTATTTATTATTTTATGTGGAAAATTGTTCATTAGCAGTATTGTTCTTATTTTGTTGATATTTTCTTTGTGGAATTTTTCGTTCGAAATATCTAAAACTTTATTAATAAAGTTTTTTGCAGTGTTTATTTTGTATTTATGTGGTTGAGTTGATAGAAAATTGATCATTCTTCCTGACGCTATGGGTTTTTGGTACCAGTTAAAAATTAACTTATCATCTATTCTGTGAATTACAGTGTCCAAATATGTTTTGGACAATCTTCTGGACGCTACAATAGAGAAATTACAGAAATCCAACATAACGATAAAATTCATTGCGAAATATGTAGATGACATTTTTGCAATAATTAAAAAACAACACACAGACATAATTCTCAACAATCTAAATCAATATCACGAAAAACTACAATTTACAATAGAAACAGAAAATAAAAAATGTATACCATATTTGGACACTGTAATTCACAGAATAGATGATAAGTTAATTTTTAACTGGTACCAAAAACCCATAGCGTCAGGAAGAATGATCAATTTTCTATCAACTCAACCACATAAATACAAAATAAACACTGCAAAAAACTTTATTAATAAAGTTTTAGATATTTCGAACGAAAAATTCCACAAAGAAAATATCAACAAAATAAGAACAATACTGCTAATGAACAATTTTCCACATAAAATAATAAATAATTTAATTAACGACAAGAAAAATCAAATTCAATACAAAAATAATACACAAAATCAAAACGAAAAAAGTGGCAACACGGACAATATCATATTCCATAGCATACGTTACATTCCCAAGCTAACAAATAACAAATACCTACACGAAATAATACAAAACAACAAAGAGAGATTTTCATTTGCTCACAAATCCAATCACACTCTCAGCAAAATATTTACAAGAACAAAGACACCATTGCAAAAGGAACAACAACATGACGTGGTATACGAAATAAAATGCAACGGCAAGACAAATGAAGTGTGCGATCTTGTATACATTGGCACAACCAAACGCACACTAGCTACAAGAATAGCTGAACATAAAGCTGACGTCAGAAAAAAGAGAACATCAACTGGACTCTCACAACATATGACTGAACATGGACACACCGCTGATTTCGATGACATACAAATACTTGACAAGGAAAGAAACACAAATAAGAGATTTACACTGGAGAGTCTAAGAATACAACAAAAGATGAAGAGAACCATGAATTTTCAAGAAGATAAAGACAATTTAAGTGCTAGCTACAGTGCTGTCATCAAAGGAACAAAGTCTGTGATAACAATCAGTTAATAGTTTTCTGTTTTGTCCTGTTTCTTAATTTATTAAAAATTGTTATATTTTTTGTGAAGTGTAATAATTTATTGACTATATTTTTTAAACTTAATAAATCAAATGTAAACTGACAATAGTAAGTAACACTAAAATACTGAATAGAAATTAAAGAAAATCCAAGTAATTTGTAATTATTGTAGATCCAATAAAAATAAAACACCCTATGAAGAAGTTGGAAAATAACCAACGAAACGTCGGGACAAAATTTTAAAAATGGATTAATTTATTTATTAATTGCATATAATCGTCTAAGATCAAAAAGCCCAATTAAAACACTCAAAAATTAATTTAAAATACAATTGATCATTTATTCACAACCATATTCATAGTATTTTATATTTATTCTTTTTCTGTTTTAATAACATTTTGTTTTGTTTTAATTGCTTACTATTTCCTATAATGATTCCATCGAACCTTTTGATCAATGTTTACCAAGCCTACCCATATACATTTTGTATTCAAATTGCCACAAATTATGTTAATCATTTCTTTTGCAAATGAACAACAAATGTTAAATAACAACAAAAAAAAAAACAAAAAGTTAATTTAAATTTACATGAAATGATTTAAAAAATAAGATACATTTGAGTATTTCATAGAGATCTAAAAATAAATTGTTTTCTTGTTTACTATACGACATATGTAATAGAAAAATTTATTAGAGCGTATTGAATAAATGTGGGCGATATAATTAATTCTTATCTATATCTTATAATGCAAAAAAAGAAAAAATTCTTTTTACTGTGTTTTTGATAAAGAAAACAAAAATAAAGAAATTAAAAACAAAGTCGAAAAAAGGTGTGGTATTCTTTTGTTTAATAATCGTTGAATAGAAATAGAAAAATACAGTAACCATCAACGATAACTTCCCATTGTTATCCTTGGAAAATTGGATACCCTTATGTCTGTCAAATAAATTCTACCACGTAATCCTTTTTTTCTCGAAAAGAGTTTACATTGACTTTCAAATTATGTATAATTACCAAGACTCAACTTGAGAATCACACCAAAACAACGAATGTTAAAATTAAGGAGCCAGGTTTTGCAGTACGCAAGAAGCCTGAGTAAAAAAAGTCCGCTTAAAATGTTATGAAATCTAAAAAATAATTCAAATTTTAAATTTAAGATATTTTGATATCAACTATCGATGTGTAAGATTCTGTTTTATACACTCTGCTAGATTTCATCATTTTACAAGAATCATAAATGTTCCTTGTGAATGACAAAACACATTCTTAAGAATTGGATGGACCAAAAAGTTCACAATGTTTGTACATATAAAGGGTGTCCCAAAATTAACGCAAGATTTGAATTTGCCGCCATTTGTGCAGTGAAGTGTTGGCAACCCTGAAAAAAAAGCAATTTGACAGCTAACAGTATAGGGTTATTAAAAATGGAGCGTTACACGAGAGAACAACGTGTCTTCATTATTAAAGAATATTTCAAAAATAGTGAAAGCTTGGCGGCTGCAGTTCGAAAATTTCATACAAAATATGGTCGGAATAGTGGCCATATTTTTTTGAAAATGATGCTGGTCAAGCAGTGACTGTTACTGGTGCTCGATATCGCGACATGATTACACAGTTCTTTCTGCCAAAATTGGATGATATTGATGTGTCCAATATGTGGTTTCAACAAGACGGTGCCACATGTCATACAGCCCGTGAAACAATTCAATTACTGCATGAGACATTTCCAGGTCGTGTACTCTCTCGTTTCGGTGATCAAAATTGGCATCCTAGATCGTGTGATTTAACACCATTAGACTTCTTTTTATGGGGTTATTTGAAATCACAAGTCTATGTCAACAAGCCCACAACCACCCGTGCATTAAAGGAGGAGATTCAACGCTGCATCAACGAAATTCAGCCACATTTATGCAGAATGGTCATGGAAAATTTCAACAAAAGAGTGCGCACGTGCATGCAAAGCCGTGTACTTTACGAGTCAATAAAAATATAACTATCAAAAGACTAAAAACGGCGGTTTCTATTTAATTCAAATCTTGCGTTAATTTTGGGACACCGTTTACTTGTTTATGTATATAATCTAGTCACCCCCTATCACATTACTGAATTTCATAATTGAACAACACTTAGAAATGTTGTTTTGTGTGTTATTTTAACACATAACATAAGAAAGTGGGTGGATACCACACCCCTTTCGATTTGTTTCTTTCTTTTCCCGACAAGTTATTCTATTGTCTGGAAGTGCTTCATAATTTTGATCATGAGATTTATGAAATGTGATCTTAGAAATTTGGTAAGGTGCATGTCGTAATTTAGGTTAATAAGCATTGCAAAATTTGAAGTTCCTGGTTTATTTGAGTCCGGAAGTTAGAGGAGGGTTAGAAAATCAGTTGAGTGTGTTTCAGTAAAAATAGAGTAGAGCTAAAACTAGCTAGGAATTCCATGCATTTGATCATGAGACTCTGTTAAATAACGAAATTTGTTACTAGAAATTTTAGAAAAACATTTTTATCCTCAAAAAAATCATAATATTTCAAAAACAAAAGAAAAGTTAAGGTGGAAGGTATGAGTAATTTTAATTTTTTAAATCCAAATTTAATTGAAAATATGGACTGTCATGCTAGAGGTCTTGGGTTCAATCCCTGCCACACTAAAGGGGTTATGAATACCTTTATAATGATTTAACACAGTGCGAGCAATTGGGAAAGGAGATAGGATTAGAAAGGAGAAACTGATGCATATTGGTTTTAAATGTCTGCACATTGTACTCGTAATGAGTGGGAAATATTGAGTCAGGTAAAGCATTCCACGTTCGCGTAGTGCGGCTAAAGATAGAATCTCTGTACTTAACAGTACGTCCGAAATTGGGCTCAGGGGTAAACTTAAACCTTAAACAATTCAACCGGGTATTACGGCATTTTTTATAAAAATAACGATAAAACAATGACAGGCATGAGACTTTGCGGCGGTGTTCGAGAAAAGCAAATGTCTCGAAGAGAGAACGATCTCCTATCATTTTTAGAGCTCTTTTTTCAATTCTATCCAGAAGACGCAAGTACGTTATTGGGGCTCCAGCCCAAATATGAGAGTTATACTCGAGTTTAGGAAGTATAAAAGCTTTGTAAATTATATATTGTTGATTGTGTTTGACCAATTCTTTGAACTTGTTTTTATTGATTATGTTGAACATAGGCTCTTTTGGTCTTTTTTGGTTTCTGAATGCAAAAAAAAAACTATTCCATTCTTCTTCCCAACGGTGTCGAATATGTGATCACTACGTCAAATATGTGATCACTCCACAACAAGTGGTTTGTGATGCACATACCTAGGACTGATAGTTGTTCAATCTCCTCGATGCAAGTACCACCCATGGATAGTGGCATTGGGGGAGGGTTACGCTTTTGCGACAGTGGACAGCATTGAGTTCAAGCATTAAATTCTACACGGTTTTTGAATCCCCATTGAACAATGCTGTCAAGATCAGAAATTAATGAGCTTATCGTACGCTGCCGTTGGTAGTCCACATCCGAAGAACAAGGATGAGAATCTAAAAACGAATATGAAAAGCAGAGAAACAATGTAGTGGATTAGAAGTTTCAGACAAAAGATCATTTCTAAAAATAAGGAAGAGCGTCGAATACAAAACGGAGCCCTGGGGCACACCAGCGTTTATTTTCTGGATATAAGATTTGAACCCGTCCAATACTACTATTGAATTGAACGGTTTCGAAAGGTAATTTCTAACCCAACAAAGAAGAGATTCATCAATACCAAAAGCACTCATTTTCGATAAGAGGGCTTGATGTCAAACTCTATCAAATGCCTTTGAAATATCAAGTGCAATAATCTTACTTTCTCCAAAACGATGTTAAGATTTGTTCCACTGTTCGGTGAGATAAACCATGAGATCACCAGTGGGCCTATTGCTACGAAAGCCGTATTATCTGTCATTAAGAAGCTTCGGTTCCTCGAGATATTTCTTACACTGAAAATTGATCAGCGTTTCCATGACCTTGGAAAGAAGGGACGAAAGTGCAATTGGATGATAGTTAGAGGGGGAGGAGGAATCGCTTTTTTAGGAACAGGCTGTGTTTTCCATCCACTCGGAAAGAGACCAGTAGAATAGGACAGATGGAAAAGCTTACGCAGTGGTTTTGCTAGCGTTGAAGAACACCTCTTCAGAACAATAGCGGGAATACTACCCGGGCGTGCGGATTTGTGAATGTCTAGATCTTTTAGTACTCTAGCAACTCATGGAATAGTTTACGCTTTCAAGTACAGGAGGAGTCATGTCACTCATTGGCAGCATCGAATTAACAGCAAACTGTGCTGCAAGCAAGTTGGCTTTATCAATCGAGCTTACAAAAGGAGTGTCATTGGAAACGAGCGTAGGAGTTGACTAATTGACTATCAGTAATTCCTGTGATGAAATTTCTTAAATAAGACGTTGGGATTCGGTTCAAAACTGTAGGTCCCCTCGATCCCTAAAAAATAGACTGGCACACAGGAATGGTTGAGTGTAGTAAATCACTAGGCCCTATTTATGTAAGGACTTTTGCTTCACCTAATTTATTTGTTGTTATTTAAAAATATGGAAATTGTATTTTATTACTAATTCATATTATTGACACTAATCAACGAAACACCACTGTTTACGAGTATGTTCTTCAATATTTTGAAGTTTTCTCTTCTTAGTTAACTACTTCCATGATAATTATTGACAAAGAATAAACAATAATATTTTTATAAAATTTCAAAAAAGTATACCTAAGAAACTGAAATCACTATAATGTACTCTCGTATTTATTTATTTGCTTCAACTTTCCAGACTTTGAAAAAACTATTTGTTTTGTTTTGAGTTTTTCGTGATAATAAATTCCTTGTCACGCCCAACCCGCCTGCTATCGTTGTCTCCATCTTTGTTGCTTCTAAACCTCATTCTATGACTCTCGGGTTGTTGTTATTTCAATATCAATGTCTTGAACATTTGCATTTTGTGTCTAATTATCATGTTTGGTTCGTATATATAAATACTTATAAGACTTATCGCCTCGTGCGCTATTCTCCCACAAATTAAAAGAAGTACATAAAAAAGATTTCTACTGCTGCTGGTGTTGTTATATATTGAAGAGGCCTTGAACGTCCTTGGAATTAAATTAATTTCACCCATATCCAAACCAACAACATACACATTCTGATTCTTTTCCATCAGCAGCGCCTTCACCTTCACCACCACCATCTATCTTCTCTACTTTGTACCTACTTACCTTATTAACTTTTCCGCACGATGTTTATTCGAAGTCTGAAAGTTAAGAAGTGAAAAAATAAATGTTAATGAATATATACAATTTTATTTCATCGAATTAAAAGTTTAATGTTAAAAATTTTATAGATTCCTATAATTGTAATTTTTATTTTTTTTATCAATTAAACAAATTAAAGTAATAACAATAAATGAGTGTACATAAAATTTGAAAGTAAAATAAATTTCATGGAAATTAATATATTATTGGTGTTCATTTGGTTTTGAATTAGATATTATTGAACCCATTAGGTAGGCAGGTCTATCAAAGGTATAGCTATACAATCGGACTAGACATACTAAATATTTAATTTCGATCTTTATTGAACAAAAATAAAAATAAACATAATGTGCGAACATTTATATACATATATTTCAAGAAACGATGACGTTAATGATTGTAATAATCAAGATTACGTGGTCTTGAGATTGAAGACTACCCATAAATTTGTATATTATATTCATGTGAATATGAGTTTGAGTATTTGATGTATACACATTATAGGAAATTAACATCGTGTGTCGTTCCGGGAAATTACATTGGGAAAATAAAATGCAACGCTTAATTTGACATAAGTGATTTATTGGGCTTGAAATGTTTATTTTTTTCTAGAATGTAGGTGTTTACCAACTTAGAAAGTGCATTGAGGGGGTTTTATATTTGAATTCTAAATGAATAGGTTCATTAAAGCGGCAGCTGTAATTTGAAGGAAATTAACCTGTTTGTAATAAAACTGTGTGCTCCCTTAAAAATATACTTCAAAAGTGACCTAGACAAGTTTTTAATCTTTGGCTGTGTAGATCATTTTATATAATTACTACTTTGAAACTTTCGTAGATCTCGAAAACATCGATTTTTTAATATTTGTTTGTATTTTTTGACAACATTCAAAACAATGTATAGGTATACATTTGGATTGAATATACAAATTGCATATTATTTACGCTTTTTGAACTTTGATAGCGGTTTTAGGCAATGGTTTTAATTTATTACTCCTATTACAGAATTTGTCGAATTAGCTAAAATCATAGTTTGAACTATTTTCCAAATTTTTTTCATTAGAAAACTCTATTAATGAAAATTGAACGAATGTCGGTAATGTGCCCTGCACTAGCGACATTTTTTTGTAACTTATCTGGTATAACTGAAATAGCAACGCTTTCGCAGTCCATACGATTTCGATAATCTGTCATTTGCGCTTATTTCAAGACAAATCTGAAACTGATTTTAAGTAAAACGAAAACAAAACAATAGTGAACAATGTAAAAATGTTATATAAAAGCTTTCAATATTAATTTTAAAGCCTTTTTAGCAGATTGGTTTTTTTCAACTAAAAAAGAAATACTATGGAATTCATCTTTTGTTTATTTTCCAATTCAGTAAAAAAAAAATTATTAAATTATTTCACTTAATCACTTTTTTTTCTTGTATATTGAATTATTTGACATTTAGATGTCACAAACTGAAAACGTCATGTTCAGAAATGATAAGGTAGTTCTAGGAATTGACAATTGTTGTTCATCCGGCGAATTTCATAATTAAGTTTTTCCACGAAAGCAAAAGGTCAGTGGATCTAATTGGCTAGAATTCTGTAATTGACATCTCTCTTTTATGAATTTTCTGTAAAATTTCTAAGATTATGGAGGAGTACAGAGTCTGTGATAGCACCCCACAGTATTAATCTGCCTACACTATGTTTAAAAGGTCGTATACAGTTGTAAAGTTCTTCGAATCCAGTGCTGTATTCGTTTTGCGCTATACTGCGAGCGTGTAAGTTGGTATTTCTTAAATATGTTATGGATTCGTAATAAGTACAAATCTGTTTTGGAACAAAATTTGAAAGCATCAGTGAATGCTTTAATTCTTGATCCGACTTGTATTTTTCAGCAAGATAAGTATACAAATCAGAGGGCTCATATTACCAAAGATTATCTCGATATCACGCTTAACACTTAATCTACATACAGCTTCAAAGCTTGGACTTGTAATTAAGCACGGATAAGAGAATTTGTATTGGAAGATCCAAAGAAAAAGGCTTGAAGAGAAATAGCAGAAGTCGAAAATTTAGATTTTTCGATGCCGATGAATTTCAGTTATTGTAGTAAAAATGGGTTAGGGTCGAAATACTGTATGGATCATAATACTGTATTTAAAATACTGTATCTCAAAATTCTGTATTTTAAAATACTGTATGTACAAATTACTGTATGATCAAAATACTGCATCTCAAAATTCTGTATTTCAAAATTCTGTATATCAAAACTCTGTATTTCAAAATGCTGTAAATAAGGCTACAAAATAAAAATCGTTTTGACAATGTAAAAAAGTGCGCACTTTTATGGTATCTTATTCTTATTTTTTTTTCTCATTTTCTTCTTCTTAGTTATTTGTATCTCTCTCACATTTTTACATGAATTGTTCCTATCATAATCAACAATTGCAGCAACAAACTAATTGATCTGTCAAAAGTTCCAGTATTATACAATATTACGAGATACAGTATTTTGACAATACAGCATTTTGAGACACAGTATTTTAAATTTACAGTATTTTGAAATACAGAATATTAACGATACAGTATTAAAAGTTATAACCATACAGTATCATACAGAATTTTGATCATACAGTATTTTAAAAAAGTGACAAAATAGACAGTCTTAACGTAACTACACCATCAATTTTATTTACAAGTGGTCGTACGTAGAATTTTGTCGGCTAAAGTATTACTTCAATCATCTTGCACTGAGAAAAATTTTGTAGTTATATCGACAACAAACATTTTCAAAATGATTGTTGTTCTTATTTTAAAGTATAACTATTTGGTGGTTTTAGTAATATGTATTGAAAATTGGTTGATAATAAGAAATTCCACTTTTGGTATCATGTTAATGAAAACTGATAAAATAAACGCTTTTACTTTTGTCTGTCATCGTTAAGGTTTTTAAATAAAAATAAGCACTTTTTAGTCGTTGCAATAATTATTGAGTTTGCTATTTTAAAAAAATTTGAAAATTACTATTTTTTGTATTAAAAATGTAGTTCATTACTTTGAAAACTACGATTTGAGCAATTACGAGTATATAATAATATAATATAATAATATAAAATATAATATAATAATATAATAATATAATTATAATAAGCCTGGCTAGTGGCAGAGTCTTGGTTCAACCTTGACCAGAACCAACAATAATTATTTAACATAACATATTATCAAGTCGATTTTCTAGGTAAGCCATTCAAAAGCGTCACTTTGGCAGAGCTCGAATTCTGGGACAAAAGATTATTAAGGTATTTAATATGAAAACCACATTTATCCAATTTATTTTTTCAATATGTCGAAGTTTTCATTTTTAAAACTACAGTTTTAAGGTATTTTTTATGACAACCTAAGATGATCAATATTTAAATCACAGTTTAACTCATAAAGGAAATAACTATAGTTTATGAAAATTGTAATTTTTACAACCCAAGTTGTTGGTTGAATTTTTCAATCATATTGTCAAAACAAATTATCAACATTACCTAACACAAATTACTGTCCATAAACTCAAGTATTAATTTAAAAAAAAATAATCATGTCCATAAATAAATGTATAGGGTAAAACTATACAAAACGCCCTAATAACCTGTATACTAGTGATAAAACTTTCGAAAAGATCTTTTAAAAAAAATTGAGATTTTACCAACATTTGCCTCATTTGGACAGTTGATAACTTAATTAAATCAGCATTAATTTAAAACAATAACTAATGCACGGACTTTAAACATAAAAAACGACCAATTTTTGTATTCAATTTCAAAAATTCACACTTTATTTTGAAGAGTGCTCCAAAGAATGTACATATATATTTTTAAAGAGTAGAAAAAATCTTCTATTCAAAAAACTGAAGCGTGAAAGTAATTTTTTTTTCTGAGAATTAAACAAGATTTTCATAGCCTACGAAAATGTTAGTATCATAAAATGATTATATTTTAGTTAAAACCTCCACTGAGTAACTCCAGATAAAATTACAATTTTTTTTTTGTTGGGTTTACAGCTCTGAGTATTTTTTTTGAACTCAAAATAGACTTATTATTCTTAAATCAGGAAAAAAGAAGAAAATCAATTTAGTTTTTACAATATTTTTTGAAAACTTAAATATCGATAGAAAAAAATTGAAAATTCTATGGAATATCAAAACAGATTTTGTATGCGAGGATCTGGTTTCTCCTGTTTCCAACATGTTAATTCATGTTGAAGAACATAAAAAGTGTTTTTTAATAAAAAAAAAAAACATTAATATTTTATACAAACAAATGCATAAATAAAATATGTACTTTGTTTTTTCAAAATTAAATAAAAAAAAATGCATTAAGGTTTAAAGAATTTTTAAAGTGAAGCGACTTATCCGGTGAACATTTTAAACGCTACAAGTTTTATTAAAGTTATGCAAATATTCATTTTGAAGGTTCCTTCTATTTCTCACACAATAACACACAGAAATAGTTGAAAGTTGTTAATTATAAATTAAAGTATCTTATTGAATTCTACAAAATGTGCAAATGCATTTCTGAAAATGCAGATGAAATGGCCCTTAAATGAAATGTTTGAAAATATTATTTATTTTCGATACGAAAATTAAAATTAAACAAAGTACCGAAATTTACATTACATTATAAATAATGTTCCTGCATTGGTCTTTCAAGTTAAACTTTAAGGAAATATATTTTGACATCCATAATTGACATTTCGTGATTTACGTCAAAATACGAAACAAATTTAATTTGATTTTTAATGTTTTTTTTTTAAATAAAAAAATTTTAAAAATATTAATAAGTTTATTCATGTAACGATATAATTTTCTACTTTGTAGAAAAATATAAATTTCCGCAAAGGGTTTACATGAACACCCCATTAAAAATATTTGCGGAAACGTTAGAAACAAACAAAATTTATCTGTTTTTTTTTTCTACGATTTCTGCTTCAAATTTGAGAGATAAAAGTCTATGTTTTGCAGAATATTTTTCCCATACAAATTTTGACAGTTGATTTCTACCGATAGAAAATTCTACAGTTTTTAAGGTTTCTGTGGGTTTTAGTGCCGTTTCGGATGTTTTGAATTTTTTTTAAAGAATCGTCTTAACTAGAGGAATCAAGACGAAACCAGGTCGAAAATCGAGACCGATTTGATAGTGAGTTACTAAATTCAAATTTATGCATATGTTTCAAAATTAAAAACTGTTTAAATCCAAAAACAAACAAAGTTCAATATTAAATGCTAAATGTTTGACTTTCGTCACATAAAAACAATGTTTTAAGACAGTAATTTATGTTTGGGATATTTCTTTTTTCCCTCTTGAACCGTCTCCATTTCCGCTGAAATCGCCTTTAAAAGAAAAACAACTTTTTAATTTATTTTCTTAAAATAACTTTTATTTTGCATCCTAAGAAAACAGAATTCTCTTTGTTAAAGTTCTCCGGATGATTGCAATTCACTTAAATTTCTTGCTGTGCATAAAAATCCTTCCCACCTACCCTCAGCTCCTTCTACACTATACACGATTTGCACTTAAGAAAATTAAATAAAAAATGAAAAACATATAAATAAAAATAAGAATCCACCTCAATTCCAAGATCATTGTCTTTTTAACCACAACTAACGCGTCGCGCCAGCGAACCAAGAAATATGTTTGTTTGCGTTTCTCAACTCTAAAAATAAATTGAAATTGAAAATTACCTCAAAACACGCATCAGGTATGGAGGAATTTGCTTAATCGCTGCGCATCATCAAAACATCAGCTGATGCTCGACAATAATTCTGATGGGGTGACGCTCGGTGATGGTGACTCTGACTGTGACTGTGACGAAAACGACACTAAAAAGTCCTTCAAAATCTCATAAAATAAAAACTCGCGCAACCGGCATCCATCAACTTGAACTTGGTTTTTGTATTTTTATTTTATTTTGATTTTGTGTTTTTAATTAACAGTCGCATGTGAATCTGCACGAATCGAGGTTTTATCATTCGAAAAATATCATTTTCGTGAATTCATCATCATTTTCATTTTATTTTCGTTGTTGGTTGGTTTTGCCTTTTTTTCAGCTTTTTAGGTGACGAACGTGGAACGTTTCGAAGTCTTCGCCGCCGGCCGCACCGTTCGTCGTCGTCATTTATTTGCGTTCATTAAGTGAAGTACTTTTTTTAATTAGCAAAAATTCCGAAGAACATTAAATACATTTTATTTTTCGTTTTTCTTTCATTTTTGGAAGGGATTTTTCTTGGAAGCGAACATTCGACTGTGGGACTGGGACTTGGACTGGGGGACCTGATTTTTGTCTGTCATTAGTGCGATGAGAATCTTCCTTCTTACACAATATTGCGCATTGCGGTTTTTGGGAATTGCCATTTTTCGTAAGGTTTTGCACAAGTCAAGTGCGTGGCCTAAAATGAAGATTGTTTTCCATGCTTCCATAAATAATGATGTTAAGACAAACAAAAGGAAAACACTGAGAAAAGAAAACTTTTGTTTACAGGAAGTGGTAATGGTAAGTGTTGCGGTTAATTTACATTGCTGAAGAGGGTCACTGATGTCGCAAGAGCCAGTTATTGGGACTTGAGAGAAGGTACACGTATAATAAAATAATTATGTATTATACATTTTTGACAAATTAGAAAACACGATAAACAAGAAAATGATCCTTATGCTATATTTACTTAACCTTTTTGTAAGGTGACATCGACTGGGGGACATCGTATCGTTTATTATATTTTTTTAAAATCTCATTTTTTGTTTGAAAATTATTAAAATTACGAGGTTGGACTTTGAAAACCATTGAAGGGCAGACAACAGGTGTTGCGGTAAATTTTACCACAACAAGTTTCACCTCCCTTTTTGCTAACCACCCTTAACAATTCTTACTGCGGCCGCAAAATTCTGGAAGAGTTTAGTAGAAACCTAGACCATCAGCCAGTGACCTGCTCTGCTAGCATTTTGGGAAAGCAAATTTACAAAGTCTTACCAAAGTGTGCGAAAGGATTCCACACCAACGAACTGTGCGACGGTTGGCCCACATATTGGTTGAACAACATCGTCAAGGCATGAACCGAGACAGATCGATCACCACGCAAAAGATCCGAGAGGATTGCCTGAGGGCAGGTAGCCGGAAGGGTCAAGCTCGCCACTTTTTGGATTGCGCCGAAAGCGATTAGAAGATTTACGAAAATTGGGTGGAGGAATTTAAAAAAAGACGTAATTTTTGTACGATAGATTTTTTTCTTAAAGTTTTATTTAGTTGGAGATTTTTGTGTTCTGGTGTGAAGAAAAGTTGTTGAGGAAGGATTACGATAGCTGTTGTGGAAGTCGCAAAAGCTAAGTATAGTGTTTTCTTTTGTCTCGAATTCGACCTTTTGACCTTCGAGTCGAAGTGTTAATTCCCCGATATTGCGGGACGCGTTTACCGCTTTTGATTTCCTTTCTTTTCGAAATAATTTTCTTCGAGTGATTTCTTTTATCGGTTTTGTTATTGTATTCATAATTTTTCTTTCTTTTGTTTGCACTACATTTATCGAGAATTGACCGTCTGTCAACCTCAATAATTCAATTTGTATCTTTCTCTTTTATAAAAGATCCTGGTTTTTAATCCCGGCTTCGGCCAAGGTTTTCCAGGCAATAAAACATAACTTAAATTTCCCTTCTGGAAAACAAAACCTTTCTTTTATTTTCTAACTTGATTTGAAGACTAATTGTTCAGCTCTTGGTTTTGGTAAACTTCCATTAAAAAGTTTCCTGGCGCCCATGGTAATCAATACGACTTGGTGAAATTCACGACTTCGTAGTTCGATATCATTTTGATATCACTTTTAGTTCAATTTTATTGATCACTTTAAGTTGGAAAAACTATATTATTTTGTCAACTATTTTACGATAAGTTTGTATTACTGCAGTTCCAATAAGCAACACGTCTCACAGCTCGTGCCACAATTTATTTATTGAAGGAAGCATTTGCTTACCGAATAATTTCACGTTACGAACCCTTGGCCTTCAAGATCATTCTGTGGGATTACGTGAAGTCGCTTTTCTACACCAATAACCTCGAAACGATTGACCACTTGAAGGACATCATTCGCATCGTTATTACGGCCACAAATTCTTGGACAAATTATCAAAAATTGAACCTATTTCATAAACATTGACAATTGCGACAGGTGATAACTTCTTAGTTTAAAATTTCACAATTGTCAAAATCTGTTTCATAAACAATTTGACAGTTTTGTAGAAAAATAACCGACAACTGTCATCTTTTCTTTTCATAAAGAAATTGCCATAAAAATGAATTGTCAAGTCTTTGTCCACAATTGTCAGGAATTGTCCGACAATTTTTTTTAATTGAAAATTCTTTTATGAAATGAAATCAAAAATAAGCTTTACATATTTGTCAGTATTTAATTGCGACATGAAACTCACTTACGGTCAAGAGTTGACAGTTAAATGACCTTAAACGATAAAAGATATATTTGGGTTCGATCTCCGTGTAATTCTTCGCAAGTTAACAATCGTTGGTTTTGTCCAAGTTTGCCAAATGGTATCTTGAAGGTGCTTCCAGTCATTGCTTGAATCCATTGCTTTGAGACCTTTTGCCTGTTCTGCGATATCCTTCCATTTATTAACCTTCATATCAAAGCTCAAGGTTTCACTAAATTTTTCGAATAACATAAAACACGATTTTGCAAACTGTGACATTTTAAAATTAATAGGGTGCCATCATTCTGTTTCTTCTAACATCTCAAAAATTGGTCGAGAAATGATGAAAATTTAAATAAAGGCAAAGGTTTTCTTCAATACTTCATAATTTTTCGATCATAACACATTTCAAGATTATGCAATGAAATTGTCATGACAAGTTTGTCAATATTTTATTAAAACAGATTTGTAGGATGTCACCTGTCAATTGTTATGAAATAGGGCCCAGGAAAGACTACGTCCGAGCCAGCTGTGTTGATCATGGTGTCAAAAATCACATATTTAAATTAAAATTCCAGAAAATTAAGTAAAAAGGAATAAAATTAATGTCAATTCATTACAAACAAATATTGTTCCATTTCAAATGTATATGCATCTTTCAAAAAAACACCCTTTATTTATTTTGATCTTTCAAATACTGGCGGTAAAGTTAGTCTATTGTTCAGTGTCATTTTTTTAAAGAGGACAGCATTTTAATCAAAAATTGTGACGAAATTAAAATCTTTAAGTTTATTTCAAAAATCAAACATTTTTTGAAATCTCGAACGCTGGTATTCAGAATTTTGAATTCAAAAGTTTGGTAAGAATATATTATTTATTTATTATATTTTCATCTTATAAAAAGTCTTCAAGTAAAATTAAAAGAAACAAAATTTAAGATTATATAAAGGGATTTCATGTAAGAGATATAATTGTAATCAGGCATTTGGCAAGCAAAATCTACGTCATTACTTTAACTGTAACTCAAATGCATTTAAATTGTTAAAATTGAAATAGTGAACATTTTTCAGTAATACTTCGAAAATTAAAAACAGTTTTGGGTGGTCACGAAGCATCTCTTCAACTGGTAAAGGCAAATATTTGGTTCTAAAGTTTGACTGTTATGACAAGTTTGTGATTTGAAGAATCGAAACCGTGTGTGTCGCTCAAGAACAACTGAGAAAGTTGCTGCTGGAGTTCGGTTTGTTGACGAAAACCCAATTGATCTTTAATTAGGCATTCCCCAAACGAAATATGACATTGCATGGCTTTTAAAGTTCAGTTAAAACAAGAACATAAGCCCGTCGATCACTTGTAACACCTATGAGTCCTTAAAAAGAATCAAAATGACATCGTCAGTAAAAAGTATATTTTTACATCAGAGGCTACGTTAATAAGCAGAATTGTAGAATTTGGGTCTCGGAAAATCCAAATATAATTGGTAAAGAGAGAGACTCTTTACACTGGTGGACAAGATTTAAATTTTGTTTAGATATTACTTTTTAAAATTCAAAAAACACGTAATTATATAAAGCTTTTTGAGGCCATATACATTTATGAATTAGCTTCTTTTTTTTTTAATAAAGTCCTTGATAGTTTTCCAAATATGAAATCCTTTTCTTCATTATTGAGTTAAAATATTTATATTATTTCATATAATATTCGAAAAATCTTCATGAGTTGTTTCTGTCTTACAAAACTATGAAAGAAACGCTAAACCATTCATAATATAACAGTTTTCAACAAACAATTGTTTAAAAAATTGTACTATATCAAGTTTTTCAATAATATTAAAAAAAAAAAAAAAAAAATGTTGAAAAAGTGTATTTATAGAACTTGAGCAAATAGTTAAAATTTAAATTTGGATTCGAAATCAGTAATATTTATAATCCAAAACGTAGTCTTCAAAACTATTAAAGCAATAAATTCAAGGTTTGCTCAAAACATCATACCGAGTCAAATAAAGACTCATAACTAATGATAATTTCCAAAAACAAAGTAAGATTCTAAAATGATTTAAAATTTATCTAGAAGAAAAATGTGTTTTGTAAAATCATCCAACAATTTATTGTAAAGAGATGTTGTTTTTTTAAAAACCTGATGAGATAAAAAAACTTAAAGGTGATATTAGAATTAAGGACATCTTACTTTTTTCAAAAAGTGTTATTTTGTGTTAATAGCAGAGAATGAGCATAATATTCTCGGCCAGTGTATTAACCTTAACGTGTCATTACTATGATACCACACGTAATTAAAAAATTAAAAATTAAAATTCGGTATAAGCTAAAATGCAGTAAAACGGTTTCCTGAGTTTTGATAGAAAAATTTGATTATTTTGTTTGTGAGAACCGTTTTTCAGAGAACACAGAAATCAAGTCAAAGAAGTTACGGAATTTTAAGCTCTACAATTTGTTCGACCTTAAGAATGGAACTGTGAAGTTATCCAGGATATAGATGCATTAGTATGCGTATATTTGTTATGAAAAATTTCATGAAATGGATATGTTGTGCAACTGTAACTGTGTTATGGCAGCCATTTGGCTGATATCGTTTTATATTGTTAATGACCATTGATTTCTCTCTAAGAAAAAAGCTTAGTTTTTGGAAAACCTTCTATGTAGCTTTATCAGTATAGTTTAATTTATTATACCTATGATTATTTATACTTCCGGAAAAAGAGCACAATTTCTTAAGATTTTTCTTTATTATTCAAGAGAAATTTTCTTTTGTTTTCATTCTTCTTAACAAAAACACACATATCAAGTTCACTCACGCAATTTTCTAAAAATTAATTTCTATGTTCGTTTCTTTTAACATATTTATAACTCAGGTAACCATCATAAAAGGTGACTCAATTAGAATTTACTTTTCTATTTCTAATGTTTCCTCATAAATATGCATTTGTGTGTTATTATTATTTTTTTTAATTATTATTTTATAATATAAAAGAAGAAAAAAAGTATAGGCAAACAGGGACAGGCAAGGCAAATATAGTGAAAAACGAATGAATACAAAAATTAACAACAATAGAATAATTAAAAGAAAATAATATAATTATTGTATTTCTTTTATTGTTAGGTGTTGGTAGGTAGTTAAACAGTTTTTATTCTGATGCCTTTTATTTTTAAAACAACTTCTCTTTGTTTGACAGTGGCTTATTAGGGTGTGCATATACATAAACAATTAAAGAAAGAATAAAAGAACAACAAGTAATAACAGTTTAAGAATTAAAAACAAGATAACCACTTTATCAACAAATGAGGTATAATACTAAAAGAAAAAAAGAAAACGAAAGACTACTTAACACGAACTTGCTATTGTGCTTTTATAAACATAATAATCTTCATTGACAAAAGGTTCTTCCGAGAAATGTTTCCAAAAATCAAAAAAAAAATATCACTTGGTTTTTAAATTCAATATTATTCGAGGCACTTTGAAGTCAGAACCACTAAAACTAAATTTTAGTAAAGCATTTGACAAGCAACTTAATTGAAAAGGTACATTTGTGTCAAAAAAGTAACGTGTGCTTTTGCCTTTCAAAAAAAAAAGCTCAAGCTTCAAGCCCTCAGACAGACCAGTCCGGTTGTTATACCCTCATTGTCCTCATGTCAAGGCATTAAGAAAATATTCGAAAACAGTCCAAAAATTTAATTCCACTGGAAAAAGTTCTTTTGAATTCGAATCTCGTCTTAAAATTGTTCTACAGGGTGGGCCGTTAATAAGTGCACTTTTTGTCTCGCTCTAACTCCCAAACGAAATAACCGAGACGCGCGGGGATGGTATCTCCTTGCAGCTCGAGATCTAAATTTTTAGTCGCAATGAGTCCGTTCACGGGAGAGCAGCGCGATTTCTGCGTTCGCGCCTTTTATGAAAACAATCGCTCATACGTGACTGTTCGTCGGCTTTTTCGGGTAAAGTTTGGATTACGCAACATCACCGAGTGTCCAAGTACGAATGTAATCAAAAAATGGATCGTAACATTCGAGGCAACGGGATCAACGCAAAAACTTCGACCTACAGGACGCCCACGTTCCAGGCGGACTGCAGAAACAATTGAACGCGTACAAGCTTCTGTGCGCGAGGATCCAAGAAGCTCTACACGGAAACGCGCTGCGGCCCTGGGAGTACCCAGAACGATTTTACGTCGCATTTTACGGGATGATTTGAAGTTATACCCTTACAAAATTCAGATTGTCCAAGATTTGAAAGAATCCGATTTTGTTTCACGGTTCAATTTCGCAACAGAAATGTTACGGAGATTCCCTCACTTCAATAACATTATCTTCTCAGACGAAGCTCATTTTCATGTCAACGGATTTGTTAATCGACAAATTTTGTCGATACTGGGGAACAGAAAATCCACGCTTAAAACATGGACGACCGTTACACTCTCCGAAAGTGACCGTTTGGGCCGGAATAGCCAAGTGGGGGATCATAGGGCCGTATTTTTATGAAGATCGATACGGGCGTAATGTTACTGTTAATTCAGAGCGTTATGTTTCGATGCTTAGAGATTTTTTAGCTCCAAAACTGCAAGAATCGAGTGGTTACACTATTCACACCTGGTTCTAGCAAGATGGCGCTACCTGCCATACAAGTAACGACTCTCTGGAGGTCGTTAGAGAAATGTTTCCTCGAAGGTTGATATCGAGGAGGGGTGATATTGCTTGGCCACCCAGGAGCCCTGACTTAACGCCACCGGATTTCTTTTTATGGGGCTACCTCAAGAGTAAGGTGTACTCTAATAATCCTTCAACGACGGCTGAATTAAAAGCGAACATTGAAGGAGAAATCCGCTTAATCACTCCGCAACTTTTGACAAAAGTGTTCCAAAGTCTCAGAGTCAGATTGGAAGAGTGCTGTAGGCGAAATGGACAATATTTGGATGATTTAATTTTTAAAAAATAAAAATTCATTTCGTTTTGTATAATTTAAAATAAATATTTCATTTAAAAGCGCTACAGTTGTATTAATATAATTTTTTTTAAGTGCACTTATTTACGGCCCACCCTGTATAACATCAGATTTTTCAAATATGCCCTTTAAAAATGCTAAGGGAGCTAAGTTAAAACACAAAATATTCCATGACAATAAATTGTAAGATGATTTTAAATTATTTAAGTATTTTACTTACATTTGACTCTATACGAAGTTTTGAGATTTCTTCGACTAAACATTTTCGTCGTTTTAAAAACTACATTTTGGACTAAATTCATGGTGCTGAATTCGAAACATCGATTTTAAATATCTGCTCAAATTTAAAAATACTCGTTTTATATATTGTTGAATTATACATATTTCAAAAACTCGATGTTTAGCGTTTCTTTTAGATGTATGAGACAGGTGAAATCTAAGAACTTAAGAAGATTTTACGAAAATTGTTTAAAATATTATACGTTAAGTGAATATCAAAGATAGAAAAGAATATTAAAATAAAAAAAAAAAACAATTTCGTAAAATTAGATAGCCTCAAAAACTATGTTTTTTTTTCAAATTGTCGTGTAAGTGTAATTTTGGAAGCGGTTTTAAATTGAGGCCGTGAAAACTCATCGAAAAAGTGCAACTAGATTGCAAGGAATACAACCATCAAAATCGTATTTTACGTATTTTTTTTTTTATCGTATTCTACTATTTCAAAATATACAATTTTTTTGTCTAAAAAATCGTAATAAGACGAAACCACATTTTTATAGCAATACCGATAGAATATTTTTAGTTTTACGTCCTTGGCGAGACCGAGAAGAAATTTAAAACCTTCAAAAACTAAATAGCGTTCAATTGGTCGTTTTCTTGGTCAGAGTATGTTCAACATGCTTCTGAGCATATTTTACTTATTATTGCTTTGATTCTTTTGAGGCTTTGTTTTAATTTCTGATCATCTATAGTGCCGGATAACATTTTAGATTTGTTCAGCGCTTTAAACATTCGGAAACTATCCTCCGGATGAAAAAAATACAACTTTTAAGCTCTGAAAGCCTTTGAACAACAAAGAAATACAATGTCGAATTGTAGGGGGCAATCTTTTTTCCTAATTTAAAAAGAAAAACTAATATTCAAATCAAAACCGTCATTGCAAACCGTTTTCGAATGAATAATAAGGGTAAGGTCGTTATTAAATTTGCAGAAAGTTTTATTATACCTAGGTATATTGTTTTTGTACTTAAAGTTTTCACAAAACGGCTCAGACTGGGGTCTAATTTCGATCATTGTCAAAATTTAATTTTACTTAAATCTGCTTTATTAAATTCTGTTCTCCAAAATTCAGTTTTTAAAAATTCTGTGTTCTAAAAAGAAGCAAATTATTCAAAATCAAAATATCCGAACACTTTTCCAATTACTTTAAAATTTAATTGAAGAATTTCAATTCAATTGCATGCAATTCAAAAGCGTCACTTACTTGAAACCTAATTACATACAACGTCCGGCAGTCGAAGTTAACCTAGTGTAACCATAGATTCGGTTTGAAAAATGATTTTCATTTATTTCGATGAACAGAATTTGTGAAAATAATCAAAAATTCAGAATCTATACACTTCATGTCCACATTTTGCCTGACCTTTATTTATTAATTAATCATTTACAATTAAGTTAGTATCTGCGAAGCCGTAGCTTTTCTGCGAGTAATTTAAAAAAAAGTTATAATATTCAAAGTTTTAATTAAAAGTATCTTGAAGTTTTACAAATTAATTATGTACTTGGATTATTTAAGAAGTAGTTTTTTATGTGTTTTTTTTTCTTTTTATTGAATTATTAATAGTTACTATTTCACGAGGAAGATCGTGGGAACAGTTTGTAGTAGTTTGCGTCTGCCGTAGTTATTATAAAGGGTGTCCCAAAATTAACGCAAGATTTGAATTTGCCGCCATTTGTGCAGTGAAGTGTTGGCAACCCTGAAAAAAAGCAATTTGACAGCTAACAGTATAGGGTTATTAAAAATGGAGCGTTACACGAGAGAACAACGTGTCTTCATTATTAAAGAATATTTCAAAAATAGTGAAAGCTTGGCGGCTGCAGTTCGAAAATTTCATACAAAATATGGTCGGAATAGTGTTTTAACTTCGTCAACTGTGAAGAGATTAATTGAAAAATTCATGGAGACTGGATCCGTTGGAGACGCCAAACACACTGGTCGTCCAAAAACAGTGCGTGAGAGTGTTGCTCACAATCCAGGAACCTCAATTCGACGTCGTGGACAAGAATTGCAAATTTCAAGAACCTCTCTACAGCGTATACTCATCAAAAATGAATGGATTATTGAACATCAACAAATGGACCCTGATTTTTCGAGCAAAATCATCCTAAGCGATGAAGCACATTTTCATCTTGATGGCTTTGTCAATCGACAAAATTGCCGCATTTGGGGTTCGGAGAACCCACATGTGATTGTCGAAAAACAAATGCATCCACAACGCGTGACTGTATGGTGTGGATTTTGGGCTGGAGACATGATTACACAGTTCTTTCTGCCAAAATTCGATGATATTGATGTGTCCAATATGTGGTTTCAACAAGACGGTGCCACATGTCATACAGCCCGTGAAACAATTCAATTACTGCATGAGACATTTCCAGGTCGTGTACTCTCTCGTTTCGGTGATCAAAATTGGCCTCCTAGATCGTGTGATTTAACACCATTAGACTTCTTTTTATGGGGTTATTTGAAATCACAAGTCTATGTCAACAAGCCCACAACCACCCGTGCATTAAAGGAGGAGATTCAACGCTGCATCAACGAAATTCAGCCACATTTATGCAGAATGGTCATGGAAAATTTCAACAAAAGAGTGCGCATGTGCATGCAAAGCCGTGGAGGCCATTTGTCCGATGTGTTATTCTATACATAACCCTATCCTATGTACTTTACGAGTCAATAAAAATATAACTATCAAAAGACTAAAAACGGCGTTTTCTATTTAATTCAAATCTTGCGTTAATTTTGAGACACCCTTTAATTTCTAGGGATTTGTAACATTCCTCGGGCTCGTCTTCTAGTGTTTACTTGATGTTGTATCGGTCGAGTGAATCGGTTGTCATCAAAGTACTCAACAATTGTGGTCATCTTAAAAATATCTTCCACTCTAATAGTTTTAAAACCTGCCTCATTACTTTGTTGACTACTATTTTGAATGATCTTAATAGCTGCATTTTGAAGATTTTGTATTTTTTGGATATAAGCATCATTTTCCAAGGAAATTCGCTGTAATGTTTGCTTGAAGTGTGGACTTCGAATGTGCATTAAATTCTGTTTGCATCATCATAACTGCAGTTTCCAGAGAACTATCACGGACAACTATAGCCGTATCATCAGCAAAAGCAAATGGTATACTTTGTTTAAAAACTCTGAGTAACTAGTTGGTATATAATATAAATAAAATCGGTCCTAATTTTGATCCCTGTGGCACTCCATATTTCATTATCTTTTTGTCACTAAAAGCATCTTTTATCTTAACACAAAATGTTCTGTTTTGTAGATAATCCGTCAACCAATCAGCCATTGTGCCGCGTATTCCAATCCTTTGCATTGCTTCAATAAGATTAGAATGGTTCAAGGTATCGAAAGCCTTACTAAAATCCATGAACATTACTAATGCATGGTGACCTTTTTCCAAGCTTTCATTAACACAATTTGCGAATTCACCTAGTAATTGTCCAGTATTCTTATTTTTTGAAAACCGTACTGACTCTTATGTATCAGAGAGTGCTTTTCAATAAAATTTTGCAACCTGTTCACTATTACACCTTCGAAGCACTTTTCTACAACTGAAAGAATCGATATTGGTCGGTAGTTGTTCAACTGATTTTTTGTTCCACCTTTATAATATTGGTCTAACAACTGCTGTTTTCAAAGTTGAAGGGATGATTGATTGAGTAAGACTCAGATTAATTAAATTACAAATGATTGGAGCAAAAATATCGGAATGGCTTTTGATATCAATTGCCCTGATACCATCAACTCCAGGTGCCTTATCCTCTCCAAGAGATTTTATAATGGTTTGTATCTCAGTTACGTTTGTTGCGTAGGCAAAGATTGAGTTTTCCACTGTCTCATTTACATTAGTTGAAGTTATTACGTTGCATTTGTGTATAATATTATCCGTTTGGGGTGAAAACAACTCTGCAAGTTCGTTGGTGAGTGAAGTCATTTCTATCTTGTAGTTCTTTTCGAATTCACTTTAAAGCTAGCAGTCACAGTAACCCACACCATTATTTGTGATGGGTTCTGCTTCCTTGTGGCCGACCGATGATTCAAACTCTCGTAAAAACGGTTTTTCAAATAAACTCTATCGGTTTTTTGAATTTACAAATTGTTTAATTTGGAAAATGTTCTAGTCAGGAAACACAATGTTGGAAAATTGGCCACTTGCGGCCAAATTAACTATAACACATTCTTAAGTCTTTATTGTTGCTGCTCCGGTGTAAAACCATACAAAATACAAATACGCTTGTAAGCAATACACAGAACTTTTACATAGAAAATGTCCAAACAATTGATGACACTGTAACAAATAAATAATATTTTATATATATTTATATAAATATTATTTTTGTTTTGTTCCAATTACATGAACATAATTAGAAGTGTATTTTTTCAACTACAATTAAAAATAATTGAAATGTATATCTATTATTTCAATTACAATTACGTATAGTTGTTAAGGCAAAAAGGTGAATTACTTGAAATTAAAATTTATCAAAAATAACTTACAAAAATAAATTTGTAAAATTATTTACTTTTAAAGCATCAAGGAGACGAGACCATAGATGCCGTTTTAAAGAAATGTGCTTATGTTGATCTTACAATAAGTTTATAAAATTGTAGTTATGATTTAATTCGTTAATAAATATAAATAAATAACGAAAAGAAGTCGTTATTTCCCAAATCTGACCCTTAAAACTTTAATCAAGACTTATTTCACGAAACGAACATTTTCACTTTCATAAGCTGACTGTCACTGTTATTATTATTATTGACACATGATTATTAGGATGCTCGTAGAATCTTGGAAATTAGATTTTCATTTATTTATATCGAACCCTTGAGCCTGTGTTAGGGAAGTCCACGCAATGACTCCAATTCTATACAATATTTTTTCTCATCCGAATTTACCCTTTCTCACCTACCTATTCAGAATTTTACCACATGTGCCCTCTGTTTGATATTCACAAAATTCATGGTCAGTGTTCAATTCAATTCGGTAAAATTGCTTTATTCACGAGGAAATCATATATTCGTAAGAATCCGGCCTCACAGTCTGTTTAACATAGTCACGTAATGAAAATAAAATAAGAAATTAATTCTTTCTCAAACAACAACATTTTTGAAGATAAATCTATCTTTTTCTTCATAAAATGAGAGCTAAGTTTTACAAATGACCATTACGAAGTGTATTGGATATTTTTGTTGTATTTTTATTTTCTCAGATTTCAACTACATATTTTATTTGCTATCTAAGTATACGACTATTGACTACAGATATTTTTATATTAAAAGTATAAGATTTCTTCATTTCAAATTACTTTATTGATGATTTTGAGATCCTAATGCGGTTGAATGGTTGGAAGATTTCTATTTTTTGTGTTGCCAGGAATGGATCCAAAGTAGATCGAACGTGCTTCGAATAAAATTTCAAAATTTGTTGAGTTTTTTCTTTTTTTTTTATTGAGCTTGGCAAATGGAACATATAAAGCATCATCAATATCAATTTCAGTTAAGGTTTAATATGACGGAAGGAGATTTCATTTAAGTTTTAGGAATATTAAAAAACTGAAGTTCTCAAGCAGTCGACGATGTTGTTTTTTTTTTTTGTCTGTATTGAAAATTCATTCATTAAAAAATATGTTTGCATTCACTTGAAAGTCACAAGGTACTTGAGAAATTATACTTCAATGGAATTAAAAATAAATAAAAGGTAGATTTGTTTTTTTTTTTTTTTTTAATTTCTTATCTTAACTAATTGATATCGTCGGGGATGATTAGATTGTGTTTGTTTCTTTAGAAATTTTTATTTAAGTGGAATTAGATTACTTCCTTAACTGCTCAGACGCGCGTCGGTCGGTCGTGCGTCGGTTGGATGAAAAAAAAAAAAAAAAACATTTATCAATCACAAGGTCGTTTAGAATGTTTACTTATTATTAACAAATCTTATTGCTCAAGTCTTAGAGCTTATCAAAATAAAAACAAAGAAAATGATTAGAAAGTTAATCCAAATATGTAATTTCATTGTTTTCATATGCAAAATCTTGAAATTTCTTCAAAATATTTATGAACGATTAAAAGAGTAAAATAGATGAGAGATATTTAAGTTTTCTAAAACTCGTGGAGCTTCGTGGAACAGCAAAGTGAGGAAGACATTTTTTGGTCTAAGATACTTTTTTAGGGAATAAAGACAATATTTGAAAAAAAAAAATCTTTGAATTTTTTTATTTTTTTTTTTAATTTTTATTTTTAAAGGATACAATATAAATAATTTTACATAAAATAAAATAAAAAATCTTTGAAAAATGATTTTTGAAAAAATTATAATTTTTGGACAAAATATAATTTTTGAAACTAAAATTTGCAAAAGGGGAGAATATATTTTGAAAAACTGACAATTTTCGAAAAAAAAAACAAATTTTTTGAAAAGAAGATAACTTTTTTTTTTGAAAATAATCGTTTTTTTGGAGAAAACCAAAGCAATTAAGAAAAAAAAATATAATTTTTGGAAAATAAAACATACATAATTCTTAAAAAAAAAAAAATAACTTTTGGAAAAATTTAAATAATATTTCGAGCCAATAAATTATTTACTAAAAAAAATACATACACGTTTTTGAAATAAAAAACATATTTTTGAAAAAAAAAATACATATGTATGTATTTTTGAAAAAATACACATTTAAAAAAAAAATATGGAAAAAACACGTATTTAAAAAAAGGAACATTTTTGTAAAAAATACTTTTTTAAGCACAAGGAAAAATTTACCTTTTCCGCTTCTTTTTGAGAAAATTAGCTTTTTTGGAAAAAACTTTTAATTTTGTTAAAAAAAAAAAACTAATGTTTCGAAAATTAAAAAAAAATAACTCTATGTACAGGGTTTTTCAACAGGGACGCTACAAAAGTAGAGCGACACGGACAGCAAACGACGTCATATTTGTTGACGCTCTTTTGACATTTCTCTTCAGTAAAGTTTGCCAATTCATGATGGAAAGATTATAATAGCTAACAAAGATTCGAATTTGGAAAAAAAAACATATTTTTGGAAAAAAAAAACATATTTTTGGAAAAGAATACATATTTTTGGAAAAAATACATATTTTTGGAAAAAAATACATATTTTTAGAAAAAAATACATATTTTTGAAAAGAAAAACATATTTTTGGAAAAAAATACATATTTTTGGAAAAACAATACCTACATATTTTTGGAAAAACAATACCTACATATTTTTGGAAAAAAATACATATTTTTGGAAAAAAACATATTTTTGGAAAAAAATACATATTTTTGGAAAAAATACATATTTTTGGAAAAAAATACATATTTTTGGAAAAGAATAAATATTTTTGGAAAAAAAAAACATTTTTTTGGAAAAAATACATATTTTTGAAAAAAAAATACATATTTTTGGAAAAAAATACATATTTTTGGAAAAAAAATACATATTTTTGGAAAAAAAAATACATATTTTTGGAAAAAATACATATTTTTGGAAAAAAAAATACATATTTTTAGAAAAAAATACATATTTTTAGAAAAAAAAATACATATTTTTAGAAAAAAATACATATTTTTGGAAAAAAATAAATATTTTTGGAAAAAATAAATATTTTTGGAAAAAAATAAATATTTTTGGAAAAAAATAAATATTTTTGGAAAAAAATAAATATTTTTGGAAAAAAATAAATATTTTTGGAAAAAAATAAATATTTTTGGAAAAAAATAAATATTTTTGGAAAAAAATAAATATTTTTGGAAAAAAATAAATATTTTGGAAAAAAATAAATATTTTTGGAAAAAAATAAATATTTTTGGAAAAAAATAAATATTTTTGGAAAAAAATAAATATTTTTGGAAAAAAATAAATATTTTTGGAAAAAAATAAATATTTTTGGAAAAAAATACATATTTTTGGGCTTATTTGTTTCTTTTACAAAAAAACGAACACATCTTAAATTTGCCAGTGATGAGTTTTATATTTTTATTTACGTATTTTTTCTTTTGTCTTGCTGTCATTTAGATACAAAGACATGCATGCTCGAAAAGTTAAATGACTTTGGAATTCTTTCAAAAACAGAAACAAAAATAATCACCCAACCATAATGGATTGTGTCTTACCCAGACCGAAACCACATTGCATTATATTTGTCCAACAATTAAATTAACTCTATATTCATAATTGCTACGCTGTTGGATTCATCTTTCATTTAGATACAAATAAAAAAAATTAAAAATTATTTAAAAAACTTCTGAGAACTTTGTCTTAAGACCATCAAAATGTTGAAATTGAAATAATAAAGTCATAAACCAAACCCCAACATCATCAGAACTGGCACCATCTTTAACAATACAGACAAAAAAAAAATTGTATCTCAAACCGACACGACTATTGCCGTTCATGCTTTGCTGAGCTCAAGTATAAAATTAAATTAAATCCAGAAGCATGAAATACTAAAAAGATGGGACACTTCATATTCATCATCATCATCATGGAGCTGTTATCAACCTACAACTAACATTTTTTTTTTTTAAACCATGGCGACATCTTCTCTGCAGATGTGAATGTACAAGTACATATTTGGTTTTTCGGCTTTAAAGTCTCGTGGCGTCTCGACTTCTCACATCGGACTTAAAGAACCACAAAAAATTGCAACTTCCATCGCGCAGAGTGTCACATAAATTTTTCAACAATTTTTCCCCTTCGGCGATTTTATATCTAAGGGTTTCATTACACTGACTTTGAAAGTGAGATGTAATTAGCAAGTTTTTTTTTCCCAATTTGATGTGATTTTGAAATTCACAGTCCAAAGCGGTTATGTGCGTGCTTGCACTTTTTGAAAGTGTTTCACTTGAAAGACTCTTGTTTTTATTTTGCTTCTGTCTTTTTTCATTATTTTATTGTTTTAAATTAAAGAAATACATAATTTAATAACGTTTTTATTTTGTTTTCTTTATTTCAAATGTTCTTTCATTCGAGACAACAAATTTACCACATGATTGATTTCAATTAAAAAGAATAAATTACACTACAAAGAAGTTTTTATTTTGTATGTTGACAGATGATATTTATTCTTTTAAATCATTTTGTCCTTGCGTAAAAGATAAAACGCATTTTCTAAGATTTTTGTTCATGATTGTATTGATATTGATATATTTTCAAGGTTGAACAAATATTTAATAATTTCTTGTGCGAATCAAGTTTAATTATTGTTTCATTGGAATCATAAGTGAAAGAATGTTTTGTATACCATTCTCTTTGAAAAGTGTTTGATCTTTCAGCTTTCTAGTCAGATGGTTTAATTGCTTATTAACAATTGTGTGAAAAATTTCAAAGTCAGCTTCTTTTAAGCTTGAAGAATTAACATGACATTGAACTTTTTTAGTCGCATGACAATTCATAAAGCCACCCCTATTACAGAATTCGGCGAATGAGCTAAAGTGACAGCTTCAATAATTGCTTAAACTTTTATTATTAATAGATTCGACGAAAGAAAGTTGAACAAATGTCGGTTACAAGCCCGAAAGAAAGTTGAACGAATGTTGGTAACATGCTCTGCACCACCGACATTTTGATCAACTAATCTGGTATTACCGAAATCGCAAACCTTTCTCAATCCATATAATTTACATATATCTTAACTTTCTTCAATATGAACTCTTCCTGTGAACTTTAGATGCTCCAAAATGTCAACTGTTTTAAAGAAAGGTGACCGGGAATAGCCAGAAAACTATAGTTAGTCTAACGTAAAGTAATATGCAAATACTTTACGTTAGACTAACGAATTGGGTTGAACAAAAACAATATGATCAGTTGATATCAAGCTGGCTTCCGTTCAAACCTTTTAACTATTAATCGAATATTTGTGTTAAGTACTGCGGCCAAGCGGTTTATAAAACAATAGTGTATATTCTTTTTTTGTTGACCTTAAAGCGGCATTTGACACAGTCAATAGGCAATCATTGATCTAAAAACTTTCAGTAATAGTTTTATCAACCAATTTCATAAAACTCGATGAGAAGATGCTCGAGAAATATATTGCATTTGTCGAAGATGGCTCAAACAAATCGAGAGACTTCAAATGTCAAACAGGTGTTCCTCAAGGTTGTATTTTAAGTCCTTTGATATTTTCCTTATTTATTAATGATGTTGAAAATTACATCCAAGGAGCTATTACGGTAGGGTGATGTTGGTGTTAAGATCCTCCTTTATGCAGACGATCTCGTTATCTTGTCAGATACTCTATAGCTTCAAATCAATAAGTTACAAGAGTACTGTGATAGTTGGGATCTTAAAATAAATAGTTGGAAGTCTGAAATTATGGTTTTCAGATCATGCAACAAGTCTATAGGTTATCGTCGCAACTAAACTCTTGGCGACGATATTATTGAAGTTGTGGATAAATTTAAATATCTTGGTTATATAATAATTTTTAGGATAAATTTTGATAGTGGTTACAGCCCAGTTGCAAATTGGTATGAGCTAGCTGTTTTAAATGAGTTTCCCATCACATTGCGGGGTTATATCGGAATTGTATGGAAAGAGTTTCCCTTTCAACGTCAAGGGGTGTTCATCGATAATTAAGTTTTATCTTAGTTGAAAACAATTATTTCAAAGATGAGTTTTCAAAGAATGAGTTTGATTTTCAAAGTAAGAACTGAAATACTAAAATTGAATATCATAGACCGTGTACATCTGATTTAAATTCTGTTTGATCGCTTTGCAATCTTGACCAGAATGAAAATATAATACAAATTGTAGCGTTGTGTCTAATCTTACTGGAAATCCGAAGACTCCATTTTAACGCAAGTTTGATTTCGTTAGAGAAATGAATCAATATTATGAATGGTGACCATGGTTGGAAACCTATTAGAGGATACGTTTGAATTAAAAAATGCCGATAATGTAGTTCGCGCTAATTTCAAAACAAATCTCAATTTAATTTAAATAAAATTGAAATAAAAACAAAGTTTACAGTGGAAATTTCAAAAATGTAAGTTAAAAAAAATCTACACGTATCAATATGAATGTTTAATTGTTTTTAGCATTTTTTGAATGGTCCTCTACTAAGTCTCTAAAATAAAAAGAAATGCAATGTACTCCATCTTTTATTAATTTTTAAAATCATTAAATCAATAAATTAAATAATAATTCACTTTTTCACTTTTTCCACTTTTGCTGAATTATGTGACGTTTAGATGTCAGAAATTGATAATGTCGTTCAGCAATGATAAGATAGTCTTACGAATCGATAATGTAGTTCATTAGGCGAATTAAATAATTAAGTTTACAGCGAATTCGAATAATCAGTGGATTGAGTTGACTTACTGGGAGTAAAGTTCTTAGAGTTCTGTAATCGATATGATTAAAAATATATTAAATTCATGTATAATACTTGGTTTATTCTTAATTTTGACATTTAAATGATTCCATTTCCGCATATTAAGTCAGAAAATTTACACATGTTACTTTTTCATTGATTTCAGCTGAGTAAATATTGTTAAACACAAAACATTCTGTATTTGAATGTCAATTCGTCTACCAACTTTAAACATCTCATTATCTTATTCAGTATATTATATTTTAATTGATATCAATGAAATTAAAAATATGCATGTAACACTTGTTTAAACCACAACTGGGCTATTAGCCAACAAATTTAGCTTTCAAACGTTTTGACAACAAAAACATTCTCATTAGTCATTACAAAACAGTTTCAGCACCTTTTTCATTGTCATTATTAAATAATAACTTATTACTAACAAAATTATCAATAGAATAATCTTAATAAACCAAAACAAAAAGTATTTACGTATTTAAATTTATTAAAATAAATATTTAAACCTGAATTTATAAAGTACTATAAATATATGTAAAACCACAGTGTTGCAGTCACATCTAACCACAAAGTTATTTGAGCACGTGGCAGACTTTCTTATTAATGCACTCAACATCGATTGATTAACTATAAGGTGTTCTTTGTTGGACGTTTGGTTTTAAAACTGCCAATACCTTTTTTTTGCGTCGTGTAATTTAACACCTCTGGACTGTTATTGGGTGGGGTTTTTTAAATTCTCTTGACTACGACAATAAGCCCAAAAATATTGACGCTTTGGAAGAGAATATTCGGTAAGTTTATGCTGACATACGGCCCTAATTGGTACAAAAAGTGGTCGAAAGTTATGTCTAACGGCCGGAATTTATACGAGCCAGCGGAAAATTGCCCAAAAAAACATAACGGAAGCCCTTATCTTAATAATGAAGTTAAATTCTTGTCGATAGCTTTAAGTTATATTTATTTTATTTCTTTTTGAAACCACACGTTTACAGAAAAATGCCCTTTATGAGGCTGTTTTATTATGAATATTTTGTTCTAAAAGGTGTCTCAAAATAAGCACTAGATTGAAATTTGTGCTAAGAACCCTAAAACCCAATCCGATCATTCTAAAGGAAGGAAGGGTTTAAAAGGATGTTTCAAGTTTTGATCGAGTTTTCAATATTTGTAAAATATTGTTCAACAATAAACTCTTATCATCTCATTTGTAAATTTGACCTATTCAAAATTGGCAACTGTCATTCTAGTAAGGTTTAGCAAACTTTAATATAAAATGGCGTCAAATCAAAACATTGATTTTATTTTCGAACACCCTTAAGCATCTAAACTATGTTGAAATTATATTGAACACATTTACGTTCGTTGGATATATCCTATTATCATAGACTGTATATTGCTATTCTTAAAGGTATTTTGCTTTTACACCTTAAAACATGCAACTGTCATGTTAATTTCTAATTGTAGAATGTGTCAACTGTCTATTTATTAGAGGTACTTATGTATATATTCGTATAATAGTTGAAAATGTTAGTTATTTCTTTCAGTTAAATTTAAATTTATATTTTATATTCTATATTCATTGCAAAAAAAAAAGCAGATGCTTGTTATAAATATTTTATCTCACATTAGTCAAATTAATTCGCAACACATGACTGTTGACAACAGGGTGCTGGGTGCGATGATTTTAACGTATAAAATTAATAAGTTGATTGTAAGAAAATGAACATTTAATAAAAAAAATATCGTACGCATTGCGTAGTCAAGTCAAGTTAAGTGTTAATTCGGAATGTTTCCCAAGAAAATACTAAGAACTAACATCTGATCGTTTTCTTCATTCAAAATATAAATTTGTATTCTGAAATGAATTTTTGTTTATCTAATTTAATTCGATATCAAGCGACGACAGTGATGGGTGACATAAGTTTATCGTGTGCACGACACTGTAAGAAATAATGTATAGTAATTTTACATCGCTTTATAAAACAAACTAATAAACGACTTGAAAATGAATGCAATGGAGCTAAAAATTATTTATCAGAGGAAGTTTTCTATTTGTTTTATAAATACAAAAATATTAAAAAAAAAAAAAATGAATAAAACACTTATAAGAAATAAATAAAATTATAGCTAAGCAAATCATCTGCTCAGTTTATGACTCATAATTGATAATGCTTTGAATTTCATGGACAGTAAATCAGTTTTGAACATTAAAAACTTGGATTTTTGACGTACAATTCTTATTGTTTTATTCATTTTAATGTATTCCAATTTAATAACACATTGCAATTTGTTGGGTTTTTGAAAAGCATGACAAAAAAAAAAACATTTTATATGTATTCCACTACTGGCTGACTCAAATCTCAATACAGTAGTCGATGATTCAAAATTGAATTAAATATAAAAACAATAAAGATACCCCATACCAACTTTCGCTACGAAATTTTAAACATAATAAAGTAATTATATTGATTAAATTCATTAAACTGTTCTACTTTTTTAAGCCTACTTAAAATGAATTGAATTTATTTCTTTCTGTGTCCTTTGTTTAAACAGCTGCGTTAAATATGCCAGTAATACATTTCTTAACTTGAAACTCACATTTTAAACAAAAAGAAAAAAATAAATCGAAAAAGTTAAAAAATAAATAATTGCAAAAACAATATTACTTATCATTCGAAACAAATTCACCATTCTCGTGACAAAATGACAACAAAATAATATGAAAGTCCCAAAAAGATCGTGCAGATGCTAAATATACAATAAAACATTGCTTTATATCTCAAAAACAAGGTGACCGTGTTTAAGTCAAAGCAAAAATTATAAATAAGAAAATTTAATTGAAAAAAAAAATTAACTCTATTCATAAAAGGTTCAATTAAAATCTAGGACAAGTTGTTCACCTCTTAAATAAAATAAAAAACAGGAATACAAAAAGTTTTAAATACAAAAAAATAAAGATAAAAAAAAGAAAACTTCAAGAATGAAAAAGTTACTAAATAAAAAAAAAAAAACAAGAAAAAAATCCATATGTTAAATTATATTCAATTACTTTTTTGTATTCCTATTTTTGACTAGCCATTCAGGAAGTTTCAAGATTATTGTGGAGTTTTAATAATTATTAATTTAATTAAATTAATTTAATTAAATTAATTTAATTAAATTAATTTAATTAAATTAATAATAAATAATTAATTAAATTAATTTAATAATTTTACTAATTATTAAATTAATTATAATTAATTAAATTTAAAAGAACTACATAATAAATACAAAATAAAATAAGTTTTTTAATGTAATATTTTCAGTCTGACTGTTAAAATTTCATACAAAATTTAAATACACTTGATTTATAATTTTGACAAAAATTGGAATAAATATTAAGAAAAAATCGAACTCAAATGCAAAACATAATATACTGTATTGAAAGAAATATAATTATGAAAATATATTTTAAAAAAAAATATCAAGAAAATTATATTATGAAAAAATACAAATTTTTGGAAAGAAATATTATTAACAAAATATGTGAAACAAAAAATTTTTAAAAAGTTTATTAAAATAATAAACAGAAATATAAACAAAGTTAAAAAAAGATTACAATTTCAAATCAAATTTAAAGAAAAAACTATTAAGATCATAAATAAATTGAAACAAAAATGGCAAAATAATATTTTGTACGTTATAATAAACAAATAAAACATATTTAAAATAAAAATTATATAGTTAGTAAAATTAACGTTTTCAAAAATTATAAATTAAAAATATTGTAAGCTCAAATAATAATAAATTGAATTTAGGAAAATAAGACAATATTTTAAAAACAAAAGCCTTTCATAAATTCTGAAATAAAAAGTTTACGGCATTTTCACAATTTTTATAAACTCGTAAATTTTAGTATTCGACCTTAAATTGATCAAAGAACATAATTTCAAGACCCAACAGGAAACTTAATTACATAATACAATAATAAACTTTATGTGAGGGGTATAGTTGAAAAAAAAAAAAAAAACATTTTAATTTGCAAAAAAGAGAGTTTTGAAAATAACACAAACAAAATAATACTTTAATAAAGTATTAAGATGTCTTAAATTCTAATCTGACCTTGTTTTTTTTTTATCACATCAGGTTTTTAAAAATGCTAGAAACTACCAAAACCCGTAATTTTAAGGCTAAGTTAAAACCAATTCTTAACAATAAATTGTATGATGGTTATGAAAAGTATAAAGCTTTTACTTCTAGATACAATTTATATCATTTTAGTATCTTACTTAGTTTCTGGAAAATCTCATATGCTATGAACCTTTATTTGACTCTGTATATGAAGTTTTGATCAAACCTTGAATTTATTACTTTCAAAGTTTTGAAAATCACGTTTTGGAGTTAATTTTCAGTGCTGATTTGGAATCCATACTTTAATTTAAACTATCTGTTCAAGTTTTAAGAAATACCGTTTTCAACTATATTTTTACATTTTTTAATATATTTCAAAAACTTCATATAATAAAATTGTTTAGACAATACATTCGTTACAATAACAAAACTTACTTTCAAACCGTTTTGCCTTTTTCTGTTGAAAACCGTTTTAGCATGCTTGGTTAAGCGATTCCTTAAATTTTTTAAAGACATGTAAAATCTAACGACTTATAAAGATTTTTTGAGTATAACTTGAAATAAAATAAATATTTGAACTGAATATTGAAGAAAGAGATTATAAATTTGGAAAACCATCACGGATATTATTGGAAAACAAAAATACTTCATACATTTAGATAGCCTCAAAAAGGGTGTTTTTTTAGTGAATTTTATAAAGAAAAATCTAAAAACCTGATGCGAAACACTATTTTGAAGTCGGAGTTGAGTTAAGGTCATCAAAACCCATTGGATATGTGCAATTTTTTTGCCAGTAAAAAAGATTTATTAATTTTGGATTAAAAAAAACTTAACTAAAACATAGGATTTTTTAATAGGAATTAAAGCTGAGTCGTATAACTCATGAGTATTTTCGAAAAAAAAAACTCAAATTTTAGGCCTTTTTATGTCAATGGAATACACAAGTTCTAAAAACTGTTAGCTTGATTTGCAATTTTTGTTTCAAAAATGTGTTTTTATGGAAAAAGATAAGTTTTGAATAAAACGAGATTGTGGAATAGTGTGGTTTTGAAAAAAAAATCACTTTTGGAGTTCCTAAAAGTGTAGAGAGTACTTAGATCGAGTCGATACAAAGAACAGTTTCTCATACTTACAGTCAGTCACAAAAGTCTACATATAGCTATGAAAAATGGTATATCAATGGTTTTAACCAAAATACAAATATATTTGTTTGACTAAATAATGGAATACTATTTAAAAGACATAAATTGAGGCACTAACGGTATTTTTTTTCATAATATTCCAAAGAGGTCAGAAAACGGTTAAAAATGTAAGTCACGAATGTGTACATATGAAACTTTGTTCTGATACACTGTACATTTAACCGTTTTTTTAATCATAAAATTTGTGTTTATCACCATTGGTGATCAGTTATCTTTCATAATCTTGTTTATTTCGTGTGTGATATTTGAATAATATTGTTGAAAATGGAAAAAAGGAGTGAAACCTCAATTGAAATCAAAAATTTAATTATAAAGCATAGAAACGAAGGGAAAAGTTATGATGCTATTGGAAAAATCGTGGGTAAAAGTTCCTCAACTGTACAAACAATAATAAAAAATTATAATGAAAGGGGACATGTAGCAAATAAGCCCCGTTCTGGTCGTCCGAAAAAATTAAGTACTCGCGATATCCGAAGCATTATTCGCAAAGTTAACCATAGTCCTCGAATAAGTGCACCTAAATTGGCGGAAGACATTGCAAATACGTCGGGAAAAGAAGTCCACACAGAGGCCGTGCGAAGAGTTAACGCTAATCGAGAAAAACGCCTAGAGTTCGCTAACCGGTACATTTCGGAGGACCACGATTTTTGGAAAAGGGTACTTTTTACTGATGAAAGCAAATTCAATATTTTTGGATCCGATGGCAGGGGAAAAATATGGCGGAAAGTGAACCAAGCAACGGATATGCATTTTAACTAAAAGCGGTAATTTAGCACTTTTTAGCACTATACGTAGACTTTTGTGACTGACCGTAACTCATTTTTAAAGACAAAAAGTGGAATTAAAGAGTTTTGAAATTAAACTCCCGCTGTGTTTAAATGTTATTTTTTTTAAAATATCATCATTTTCATCTTAAATCGATCCTTGATTTTAAAATCTAATTTATTTTCAAAAAATAAAGGGATGGTCACCAAATTTATTAATCACATATCCACTAAACAATTTTTTTTAAATAAATAAAATGCAAAATGTGCCAAGTGCCGACAATCATCAACATCATTATCATCGTCATTATTATCATCACAGCTCTGCTCTGCTCAGCTGCTAAAGGAATTTCATTTTATATTAAATAGATATAAAAATGCTATAAAGCTCTTAAACGGATGGACATGTTCAGTTCATTGTAAATATGAACAAAATAATATTATGCAAAAATTTAAAGAGATACATTTTAATAGAATGAAATTACAGATGAGACACATCGCAGTAACAACAACAAAAATAGTGTTTCTGTTTTTGTTGTTGTTGTTTGTATAAAAAGATTATTAAATAAAAATTGCAATTCATTACTGCAACCCAGTTTATGTTTTTTTTTTTTTTTTTTGTTCGTGTACATTTTTGAAGTAAGTGTCTCAATTTATTTATTAAATAAATAAATGTTTTCTAAGTAGGTTTTATGGAGAGAGAAGAGATGAATGTATCTATGAAGTGTAGATGGGTAGGATACGTAGAACGTAAGTATAGAATTGTTGGCATACATTTTTAATGAGAATTAATGCGCCTCTAGACACTCTCTAGTTGTGTGATGATAAAAACGGATATGGGTGTTTTTCTTAATTTTGTTTTCATCAACAGATCAGACAGAGCTCCCCGAGTTCTTATTCAAAAACATATGCCTATATTTACATAAGTCTCAATTTAATGGTTGTGGAATCTTCTTATGGCAATATTATAAATTTAAGTTGAAAATCTTTTGTCTAGGAATGTGTCTTGACAGAGGAAAAAAAATTCCTGTAGACAAAAATAGGAAGATTCTTTGGAGACAGATAAACATATACGATTTTAATGAAACGCTCAAAATATTGTTTATTTTTCAGTCAATGATTTGTAGAACATTTGTGGAATGTTTCAGGACTATAATAATTATATCTTAATTGTACCAAAAATTTAATCGATTTGTAATGCCTTTTTAACCTCGATTAAAGATAATAATTTATTATTATTTTTTAAAGCAATATTTTTGGCTTTTCAGGAGAAAAAACTATTTTAAATAAGGGATAGCATTTTTTTCATAAAAAAACACGGACTTAAGGGGTTTTGGTACCCTTTTTAAGTAAAATCACGGTTCGAACATTATGAAAAGAAAAGAGGCTTTGAACAGGTGTCAGTGCATAATAGTTGTGAATTCCTGAACATTGCAATGAAAATGAAAGAAAGATTGTATTCCACCATATTGCATTCGCGTTGTACGGCTAAAGAAATAATCTCTGTACTTGACAGTACGACCAAAAATGGGCTCGAGGGTATACTTATGAGGGTATAATGACGAAAAAAGTACTAAGAGACCTCAGGAAACCCAAAGATTCTGCGTCATTCTCGGTGACACCGAGTGTGTGACCATTTAACAAAAAAGAGGAGAGAATTTCTAGATGTTTAGTTTTCTTAATGCAAGGCCACTCATAGAATGGCAGAAGAGATGGTATATTACATGCATTTCATTAAGTTAACACTGTCATTAGTGGACCAAACAATTTATCTTAAAAAAATAAACGTAATTTTTTGATTAAATATTAAGAAAATTTAAAGAAAAACAGCTGTACGCAATAATAATTCTATAATTCACAAATTATTTGCAATATGTTTTTTTCAAAATAAAACAAAGGAAAAAGTTAAACAAATTTCACATCAACAAATTTTCATTCATTTTGTGGTTTCAAGTTAGAAGTGCTGGCATTTGACAACAGTCAAATTCAACTGTCAATTGAAACGTCATAATATTAGTTAAATATTTGCCATTTACGATAATGTAGCCCATTCAAAATAGACAGACATTTCTTCAAGTCTTCGCATATGGATGAAAATTAGTAATGACAATGAGAACATTACGAGTATTATCAACTTTGTAAATCAAAAAATTTAGCACAAATAGCTTATATAACTTTTTTTCTACGAGCAAGTATTTCGTACTTACCGCGGTTTCAAAAGATATCAAATGTCAAAAATACCGATTTTTCCCATCCTTATTCTGCCTAAAAGATAATTTGTTTCTAAAATCTCTTCAAGAAATAATTTTAGATTTAGTGTTTTTCTATTTTGTAAGATAATTAAATCACAAAGAAAATTATACATTCATTTAATGATGTCTACCGAGGTTCTAATAATGTGTCCAAGCTTGCTTTTTTTTTTTGTTATTTAACAAAGAGGAAATACGTAGTCGTGCCATAAGTTCTGTTGATTTATTACAAAAATTGAATTTTTCATCTTTTTATACGAACGCAACACAATCCAGATAATACCCCATATTTATTAAATTAAAAAACAATGCCAAATTTTTTTTTAAAGATTGGTTTAAACTTTTAATGGCGATCATAGGCACTTCCTATAAAGAAAAAAGTGATATGGTACACTCAGGCGTATACGTACTTTTTTTTTTGTTTATGTTAAAATAAGACTCATTTTTCAATAACTTTTGATACAAAAAACAATAAAATCAAAAATAGAATTCTTATTTCAGAATACGTTCAATATTGATGAAAATTGATACTCTTAAAATTTGTTGTATTATTATATTCATTCAAAAATACCAATACCAAACACAAAAATAATTGATATCTTCCGCCGCTCTCTCTAGAGTTTTGTGTTTGGTCTTTAATAATAACATATCGAAAACCACAATGGAAAACGTCCTTCGTTACTCCTATTCACAAAAGTAGTCCAAAACAGTAAAATAACTAACTACCGCCCAATTAGTAAATTTTCACTTATACCTAAGGTTTTTGATAAAATTGTTTGCGATAAATTGAATATCGGGTAGATCAACTTCCACAACCTTAACATATTCTAATTCATTAGAAAGGGGTTACCAAGTGAACGTTATCTACACTGATTTCACAAAGGCGTTTAAGAGGGTACTTTATATTATTTTTATAAGCTAATTTAAGTAGATAGGTTTTTATTTCAGCATAATAAACGGTTGAACAAACAGATTATCTTACAGGTAGTAGTCAACTTGTTTGTATTTATTCTATGTCTAAGCCTTTCTTAGTAACTTCTGGCGTTCCACAAGGGAGTCATCAAGGTCAAATTCTGTTCCTTATTTTATTAATGATCTTCCTGATATCCTTCTAAATTCAATATATCTTATGTTTGCGAATTATTTAAAAAAAATTTAAACGAGTGAAAAATTTCTCAGACTTTAAGCTTCTCTAAACTAATATTAACAATCTAACCAATCGGTACAATAAACACCAATTACCTCTAAACATTTCTACATGTCAGAGTCAGGGTATTTCGTATACCCGTCGATTGTTATCTGTCGTTTCTTCTAAAAAAGATCTTGGAGTAATTTTTGATTTTAAGTTTAACTTTGAACATCACACAGAATTAATGGGGAACAAAGCCAACTCTATGCTGGGTTTTATTTCACGTCATTAATTTGGTCTTAGGGAACCTTATACACTAAAAGCCCTTTACAACACGTATGTTATATCGGCATATATAATGAAGCAGTGAAATGTTTATTGTAAGCTTATTGGCATTCAGACAATAGAAAACCGCAGTAATAAAATATGTTTGCTTTAAATTTTATCATATATATTGATTTTCCTTTTCTGTTATCTATAGTAGATCTTTACGCTCGCTCCTTCTTGAGAGCTAAGAATTTATACCCTATTCCGGGAAAATATTCATAGAGTAAATAAATAAATTACGCGGCGTTAAATGAACCCAAAACTCACAAATAAATAACTTATGGAATAACATGGTTTTTTTCATTTGAGTAGAAACTCAGAAATATGTTAAGTTTATACTTCTAAGCAAATTTATTAGGTACACATTATATAATTTTCAAGTGAAGCTTTAATTTTAATATGATTAAATGTACATATTATTTGTTATAAGTCTATTTGAGATTGCAAACTCAAATTGATTTTAAAAAAAGAGGCTGGGAAGCGACCCCATCCCGTCTGTCGATTTGTCTTTGGTTTGTAGGTTTTCGTGTTTTGTTAAAAAAGTTGTCAGTTGAATTATTTTAAAAGATTTAAAAATTACCAACAATATTTTGCATTTGATAAAGTAGTTTGATATTTTTGTAAATGAGATTTTTAGTCGAAAAACAATTTTTACCAATTAAAGTAGCATTTCTTAAAAGTTTTCATTTCTTATTTATTTCAAATTGGATGAATAAAACTAATTTGAAATCAATATCTTCTTTTGTTCACGAGTTCACATCAATTTTTTACGAAATTTGCGTACTATTTTTTGTAGATTTCTTTTTTTTATGAAAAAAACTCAGTTGGATTTTTATAAAAAAAAAAATTACTGAATGTCGAAAACAATATTTTCTGTGAGATAAAATAAGTTGGAAACGAATATTTTTAATTTTTGAAAAGATATTTGAGTCGAAAGTAAATTTTTAGTAAGTTTCAGTATTGTTTTTTTTAGGTTTTTATTTTTTGTTATAAAAATGTCAATTTGATTTTTCTCAAAATTTTACCGAAGTTGAAAACAATATTTTTTATAAGACAAATTTAGTTTGAAGCCATAAGATATTTTAGTCGAAAATCGATTTTTATCAACTTATAGTAATTTTTTTTAGGTTTTTATTTTTTATTAAAAAAACTGTCAATTCTATTTTTCTCAAAATTTTACCAGATGTCAAAAACGTTATTCTTTATTGCTCAAAAATATAAAATCATTTTTTGTTCGTAAAATATCCGAGGTGACAAATATTTTTTTTAGTTTTTTTTTGATTTATAAGTTTGGTATCACGTCATAATATATAATACAAAATTTAATTCAACTCGCTGGCGTTATTGGTTCGTGAGATATTTTTGGTAAACCAAAATTTGTACCTTTTTTTTAAATTACTATGGTAAAAAAAACCACACACGCAATTTTTTGAGTCCTTTCTGCATTATTATCTTCACGTCGAAAATTTTGACAGTTAAACATAATAAATAAAAGAAAACGGGTTTTGACCAAATGTGATAAGCACTAATATTTTTTCACGGAGTACCACTAAAAAAACAAAGAATGTAGATTTGTAGAAATAAATAAGCTTCTTTTCTTGACAATGACAAAGTGAATAAGTTGTACAACATTTTAAGCAGCGCCGCGCCGTTTGAAAGTTAGGATGATAAAATATTTAAATTTGTCACATTTTAACTTTAAAAAGAATAATCTTACTCATTATTTCTTTATCTTTAAATTTGGATAAAGAATGAAAAAGCCTACAGTGTATCTCACCTTTTTGGGCAGAATCTACGAAAAATCGATATTTCGACAACAGACATTTTCGCCAAAAAAAAAACTTAATAACTTTTTATATCATATGAGAATTTAGAAAACATTGTCACTTTTGATATTGAAATCTGAGCATACAAAATGTGGCGACGTGAAATAGTGCCAAATGAAATAACACCAAATTTCAAATTTGGCCTTATTTCGTTGTTCAAAACGAAATAAAACCAATTTGGCTTCATTTCGATTTATAAAAAGAAATAAGGCCAAAAAAATAATGGAAACAACGCCGAATATTTTAAAATTCAAAAATGGTTGATTTATTGTCTAGAATAGCTACTTTTACTAAAAAGTTTTTTTGAATTGATAGCACGGCGTACCCAAACTCGCACCCACCCCAAATCCTATAGTGATCGCAAGCAGGGGGGTTGCAGGGGGGCAACATGCCCCCCCTTACATACCTAGCTGTTAGTACGCCGTGCTATCAATTCAAAAAAAAACTTGTTTTAGCATAAAGAGAAAACAAAAGATAATTTTAATTTATGTTTTTTCCTAATTCTGCAAAATTTTAAATCGAAACAATGCCAAATTGCTATTATTTCGTTTTCTAAAGCGAAATAAACCCAAATTGAAAATTTGGCCTTATTTCGTTTTCAAAAACGAAATAATGCCAAATTTGTTGGATTTGGCTTTATTTCATTTGGCGCTATTTCACGTCACCAAAAAATGTTGAGGAAAAAAAGTTGTTATTAAATGGAAGTTGCCAACACCTTTCTAAATAACAATAATTTCAAATCCTGAGTTAATTTTGATACAATTTTTAATTCATCTTATTTCCGCTGATATTTATAATAGAAAAAAAAACACTCATTCAATATCCAATCTAGTTATCTTGTTTTGCAAGACAAACTGTTTGACCTATTTATCATTGATTCTTATCAACTTTAATCCACATTTTATCAGATTTTTCCTCATCATAACCCAATGCAAAGTCAAGCTATGGTGGTGGTAATGGTAGTTCACACTTGATAAATCCAGATTTTTAATGAAATAATTAAAAAAGATGTCAACAATAAAACCAAACAAAAATAAAAACAACCAACTAACAACAAGCTGCCAAGGTTCATTTAATTTATATTTTATTTTATCTTGTTTTTTGAGTAATTTTTAATTACAATTTTATATTTGCGATAAAATGAAAAATAATAACAACATAATTTACAGAAATTAATCCGATTACTTATGTTTGTATACTCGTATTATATTTTGTATGTAGATATAACATTCTGTTTAATTTAATTTAATATCAAATTGATGATGCTGGCTGATGATGATAAATTTTATTGGTATTTTGCAAAATTTTATATCTCTACCTATAACTAGTCATGTTATAAATGTGTAAATAGCAATAATTTAACACCATCATCATCGTCATAAGCATCTTCGGCTGTCATAAGAGTGAACGCATCACTGAACGAGAAAATAAGATAATAAATTAAATTTATGATAAAGTTTACAATAATAAAATATGTTTTTTAATAGGCACCGAAAATTTAATCGGGGATACATCCCCAAAAGGGGTAATAAATTGACAGCTCGCAAAAAAAAGGTCAGATTTTATCTATAACTTCTCATCATCATTATTCATCAGCGCTAGCTAACAAATGTTTTAACCTATTGTTTTTCAAAAACAACAAAACATGAAGGGGTTTTTGAAAAAATAATAATAAATTCAGTTCAGTTTGAGTTATAATCGCTTAGATAACCCCGATTGAACAACAGCAATTCGAAACACACACAATGAACATAAAACTTTTTATTTCATACAATTTTTTCGTTTCGAGTTGTGATTTTTTCACTTTCACTTAAAAACAAAAGTTTAACATATATGTATTTCATGTTTTATTATAATATAAAACTGACACTCAACACGAAAAAATTTATAAATAAAATAATTATAAAAAATAAATAGTTGAAAAGAAAATTCCAAGGTGTGTTGTTTTTGTTATTGTTGTTGTTGGATAAATAAATCCGATACGCTGCAATAGTTTTTCTTTCGTTTTTCTTTTCTATTTATTTTAATATGCAACTTGCACTCATGCAAAATTATAATAATAATATTAGTAATGGTTCAGGTAAACTTATCTCATACTTTGAAAGGGACTACATCGACATTAATGAACAATTTTTGTATCTTTCAAACTTCAACTTGCTTTGAAGGGCGACTGGAAGGTCATAAAGACTAATGGAAAAGATCTTCTGACCAGTTACGGTTCTATGCTCACCGAAACTCAAGAAAACGACGTCTTTCATCTAACTTTTGATTTTTTTTTTCATAAAACAAAATATTAAACATTTAGACTGAACTTTTGGTAATGAAAAATATATTCATAAAATAAAGGAAATACAAAAATGTGTTAATCAAAATTTGAAATAACCGCAACAAGTTTTGGCAACCTTTAATACAAAAATTGACAACTGACAGCTGTTTCCCGATCGATATATTAACAGAAAGTCAGTTTCTTACCTCCGCAAAACGAAATTAGTAACATTCGGAAATTATGTTTTGGCCGAAACATTCAACTTCCATTAGGACACGAGTTCATACGACACGTATGCTAATGGACAAAATGAGAATGTGGCTGTTGTAGCCGAAAGTCTCGGGCTAAATTTTGTGCCCCAAAGGTAAAGGTTATTAAGTCGACTTGCGTAAGTGGTTTTAGCTAATTATTCTTTTTGTGTATAAAATTGCAATTGCTAATGCATTCAATGAATACTTTTCAACGATTTCACTATAACCTACAAGCTAGTTCTAGTCACCCATCTTGTAAACTTTGTAGTCCATTCAGTATTGAACTTCTCAAAGCCAATATCTTGTGTTTGAGCCTATAACTAGTTTAGAGATTCTAAAGTTAATTGGCACTTTAAAAACTTCAAACTCTTCTGGTTATGATGGTATTTCAAATGTTTGTTTGAAAAATGTAGCATGTTTTATAATTGATGTTTTGGCACATATCTTTAACAAACGTTTCTGGAGTATTTCCGGTTGCTCTTAAATGTGCCAATATCTTGCCACTTTTCAAGAAAGGAGCAACTAATGATCAGGGTAACTATAGGCCTATATCACTCTTGCCCTCGATAAGATTTTTGAAAAAGCTGTAAAAAATAGAATGGTGAGCTTTTTAAAGAGAACAAATTTTTTCAGTGATGTTCAGTTTGGTTTTCAAAGCAATAAATCAACCGAAAATGCGTTGTTACATTTCTGTTCTCAAATATTTGTAAGTCTTGATAGAAAAAAGAATACAGCCGAATTGTTTGTTGACATATCAAAAGCCTTTGACATGGTTAATCATGAAATTTTGATTAGCAAACTTGAAAGTGCTGGGTTTCGAGGATTCATTAGTGATTGGTTAAGATCTTATTTAAATTTAAGAGCCCAAAGAGTAAAATTTGATGGTATTAGGAGTGATATAGACATTCGATTTGGGAGTTCCACTAGGTTCGGTTTTAGGACCAATACTTTTTTGGTATACATTAGTTCTTTATTCAGTTTGCCTTTTAACGGTTCTCTGACAGCATTTGCAGATGATGTTGGTTTTTCGTATGGTACAGATAGTTGTCTGAATCTTATATCGGATATAAATTGGGATCTCAGCTTTTAAGAATCTGGTTTGCAGAGCACAAATTGATAATTAGTTCTAAAACCAATATAATGTTTTTCAGTTTGTCTGGCCAAAAGATTGTTGATGTTGATCTCTTTTTCCATGCTGTTGAGTGTCCAAAATTCAAGCTTTTTAACTGCACCTGTAATCCTATGGTTACTTCCATAACATTTACGGATTCCATGAGCTGTAGTGATAAATGCTTTAAATTAGAAATAGTTAATGAATTCAAGTGTTTGGGATTAATAATTGATTCTAAAGGGTGTCCCAAAATTAACGCAAGATTTGAATTTGTCGCCATTTGTGCAGTGAAGTGTTGGCAACCCTGAAAAAAAGCAATTTGACAGCTAACAGTATAGGGTTATTAAAAATGGAGCGTTACACGATAGAACAACGTGTCTTCATTATTAAAGAATACTTCAAAAATAGTGAAAATTTCATACAAAATATAGTTGGAATAGTATTTTAACTTCGTCAACTGTGAAGAGATTAATTGAAAAATTCATGGAGACTGGATCCGTTGGAGACGCCAAACACACTGGTCGTCCAAAAACAAGCCGTTCAAATGTGAATGTCGAAGCAGTGCGTGAGAGTGTTTCTGACAATCCAGGAACCTCAATTCGACGTCGTGGACAAGAATTGCAAATTTCAAGAACCTCTCTACAGCGTATACTCACCAAAGATCTGTGTCTTCATGCTACAAAATTCAATTAACACAACAAATCAAGCCTAATGACCATGGACAGAGAAGAGAGTTCGTTGAATGGATTATTGAACATCAACAAATGGACCCTGATTTTTCGAGCAAAATCATCCTAAGCGATGAAGCACATTTTCGTCTTGATGGCTTTGTCAATCGCCAAAATTGCCGCATTTGGGGTTCGGAGAACCCACATGTGATTGTCGAAAAACAAATGCATCCACAACGCGTGACTGTATGGTGTGGATTTTGGGCTGGAGGCATAATTGGGCCATATTTTTTTGAAAATGATGCTGGTCAAGCAGTGACTGTTACTGGTGCTCGATATCGCGACATGATTACACAGTTCTTTTTGCCAAAATTGGATGATATTGATGTGTCCAATATGTGGTTTCAACAAGACGGTGCCACATGTCATACAGCCCGTGAAACAATTCAATTACTGCATGAGACATTTCCAGGTCGTGTACTCTCTCGTTTCGGTGATCAAAATTGGCCTCCTAGATCGTGTGATTTAACACCATTAGACTTCTTTTTATGGGGTTATTTGAAATCACAAGTCTATGTCAACAAGCCCACAACCACCCGTGCATTAAAGGAGGAGATTCAACGCTGCATCAACGAAATTCAGCCACATTTATGCAGAATGGTCATGGAAAATTTCAACAAAAGAGTGCGCATGTGCATGCAAAGCCGTGGAGGCCATTTGTCCGATGTGTTATTCCATATATAACCCTATCCTATGTACTTTACGAGTCAATAAAAATATAACTATCAAAAGACTAAAAACGGCGTTTTCTATTTAATTCAAATTTTGCGTTAATTTTGGGACACCCTATAGAATGAGTTTTTATAACCACACAGAGAATCTTAGACAATATTTTCGGTGCACTCTTAGAAACTTCTTCTTTTTGCGTTTGCTCTTCCAAACTGCTACTTAAAATTTATGATGGCATTTTTCATTCGAAACTAGAATATGGAATTTCTTGTTGGGGAGGTTCATATTATAACAAAATACAACCTTTATTAGTTTTGTAAAAAAGTGTTCTGAAGAAAATATGTGGTAAGCCTCGCCTGTACCCTAGTTTTCCACTATTTAGAGATTTGAAAATTCTTTCAGTGAGACATATGTATTGTTATAAAGTTCTAAAATTTTTTTTTAAGAGATCAGGTAATCTTAATTTTAGAATAATTGATAATTATATTTTACGTGGAAATTTTTTAAACCAAGTTTCTATAGCGGTATATCGAACAACCGCATTTAGAAATTTTTATAATGTTTCCTCATGTCGGATATTTAATAGACTCCCCCATTCTATCAGCATTCTATCAGGATGCAAACTTCTCATTTGTTATTTATAAAACAAGTTAAATATTGGCTCCTTAGTCTTGATAATGAAAGTATTGAATTTTTTGTAAATGGTTCTACCTGATGTTTTCTTGAAATGTGTAACTTCAATTTAATTTAATTTCTGTATACATTACATAAATTTATGATATTTTAACTTTCTTTTTTAATTTTTCTTTTAAGGGTCACCTAACCCATTTTAATTAATAAATGTAAAATTTTTCTTAGAGTGGCAATAACTCTTTTTTTTATAAAAATATTTTTGTCACTTATTTCTTTTCTTTCTTATTGTATTTATTTTGATTTTAAGAAATAAAATGTTTAATCTAAAAAAATCATTCTGTCCAAAAACTGTTTTTCCTTTTTAACCTCGTTGATGAATCTTTTAAAACAAGAAAGTTATGACCTCTTGTAAAATAGCTTAAGTTTAGTTCGTAGGCTTTTGCAAAAAGGTAAAACAACTTAAGTAGAGGACGATTCGTCTAATGTATCAATTTATTTTATGTATGAGATAAAAGACAGGCATGATTTTGGTAAAATTTCTTTTAAGTTGTTGTACAATCAATTATGTCAACTTAAGATATTTTACCACAACACATTTCTTGCATTTACATTTCTTATATTGACTCAAGATATTTTACCATATTTTGTAAATAAAACAAAACAATACAAATAAAAACACAACAATGGTTAAACCGACTTAATAAAATCTTAGGATACTAAGTAAATGAAAAACAAAAAACATTAACTAATGCATAAAGTACTCCACTTATCAAAATTTAATTTTACTATTTAAACAATATTGTATATATGAAAGCAAAATTACTGAAAACTGTATCTGCGTATCCTTCCACTTTCTGAAAAAAAAATATAAAAATAGACTTAAGATCTTTTACCTTTTGAATACAGAATTAACGAACATCAATTAGCCATTTATCTAGAGAGCTCAACATTTCTTACACTAGCTTGAGGAGAATTCTATATTTTCTCACTTTTATCCGCTGCTTTATCAATTTCCATTTAGGCCTTAGAACAGCTTGAATTGGGACAACCATTTTGGGCGAAAAATTGGGAAACCCATAATTGTCGAGAATCCAGTGAATCCTAAGAGAGAAACATTTTGGTACGTCTTGTGGAGTAGTAATGTCTTTGGGTCATTTTACTTGGAGAATAAAGCTGGCAAAATAGTACCGATCAAGGATGGGCGCTACAAAGCCATGTTAACAGACATTTTTTTTTTTTTGAAATTTAAGACAAGAATTTTGACGATAGGTTATTTGAACAGATTAGCGCGCCATGCTACGCAGCCCTTGCCACAAACGATCTTTTGAGCACCAAATTTCTAAATCGTGTAATGTCTTGGTAATGTTAATGAGCCGCAACAGAGCTACGATATGACCTATTTTGACTTTTTTGTAAACTGTGAAGGACCGATGTTATAACTGAAAATTCGGCAACAATTTAAGCACTTAATTCCTTAGGTCACATAGAATAATTTTAGTATATCAGCGTTTCTAATAGGGACTTAATATGTTTTATGTACGCACCCTGCCTATTCTAATATTTTTCTACGGAAATTCGTAGTCGATGACAGGAACTACAAGAACTTTAACTTCAATTTTCGGTCAATATTCTCGTCCTTTAGACAGGCAATAACTATTTTAGTGCAAACATTTAAGCCTACATATTCTTTGTTTGATGTTGCCTTGTCAGTAAGACAACGGGAAACGATCCATATCAGTCAATTTCACGGCGTTCTCAAGAAATGGGCATCATCGCTCAACATTATCAAGTAGTTTGCGTAAGGATCTTGGTTTACATAAACTCAAGAATTGAAGCCAATAGACCATTTGAAGCCACCGATGTACTTTTGTGGATTGGGCCCTGGAGAAAATGAAAATGCGGTTTGCTTACCCCAGGCGTTATTGGTCCATATTTTTTCGTTAACGATAACAATCGTCACGTTACTATGAATGGGCAGAGTTATGGATTACCAAATTGGAATGCATTGACTTCGACAACACAAGCCATACACAGCACACCTTACAATCGATTGATTGATGAGTAAGTTTGATAAGCGTGTTTTTTTTAAATATTAAGTCAGTCGATTGGTAGCGTCGTTCGTGCGATTTAACAACTCTGAACAATTTTCTTTGAGGCTACGTTAACTCATTGGTTTATATCGAAAACCAAAGACACTGCGTTTTGGCGTCCACAGTCGGACTAACGAGCTCCTTCCTATAAAATTTTCAGCTAATGGTTAAGGTGAAATAACTTACGTGTACTTCCAAAAGAATGTATATTCAAAGATATAAGATAACCGATCGAAAACCGAGTAATTAGATGTTTTTACAGTAATAATTTTTTGGGCAGAATTTTTAAGGTACTACGGGACCATTTAAAATAAAAGAAATCGATTTTTGGCAGGCAATACAATCCTTTCGAAAACAGATTTTGATATCTAAATATTTGAAGCACTTCTCATTTTTATAAGTAAACTTTTAATTTAATTAAATTGGTTTGGGGAAACTCCCATTTATTCGGCTTAATTAAAGCTATAAAATTAATCTTAGTTAGGAACTAAGCTAGAGATAAGGCTGGTGAAAGGGGCAGTTTTGGAGACGAAGTCTTGGGCATGAAGTGCTTAAATTGGAATCAAAAATGTTTTTATTTAAGTTTACATTCCGTAGCATGAGGATAATGGGTTCATTTGAGCAATAAAACGTGCGGTGAGTGGGAAGATAAAAGAGGTGATTATTGTTCAAATCATGGGGGTTGCTGTTAAGGAAGATAGAGTTATAAAGATTAGGACAGTTAATAGATCCAGAAAGAATACGATTAACGAACAAAATGTCAGATATCGGTCTACGTTTGTTCAGAGCCTTGAGATTAATTAGTTTAAGGCAGTCTTGATATTGAGAAAGGATCAGGAGATCATGCCAACGTAGGCCTCGAGTTGCAAATCGCAAGAAACGTTTTTGAACGCTTTCAATTTTTGAAATATATACGCTTTAGTAAGAGGAACATACTTGAGAGGCTTATTCAAGGAGGGGACGGACAAAAGTGATGTAGAGAGATCGGGTAACGTAGGAATTGGAAAATTCCTTTGGCCAAAACGTTTAATACAAAATCAAAAAAAAAAATTAGGTGGCGCAACAGTCCATTGAGAACTAGGGCCTAGGAATGTTGTCAGGGATGGAAAAGATCTACAGTTTTATATCATCTATATGAGTACGGATCACATAAGAGCCCAAGATCGCGAATAACCTCTACAGAGGGAACGGCTTGCTTATGGAGAAAGTATTGACGTTTTTTTAGAGATCTAATTGAATAAGTTAAGAATCATGCATCGACGTTATGGACTTGAAATATTGTTTGTAATCAGCGTAAAATTAGATATAGAAAAATATAGAAACCAACTCCATATCATTAATTGTGAGGATAAAAAGGAGAGGTCATAAGTGGCCAACTTGTGGTACGTCAAAGGTAACAAGAAAAGGGTAGGTATCAAGCTATTGTAAATTTATTTATTTATCGATAGGAACTCCCACGGTTTGGCAATAAAGCTTAATACTTTTTGATTTTTCCAAACATAAGACCATTTATTTCAGGTTTGAATATTTTCTAGTAGTTTTTTTAAGATATATTTACTACAAACTAAAATAAGAGAATACTCAAAATGAGAACACAAAGTTTTAAGGATTAAAAACCATCAAATCTTTGAAAATGTTTTCAAACCACCTCCTGTACAAGTGTACACCGACCGCCCTGAAATATATTTTATGTTTGTTTATTTTATTTTCGTCTTATTAATCACTTATTATTCCTTCTTCCTCATATTTTTGCACTCTTTCAATACTTCCTCATTTAATTTAATTTCGTATTGAACTAATACACATTTGAATGATATTAATTTAAATTTAAAATTAAATTCATTCGCATTTAATGAGAAGTTGTAAGTTCAAGAAACTTTTCGTTTTTTTTCGAAAAAAGTGTAATTAAATACCAAAACAAAACACAAATGTATATTATATGAATTTCTTCCTACATTGCAAAATAAATATATTAATCGATGTCGTATGATATTTTTGTTCATGTTATATATTAACAAAATGGTTTTATTTAAATAAATTAATTAAATGTTGTTGTTGTAGTTATTTGATTATCATTACCTCTCTCTTTTAATGGAGTCAAATGAATTACTTTTATGGTAGAAAATATTTGTACATATATAAAATTTGTATCCAAAAAGACGACGTCAATTATTTTATGATAATCTTATATGGACGTCATTTATCATGACAACAGAAAATACAAAATAAAACAAATGCATCATTCTAAGTTGATATGAAAGATTGATTTACTATTTTATACTTATGGAGCATGTTTATTGTACAATCATCTCTTCGAAAAGATACATTTATCTCAAAACAAGAAAAAGTTGATATTACTATTTGGTTTATCATCAATTTATAATGCAAAGTGCGTCATAAAGATGATTCATATGGCTTATCGTTGATTTCAAATGTTGGCAAATCTTGTTTCATATTTATTAAAAAAGTTATTAAGAAATTGCAAGTAAAACGGCTTAAAAATTAAAATTACAGGTGTTTCCAATAAGAGGTTTCATTTTGACAATAAATGAAAACGAGTATTTTTTAAAAGCAATCAATGAAAGTTTATTTTATTGTAAGGGCTAGATTTACTATTAATAATCCAAAACGATTTCAGCGAACAAAAAAGCCAACACAACAACCGTTGCAGGTATATATCATTGTCGTGAATTTTCCATGACCAAATCTGTCCTCGATAATTAAACGAATTCCATCATTGAGTCTTTCAAGCGGTTGTAGAACATTGGCATGGACCTTTTCTATTAATTGACTCTAATCTGCGAACTGTGACTGCAAAATTTTCACAAGTTTTAAATTTTCTGTAGATTTTTATTCTTGCTAAGAAATTTTCTAAAAAATTTACTAAGTTTTAAAAACAATATTTTTTTAAAGATAAAAGTAGTTTGAAAGCAATATCTTTAGTTGTTGTAGGGAAGGATTAAAGAGGAGATACCGGTGCACATTAAGGTATTAAGATTTTGAATATCAAAATGAGAGGGATTCAACTACACATTCTCGATGTGCGGTTAAAAAAAGATTCTCTATTCTTTACAATTGAGCTCCGATTATTGCCTGAATTGTTTGAGGGGTGGAATGCAACTGGTCAATTCGAGACAACATGATTTGTAAAAATATCAGTAAGGCAACGAGACATTAATCATTTGCGGCGGTGTTCGAGTGATGTAAATGTTTCGGTTATAGTTTTATCGCCAATCATTTTTAAAGCTCTTTTTTAGATTCTATCCAAAAGACTTAAATTTTGGACGAATAAAGGCTTTGTAAATTACAGCCAGATCATAAGGTGTGAAAAATTTCTTGCATCGTCGAGAAATCCTATGCACCTAGCAGCATTTTTGGCGAAGTCGAATATGTGATCATTCCATAAGAAGTGATTGGAGATACACATACGGAGTACTGAAAAATGATTAGATTCCTGGATGCAAGTGCCACTCATGGATTGCGGCATCATCAGACAGACAAGGGTCGTTTATGAGTATAAGAAAGGGTGTCGGAGACAAAACGGAGCCTTTGGGCACACCAGCATTTATTTTATGAATTTCAGACTTGAAACCATCCAAAATAACTTGTATTGAAAGGTTAGAAAGGTTGTTTCTAATCCAACGAAGAAGAGATTCGTCAATACCAAGCACCCATTTTCGATAGGAGATTTAGGTGCCAAACTATATCAAATGCTTTTGAAATATCTAAAACGATGTAAAGATTTGTTCTACCGTTCAGTTAGATAAACCATGAGATCACCAGTGGACCTATTACTACAAAAGCCATACTGCTGGTCATTAGAAAGCTTTCATTCTTATAGATATTTTCTAAGCTGATAATTTATCAGCGTTTTCATGGCCCTGGAAAGAAGTGACGGGAGTGATATTGGACGATAGTTTGAGGGGAAGGAGGATTCGCTCGACAAATGAAGTAAGGAAGATGGAAAACCTTACGCCATGGTTTTGCCAGCGTTGAAGAACACCTCTTCAGAACAAAAGCGGGGAAACAATCCGGGCCAGCGGATTTGTGTATCTCAAGGTGTTTCAGTTCTTTTCCAACTGCACGAGTCATCAAGTACAGGACTGACGAGACTCTCTGGTGGCAACAGCACTCTGTGCTGCAAGCCAATTGTCTTTATCGATCAAGCTTACGTAGGGAGTGTCATTGTGAACGAGCGTTGGAACATAGGATGATGTTGTGTTTCGTACGTTTTTTTCACAAATTACCCGAATTACTTTAGGGCATTGTAGTATATTTTTTTTCGTAATTTCTGGTCATATACAAATTTGGTTTATCGAATATGACCGATACAGGTCTTAATAACAACGGAAACTTACATCTCTGATCCTAAAATCCTCTTTACGGCCCTTATCAAACCATGAGTTTTCTTCGGGTTTGATAGATTTTACCATATTCGGGATAAAATTTCTCATTCCATGCCACTATCGAGGAAGCATATTGACCAGTTAGCGTTCCTGAAGAAGTCGTTGAGGCCGTCCCATGTGGCTTACTAATATCAAACCGTTTTTGCAGGAGTTTTTTTTTACCAGATTTTTGTTGGCAATGGTCTGATGTGCCTAGAGGTGGTAATACACTGATTGCGTATTTATTAGGGTCAGAAGTAAGATTTCTACAAATCGGACACATCATTACAATAACTTTTTATGGGAAGTTAAAAACCTCTAATCGAAAACCCAATATTTATTTTTCGTACTTACAGACCATTTATATTTTTTTCCAAAGTAAGATTAAGATTAAGATTTTGTTTGCATGACCCAACAACCATTTTTGTTGTTCAAAGTTGTATTTAAATACCAAGCTACCTGTTCGTCTTCAAACCATAATTATTATCTAATTAATCTGAACTAAAAAATTAAACTACCATTTTTAATCATTTTCTATTTCATCATGAAATTTTTCTTAAGTACTAGAAAAATAAAATCACCATTTATGTCTACAACTTCTTTACTTACAACTTACAACACCGCCGAGCCGATAAAAAACCATAAAAGTTAAACTAAATCATGCCAGTAAACTCTCCTCTCAACTCTCATATATTATAATTTGCTGATTAACTGGTATTAACTCATCGGCAAGGACGTTTCTATCAGAAATCCAATTAAAAAAAAAAAAAAACTAAATAAAACAAACAAGTTTACTTCCACCTTATCGATCTACATCTATATAGTTACAGACCCCCAGACTTTCAGTCATCTCGTATATATCTCGAGGTGGAATTTGCACTTTTCTGTTGTTATTATTTTGTTTCTGACTTAATCAGGGAGTAATCAACGTGACCAGCCTATAGCTTAAAGTATCGAACATCGGTTCACAGTCCATTCCATAACCAAAACGATCTCGATTCGAGCCCGATTTAGCCTTTTGGAGGGGAAAGCAAAACAAAAACAAAAAACATACAACTTCTGTCTTAACTTATTACCGCTCGTGCCACGAGTGTCGTTGGCACCGGTTTGGCTAATAAATTGCTGAATACTGACCAAAGAAGTCCAAAAGAGGTCGTCGAGAAGTGGATGAAAAGTTTGACAGCAAATTAAAAAAAAAACTTAATAAATCAGCAAAAACCTTAAGTTTGTGCGTATCATCGGAAAAGGTGATGTCCGATTAAAATTGATACGAAGGACGTAAATTTGAAAGCGAAAAATATATAAAACACGCATTCTCTTGGCGAAGCGGCGCGGCGTGGCGGTAAATTACCATCATCGGCATAAAATTGAAAAAACCCGACTCACATAATCGGGGTCGTAGCGGTCGGTGGTGATGGTAGTCGAAGAGTTGCTACGAAATTATATTCGATAATGGAAAATCATTGCATAATGCGTTTTATTTTATAATATTTTTTGGTGTGATCAGGTGTATATTTTTTTTTTTGATTTTTTGAAAGAGCCGGTGAACGTGCTCGACATCATGTATATCATAAAAAAAAACTAAAATACTTTATTCAATTTAAAGATACAAATTAAATATTCTTGTCACAGAGAACATTGCGCGATTCAATAAAGAGATATCATTGACATGAAACGAGCATTGAAGGTAGTCCAATGGTTTCTAGCAAGCATGCGGTATCTGAACATTGTACAGTGGAACCGATTTCGGACGAGAATCGGACTTAAAAGCTGTGTAACTTTTGAACAGAAGGTTTTTTTTAGTTGTGAGTTTTGATTTGTATTAAATATATAATTGCTCTTCGCTTTGTAGGCAAAAGATGTACCTAAAAGCATAGAATGTCTAAATTCAAAAAGAAAGTTTTTTTAATCGGTCCGATTTTTGGAATTCAAAATGCAACAAGGTACTCAAGTTTTTTTTTACAAAAAATAAAAACCTAAACAAAATACAACTAAAAGTTGGTAAGAATTGATTTTCGACTACAATATCTCGGCAGGTTAGGTTGATGGGTTAGCTATCAATGCAGATCCATTGTGATACTCTGAAGTATTGAACTTCCCTAGAGAAAAAGAAATAATTAAAACAGGTTTCGAGGCTTTCCCATCCTTCATTGGTTTTTTGTATCATCTTATTACCAATGACCAGTTTTAGTTCACTAGAGTCCATACAGAATTGGTTTTGTATTATACGAGTACTTATCCTCGCTAGCTCATCAATTCCTCTCATTCCCAGACACAACACTGTAACCTTTTACCCAGCTGAGTCTAATGTTATGCTGTGAGCCAAGAACTGTGGCAGAAATAGATTTTATTGGTGCTTGGCTATTAATGAAAATGGTGACATCATGATAGCGTTATCATTAAGATCTGTTTTGCAGCGTATTCACTGCCGATACCTCGGTTTGAAAAACATTGTTTTGATCGTGAATTTCAAAGGATTTAGCAAGATTGAGCATTTCAGAAAAGAAAACTGAACCTACTCCAGCATCCGTTTTCGGGAAGATAGCACCAAAAGGTTTATGGAAGTTCTTCCCTATGTACTTTCGTAGAATCTGTGCATATCCTATGTGGCTGGTTTTCCAGCAACTGGTATGGCTGAACCGTAAGGCACTGTTTTTAGCAGTTTTTTGTACATATAGATCCGGGGGTAAAAGATTGAGTATTGCTTCCATTTTCGCAGTGGGAGTGATCCTCATCGCCCCTTGTGAGAGTTTTTAGACTCCACCATACCATGTAACCATAAATGAGTACTGGTCTGACGTACATCCGCAATATTATTTTAGGATTCGGTAATCTGTTTCTACTTAAAATCCTAATACGTAAGAAGAATGCGGTCTGAGCTTTTTTTGATCACTCTTATGTATTTGGACCTCCTTTTTATCCAGGATTACTCCAAGCTATTAAGCTTGATCTGATAATTTGAGTGGGTTTCTATCGGCTCAAGTGTCTCGAGAACAAAGAAAGGTATTGACTTTAAACTCTTTTTTTATCTGACACAAAATGTTGTTAACAGTATTTTGTAAAACTTTTAGAAATATTGACAAACAGATACGAAAGACAAGTTATTGCTTTGGGTCGCATCAAAAAGATTGCAGGCTATAAGCATCCAAAAAGAATTCAATAGTGAAATTTTGAATCATTAAGGGTATTCATGTAACGATATAATTTTCTACTTTGTAGAAAAATATAAATTTCCGCAAAGGGTTTACATGAACACCCCATTAAAAATATTTGCGGAAACGTTAGAAACACACAAAATGTATCTGTTTTTTTTTTCTACGATTTCTGCTTCAAATTTGAGAGATAAAATTCTATATTTTGCAGAATATTTTTCTCATACAAATTTTGACAGTTGATTTCTACCGATAGAAAATTCTACAGTTTTTAAGGTTTCTATGGCTTTTCTGTGTTTGCATGCATACCCTTATTATAATCCGTTGCTTGCGTTGTATTGATGTAATTATTTAACTGACACGTTATAAAAAAAAAAATTATAGTAAAACTTACAAAAAAACTATTTTGTGACTTAAAGTAAAATGTGTCTTGACCAGGTTTAACGATTTGGTTCATCAGTTAAATTTGTATATTTATCATAGTAATGATCTTTGTGTAGTATCCGTGGCGTGATGGTTAGTGTGTTGGACTGTGATGCCAGAGGTCTTGGGTTCAAACCCTGCCTATGCCATCTAAAGTTGTTTCACCTGTACTGACTCTTGCGAGGAATTGACAAATCCTCAGAGTAATTCTTGTCATGAAAAGTGCTTTCTCAAATTAGACGTTCGGATTCGGCTTAAAACTGTAGGTCCCCTCCATTTCTGACATGAATCGCACAGAGGCGTGGAAAAGACAAACAAAATCTGGGTGAGAACAATGTTTTTTAAAGGACATACATATTATGTCAACGGCAGGTCCAGCTACGTTGCAATTAGCCGCTACTCTATCTCCTGGCAGGTAGAGGCTGCTATTCACACTTCCTTAAGATATTGCCAGTCTTGATGACGTTGCCTTTGACATAAATTTTCATCTTGAATTTTTCGTTCATCGTCAATTTTTTTTTTTTTTTTTGACAATTTTGGTTTAAAAGACAATTTCAAAATAATATTTAAATGCTTTAATTGCTACAATTTGATCCACAACTGGCTTCAAAAATATACTATCAGTTAACTAATAGTCTGTCTTATTTACTATCTGTTCGATTACTGGGAACAGAATTCCAAATTAAAATACGTTTTGGAGTTAATTTGTAGTGCTGATTTCAAATCCAAACTTCAATTGTAACTATGATCAAGTTTTTTGGAAAAGTGCAATTTTATTGCCAGTAAGAAAAAAATGTCGATCATGTTGTTATCCACCAAATTTAATGGAAAATAAAATTTTTCTTTTAAATCAATTTTCCTGTACAAAAATTGTCGCCTTCATTTTATAAATCATTCCACTGTTTCATAGCCGTGTGACAAAATCGTTTTCTCTTCTTTTTTTAAGCTTTATTTTTTCTTTGTAATAATTTGCATGACAAACATGTTCATTATCATTGAAGAGTTATTTAAGTTAAGCTTTGATTTGAAGATATCTATCTACGTGTGGGATGATAACTATTCAAAAATGGCGCCCTGATGTAAATCAACACGTGGTCGGTCGGGAGAGTTTAGTCTTAAGCGTCTTCAAAGTTTATCATAAGGAAGTCTATGAAATGTTTAACAGCAGCAATTTAAATATTATAATCATAATCAAAATCAGTCTGTGAAAAAATTAAAATGTCTTGACTTTCGACAAAAGATTTTAATGGGATTTATGTTTTATTTAATTAGATACTAAACAATAATGTAAAACTTTTGAGAATTCAGTAAAAAAATTGTGAATAAATTAGTAGCGGAACACTTTGTGTTAGTTTTTTTATTAGTTACTTGTTTTCATAATTAAGACATCAGCTCATATTTAAATCTGAATCAATAAAAAAGTACAGTAGGAAAAGATGACAAAAACTTTTCTTTAAGAATAATTGAAAGAACTTTTGACTAGTTATTAACTCTTTTCGGCTCTTACACTGAACCAGTCTCAATAAATGAAGTGTCAAAAGAAAGAGAATTTTCTATTTTTCTAAAATAAATTTTCTAAATTTACAATGAAATGGTTTGTGAATGTAAACGAACTAATGGAATGCCCAAACCACGTCTTTCGATAAGTTAATTTCCCGGTATTTCCAATTTTTTTGAGTAGAGTTCTTTTTTTTTGCGTCACAAGCGTTCTTAGGATAAACTAAGTCAGGGGATGAACCTTGCAGAACGTTTTTGTAGATTGTTAACGCAGCTCATCTCAGCCAAAGCCTTATATGGACATCTAATACCGGAAACAAAAAATCATGCCATGAAAAATGTAACACTAGTAATAAGTTTTATCGTAGATCAGTGGTTTTTATCTTTTCTATTCCCGTTTGGTTTTGGAGTTAATTCAAAAGATTTTAGAAAAACTGAGACAAAATAAAGAAAACTTGAGACTTAAAATTAATTTTGAATAAATTCACTTGGAAACTAAATATGGTTGAGGAAATTCCTGAACGGGTACGCTAGTTTGATAATTACAATTTTATCAAAAAATATATTAACCATAACTGGTTGTATCTTCTGCGTTCAAAATATCAACTCATATTCATATTTTAGAAAAGAAAATTCAAAACATATAGGACTCATAGATGGCGCTGTAGTCATTTTTTGAATCTTTATGTTCATGTTTCTCTTTGTAATCTTGGAACTTCGGATATAGGTACTTTACATTTAGTTGAGATCGTGACTTGTAATTTTGTAAAGATGAAACTGTCAATCAATGTTTGTCAATCAATTCTTACCTGAAAATATAAAAGAAAACAAAAATTAAAATAGATGAAAAATAAATTGAATTTTAAATTACATTAAATCAAAACTTTATTTTATGAAAATAATTAAATCAATTATTTAATATATTTGTCATAATTATGATAACAGAGGGACCAGAGAATTTTCAAGAGGTAGCTTTTAAATCATTTCGCAATAAAATTTACATTATCAGGTATTGCCTTGATAAAAGCAAATATCCTTGAAATAAATATGAAGGGAAAACTAAATTCATTTTCATACAAGGTATGGGTAAATAAACTTTTGAAACTTTAAAACACACTAATGCTTCATAAAGTTTAGGTGTTGCAAGTAAAATACTATACCTTCTATATAGGAACATACATATATCTTCCTCCTTTTGGTAAAACTTTTTAAAGGCGTATTTATATAGATTCACTTTTCATCTAACTACCTACACAACAAACTCTTCGTTAAGAATTTGGAAAAGTTTTTGCAAAAGATACATGTATCGAAAATAAATAGCTACAAAGCTTTTGCTTTTAATATTTTATAACTTTTGTCTTAAAAATAAATCCCTCAAAAGGGACATTGCAACAGAAACATAATACATACAATAAATATAAAATAATTCTTAGGAAAATCTCTTTTTTATCCTTTAATTATAAAATAGCCACAATATAATAAATAAATAAATATATATTTATACACAACTTCAAATGTACATACGTATTCATTTAAATAATGTCCACAGGGACATATTATTATTTATCAAGGTTTATCCTTGGCACAATGAATCCGGAGATTTTAAATAGAAAATCCTCAATTTGTGTTGGTATTCTTTTTGTTTCTCTGCTTTAAACAAAGACAAAAAGAATCTTATTTCGAATGTTTACTTATGATTGCCACTATAGTAGTTTTAAATAAATTTATATGCGAAAAATATCCACAAACATTAGTTGGTAAAAGTGTGTACACAATTCAAGTTTAGATAATTTAAAAACAAATATTTTATATATTTGTTTAAATATTTTTGAGTGGTACTATTTAAATTTAAATTTAAATTTGAATTTAATTTTTTTGTATTGTATTTTATTTGATAGTATTTTGTTTTGAGTTAATTTTATTTTATTTTTATTTTATGTTCGATTATATTTTTGTGATATTTTCATGATATTTTATTTTACTACAATTTATTTTATTATTTTTAATTTATTTTTTATTTATCTTTAATTATATTTAAGTTAATTATAATTTACTATTTTTCGTTTTGGCATCCCTGCAAAACTTGTCCGTTTGTGCAAGATGACCATGGAGAATTCACGCTGCTCCATAAAGGTTGGAAATAACTTAACAGAACCTTTCGATGTCATAAAAGGCTTTAGACAAGGTGATGCGCTGTCATGCGATTTTTTTAACATCGCACTTGATAGAATAGTGCAGAGCTCCCACGTCAACACTAGAGGCACTGTATTTTAAAAGTCTGTCTAATTACTAGCATATGCTGATGACATTGACATAATCGGAAGAACTCAGCGTGATGTCAATGGGGCTTTTGTGAGTATTGAGGCAGAGGCGGCAAAAATGGGTTTAACGGTTAATGAGGCCAAAACAAAATACATGCTGTCGTCAATAAAGGGCTTACAACACCGACGTTTTGGTCAAAACGTCACCATCGACAGACGTACCTTTGAGGTAGTTAAGGACTTCGTCTACCTAGGCTCCGCTATAAACGCAGAAAACAACACCAGCGCTGAGATCAAACTAAGAATAACTCTTGCTAACCGCTGTTTCTTTGGGCTAAGAAAGCAATTGAGTGGAAAAGTCCTCTCTCGAAGGACCAAAGTGTCGCTATATAAGACCCTTATCATGCCCGTCCTGCTATACAGTGCAGAAACATGGACTATGACAAAAGCGGATGAAAGCACCTTGGGTCGTTTCGAGAGAAAAGTTCTTCGTGTGATCTACGGTCCAGTATGCATAGAAGGAGAGTGGAGGAGAAGACGGAACGACGAGCTGTACGGGCTGTACAGCGACGTAGACTTAGCCAGAAGGGTAGAAGTTCAACGACTAAGATGGCTGGGTCACGTAGAGCGCATGGAAACCATTGCTCCGGCTTCTAATCCACACCCACAGGACAGCTCAGTAGAGGAAGACAGCGAATCAGGTGGCGCGCACAAGTGCAAGTGGAAGACATCTAGCTAGGGACCGAGCTAGGTGGTGAAGTTTGTTGGTTGAGGCCCCAGTTCACACAGGACTGTAGCGCCACCTTAAGTAAGTCATAAGAGCAGAAAATGGGTTTAATGGTCAATGAGGACAAGACAAGTAAAGGGTGTCCCAAAATTAACGCAAGATTTGAATTTGCCGCCATTTGTGCAGTGAAGTGTTGGCAACCCTGAAAAAAAAACCAATTTGACAGCTAGCAGTATAGGGTTATTAAAAATGGAGCGTTACACGAGAGAACAACGTGTCTTCATTATTAAAGAATATTTCAAAAATAGTGAAAGCTTGGCGGCTGCAGTTCGAAAATTTCATACAAAATATGGTCGGAATAGTGTTTTAACTTCGTCAACTGTGAAGAGATTAATTGAAAAATTCATGGAGACTGGATCCGTTGGAGACGCCAAACACACTGGTCGTCCAAAAACAAGCCGTTCAAATGTGAATATCGAAACAGTGTGTGAGAGTGTTGCTGACAATCCAGGAACCTCAATTCGACGTCGTGGACAAGAATTGCAAATTTCAAGAACCTCTCTACAGCGGGTGCGGGGAAATAAATCCACGGGAACTAACTCCACTGAGGGATTTAATTCCCACTTAGTGAGAAATAAATCCACTTTAGTAAAGTGGATTTAGTTCCCATGCTAACTGGGAATCTAATTCCGAAAAAAATGTGTGATTTAAGTTCTCCTTGAGTTTGAAATTAATTCCCACTTTTTAAAAGAAGAAGTAAGTAGAATAAGGCGCAGGGACATAGGGCCCAGGGACATAACGCCCAACATTTTTTTTTGGGGCTTATGTCTCACTTCGGTGGGACATAAAACCGAAATCTTATTTGGGCCCTAAGTCCCACCCAAGTAAGACCGAAGCCCCAAATAAAAATTCTGGGGCTAATGTCCCACTTAATAAGAATCACCAAATGACACAACTTGGAGCACTTTAAACCCTGAGATCCCGCGAAGCGGGCCACCCACAGGTGCTTTTATTCAAAAAAGCTGTTGATATTGGCGCCTGCCTGGCGACTTTACATACCCTAAGCGGAGCAACGGAGTTGCGTGAGCGGGTGTGACCCCGAAAAAGGGAGTTAAAATCCTAAGAACCCGCGAAGCGGACCACCCACGGGTGCTTTTATTGAAAGAAGTTGTTGATATAGGCGCTTGCCTGGCGACTTTACATACCCTAAGCGGAGCAACGGAGTTGCGTGAGCGGGTGTGACCCCGAAAAAGGGAGTTAAAATCCTGAGAACCCGCGAAGCGGGCCACCCACAGGTGCTTTTATTGAAAGAAGTTGTTGATATAGGCGCCTGCCTGGCGGCTTTACAAACCCTAAGCGGAGCAACGGAGTTGCGTGAGCGGGTGTGACCCCGAAAAAGGAAGTTAAAATCCTGAGATCCCGAAAATAATGTTGAAAATAAACTTTTTTTGTTTTTCATAATTTTTGTATTATCACCGTATCAAAAAATTATTGTTCATTGCATTGAAATACAAAAACTTTATATTCTTTTTTGGCTCTGCAAAAATTTGGGGACAATGTTTTATTAGTTTTTTATCACCTTGCTCATCAATAACTAAGCTCCCCTTGCAATTTTGACCATAATAGCAAATGTAACGTGAAATATTATTTCGAGTATATTTTTTAACATAAATTTGTTTTTCTTCACGGTCATAAGTTAACACACTATTTTTACGAAACCCGGTAATAAATTCAATTTTATTTTCCATGCTTTTAATTTTTTATTTTAATTTTATTCACACTACGCACTGTTTTCTTAAATTGCTTAAGACTGATGTTCGACTGTACTCATCAAAATCGAACAAGTTTCAAGAATCTAATAGCTAACTGTAATTTGAAGCTGTTGTTGTTAGAAATTAGTTCCCTCTTCAAATTTTTGAATGTGTACTAAATTCCCATAAGAAAGTGGAGTTCGTTCTCACTTAGCATGGGAACTAAATCCACTTTACTTAAGTGGATTTAGTTCCCACTGAGTGGGAACTAAATCCCTCAGTGGAGTTAGTTCCCGTGGATTTATTTCCCCGCACCTCTACAGCGTATACTCACCAAAGATCTGTGTATTCATGCTTACAAAATTCAATTAACACAACAATTGAAGCCTAATGACCATGGACAGAGTAGAGAGTTCGTTGAATGGATTATTGAACATCAACAAATGGACCCTGATTTTTCGAGCAAAATCATCCTAAGCGATGAAGCACATTTTCATCTTGATGGCTTTGTCAATCGCCAAAATTGCCGCATTTGGGGTTCGGAGAACCCACATGTGATTGTCGAAAAACAAATGCATCCACAACGCGTGACTGTATGGTGTGGATTTTGGGCTGGAGGCATAATTGGGCCATATTTTTTTGAAAATGATGCTGGTCAAGCAGTGACTGTTACTGGTGCTCGATATCGCGACATGATTACACAGTTCTTTCTGCCAAAATTGGATGATATTGATGTGTCCAATATGTGGTTTCAACAAGACGGTGCCACATGTCATACAGCCCGTGAAACAGTTCAATTACTGCATGAGACATTTCCAGGTCGTGTACTCTCTCGTTTCGGTGATCAAAATTGGCCTCCTAGATCGTGTGATTTAACACCATTAGACTTCTTTTTATGGGGTTATTTGAAATCACAAGTCTATGTCAACAAGCCCACAACCACCCGTGCATTAAAGGAGGAGATTCAACGCTGCATCAACGAAATTCAGCCACATTTATGCAGAATGGTCATGGAAAATTTCAACAAAAGAGTGCGCATGTGCATGCAAAGCCGTGGAGGCCATTTTTCCTATGTGTTATTCCATACATAACCCTATCCTATGTACTTTACGAGTCAATAAAAATCTAACTATCAGAAGACTAAAAACGGCGTTTTCTATTTAATTCAAATCTTGCGTTAATTTTGGGACACCCTTTATATGCTGTCATTAAAAAAGGATATTGAGCGACGAAGTCTTGGACAAAACTTCACCATGGACTGCTTATTTGGACTTAGAAGGAAACTGAGTAGTAAAGTCCTCTCTCGAGCATCTAAAGTCCCCGTCTATAAGACACTCATCATTCCAGTTCTCATTAATGGCGCTGAGGTTTAGACTCTATCAAAGAAAGATAAGAGCGTTTTAGGATGCTTCAAAAGGAAAATTCTTTTGGTGATTTTATGTCGCATCTACATAGATGAAGATCGGAGGAGAAGATACAACAATGAACTGTTCGGGATGTACAGCGACATTGTCTTGGTTAAAAGAATAAAAGTCAAACGACTTAGATTATTTGGTCATGTAGAGACCGAGCTGTCTGGAGATGCATGTTAGTTGAGGCCCAGCTCCGTCCCGGATTTTAGAACCACCTTAAGTAATTAAGTAAGTTTTTGTTTATGTATATTTATTGTTAACATTAATGTGTATGTTATGTTTCGTAAAGTTGAGTTTTTTTTTTTTAAAAAATGCAAGAATTGTAACTGACGCCTTTTTCAACATTTTTTATTTTTAATATTTTTTTTTGACAAGTGGCAACCATTTGACACAATCCAAATAATAATAGAAAAAATACCAAAACCCAACTCCTCTTCACTTATATACACTATCACAATGTCCTGCGTAAAACATTGAATAAAAGAACAATAATAAAGAGAAAGTTTTCTGCATTCTTTTATTTATAATTCCTCTTTTTTTTATTTGTTTAAATTTAGCACAGAAACTAATAGAAAACTGAACTCAGTTTCAACACTTTTTTTTATTAAAAAATAAAACATAAAAAAAACGGGACCATGAAATGGTATCGGACAAACTATCCATCTAAAACAAATTTCTAGAATTGTAAACTTATTCTTTGTTTTTTTTTTTTTTTTTCGTGTTCATTTTTGAGGAAACTGATGTGCAAGCTTCCTGAATTTGTCCCTTTTTTCGGATGAAGTCTTAATGGACGTTAAGTTGACAATGAGGGAGAGAGTTTCATTGAAACAAAAAATAATAAAAATAAAAGACTTTTCTTTTATGTCAATCTAACTGACTGACCATTTGAGAAAATAGTGGATGATGGTGTTTGAAGGTGTTTATTTATTTTTTGATTTTTATTTGAATCTTTTTGTTATGCAGTTGAATGAAGCAGAAAGCTATGATCAATTGTAAATTTTAAATAGAAAATGGACATTTGAAATGAAAAAGATATACTTTAGGGCTTTGTATTGTAGAAATTTGTTCGAAAAATCAAAAAAAAGATGTAATTTACTGAAAATTTGAGCCCTCAATTTTAATATTTTGTACTCGCCCACTTTAAGTTTTTCAATATACTCAATATGGTAAGCTTTGAGATACTGGCAGAAAAATGAGAATATTGTTTAAAAAAAAAAGGTTTAAGTTGCCCTTATTGCGCCGTTTTGATGAGAGTTAAAGAGAAATCGGAATGAACACTTTTATAGAGCGCTTAATTTAGAGAAAAATCATTAACACTGAGCTATATAAATCTGAAAAATAAAGAACTCCAATTGTACGTGTATACTTTATGGGAAAACTTAACATGGCTATTACTGCAACAATATTAATTAAAAAAAGAGGCTGGGATGCGACCCACACTGATAACTTCCCATCCCATCTGTCGATTTGTATTACTCAAAAAGGTTTTAAGGTATCCGTGTTTTGTTAAAAAAGTTGTCAGTTGAATTATTCTAAAAAAAATTTAAAAATTACCAACAATATTTTGCTAACGATGAAATAGATTGATTTCAAAATTTATTTTTGTTACTGAGATTTTTGGTCGAGAACTAATTTTTACCAATTTTAGTAGCATTTCTTAAAAGTTTTTATTTACTATAAAAACAAATACAAATTGGATGAATGAAACTAATTTAAAGTCAATATCTTTTATTGTTCTCGAGATATCGAGAACCTAACATCAATTTTTACCAATTTTGCGTACTATTTTTTGATTTAATTTTAATTTTTATTAAAAAACTAACAGTTGGATTTTTATAAAAATAATTACTGAATCACGAAAAAAATATTTTGTGTGAGATAAAATTAGTTTGAAGCTACTATTTTTAATTTTTGAAAAGATATTTGAGTCGAAAGTAAATTTGTACTAAGTTTTAGCATTGTTTTTTTTAGGTTTTTATTTTTTGTAAAAAAAAACTGTCAATTCGATTTTTCTCAAAATTTTACCGAATGTTAAAAACAATATTTTTTTAAAGATATTTTTGAAAAGATATTTTTAACTTTGATCTCCTGGGTCAGTTGGATCTTGTACGGGTGTAGGCCCCTGACGCCAAATTCGCCAAGTTGAAGTCTGCCAAAGGCAAAGTTCTTGTCTTTTGCTAGGCGAGGAATAGACTGCCTTGGGTTCTGCTGTACACTTTTCGGGTGTTGGCTGATTGTTTACTGAACCGGTCGTCTCAAATTTGGCCACCAAACGTTGAAGAGTCGACTGTAAAGGGCCACCTCGTCTACCGTAAAATGGTTAACGAACACTCATTTTGATAATAAAGTTTTATCATTTGAACGTGCTGTTCAATCGTATAACTTGCCATGATTATTTGGCATAAGCAATTGAATAATAAACAAAATATTTAACAGATGTCACCAAAACAAAATGCCCGCCACGGGGGGGGCGCCAAAATCTACCCACGCCAATTTAAAAACCCTTTAAAAAAAAAACACTTTTTAAATAAAATTTGATAGTATCTTTATTCGATGTTCAAATGGTAGACATGTGCATTCAAGAGGACACAAGCGTCCACAGTTTTTTTCTCAAAACCCACCTCTGTCTATCAACTCCTACTCTCACCTCCCCGTGGTGAACATCGGGTGCCTAGTACCTAAACTGGAGATTGGGTTCTAACACCAGTGGAAAGTTGTTGGGGGCAGCAAACGAGAGAGGGGGGGGGGAGAAGTGTTTCCAATAAGGCACCTCTCCTTATCCAGACGGCAGCGAACGAATTCTTGAGATGGAATCAACGGTGGCGTCTACAGTTCCAGTAAGGTTGAACTACTTAGTGAACACCTTATAGGGCTTCTACGACTTATTCGGAGCCCAGGCCTATAAGGAGCGGTTTATCCGGCTCCCCGTCCTTGGAGTTATACTAAGGATCTGGCCCTCCAGGTTGGGGGTTGTGCCGTCAGGGTGACTTCCTGACCACGTAAAAATTTTCTAGTTGCGAAGCACCAACAAGCCTCGGATACGGACGGATTCACTGTTGACAACCCAAGCAAACGAAATAAGGACAACGAACTTCGGATCTGTACGTGGAATGTTAGGTCCCTTAACAGACCACGTGCAGCCGAACAATTAGCGGAAGCCCTAAACTGCTGCAAGGCAGATATTACCGTCATCCAAGAAGTGCGATGGGATGGACCGGGCAAACGCAAACTAAAAGACTGCGATATATACTACGGCGACTGCTACCGAGAACAAAGGCAGCGTCTATTTGGGTGTGGATTTGTTGTTGGAACTAGACTCAGGCAAAAAGTCTTGAGTTTCAACAGTGTGAGCGAGCGCATCACGACAATCCGCATCAAGGCTAAATTCGCCAACATAAGCCTAATATGGGCGCATGCCCCAACAGAGGAGAAAGATGAAGACACCAAAGACATATTCTTCGAGCTCTTGGACAAGACATATGAGCAGTGCCCTGGCTATGACATTAAAATTGTCTTAGGAGATTTTAATGCCAAGCTAGGAAAAGAAGACATCTTTGGTGGCACAATCGGGAGATACAGCCTGCACGACACCACCTCCGACAACGGATTCAGGCTGATCGATTTCGCTGCGGGGCGAGACGTTCTGGTAGCTAGTACGCAGTTCACACATCTCAATATCCACAAGGGGACATGGAAATCTCCTGATCAATCAACCGTCAACCAGATTGACCACATTGCGATCGACGCACGACACTTCTCCAGTATACAGGATATCCGAACATTCCGAGGGGCCAACATTGACTCGGACCACTACCTCGTTGTAGCCAAGGTACGGCTACGGATATCCCGGTCCAAGCCAAAACAAGGAAGTACTGTGAGAAGTTTCGACGTTAGACGGCTACAATCGCAAGAGACTGCCATGTCCTTTTCCGATCGAGTCTCTAGTAACCTCTTAAGGAGTCCTATGCTGCATGCATTAAGCATTAAAAACCAGTGGCAGCATTGCCTTGCAGCCATCAGAGATGCCGCCTCTGAAGTGCTAGGTTTCACACGTCCACAACAGCGAAACCCCTGGTTTGACGACGAATGCCGGCAAGCGCACGCAGCAAAGCAAGAGGCATACAAAACGGCCCTGCACAGAAGGACCAGAGCTGCTCGCGAGCTCAACGAGCAGAGAGGAACACCGGCTTCTTAGATGGAAAAAAAGAGAGCACGAGAAGCGCGCGATCGAGAAGATAGAGGGATGTTACAACAGGAATGAGGTTCGTAAATTTTAACAAAAGGTAAAAAAAAACTCCCAAGGGTACCAGCCACGAACCGAAGCCTGTAAAGACGATCAGGGGAACATCGTAGTAGAACCGCAGTCTATGTTGAGAATATGGAAAGACCACTTCTCCAAATTATATAACGGCGATGACGAACCGAATCCCGCTGTAAGGGAGATAGAACCACTCAACTTAGGCGACGCAGATCAACAATTCCGCCTACCCGACCTAGACGAAGTGAAGATAGCTATATCTTAACTGAAGTCAAACAAAGCTGCTGGAGCTGACGGCATAGCTGCCGAACTATTTAAAGCAGCAGGCGATGACTTGGTAGGGAGCATGCACCAACTCATCTGCAAAATATGGTCGGAAGAAAGCATGCCCGATGAGTGGAATCTCAGCATAGTTTGTCCGATACATAAAAAAGGAGACCCTTTAAATTGCGCCAACTACAGAGGGATCAGTCTCCTTATTGCATATAAGATCCTTTCTGCCGTACTATGTGAACGTCTGAAGCCGTTCGTCAACAACCTGATAGGTCCTTATCAGTGTGGCTTCAGACCAGGAAAGCCCACTATCGACCAAATATTCACATTACGGCAGATCTTGGAAAAAACCCAGGAGCTTCAAATCGATACCCACCATCTCTTTATCGATTTTAAAGCCGCGTATGACAGCATCCATAGGGAAGAGCTCTACAGAGCAATGTCTAGTTTTGGCATCCCTGTCAAACTTATCCGTTTGTGCAGAATGACGATGGAGAATGCACGCTGCTCCATCAAGGTCGGAAAAGATCTCACCGATGCATTTGATGTCAAAAAAGGTTTTAGACAAGGCGATGCACTTCTTCAACATCGTTCTGGAAAGAATTGTGCAAAACTCAACCGTCAACACTAGAGGCACAATCTTCCAAAGGTCCATCCAATTACTCGGATACGCAGATGATATTGACATAATTGGAAGATCAAAGCGTGATGTCAGTGGAGCGTTTTTGCGCATTGCGACGGAAGCGAAGAAGATGGGTTTAGTGGTCAATGAGGGCAAGACCAAGTATATGCTGTCATCAAAAAAGGACATTGAACAACGACGTCTTGGACAAAACGTCACCATGGACAGCTATAACTTCGATGTAGTTAAGGACTTTGTCTACCTAGGCACCGCTATAAACACAGGCAACGACACCAGCGCTGAAATCAAACGAAGAATAACTCTTGCAAATCGCTGCTTCTTTGGACTTAGAAGGCAATTGAGAAGTAAAGTCCTCTCTCGAGCATCTAAAATCACCATCTATAAGACACTCATCATCCCGGTTCTCATTTATGGCGCTGAGGCCTGGACCCTGTCAAAGAAAGATGAGAACGTCTTAGGATGCTTCGAGAGAAAAATTCTTCGGGTGATTTTTGGTCCCGTACGTATAGATGGAGAATGGAGGAGTAGATATAACGACGAACTGTACGGGCTGTACAGTGACACTGACCTAGTTAGCAGAATAAAAGTCCAACGGCTTAGATGGCTGGGTCATGTAGAGCGAATGGACATCAACGCTCCAGCCCGGAAGGTCTTCGAATCCAATCCCGAGGGACGGCGCAGTAGAGGAAGACCGCGACTCAGGTGGCGCACTCAGGTGGGTGAGGACCTCAACCAACTTGGCGTGCGAAACTGGAGACAGCTAGCTAGGGACCGAGCTGGCTGGAGACGTATGTTGGTTGAGGCCCAGGTCCGCCCCGGACTGTAGCGCCACCTTAAGTAAGTAAGTAAGTATCTTTATTCAATTGTGGTCAATTCGAATCACTTAAACAATCCACCATTAGTTATCTTTGTATATTCTCTTTCATCAGCAACAATGGCTGCCAATAAAATAAAAAATGAAAAAGACAAAATAGAAAGAAAGACAGAAATTCCTAACTCAATTTCATCGCACGAAAATTACCCCCAATCTCTTCGAAATTTATTCTCTAATCCCAATTTAACGGCATTTGTGTACAATATAAATCGCATCTTCATCTCTTCATTCGTCTAAATATATTTATGTACATACTAAATTTATATCTAAAGTAAGAAAAATAAAAAAAAAGATGTGTATCTTCTTTTGTCTGCGCTTAGTTGAATATACTCACTTTAGCCACACTAACTGTGGCACTATATAAAATACAAAGAAAATAAACCAAGACGGCGCGGCGGGGCGCGAGGGCAGTGGACTACGACGACAACAACGAAAAAAGAAGAAGAAGGTCATTAACCATTTTAGTGCCCTTAAGGAAGTTGGCTTTTGTTAAGTGATTCCCACTTTACGACACAAGCTGCTAACTACACCACTTACCGTACTATATTATTGCTACTAGCTTGCTAGATAGGTTAGGTACAGGGTACACTGTTTTGCAACACACTAAACTAACCACCCTCCACCTCCTGTCGTCATCATCACCACCACCATAAGAATAGCTAAATGTAGCGGTTTTCTTTTTATTTTTGAATTATAGTGGCAAAACATTTCAATTGAAATTTTTATTTTCGGATGCCACTGAATTATTGTTACAATTTTTTCTCGCTGCTTTCTTTGTGCGAAATTTTCTCGAATAAAAATCATCAAATTCAATTTTCAAAAGAATTTTAACAACCAAAAACAATAACAACAAGAAATATGCAAAAATAAGAAACATGAAAGAAAGAAAAATGAAAATTGAAAGTCAAGCTGCTGATCCAAATGATCATGACTCTGAAAATGATGTCGAATTAATAAAAAAAATAAAAATAAAAAACAAGTGAAGACGAAGCAAACGAATCAAAAATAAAAAAAATAATCAAGGTCAACACTTGATTCCATTGCCATATGAATCCGTTTGAATTTCAAAGATGAAACAAAGATGATATACTAACAATAAAAGCTATTCGACTATACAATAATACAAGAGAAATGAGTTATGTTAATTGTTTACTTCACATACTATAGGTACGTAGCGTATGTATCATCGTTACATTGTGTTTTTTTAAGTGAAATATCTTTATTTAAATTGGCTTGGCAGTTCCAAACATTACAATTTTTGTTTCTTTTGCGAAAAAGAGGAGTCAAAAGTCACCCAAAACAATTTTTCATAAATTAAATTTCCAACAAAATTCTTTAGAATATATTTGTTTCACAAAAGTTATGAAATGTATTATGTTCATATTGAAACCGGTATTAAGATAAATCAGTATTTACATTTGGATAAACAGTATAAAAGGAAAATCTCACGTTTTTGTTTGAAATAAGAGGTGAACTCAAGAGGGACAAAAAGAAAAATTAGAAAAAGAGGCTGGAATGCAACCCACACTGATAACTACCCATTTCAATAACATTTTGTGTAAAGTAACAGAAATTTAAAGTATTTTTGTTCTGAAGATACTTGAGTGGCTTACAAAAATTAACAATAAAAAACAAGCTCGAAAAATTTAAATTATTTGAACCGCATTAATCTTTTCTTAGAAATCAAAATATCAATAAACCTGCAACTAAGTAAAACCAACACCATATTATTTTCTGGACATTTCTTTTAATCCATTAAAATTATTCTAGGTCAAGATTTATGTATGTATAATATAAAACTTAAATTTCTCCCAAAATCTCTATTTTAAAAGTTTAAAATTTTGAAAATTTTACTAAATTTGTCTTGACTATTTTCATAATGAAGCTTATTAAAACCAATTTTTCAATATGTTCGAAAAATTACATTCAAACCTCTTAAGCCGTTTGTGACATTTAAAGACTTTAAAAAAGTAGGGGTAACAGTGTGTTTTTAACTTAGACTAATTTGAAAGTTGAAAAGCTTTTTCATCTACCAAAATTTTGCTTATAATAATCAAAAAAAAAAAAAAAAAAAACACGAAGTGCATAAAAATGCGCGTAGCAATAAGAAGATTTTTAGAAATCCAGTTAAGAAAATGTTAAATTGTTGAAATTGCAAACAAATATTATTAATACTTTTCGACGTTTAACCGAAATTTTATGAAACAAATTTCTTAAAAAATGGCATTAGAAACAACTACAATAAATAACGCGTGATTTTTAAAAAGCTTTCGGAAATATTACCAAAAAAGGAGCTGGGATGCGCCCAACACTGAAAACTTCCCATCCGTGTCCTTCTGTCGATTTTTCGACAATATTAACAAAATATTAAAATAACAATTTTTTTTTATTAGATACAAAAATTTGAAGCCAATATCTTTCTTTGTTTTTATAATACTTTATTCGAAAAGCATTTCTTAGCAGTTTTTAGTTCTTTTTGTACGTTTTTGTTTTTTTGTAAGAAAAGTTGTAAATTGGATTTTTCTGAGCAAAATAACAATAAATAAATTAACAACAATAATATTTTGCATATGATAAAATAAGTTTGATTTCAATATTTGTTTTTGTTCACGAAATATTTTTTTAACCGAAAATCCGAATTTAGTAGTATTTTTCTAAGAAAATTATCTTATGCTAACAACAATATTTGGCATAGAATAATTTAGTATTGAAAGCAGCACCTTCATTTATTCTCCAGATCTTTTTTTACCAATTTGTCGAATTGAATATTGAATTCTTAAAATATTTGTACACTTGAGATTTTAATCAAACAGGACATTACGATGGTAGAGAAGTCGATAAAAGTATGTCCCTGATTCAGGCCGTCTGTCTGTCTGTCCTCGCCTCTACAGCCCAAACCATTGGGTCGATTAAGTTCAATCTAAGAATAAGGTTTGAAGCTGATTCGCTTTAGGCGTTTTTTTTTTAAGGCTGAAAATAACAGTAGTCCCCATAAAATTTTTGACCGAAAATCGAAAATTCGAATTTTCTCAAAACAGAACCGATAAACATAGACTTTTTTTAATTTTCTCCAAAATTTTGTTTCTTAACTTGACTTCTTTCAATAAAAAAAGTACGTTTTTATTGCTCCAGAAGAATAACCCCCCTTGAACCGTAACTTTGTTTTTTAAGTGTTCTCAAAAGCTTATGAACGACATTTAATTTCTACACAAGCTCTTATAATGTCTTAATAATATTTGATGATGAAAATAAAAATATTTCTGGGATTAAATAAATCAAATGTTTTTAAAATTCGATACCTCGAACATGGGTCATCATTTTTAAAGCTCTAAATAACTACATACTAAAAATATTTTCGAACTAAAATTGAAAATTGGTACATGTACATATACATATATATTTAAAATGAATTTAAAAAAAAAAAACGATTTTCCGAAATAAAAAATTATAAATAAAGGTTTTTTGGATTAACTATATGGCATTTAAATTTTTGAAGACAACATTATATAAAAGGTACATACAATATTTGTAAACAGTCTGTGGAAATAGTACAAAAAATCAATTTTTTCAAAGTCCTTTATTCATCTTTTGGTGTTATTTCCTGTAAAATAAAATTTACTTGAAGTTGATATCCCCACACTGGTTCTTGAGATATGGCCGACCGAAAAAAGGTATTATTAACGTACGGACCTTTGTTTAGATTCTAGGGACCTTGAAACGTTGAGAAATGTCAAAATTTTCAAGTCTACAAATCGAACCTATTACAACAACTTCTTATGAAAGTTCATAAAGTGTTTCTATTGATATTTTTGCACTGCTTCGGTTAGAAGTCTTTCGGTCAGGTCAAGCTCTTCAATTCTAACCAGAAAAAAATCTAAGGTATCCAAATATGGACTTCCCGAGAACCAATCTCACGCTTCTCTAAAACCTGCAATATTGGCTCTTGACACTTTTGTGTTGTCCTGTCATATAGAAAAATCCATCTAGTTCCATTGAAAAAGTTATTATTCAAACCGTTTACTTAATCCTATACCACATATCTAAGTTACACAACTTGTCAACTACATATGTATATTGCCAAAAGTGGCAGGATGTGAAGATATACCCGAACGGTGAACAACCCGGCACAAGTCGATTTGAAATAAGAAAATTTCGCCAAGAATCAATCTGTATTGAGATATTATGTGAAGCAATTATTGCGATACTATTTCCCTTAGCTCCTCTCTCCATGCTAACCTAAGCGAAATTGAATCGAAATTGACATTTATTCCTTGCATACTAAATTAAAGTTTTAGAAAGATAACATAACATATTACTATATCAAAAGGATGTTTTGAGCAACAACGTCTTGATATTTTTGTAACAGAGCTTATGGCACTCTTATATAACTCTCAAAGTATAATACCTCTGAGGAATGAAATAAGAAATCAACCTTACGCTGAAGATTTTGCCGAAATAAAGTGAGATAAATTCTGCCGAAAGATTTCGGATTAAGGTCCAATTGACTCAGCAACTAAAAACGCACGACCATCCGCTTTGCAGTTTGGACCTTGAGCTTGAACCTTGATTTGAACAAAAAATCATTTTTACTAAGGAAACACATTTTCATTTCGGTAGCTACTAGTCCGGTCAATTTAGACATAAAAATAGTGGTCAAATAACAAAAATTCCGACAGAACCAAATTTTGGTGGAGACCTTGGGTTTACCCTAAGAAATAAAAATTTAAAAGTCCCCATCAATCCCATGCGAGCTTAGAAAGTTATTCGGGGTCAAAGGTCAAAATTTTAGGTTTTTTGGATTTTTCTCAAAAACGGTAAGTTTTATCACAAAAATACCTCAGACCGAATTTGTAAATCTCAAAATTCTCTACAAAAATGGTCCTTATGATTTTTGTTCTAAGTATCACCGTTAATGAGATATCGCGTTTGTAAGAGCTATGTTCAACATAATATGCACATATTTGCCCCATATACATATACTCGTACATATTCAAGTGCTCAAGCAAGCAAAAATATCTATTTGTGTCTCTTTTATGTACAAACTATATACTATATTAAGAAAATATACATTTAAAAAAAAAGTCAGTCCCTTATAGAATCCCCTCTACCCGCATGGCCTTGGATAACATCTGGCTATTCGGCCTAGAACCTTTAAATCTAAATTACAACTGGGTCTTTCAGTTTTTTTCCATCGGCGCGCGGTTTGGTTCGAAACGTCTCATACAAATGTTCTCATCTTTTGGTTTATGCGCATCTTACAGTGAAACAATGAACTATGAAGCAGCAGCAGTTTTCAGTCGCCCACCTCACATTTTATCACCAGAAAGTGGTACATTTCTTCAATATGTTGCAGACAATGCTGATATTAATGTAATACTTTGGACGGTAATAATAAACTTCATTATAATGGGTATTATACAAATTGTTACCCCCAAAGATTCAGTATTACAAGAAGAGCCGATGCCACGAGTAACTGAAGTTCTTTCAGCAAAAGATTTTGCAACCAAGGGTCATGTACCTATACAAGTTTATCAAAACACTGGCGTAGTAGGATATAGCAAAATAAATGTGCGAGATTTTGATTATGAAAATGAAACAAAAGTAACTTTCCTAAAAAAAGTTGATGTCATATGGTTCTATGGAAAATGCAAACATTTTCCTTTGCCTGGTTGGAATGGTTGTATTGAACACGTAACAAGTAATATTATAGATTTTTCAAAGTCAAAAATTTCATTTAGTGTGGTTTAAAAGAAGTACTTGCTGAGATTTATGCACCTAAATCTCTAGAGAAAATGTTTAATGGCCATGCTTACGCGAGGGCAGTTCAAGCTCACACGTTACTTCAGCTCTTTTTAGCATTAAGAATATTAAAATAACTAGCTATTGATGATGTTATGGATTCAAATCTTATTATTATAGTTAAAAATATTTTAAATAAAAGTCTTTTATTTGTAGATTTATGTTTGGTAATGCAGTATTTATTATTTTATACAATTTGTCTAATTTAAAAAAAAAAAAAAAAAACTTACATGTTGTTTTTTTGTTGTTGTATTTTACATTGTTTTGTTGCTTTTGTTTTTTAAATCTTATTTTTATTTGGTTTGAAAAAGGAAAAAGAAAATGAAAGAAAAATATTTAAACTATTTAATAAATTAACATTAAAAACAAGAGACTAATAAATTAAAAAGGCAAACATGAATTATTGTCACAGTGTAGTTTAGGTACTTATTTTATTGCTAAAATAGCTACGCAAGCTTGCAATGGTGTTGTCTCTATCTTCTCGAGTGTTCTTTTATACTACGACATTGAAGATGATGAAGAAATATCCGGACAATTACTTGATCTGTTCATTGTTCAATCATGTATGAGCCGTTTCGAACCAAACCGCGCGCCGATGGAAAAAAACTGAAAGACCCAGTTTTAGTTTAGATTTAAAGGTTCTAGGCCGAATAGCCAGATGTTATCCAAGGGGCCATGCAGGTAGAGGGGATTCTATAAGGGTGTGACTTTTTCTTAAATGTATATTTTCTTAATATAGTATATAATTTGTACATAAAAGAAACACACATAGATATTTTTGCTTGCTTGAGCACTTGAATATGTACGAGTATATGGGGCAAATATGTGCATATTATGTTGAACATAACTCTTACAAACGCGATATCTCAGGAACGGTGAGAATTTTGAGATTTACAAATTCGGTCTGAGGTATTTTTGTGATAAAACTTACTGTTTTTGAGAAAAATCCAAAAAACCTAAAATTTTGACCTTTGACCCCGAATAACTTTCTAAGCTCGCATGGGATTGATGGGGACTTTTAAATTTTTATTTCTTAGGGTAAACCCAAGGTCTCCACCAAAATTTGGCTCTGTCAGAATTTTTGTTATTTCAATTGTCTAAATTGACCGGACTATACGTTAAAATGAGAAAATACCACCATCCGGAGGACGTAATTGTTGAGAAGTCAATGTGGTTTGGTGCTCATTATGTGGAATGGTGTCATAATTAGACCATTTTTCTTCGAAAATGAAGCTGGAAACAATGTTTCGGTCAAAATGGTGGACGTTACAAAGCCATGTCTTTTTATAATTAAATTGTAGACATGTACTTTGACTAGATTTTAGCGGTTACTCACCGGATTGTGTATCAATTTCTTAAATCTCCAATAACCATAAAACGTCTAATTTTTGGTATCAATATCAAATTTATTTGACGAGTTATTTACGGATAATCCTTTAAATAAGTTATATAATAGTAATAAGTCAGATTGAAGTAGGTTAAGTAATAAAACAAAAACCAAAACAAATTGCGAATAAAGTATAACAAGAATTTTAATCCTACCTACATAGGCACTAAATGGTCCTTTGCCTTTTTGTATATTAAGCTCGATGGTAGGTTGTTTAGGTACACACAAACAAAATTATCGAAAGCCTTTTTAATTACGTATATTATGTTGTTTTACTGACCCGTTGCTTGTTTTTTTTTTTTAATTTTATGTTTAAAGGAGAAAAATGATTTAATTAAACCTTTTTCTTTAAGGTATGAGCCTAATGAAGGTATAAAAACTCATTAAAAGCTTTTGTTTTACATACACTTTGTGTTAATGGTAAAAACAACAATCCACGAGTTTTAATATTTATGCGGGCTGTCGAAAAGGTCTTCAATTATTCGTATATACATAAGTTCTTCCTTTTTCTTCACCCAAACAAATTTAACACATTTTTCCATTTCAACAGAGAAATGTTAGGAGAGCTTAAAAAATGCTACAAGTTAATTTGGTTTCAAAACAAATATATTTTGTTGAACTGTATTATGCATAAAATATTCGAATTAATTTATTAGTCTCTGTAAAAAAAACTTGAACAAAGTTATTTAAAAAATTCAATGCTAATTTCTTCTTTTTATTCCTTTTATTCTTTTTTTTATATAATTTTATTTTAATGAAAGTTGATTTATGTAAACTTAAACATCTAAACATTATTTTTTTTTTAATTAGTCAATTTGCAGAGAATTTGTTATTTATTGTTGTATATTTGAACTAATTTTCTTAATTAAATTAGAACTGATAAATTATAAACTGTGTTGTTGTTTTTTGAATTTGTTCTACTATGATACTATGAACTTTAATTTATTAAATTTAGTTTTTTTAAAATCATTTTATCTCTGTGAACGAGGTTTAAGCGTTTCCAGATGTAGTATTTCACTTGTTCTCTGCAGACCCACATATGCATGTGGGGAAAAGGCACCGGAAATTTGTTTATAATTAAAAAACTTATTCAAAACAACAACTCCCCCCCCCCTACACCGACATACATTTATAACATTTTTTTTTACAATTTTTAAAACATGTTGCCAAATCCTTTTAGGTATGTCCTATATCTTCTTCTTCGTCTTGGTTTCTATTTTTTTAAACAATTCAAAACGGTTCCAAGTCCATGCAGCAATTTCTCATGTTTAGTGCTAAAACTAGCGAATACGATGGCTCCGAAGAAGTATTGATGCAAAATTGTCAGAATTTTCAAGTAAAAAATTTAGTGTTTTTGACACTAATCTCGAGATTTCATTTTTCTGATGCCCAAATAGTCACTCAAAATGGTCTTAGACTGTCGATAGATGATTACGTTACACCAATTCATAGATTTTCTTGACATATAGCTCATCAGTTGGTGGGGCTGTGTCTCCTTTACAAAGCTTTCTAGACTCTCTTTTAATTGTGGTACCACTTATAAATTCTTCCTTCTATAATATTTTTAAAATTTCGGAAGGAAAAGAACACAAGATTTTATAAAATTGTTTTATACATCAAACACTTATGAATCTTTGAATAAGTCACATTTGTCCTTTCGAAACCATTAGGGCTATAGATTCAAGTTTCATGGTATTCTTAAATTTAGTATGCACTATGCTTTTCTCTACATTTTTTAGTTGCTTAAACTTCTGCATCTATAATTTTTTGATGATGATGCTTCTTTGAATTTTATAGCTTAAAAAAAGACTTATTTTTGTTGGCTTCACTATCCTACTTTTTACAAAAATATGTTACTATTTGTCAATTAAAAAAAAAGAAAAACAATATGAAAACTCGAATATTAAAAATCAAGGTAACCTAATTAAAGGTCATAAATGCAAAATTTACTTTTTATTATATACTTCAATAATTGCTACTTCTGTTACTTTAACACATTTAACCTTCAATTATTGTCAGTTATAATGGAAAGTGCTCTACAAGAAAATAATAAATCTAATTAATCTGTTTTTGTTTGTATGTCTCTTTTGAGATTAATTAAAAATACATACCTTTATGTCTCATTGACTTTCAACAAATTAAATAGAAACGACAGATTTAAAGAAGATAGATTAAAAATCTGGTTTTGTTAGAGATTTCTTCACTGAATGTTGATATTCAACAGGGTGTTTCTTTTAAACAAAATTGCTATATTTTCTTTCTATTTTACATCAAACTTAAACTTATATAGAAAACTCAAGTAAAATAAGTTCATATTCTAAAATTTGACAATCTAGTACTTTTTCTGCAATGCACCCCAACTTGTCTGAGCTAAGAAAATTATATGTACAAATATTGAACATTATTTTATTTTTCTATAAAATTTGCACCAATGCTCATAGAATCAAATGCAAAATTATGTCGTGAAATTTTAAGTCAGAACATATAGGGTTATCCATTAAGAATTGTCATTTTTAATAACGCAACATTTGAACAGCAGTCATCTTTTGACATTTAACAAGTAAAAACTACCTCAAATTTGTCTGACAGTGTTCTTTCTGGAAGAAGTTATCACAATTAGCCACTGAGATCTTGTGATTTAATACTTTTAGACTTTTTTCCTCTTGAAATCGAAAACTTGAGTTGTTAACACAAATTTTTTGATATGAGGAATCAAAATTGCGTGCCTTTTGGGTCAGCGGAAATGTTGCACTTGGGACTCGGAAAATTCAAAAATGAATATTGGAAAATGTGAAAGATAAGGTGTGCGCCAACGCACGGTCCAATATTGATTAAAGAGGGGATTTGTGAACTTATCAAGCACAAACAAGAGCGCAAATGTCGCAACCGCAGTAGCAGAGGTGGCCGGACATTCCACTGATGAGTGGAGTCTTAGCATAGTTTAAAGCAGACCCTCTGAATTGCGCCAACTACAGAGGCATCAGTCTCCTGAACATCGTGTATCAGTGTGGCTTCACACCAGGAAAGTCAACCACTGACCAAATATTCACATTACGGCGCATCTTGGAAAGGAGCTTAAAGTCGATACCCACCATCTTTTTATCCATTTTAAAGCCGCGTATGATATCATCTATAGGAAAGAACTCTATAGAGCAATGTCTAGTTTTGGCATCCCTGTCAAACTTATCAAGATCACATTTCTTTTATTTATTTTTCATCAACTGACATAATACGCATTTCACTTTTCAACTGTTCAAATTGTCCAGAGTCAACTGTAAATCTTCCTACTGAATGAACAACAGTCGCCGTCGTGTCGTGTGGCTTCACACCAGGAAAGTCAACCACTGACCAAATATTCACATTACGGCGCATCTTGGAAAGGAGCTTAAAGTCGATACCCACCATCTTTTTATCCATTTTAAAGCCGCGTATGATATCATCTATAGGAAAGAACTCTATAGAGCAATGTCTAGTTTTGGCATCCCTGTCAAACTTATCCGTCTGTGGAGAATGACGTTGAGAATGTACACTGCTCTATCAAGGTGGAAGAAGATCTCACCGATGCATTTGATGTCAAAAAAGTTTTTAGACAAGGCAATGCACTGTCATGCGACTTCTTCAACATCGTTCTGGAAAGAATTCTGCAAAACTCAACCGTCAACACTAGAGGCACAATCTTCCAAAGGTCCATCCAATAACTCGGATACGCCGATGATATTGACATATAATTGGATTGGATCAAAGCGTGATGTCAGTGGAGCGTTTTCGAGGATTGTGTCGTAAGCAGAGAAGATAGGTTTTATGGTCAATGGGGACAAGACAAGTAAGTAGTAAGTAAGTAAGTAAGAAATTCATTTATTCATAATTTTTCTATTACAATAGTTAAAAGTAAGAATGAATTAAGAAGCTATGGCTTAGCCGTCAGCTCGGTTGGCAAAATATTATTTAATATGTAACTTTAATTTTTTTTTTTTGTTTATATAATCTCAATGACAATCAATCAAAATATTCTGTTACTAGTAAAGTTCTATATTTATATATGGCTTTAATATAATTAGCTAGTTTTTTCCATTATCTGCGTCGTCGTGGACCTGTGGTATGGCCTTCAAGTTTGTGCGATTTACCACTGCTTATGTGAACTCTCTTGTCTACGCAAATAACTCCGAGACGATGGACGCCAAACACATTAAGTGCCGCAATAGCTCTTAGAGAACCAGGGCTTAAAGACTTACAACTCTCAAGTGTTTGAGTGTGCGAGTAATTTTGGGAATAAACACTTTTCATGACCACGAATTAGTCTTGGAGGATTTGTCAATTCCTCACAAGAGGCATTACCCATGAAAAAAAGCTTCAGGTGGCACATGTAGGGATTGAAGCCAAGGCCACACTGGCATAGTCGTCCTTGACACTAACCATCTCGCCAAGGATACTACAAATTCAATATTAGTCTTTAATTTAATATCAAAATGTACTTTGTTATTGAAAAACCCTGTATTCTTATAAGTAAATGCTTTAAATCAAGTTTCGAAAAGTAATAACATGAAGTGAATATGAAAATATGACTCCTTTTTTCCTTCATATTTCACCAATTAGCAACTATCAAATTAAAAACACAAGGATTATGTAAAGCAATGAAAATTAAATACCGTGAACACAAATGTCAAATTTAATTATTTATTATTTCACGTGCTTCAAATCATTAAATTAAGTTTAGAGTTAAAAAAATGAAACAGTCTTCAAACAAAAGAGTTATATCTAGAAAACGTCGGTAAAATTGACGATACAAAATTTGTTTTCACGTGAAATTCTCATGTGGAATTTCACAATTTTACAATTTTGTTGCTAAAATTTAAAGAAAATCTAACATTTTCACTTTCATTTTGTGATTAGCTTTTTTTCACTTTGCTCAAAAATTTTGCTGTCAAAGTTCAATTTTAAATGATATGCATTTCACTTTTCACAGTTGAAAATTGTCCAGAGTTATTATCGAAATGTTCTTTCTTATTGAAAATCCTCGTACTCTTATAAGTTCATTTAAAATGCTTTAAGTCGAGTTTCGAAAAACAATAACATAAAGTGAATATGAAAATATGACTTCCTTTTTCCTTCATATTTCACCAGTTAAAGTGCCACTTTAACAAGTAAGTGAGAGAAACTATCAAATTAAAAGCACAAGGATTATTTAGTGCAATGAAAATTAAACACCGAGAACACAAATGAAAAATTGAAACAGTCTTCAAGCAAAAGAGTATTATATCTAGAAAACGTCGGTAAAATTGACGAAAACAAATACAAAATTTGTTTTCACGTGAAATTCGCATGTGGAATTTCACAATTTTACAATTTTGTTGGTAAAATTTTAAGAAAATCTAACATTTTCACTTTCATTTTGTGATTAGCTTTTTTTTCAACTTTTGTGATTAGCTTTTTTTTAGCTTTAAGAATGTTGGTTTCAAGATCACATTTCTTTTATTTATTTTTCATCAACTGACATAATACGCATTTCACTTTTCAACTGTTCAAATTGTCCAGAGTCAACTGTAAATCTTCCTACTGAATGAACAACAGTCGCCGTCGTGTCGTTGCCGCCAGACACCTCCCACACTGAAGATGATGATGTGTGAAGTGAAATAATAATCATTATTATTAAGACAAAACCAACCCCTTCAGCCGGCAGCCCTTTGCACATACAGATATCAGAAATGAGTAACGTCATAAGTGACAACTACATACGTATGTATGTATGTATGTACATATGTACGAATGTTCAATAACGAAATCCAGTATATGCATTTGTGCATCTGTCAAATGCAATAAGCAGCTGACCTCCATTGATATGGATAGATTTTCGATTTTCAGTTTTTTTGTTTTTATTTTTCATTTTAACTGAAGGTAAGGGTTGTCTCCCCTCTTGTGAAAAATACATTTCCTACCCTTTTTCCCTAATGAGATAGATATGTACATATACATATGTATAACTGTTTCTCGATATAAGATACAAAGAGAGGATTGGGGTATTGTTGGGGTGTATATTTTTGTAACCACTGTATGTTCGATTTTCCTCTCGAAAATGTTATTATAACTCAATTTTACTGCCCGAGTGAATTTATACTTTGAAAAAGGATATTGCGGGGGTGGAAAGGTTGAGGATTTGATTTGTTAAGATTTTTGTGTTTTTGTTTTTTAAGGTTGCTATCGGCTTCTTCTGTTGTACTTTTTGAGGGTTAACTGTGAGTCTGTAACTGTTACATGGGCATTTAGCACGGACATACATAGGTATGTGAATGGGGTTGGAAAGGGTGATGTGTGTGTGGGCGTTGGAAATATAAGTGGTTGAAGAAGAAATAATTATGAAGGGAAGTAAATTTTGTAGGTTGGAATGGATTTTATAACTGAAAAAGATGGAAATATAAAGCACACTTCAATACAACACTAACACACACATTTCCGGTTAGGGGATTCAAAAATTTTCAGCTGGTACTATTGATTTTCATTCAGCAGCACCCACTCAAGCCCAATGAAATAAAAAATATAATGTACATCGCAGACAAGCGAATGGTTTGAGGCCATAATTTTCCAACCAACTTGGGTTGGTATGGCTCTTAATGGGTTTTTCTTCTTAATATAGTGACACAGGCAGCAATCGTACGAGTATATTCGTATACATATGTACAAAGCAGAGGAAAGGTGACAGGACTGAGAGAAGAAGGGGCTGTTGGTATGGGCAATCACAGCGGAAGCGGAAGAGTGGGTGGGAGGAATATTATGTACATACAGCAAGTATATGAATTTATTTGTTGACATTCAGGTCTTTTGGTTTTTCTTGTTTCTTATTCTCTCATGAAATTGATTCTCAACACAAAAATAAAATAAATACAAAAACAAAAACAAAGATTCTCAACACAAAAATAAAATAAATACAAAAACAAAAACAAAGAAAAAGACTCCTTTAAGCTTAAGGACGACTTTAAAGACGATGAAGATGAAGATGATGACGAGGACGAAGATGAAGAGGACGACAACGACAACGACGACAGATTGTCTGGCACGGGTTTTTTAATATTATTTGTTCTGATAATAATGTGGCTTTTTTTCGGATTCAAATTATTTTTATTTTTTGATTCGGTTTTCCCTTAGATGCGATGATACAGCATTTTCCTGATTTTTCTCTGACTTAATTTGTGATATTATTTGTTCTTTTCTTTTTCTAAAAGCATACGCAACGCATCGTATGATGGGATAATTTATTAAGGTATCTTAGATTTGAATTTCAAATCAAAGCAAAAATCTTGTAAAAATGTGGTTTATCTTTAATGTGAGTAATTTTAGAGGATTTATCTTTTATAAAATTATTAGATACAAAGGGAATTGGAATCCACAATGAAGAAAAGTAGATAGAAATATGTGAAAAATAAAAAATTCTTGAAAATACTTGAAATAAGAAAGAAATACCATAATTTTTCGGGGACTTTTTATTTGGTCTAAAAACACACGAAACAATGGGTTTATCTTAATTCTTTATTTACTTTTGCATTTTTTTTTACTTTTACGACAAACTTAAAACAACTTCGTTCAAATCCATATCTTCAATTTCATCAGAAAAAAACAATTGTCGATTATCATGGCTCCGTAACGCCCACAATTGACCGAATCGATATTCTTAGCCTTATTCTTGAAGATAATTGTCCCCTCAATGATGCCACCAGCTCACAATTCGCACCTCGTCTTCAGAAAATATGATTTCTTAGACAAGTTGCCGAATTTAAGTACCATATTTCACCAAAAATCCTTGTCAAATTTATGCTGATTTATGACACCTTCCTTGCCTAAGTTAATTGGACCTTTAAAGCGAATAATCAGGGATATATGTCTTGTATCGCTAAAGCGAGATATACCCCCTTGCCATTATCCATAGATGGCACTTGCATCGAGGAGACTGAACATCTCGATATTCTCGGTATGTGTATCACCAACCACCTTTTGTGGGGAACGATTTCTAAGGCGATGCAAAAAGTTTTTCTCCCCCTCTGATCTGGCTGTTATCTTGAGTATAACTCCCATATCTGGGCTGGTGCTCCTGCAACTTACTTAAGCCTCTTGGACGTAGAGCATTTAGATTGATTGGTGATATTAGCATCATAAGATCATTTACGTCGCTTGAACATCGTCGAAATGTTTCTTGTCTCACCCTCTTTTACCGTTATTTTAATGGCTTATTCTCTGGAGAAATAGCCAGTTGCATTCCTCCCTTTAAACAGTTCAACCGTAATACTCGCGCTTCTAGGAATGCTCATCAATACACCCTCGAGCCCAACTTTGGTCGTACTGTCAAGTACAGAGATTCGTTCTTTAGCGGTACTATGCGAATGTGGAATGCCTTGCCACACTCTGTCTTTCCCAGCCATTGCAATATTCAGGAACTCAAAACTAATGTGCACCGACATCTCCTTTCAACCCCTCTCTCCCTTTCCTAGTGCTCACACTGTGTCTACATAGTAAGGGTAGTATTATCCCTTTGAGTGTGCACTTATTATAAAAAAAAAAAAATTTGAGAAATTTTGAGCCACTGAGATTGATGGCGATTTGACTCTCGGCTCAGCAGCGAACGACTGGAGGAATTAAAACGAGGTAGTCGAAATTTCTTTTCCAGAAAAACACTACAAAGTATTCTCTTTCGAAATAAGTTTTCGATATGTTTCAACATTGTTCTATCGTGAAGCGAGACTCATTTTGTTTCACAGAGGTATTATATTGACTTTCTGTCAAGATTTCGAAATAAATAACTTTTAAAGTCACTAGATGGCCCACTAATAATGATAACAATAATGATGGGCCCTATTTCTCTCTCAGGCTGATAAGCTCATTGTCATATTTAACCTTAACACAAAGAACTCTTCTAGAAGTTAACACCTGCTTGTCAACTGTTCAAAGAAAAAATCAAATTCAGATTTTATTAAAACCTTTTACACAATTCACTGGGTTTTTAAAAAGTATTAAATTTAAAGTGACAAAAATTTGTTAAGAAGAAACAAATCTAGATCGCATTTAGCACCCAGTATACAAATTCAGGTTGGCAACACTATTTTAACTGGCAGCCATTTTGCAGCTGTCAAGGGACTTATTTTTTAGTTTGGTTTGACATTGGCATTTCAATATGAATAGATAGACGCACGTCGGAATATCGCTTCCAAATTGAGCAAATTTAACTCAAAATTTGCATTAGACTTTGTTCTATAAAGAAATTTCACATTATTTTTTTTCAGAATATATTTAAGACGATTAAAAAAAGCCTTGTGAAAAACTGTACCAGTGAAACATTGGAAGTAGCTTTATTTGAATTTAGGGAAGGCCGAATGTCTTTAAATAAGGCAACTAAATTATGCCAAATCTTTTTCAACCCAAAATTAAAAATCGTTAAACAAATTCTTCTAGTTCACAAATCGCTCTCTCGGGGCTTAAAGAAGCGTGCATCGTACAAATGTTATTAACAAAGAATAACTGGGAATTTTCATTTTTCACACTTGCTCTTCGCCACATCACCAATGTTTATCGACAATTTACCAGGGAAGGATTGGGCAAATTCATTTTTACAAAGGCACAAAGACAAAATAACATCTCGAATGTCCCAAAATATAAGTGTATCATGAGGAGCCATATCTGTTTCATCACTGTTCAGATTTGTTAACAATTTGAAAGGTATACTACCTGAGAACATCAGAAACTAAGAGGAAACCAATTTTACATATGAAAAGCCATTTTTTCGAGAGGTATTAAGTATGTATTCACTTCAATTTGTTCCATGATTTTTGGCACAGCAACTGGAAACTTGTTGCCTATATACATACGTTATTTATAATGCCAACAATGCTTTTAATAATTGGATGGAAGGTGGTACACCTGCGGAGCTCGATATAATGTTGGTTTGGACAACAGATGTTTTTCCGAATGGTTCCAAACTGTCTGAGACAGCTTGTATGAGAATAATAATGTGGAGGAAGATAGATACAGAAAGCTAAAAAAAAAGGTTAACACTGAACCTAGCTCTAGAGTCACCATAGTTGAATTTACTTATTCTCCGATCAGCGTATAACCACAGTCTCCCGATGAAGAAACAACTCAGGATGACACTGAAGAAATGTCAACTGACGATAAAAATGGTCCATCAAAAATAAGTCGCACGACTTATGTATATTAATAATAAATTAACTAGGTAACTCGTATTTTAACATGCCATCATTTCATCAGACTTGTCAATAAACAATAATACCTAAATATTTATCTTTGGTAGCTCGGATAGTATTGACCTAAAGAGATGACGTCCATCGGCTGCATCTACAATGTACAAAACGATGAGTTAACAGTCTCAATCTTTCGAAGAGGTGGAGCTGGATACAGCTTTATATATCCGGAAAAAAAGACATCTGGAGAAATAACATTTTGTACCAATAGTTGATCGCTTTAGAATAAATGAATGCTATTTCAAAATGGAAAAATAGGTACGTCCAACACTAATGTTTAGCGTAGTCCATTTGGCGAAACATATTGACCAAAACGGACTCTATTAATCATACTAAACTAGTCCTTATATCTGCCAAACCTAAAAACGGTTACTTACACAAATGATTTAACTTAGCTTAATTGAACATCAGTCCTTGTAATTGTCGCAATTGACTGTCTCAAAGTCCTTGAAGGAGTTACTAATTCGAAATATTTTAACATCATCTTCATCTATTAGCCACAAAGACTTATTTAAAACAGAAGGCAAATCATTAATAAATAAAATAAACAGCAATGGACCAAGGTGACTCTCTTGAGGTACACAAGAATTGATTTTAAATTTGTATTGCCAATATACGGTCATAAACGTTGGAAAGAGTCATAACAAATTAGACCTGCAGTTTAGAATACGTCCAAGCCAGCAAATTATCTTTGTTTTATTCCATTTCAAAGTTATATACCACAACACAGTCTTTATAAGAAGGTATGCCCAATACTGATGTTTGTAGTAATCCATTTGGCGACACATTTTTATCAAAACTGACGCTTTTTTATTATTTCAAACTGTGTCTGATATATTCTTAATTTAAAAACGGTTACTTTGACAAATCTAAAGGTGGTAAATCACACGATTTAGGCCCTTAATTCAAATTTTTTTATTTGTACTAGGTCGATTGTGGCTTGTGACATCGTGTTATTGAAATTACTAATAATCAATATCTGGTCCTCGTAATTGACCCAAGAAATAACTCTGCAACATGTCACTGTAGCGACTTCCATTAACTGTAACGTGACGGTCATTTTCATCAAAGGAAAGAAAACTAGCCCAATAACCAATATGAATTTTGTTTACGAGTTTTCAGGATTTAATCCAGCCTTTTCGAAGTTCAAACCTGCCGTATCAAATTTTGAGCTTAAAAACGGGTTCTTATTTTTGCTATCAACTGTCAACCATAAAAAGAGTAAAAGTGGCTGATTTATTTTGATAAACAAAAACGAAAAAAATTGGGAACACTGGTCAACGATTAACCTCATTTAATGAAGATGAGTTTCATTATTTTTTTGTTTTTTGATGTTCATCTTCCCAAAAACTTAATTTGTATAAATGTTTTTTTTTCTATTTGAGGTCATCTCCATAGAAATGTAGGTAGGTTAGTTTTTTTTATCTCTAAAAATGTATCTGTCTCTTGTCTTTTCTTTGTTGTTCTTCACGTTTGCCATAATAATAAAATCAGTTTCCTCTTTATTCTTTTTCTATTTTTTATTTTGCTATCTTCTTCAATTTTTGCTTTTCTTTCATAAGAAAAGAGAAGGAAATGATATAAGAATCTACTAAATTATTAGCAAAAACCATATTATAATCAAATACAGAGGAAGAGCTTGAATTTATTGTATTCTTCAATCATTCATCTCTTATAAAAAAGAATCTTCTGAAGAAATTCCTTTCCTGGTTTGCAATTAAGATAAAATCAAAAGCAATGACTATACCAAGACCAACAATGCAATAACTACGATGGCTCACGACTACGACGACGAAGTCGACGAAGACCACAGAGTAGGAATAGGAAGGTAGATAGGTTAGGTACCTTAGGTAAATTTATACTTCGTCGTCATTGAATCAAGAGTGAACAACCAGATGGTGGACTTAATGATCATTTTTCACAATTATCATCATCATCATCATCATCTTCATCGTCATCCACTACCACCCTTTGCTTCGCCTCTAGTGGTTTAGATGGATCTCTGGATGGAACAATTGATTAATGAGGATATATTCAATTAAATTTTATTTCTTTGCGCTTTCAATCTCTCTTTCTTTTTCTCAATCTTTCATTGGAACTATCCTAACTATATCTATCTTAGCTACCTATTTTTCTTCTTCCTCAACTTCATCTTCATCATCATCAGTGATATCGAATTTATCATTGGACTCAACTCAAGTTGGACATACATATGGACAAGGTTCATCTTCTCTGGGGGGGGGGGGTTTCTAACTATTGATTGCTTTGTGTCTTATTTTATGTGATGTTGATGATAAGATTCCACATCTTAGACCTGTCACACTGTCTTTGTGTTTCTGGTTGTATTCATTTGTCTGTTGGGGGTATTTTTGTGATGCTCGTCAATAAAGGGGGTATTGGAGAGATACGAGTATCTAAGAGATTCTATGAATTCACAAAACCTAAACATTTTGGATTGAAATTATTTTGACTGTCAGTTCCAAATATTTGTACGATTCACCTGTCCTTGCATATATACGTGTAACAAGTAGGGAATGCTTTAGACATAAATTGGCCAATTAAAAGGAAACTCCACCCTCAGGTCCTTTAGATGAGAATATGAATACCAGACTTGCACTTGAGTTATTTTTAGATGATTTGTCGTTCTTAGAGAATTAATTAAACCGCCAACATCTATACGACATTGGAATCTTTTTTGTCATTGAGAAGCACAAAACACAAATAAACTTCCAATGAAAACAACAATTTTGGGTGAGCTTCTTTAATCCATTAAATTTATATTTGAGGATTTTCAATTTATTTTAAGCTTTTGTTTTTGTTTTGAAAAGTCCGGGATCCTTCTCCCGCCTCTCAATTTACTTAAAATGAAAATTTACATACAAAAATAGGGTTGCGTTTCTTTGGGTTAATAAATTGAAGCTTCTGTTGAATTGGTTGATATAAATAAGGACACCCTCACAGTTGCACCACGCTCATCCTGACTATGGGGTGATTATAAAATTATTATTATCTGGAACAGAGCAGCCCACCTGCATATGGTATATAAATTGGCATATTTTTATTTTGAATGTTTTTACTTCCGAACGGATCTACCTTGTGGTGATGAGTGAGCTTCTCTCTTTATTCATATGAATGCTCGAAGCTCGAAACTCGATGACAACATTGTCGTATTGAATGATAAATTATTCATTTTCTGTTCGTTGAAATAAAAAAATAAAACAAAGAACAAATAATAATAATAATTATTATTTAAATATAAAATAAAAAATTCATCGTAAGTAGATCAGTCATTGGAATAATTTATTATTGTTTTATTTTGCTTTTTGCAAATCAAGTTGAATGGTTTGAAAATTGTTGGCTTTGAGGTGTGAACAAGGTCGACGAGGTAAAATATGGGACTCTAGTTCTTAATTAATAATTTATTTTCACTTAATAGAAGTCTTATAGTATTTTAGATAGTGTGTTGGCGGAGTTATTATTTTATCGCTGAATAGAATACATTTTTGTTTTCTATCCCGTTTCCGCTTCTACTTCTCGCTACGCGTGTGCTTCTTTATTCAACCAACGCTTTCTTAGGCATAGAAACAACCCGATGTTCACCGACTTTCATTGATGAATTTGTATGTATCTGAAAATTCACTTGCTTGTGCAAAAAATAAACAAGAGTGTTGGAAATGGAGAAATAGGCAATGCGCATGTCAGGCTAAGTCTAAGCAAAGCAGTACGTTGACGCACTACACTTGTTATTCATTTTCATAGAGTAAACAAAAATTCAACCATTCTGTATAAGAAAAAAGACAAACGTAACCCGTCTCTTATGTACTTATTGGACATTTTCCTTCATTCTCGGCGGATGAAGTAAAGGAAGTAGGGGTTGCCACTTGAAGAAAATTGCGTAGTGGAATAATTTTTGGCAGAAAGTTACTGTAATTTTAGTTGAGTGGCACAAGTAGGAAAAAAGCTTGTAGCCAAATGAGATTTTGTTCTAAAATATAGTTTAAAAGTAGATTGCAGTGCAAGGTGTATAAATAAAAGTGTGAACAAATAAGTTATTAATTGAAAATAAAAAGTTAATTAAAGTTTGAATTGGAAGTGATTTGTGAAAAGTGGTAGCATTTTGTTTAAATTTTAGTTACTCAAAAGTTACAATGAGAAACCTTGAGAAACTTAATTTCTTAAAGAAATCAAAAAGTGATAAAAATAGGACGCTCTACTCCTCCTTTGAGCTTATCTATTAAATTAGAAAGCAAAGATTTTTGTTTTTTTTTTTTCAATTTGATTTAAAATAAACAAACGAATGTTAAAAACGCCAAAAAGAGAAATAGAATGTTTTGAGTCTTGGCGTGGCTCTGATTTCTTAGAGAAATTTGAATCAATTTTCGAAAGTTTAAACGGTTGCGCAAAACCGCCACGAAAAAGGAGATTACTTGAAATAGATTCAAAAACGCGCTATAAACGCCTTTTTATAGAAATTAAAGATAATATTATAGGACAACTTAATATAAGATATATATCTTTTACTTATTTAGTATTCTTAGATTTACTTAATAAATCGAAATATGATTCTTTTGCAGCAACAATGCCGGATGAAAAAATATCTTCTTTAATTAATATTTTTTCTGGAATATTCAATTTTGCGGCTTTAAAAAATTAACTTAAATTTTGTATACAACTCAACCCCTTCGTCACCTTGAAGTTGTAGCATTCCATAAACATTTAAAGAATGATATGTTACGTGACACTTTTCCACAAATTTTTCATTTGAGTAAATTGTTTTTAACACTTCCGATAAGTGTTGCTTCAGTTGAGGGAACTTTTTCAGCTCTCAAAAGAATCATACTTATTAAGGAAACGCCCAAGGACAAAGTAGACTTTCCGATCTAGCATTAATTTTAGAAATTTTGTATTTGTAAATACAAATTTGAATGAGTGCTACGAATTATTTCTAAGAATTGTACTAATGCAATTGGCTTATTCACACCCAAAATTAAAATTAAAGGTGGTTCAAAACCAGTTTGGTTTAATAAAAGATTAATCAATCTCAATAATAAAAAAAATAAAGTTTATAAGCAATTTCGCAGATCAAACAATGACCGCGATCTTTACAAACAATATCGAATATTACAAAAAAAATTCGATACTTTGAATAAATTTCTTTACAATCAGTATCTAGTATCTGTTGAGTATGATTTAAAATGTAATAGTAAAAGTTTTTGTAAATTTATAAACGCTAAAAAACAATCAAATGGCATTCCTAATCTAATGCGTCACAATGGCATATCATCATCTGATCTCTCAGTTGTAACTAACCTTTTTGCTAGTCATTTTCAATCCGTTTACTTAGTAACTACTTCGAATATACTTCTTGATGATCAATTATTTAATTACTCTGAAAGCTATTTTAATATTGGAAGTTTAAACCTTTCAACTGAGGAAATTGAAAAAGCCTTATCTGAAATTAAAGTTGACACACGACTTGAGATAGATGGAATCGCTCTATTATCTTACAGAGGTGTGCTAGAGTATTTGCAGTACCTTTGGAAATAATTTTTAATCGTTCCCTTGAAAGTGGTGTGTTTTTAAATACATGGAAATGTTCTTTAATTACACCAATTTATAAATCAGGCAACAGGCAGGAAGTTTCTAACTATCGCCCTATTTGTAAGATATCTACAATCCAAAAAGTTTTTGAAAAATTAATTTATGAAAGATTAACTCCAATTCTTAAAAGCATTATTTCTCCATGCCAACATGGTTTTGTTGCTGGTAGATCTACTAGCACTAACCTTACCATTTTTTCTAACGATGTATTAAATGGACTTGAGAAAGGGTATCAATTTGATGTTGTGTATACGGATTTCTCTAAAGCATTTGATCGGGTTAATCATGATTTGTTACTTATAAAGTTACAAAAAATAGGTTTCCATTCTAACTTCTTAAACTGGATAGATGCATACTTAAAGGATCGTATTCAGTATGTTCGTATTAACAACATTCTCTCTTCACCTATCACCGCTACCTCGGGAGTGCCGCAGGGAAGCCATCTCGGCCCTCTTTTTTTCTTATTATTTGTTATTGACATTCCCAACGTATTTTTAAACTCAAAGTGCCTCATGTATGCGGATGATTTAAAAGTCTTTCGTTGTATAAAATCAGAACAGGATTGCATTTTATTGCAAGAAGATCTTGAGAGATTATCGAATTGGTGTTTGATTAACTCCTTACACCTTAATATTGCAAAATGTCAAAGTTTAACTTTTTTTCGAAATCGTTCATCAATTAACTTTTCTTATAAAATAAACAATATATTTCTTTCAATAGTAACCTCTAAAAAGGACCTTGGTGTAGTTTTTGACCAAAAACTTGATTTCTTAAAACATATAGATTTTTTAGTAGCAAAAGGTAACTCAATGTTAGGATTTATCTTGCGCAATTCAAAAGAGTTCTGTGATCCATACACTTTGAAATGTCTGTTTTACGCGTTTGTTAGATCTACTCTTGAGTATTGTAATACTATTTGGTGCCCTTCGTATGAAGTTCACTCTTTTAGAATTAAAAAAATCCAAAAAAGATTTACTAGAGTATTAGTGAAAAGGCTTCATTGGAATATAGTTATGCCTTCCTATGGAACAAGATGTAAACTATTTGGAATCTTGCCTCTCAACATTCGAAGAAAGTTTTCTGGCGTTATGTTCATTCGTGACGTATTGGCCAATCATATTGATTGTTCCGATATTTTGGCCTTAATTAACTTCAATGTTCCTGCGAGGTTGCTTGGAAACCGATTGTTTTTTAAGATTCTATACCACAGAACAAATTATGCAGCCAACGAACCATTGTCTAGGTGTTTAAGAGTAACTAATAGCGTTTGCGACATGATCGATTTTAGTCTGAGTAGACTTTCATTTAAAAATAATTTGCTTTTAATTTTAAATAACCTTTATGGTGGCAATGATTAATATAATGTACTTATTGTTAATTTTTTTTTTTTTAATTTAGTTTTTTATATTACATTATTATCAAGTAATCACTAAAGAATTGTAACTTTGTTTGATGAAATAAATAAATAAATAAATAAAAGAAAAACAGCTTTTTCTTAAAATTAAAAGTAAGCCCGACTTTTACGAAAAAAAAAGTTTTGAAGTTCCTTTTTTTCTTTTTAATTTATTTAAAACATTGCATTTGCATCTGCCAAGAAGGTTTCCTTCGAAGTCGCTTTTGTTATGCTTTAAGATCATTGAAACTTAAATATGAAATGACTTGAGGTATAACAAAATTGAATTGAATGTTCAAACTTGTAAGGCGTTATTACCAAAATGCACTATATTTTTTTTTATCTTACTTGTAAAAAGAATATTACTCAAAGAAAACACTTTGCCCGAAAAAAGTAAGCCAATTTCTGATATTCTTTTCTATTCGCTCATTTTTCTCCGAGTTAGTTTAGAAATAAGTCACGCCTCGCCACTGATAAAACATAAAATTTATTTTATTTTAAAATGTGCATCAAATTCTGCTGATTCTGGGGCAAAAATAAAATAAAAAAAAAAAAGGTTGGGATGCGACCCACACTGATGTCGATTTCTGTCGATTTGTATTGCTTAAAAGTTTGTCTATATGTATCAATTTTTACCAAATTTGCGTACTATTTTTTGTAGATTTTATTTTTTTATAAAAAAACGAACTGTTGGATTTTTATATCGAATGATACATGAATATCGAAAACAATATTTTCTGTGAAATGTGAATAAAAGAAAATACTGACTTAAAAGCTGTTTCATACCTTAGAAATATTGTTGTTAATGATTGCTAATATTTAGAGACAGTGTTTCCCTATACAAATATATTGATTTAACTCACCCACACAAAAAATTTTAAACTTAAATGTTTGATTGCATATCTACTCTTTCAATTTCTCTTGAGTTTTCAGTGCGGGCACATCCCAGCTTCTTTTTGTAAATAGTTTTTGTCCTCTCTTTTTTAACCTTTTTTTGGGATTTTTTTCTACCTTAAGCTTTTAGTTGTTGTTTGTCGAAAAATAGCGTGAAATTAAAACTTCTGTTACAAGAGTAAAATAAAAAGTAATACAAGTTTTTGGAATGGGACTTAATATAAACAATATCATGTAATTAGAGATTAAAAGTCAAAACAGATGAATTCCATCCACAATACTTAGCTAAAAAACCATCGTAAGAAAATGTAGTCATAGTTGCTTTGCAACAAATATTAACTTTTTGAGTCAACACGAATTTTTCTCAGATTTTCTTTTTTTTTCATCTAAATATAAACACTCATCTACCCTGAAAAACTTTCGGCTTTCGAAAAAAAGAAAACGAACAAATCATAGAGAACTTAATTTGGTTTTTTGATTTCTATTTCATCATGGTAAACATTTTTTGACAATTTTAATTGCAAATTGTTACACACACACCTTACTTTTGATTATCAAAAATATATTTGTTCATTTCGTCCTTTTTTTAAGACCTTATTTTAAGCCTTAACTAACCTTAAACAAGTTATTATTTTTGTTTTGAATTGAGGTAAATTATTGGTTTGCTGGAACCGAAAACCAGAGGTTTTTTAAAGAAAAATGTTTTTAACTCTGAATGAAATTAATTTTAACAAAAGATACTAACATTTTTTAACTCTTGTTGTCAATTTAATTGGTATTTCTTGAGGTTGCAAAGTTTGTCCCTAAATAAAAATGCAATGACTGCCCTAAAATTATTTGAAGAAAATTGAAAAAGAAATTAGTTTATCACTTTTGAAAAAGGGCACCAACATTTGTTATTCAAAACATAACTACATAGTTAGAGAAATTTGCAATCTACTTCCCTTGAAACCACATACATATAACCCGAACATTAATCTCTTTAGTAAAATTTCTTACCTACATTTGAAACTAGAAAATTTCGAAAAATCCTCTCCTCAGTCCTAGACATTGAAATTTCTGAATTCGGCTGTTATAAAAATAAAAAAAGTCAACAATTGAAAAACCACCTTCATCGTTAAAACATCAATAAAAACAAATATTATGTTATGTATGTTTTTTTTTTGTTTATTTTAAACAAACTGTAATCACATGAATGGCACAAAAATCTTAACTTAATGTATATAATAGCAACATATTTAAAAACATCTATTTTTTTCCAAACGATGCTGATCTGTTAGCAAATTCACTAAGACTTAAGTTAGCTGCTTTATAAATTTTCCATTCATCTTCGATATTAATTTCTTTGATTTTTCGACTTCTGCCCATTTTCTTGGATGAAAATTTAATTCGTTTCATTTCAGTTTGTTCTGTGCTCTTTAGAATTTTCGATGGCAGATTGTCTTCGCCTTCAAAGGTGACAAGTTTTTTCTTTTTCGGGGTAACATCGGTCGTTGGAGCATAAGAAAACCCTCCAAATGCTACTTGTCGATTTGGTGGAGGTCCAATTGGTATTGGACTATCAAGTTTGATAAGTTTCTCATTGATTTCGTCATCAGACAAGGATTCTTTATCACTATTTTTTGTATTGACTTCAGGTCTTCTTCGTTTGGCGGGAGTAGTTTGGAGGACATTTCCATTCGAATCAGTGCTAGAAATCGATGATGGAAGTGGTCTTTCTCTTCCATAATTTACTTGGGAGTCATCTTTGGTCTGATCAATCTTTTCTGGTTGATTATTGTCATTCAAATTAATCAATTGAATTCTTATACGAATATCATTAATTGCTTTTTCGATTTTGAATTTTTGTTTAGGTGTCAGCTCGGTGGTGTAGACTTTTCTTTGTTTTGGCAAATTTGAAGTGTAATTTTCCTGATCAGCTTCTAAGGATGAATCACTGTCTGTTGAGAATGTAGTAGCGGTATTTTCTTCATCATCCCGGCTTCGCTTCCTTTCGCTGTATATTCTATGACGATAAAGAGACAATTGATCTTGATTAGCCATTTGCATTTTATTTGAATTAGCACTGCAAGTGTTCACTGGGTAAGGACTTGTATAGTTCTGATGTACTGATTTAAAATGCCTGAGGTATTTATAAGAACAACTTTAATCTACCTGTATATTGAGGGAGATTCAGGGATAATTAAGTGATGAACAGAGTACCGTGACTTATTGGTTGTAAAAGGATTAGTGTCTTATTTGTTGGTAGGATTTGTTACTTACTGGTAATTAGTAGATTATTATTTTACACTTAGAAGTTTGTGATGAAGGTGAGGTGCAGGATATTAGTGATTTTCTTAGAAAATTACCTTGGGTTGATATTTTATTGACCACTTACACATTTTATTTTAGTACTCCAACTAAAATGAGATTCATAGCTAATTAGTGGTGCTAATTGTCTGATATGTGTTTTCGGTTTTCTGAAAATAGACATCTGTTTATTTTGTCTCTTGAAACAGGTAGCTCTTTCCAAAGCTATATAAATATGATTAAAGTACCTTTAGAAGATTGTAGGTATGTAGGTGGGTGAAATATTAAATTAATAATATAAGAACTGACTCCACTGTTTATGACTCTTTAAAAATTTTAAGGGCCGATGTTGATTTTGAATAAAACACAAATTATTTAGAAAATTATTTTTCTTTTTATAATGATAATATTTATATGGATCAAATATGTATGGAAAAAATTATCTTTACGTACGCTCTTGGCGGCCAATTGACATTGACATCGCCACCACGGCAGTTAACACGGCCATTGGCTTTGTCGCTCAAAAGAGTCATTGGTTTGTTAAATGTGTGGCAAGTGGCACCGTCTTGTTGAAACCACATATCTTCCAAATCCATATCTTCTAATTCGGGCCGATGATGTTGCCAGCCCATAAACCACACGGATTCATTCTTTGTGGGTGCATTGGTTTTTTGACAATTAATCTTGGATCCACTGAGGTGAAAATGTGCCTCATCACTGAAGATGATTTTCTTTGAAAATTGATCATCCACTATTGCCATTTCTTGTCACCATTCTGACCATTGACGACGCTTGAAATGGTCAAGAGGTTTTAGTTCTTGAGACAATTGCACCTTGTAAGCGTTTAAATGCAAGTCTTTATGCATAATGTTTATCAACGACGAGCGTGAGAGGTGGAAATGTTGGCCACGACGACCGAGTTGAGGTGGACTGCTGTACGAGCATGCATTGGTGTTTTCAAATCTCCTACAGACCCGGCAAAAATCTATTTTAGTTATTTTAATATTAATTCGACGATTTTTTGTAAAAAAAAAAACGTTTCTAAGCTAACAAAGGATGAATCTATAAAAACCGGAACCAGGTCTCAATCTGTTTTGCAATTGTGACAAAAAAACAACAACAGAGTAATAAAACTGAGATGCAGGTAAACATATATAATCTACATACCTATGTAGGTAACTTTATTTATAGAAAAAGGATCATTTTCGATTTTGAATGAATACTTGAAAAATATGTAATATCAGGTAGCCAATAGTGATGGTGATGAAAATGTGAGAGATGACGCATCTTGTTTGTTGTTTTTGAAAAATACCTAGATACAAAAATTCAGCATGCAATTTTAATTGCTGAATTTAATATTTCATGATTAATTCAATAAAAAAAGAGATTGGGATACGACCCACACTGATAACTTCCCATCCCGTCTGTGGATTTGTCTTGCTTAAAAGTTTGTCTATATGTATCAACTTTTACCAAATTTGCGTACTATTTTTTGTAGATATTATTTTTTTATGAAAAAACGGACTGTTGGATTTTTATAAAAAAATTACTGAATATCGAAATCAATATTTTCTGTGAAATAAAATAAGTTTAAAGCCAATATTTGTAATTTTTGAAAAGCTATTTGAGTCGAAAGTAAATATTTACCAAGTTTTAGTATTGTTTTTTTTTTTAGGTTTTTATTTTTTGTAAAAAACAACTGTCAAATCGATTTTTCTCAAAATTTTATCGACTATTGAAAATAATTTTTCTTATAAGTTAAAATTAGTTTGAAGCCAATGTCTCAAATTTTTGAAAAGATAACAATTTTTACCAACTTTTATACATTTTTTTTTAGGTTTTTATTTTTTGTAAAAAAAACTGTCAATTCGATTTTTCTCAAAATGTTTCCTAAAGTTGAAAACAATATTTCTTATAAGTTTAAAGTAGTAAGCAGCTATTATATCAAATTTTTGAAAAGATATTTAAGTCGAAAATCAATTTTTACCAACGTTTGTTAATTTTTTTTTCGGTTTTTATTTTTTTGTAAAAAAAACTAACAATTCGATTTTTCTCAACATTGTTCAGAATGTTGAAAACAATATTTCTTATAAGATAAAATAAGTTTGAAGCCTTAATCTCAAGTTTTTGAAAAGATATTTGAGTCGAAAATCAATTTTTACCAACTTTTATTCATTTTTTTTTTGGGTTTTTATTTTTTGCAAAAAAACTGTCAATTCGATTTTTCTCAACATTTTTCAGAATGTTGAAAACAATATTTCTTATAAGATACAATAAGTTTGAAATCTTAATCTGAAGTTTTTGAAAAGATATTTGAATCGAAATTTAATTTTTACCAACTTTGAGTAATGTTTTTTTTAAGGTTTTTATTTTTTATAAAAAAAAACTGTCAATTCAAAAATCATATTTTAGTCGTAAAATTTTCGAGGTGACAATTTTTTTTTCAGTTTGTTTGATTTATAAAAAAAACGTTAATTGGATTTTTTTCCAAAAATATACTTGTTTTGTATCACGTTACAATATATAATATAAAATTTAATTCAAGTCTCTAGCGTCATTGGTTTTCACCTGTTTTTTAAACTGCTATGGTAAAAAAAACCACCCACGCAATTTTCTTGAGAGCAATTTTTGCATCTTTCTGCCTCATTATCTGTATAACAAAATTTATTTGAAGTCGATATCTCTTCTGGTTCTTGAGCTATGGACGACGAAAAAAACGTCGCGAACGTACGGACGGTATTTGACACGGTGCGAGCAATTAGGAAAGGAGGATAGGATTATAAAGGACAAATTGATGCACATTGGTTTTGAATGTCTACACATGATAATGAGTGGAAGATGTTGAGCCTGGTAAAGCATTCCACATTTGTGTAGTGCGGCTAAAGAAAGAATCCCTGTACTAAACAGTACGTCCGAAATTGTGTTCAAGAGTAAATTGATGAGCATTAATAGAAGTACGTGTATTACGGTTGAATTGTTTAAGGGGAGCAATGCAATTGGCTATTTCACTAGAGCATTGTATTTTAAAATAACGATAAAACAATGATATGCATGAGACCTTGCGGCGGTATTCAAGAGAAGCAAATGTCTCGATACGAGAACGATTTCCTATCATTTTTAAAGCTCTCTTTTCAATTCTAGCCAAAAGAATCAAGTACGTTATTGGGGCACCAGCCTAATATAAGAACTATACTCGAGTTTTGGACGAATAAAAGCTTTGTAAATTAAAGCCAGATCAGAAGATTGCCACTTCTATCAAAAAAAAATGTGAGCGAAGTTTAGAAGTTTCAGACAAAAGATCATTTATAAAAATAAGGAAGATCGTCGGAGACAAAACGGAGCCCTGGTATATATTGTCGATACATAGAACCCCTTCAACACTACTTGTCCGGAAGGTAATTTCTAATCCAACAAAGAAGAGATGTATCAATACTAAAAGTACGCATTTTCGATAAGAGAGCTTGATGCCAAACTTTATGAAACGTCTTTGAAATATCAAGTGAAATAATCTTACTTTCTCCAAAGATGTTAAGACTTGTTCCACTGTTCGGGTGAGATAAACCATGAGAGCAACCAGTGGACCTATTGCTACAAAAATAATACTGACGGTAATTAAGAAGCTTTTGTTCTTCGAGGTATTTCTAAAGCCGAATATTGATCAGCGTTTTCATGACATCAAAAGAAGGGACGTAAGTGCAACTAGACGATAGTTAAAGGGGGAGGAGGAGTTTCCTTTTTTACGGCCAGGCTGAACAAATGCTGTTTTCCATCCATTTGGAAAGAGACTAGAAATCTTATTAAATATTCTTACATTTTTTGACCCATAAACATGGCCTACCAAAATGATAACGTGTCTATTTACTCGGTGCCCTTATTAAATATACCTACTTAAGGATGGTTAGTAACCACTGTTAATGAAGGTGGTCGTCAGTTTGAAGAGAGAAAATCCTTAATTAAGTTAGCGTTAAAAGGCTATCGAATTTAACTAATTTACGAAATTATCAAAAGTAAAGTTGGAAGTATCCACTAAAAAAACTTAACAACAACTGGTCTTAGTTCAATCCAATAACAATTTTAATCCTTTTACCTGTTCACTTGACTCCAAACAATATTCAATTTTTCGTGGTAGAAAAATTTGCAAAATGGGCGAAAGAAAAACTGGTTATTGTTTTTAAAAAGTTCTTTTGAAAATCTGTTCTGAAAATCTTAAGGGAGTAGTTAGCACCCATCGCGCATTTCTTCCATTTTATGGTCAATTAAATCGACCGAATAGCCGCTTCAGATATTCGGTAAATTCTGACTAAATTTCGTACTAAATTTACATCGCTGTTTGCAGCGATTGGTCTTCTCTTATTCCACTACGTGGACTATTTTGCAAAAGAATTTAGATGTGAAGATGAAGACTTTAAAAATACAGCAAGTGCAGGAATTGAAGCGGAAAGACCTACCACAACGTAGAATTTTTGGTGAATGGGGTCTTGAAAATTCGGCCGCATATCCACTTTTTTATCGTAGGTATTGTGTTCAAGGGCTCATTTCTGGTTTAATGGATACTTGAACAAGCAAAACTGCAGTGGAATGAAGAGCAGCCAGGAGCATTGAAAGAGCTACCAAGGCATTCAGAAAAATTCACTGTTTGGTATGGATTATGGGCTGGAGCAATCATTGGGCCGTACTTCTTCAAAAATGATGCGAATCGCCAAGTTACTGTGAATGGTGAGCTCTGCCGTGCTATGATAATTAACCTTTTTTGTGCAAAATGGAAGAGCTTGACTTGTTTGACATATGGTTTCAATAAGGCGGACAAAATTCAGCACTAACCGCTAACCGTACGCTGAGCACAGACGAGAATGTGATTGCTGTACCCGGGGTTGTGAGACGCAATTCACAAACTCAGAACCAGGCTAAAAAGAATTCTGTACAAAGTTTTGATTTGTTCGCTCGACTCAGCATTTCAAGGATCCCAACCATCATCCGTTTCGTTAGCTTGATTTTGAACAAAAACTCATCCTTTTTTTAAGAATCACATTTTCATTTCTTGCCACATTAGGAAACTCGCGCGATATTTTCGAGAAGCCAATGCATCCAACGAGAGTGAACGCCTGGTACCGATAGAAGCAATATTTTGAGAGCGTTACAGTGCCACGTTAAAGGATTTTATTTACTGCAATTGAAAGCAACCTTCATGCACTAAGTCCATTGATCTTTTGAGAACCACATTTTCATTACTTGTTATGAGATAGCCAACTGGGAGCTATGACTTTGGACTTCTTTTATAGAGAACGGTGAAGGAACGATATGATGTCAACAATTCTAAAACGATTTAAGCACTTAGGGCCAACAGCATCCAAGTAAACCGGGGGCTGCAGCCCAAAATCATAAACAGTCTTAAAAATTGGATTGTCAGATTGTGCTACTACAAAAACTGTCGAGGCAGACATGAAATATGAGCAAAACTAATTTTTTTTAATTTGCTATGATTTTAAAAAAGAAACGTCTATTTGACCCACCCTTAATTAAAAGGGGTTTATGAAATCGGTTATAGTAAGATCTCTTTAATCTTATTTATCTTGGGAAGCAAAAAAAGTTTTGTATATTCTCGTCCTTGAAGGGCCTTAACTTTATTTAATCTTATAACCTTAAGAGGATACTTTAAACTTTTACTAAAACTTTTCAATCTCCTTTCGTTTAATTTCCTACTTTTTATACCTTATTAGCGCACACTCAAAGGATTTTCATATACCCTTAAAATTCCTGGGACCCAGGTGAGAATTAGGAAAAAAGATAGTTTTTGGAAACGAGCTGTCGACGTATGTACATTACTTTTGAGTTTTTGAATATTGCAATGTCAAGGAGACAGAACGGCAAGGCAAGGCATTAAACATTCACGTAAGAAACACGCCTAAAAAACGAATATCATTCCTAGAATACGGTTAAAGAGTTTGAAAACTGGTTGGTGCCTTCCCAATCTGGACATATAACTCCCGTACAGCTGTAGTTATTCTTTACAATGGTATTTTGTAAGCTTTTTGTGAAGCATCTGTTACGAAGCCCAACGAGGCACTTTGTTATCACTACAACGTAAGAAACCTAGCATCTTCATCTCTTTCCTAACCATCTCCGATTTATCTTTAATCTAACATTGAAAACCCATACTTTTTTACGCTTGAGCCACACCAAATTCTCTTTCCGTATTTTATTATTTCTTTTTTGAAATTCAAAAAGCCTTGAAGCCTTGAAGTTCTTAATCTATTAATTAAACTAACTCCGTCAAAAATTATTATCAATTAAAAACTTTTCAACTTTGAGAACAAGTTTTTTGGTCAAAATGCTGTTGCTAAAGCTGATTTTTCTTTTGTTAACGCAACACTCAAAAATTATTTTGCTTCAGCTGCTGCTTCGTCTGTTGTAACTTGAGATTATGAGGATGAGAATTCTAGGCTCACCCACCACCAGAAGGAGTAGAGTATAGAGTATAGAATAACCTCAACCAGACGACACAAAATCAACAACAAATACGATGACAACGACACAGGGACAAGACAGGACAAAGATATCCCAGCACAGCCAATTCGCATCCATTGGCATCCCTCATAACGAGAAGCAAAAAAAGGGGGGGGGAGGTGGTGTTGGAGCACAAAAATCAGGATTTTCTAGTTTGCTTCTTCATCGTCTTCTTCTGTTGCTGCTGTGGATGATTCTTCTTCTTTTCATCCTCATCATCATCGTCATCATCATCACCAACCCAACAAGACTCAAGCTCAACCTAGCATAATAAAATTCGTCTCCTATTTTTCTTCTCTTCTTTATCTCTACGCCCATCATCATCACGTTCGTTCGTCATTCACCAACAAAAATTCCATTCACACATTTTTTCCTATTTTTAAGAACAAGGGACAACAAAATTTCTTTGATTTCTGCAATTTGCGAATGTCAAAGAGAAAGAGAAATTGAAAAAAAAAATTAGGTATAAACTTAATCACCAAAAAATTACTTACCTTGGAAATAATGTGTGTGTAAAGTTGGGATTTTACTTGAAGCTCCTGGAAGTTTTATTCTCCAATTAACAACAACAATTTCTCGATGAAGAGGACAAGACAGTTTTTCACTTCTTTTTTTTGCAATGAAAAACAACGCACAGACAAAAAAAACCGGACAAGGAAATTTCTTCTTTGGCACTCGACGTCGACGTCGTCGTCGGTCGTTGGTCGACGCTCGTTGCTCCAAAGCTCCACAGCCACACACACCGCCCCGCACCACAAGCGGCAAAACAACAACAAAATTTAGAAGAACAAATTTAAAAATATAGAAGAACAAGAAGAATTTTCTTTATCTTTTCTCGCTTCACTTATGCAATTTTTTCATTCTCTCCTACTTTTATTTTTCACCACACACCACGCACAGAGATTTACACCGCACCGTACCGCACTCGTCGTCTCGTCCGGCACTGAAATCACAATTTTCTGCTTTTTTCACGACTTTTGAATTTGATGCGTTGGAATTCCAATTAAGATTAATGCACTCGCGATCGCGAAAAAAGGAAAAGAAAAATTAAAACAAAACGAACAGAACTTATTTTTCTTTTCTAATTTTCTAATCAAACAAATTCAATACGAAATTTATGTGCGGTCGTGTTGATGAAGACGAGAAGAAAAAAGAGGAAGAGGAAAATAAAAATACACACAAATTTCCTTGACAATTATTTTTCGCAAAAACACAATTATTTTTATTTTCTTTTTGTATTATTTTTTGGGTGGAGACTTTTCTTTCTTAAATTATATTTTTCGATTCTTTCCTTTCCTGTTTCTCTCTTTTTACTTTACAACAAACTGAAACTTGATTATTTTTCTTCACTTTTGGTTTTCTTTTAATTGATTTAAAATTTTCGTTGAGTTTAGTATTGAGGATGGGTTTTTCTTCCTTCTTCGATAAACGAGCACACAATCATAATTGAGATTATATTTTTATTGTATCAAGTTTGACAAATCGATCTCCGCCATTTGATTTCTTTTATTTATTTGTTTGATATAATTTCTGTATTTTTCTTTTTTTGCGAACACACACGAACAACAATTTTTGTAGCCAACGAACTGCACTCTAGTCCGACGTTGGGGAGAGTGTCAGAGTGGAGAGTTGATTCGATTTGGAAGCGAAAAGAATGGCCGTTTGGTTTCGATAAAATAAGTTGAAGATGACTTTTGTGTTTTGTGTATGGGAGATGCGTTGCAGTGCGTTGTTGGAGGTTTTGTTTCGGTTTTTATTGTTTTTGTTTCTTTCTCTGTTGTGCGCAAGGGAAAATGAATGAATTGAGTATTGATGAGTGAGTGGGAAAATAGAGTTGTTGGCAAAATTAGGTATGCGATGGCAAGCGATTGTGTACGGGGATGGTGATATGACAGATGGTGTATGGGTTGCGTTTGGAAAATTGACGATTGGAGAGTTGGAAAAGGTGTGTTTATATTTATGAGTGAGGAACTTTTGCACTGAGAGTTGGAACTTACAATTAATTAAAGCAATATTCACATGAGCACGACCAACGAATGAACGAATATTCGTCGATTTTGACATTTCTTTCACATGAGAGTTTTTAATTCGTCGCGAATGAAGTTTGACATTCACCACGGAAACCAAAACAAGAACGATTTTTTTAGGTTAAGTACGCGCGATTTTTTTATTAGTTGCGAGTGTGGATAATGTGGAACGCGAATAAAGTTTGACAGTTCGTATCAACTATAATTTTTTTCGCGACGAATAAATTTGTTTTCTTAAATTTATTAATATATGATATTGAAAAGTAAAAGTATGCATCATAAATCAAATAGAAACTATATTGCTATCGTTTTGTTAAGAATTTGTGTGGAAATATGTATATAAACGTATTTAAACTCACATTTTGTAATTCATTCGTCGTTCGTTGGTCGCGCTCAAGTGAATGATGCTTAAGAGCGTATCAAAATAAAACTATACGGTGACTTTTTATAAGAAAATGTATGTTTTTCTGTGCAAAAAAGTTATTAAGAAAATCGTTGGTGAATATGGTAGATTTGTAAGATTTTATCTTAAACGAACAGATAACCCTAGCTGTCACTTTTCTTGAAAAGATATTTGGAATTATTTCGCCAGATCTGTTATTTTGCCCTGAATTTTCTTTTATAAATTATAAATGAATTGGTGAAAGCTATTTTATAATTGTTATTCAGCAATTCCATTTGTTTTGATTTTTGAAACTTCGAAAACTAAATCTGTTGCGAAACAGACTTAAGATCTATTATCATTAGCTTAGCTGCGTTTCATTATCGAAAATGATTCAAAAGTTATCTTTAAACAAGTAGTAATAATACACCAATTTGTGATCCTGTTCCTTATCTGGGTCAATTTCAGAAACTTAAAAAATAGTTTTCGTAATGACTGGTAGATGGCTATTTTGTGGTAAGGTAGTGTGAACTATAGTTGTAAGAAATGAGACCGATAATGTGTGAAAAGTCACATAAGGAAAAAAGATATACATAGATGTAGAAAACTTGTATGGCTTGAATCTTCAACGTTTTATTATCCCCCGATAACATACATTATATGGGTCATGATTATAACTTACTTGAATACAATCAAGTATTTACTTATTTTGTTTGCGTTTAAGTTATTGAGCATTTCTTATTGTACGGCTGAGAATATAAATTGTTTAAGTACCTACATATATAATGGACCATATTCATAGTTCTTTGGTGATTTCTGATTTTGTCTCTGCTAAACGAAACTCCGAACCATAGAAAGTTTAAACTCAATTTTAAACGATAGCCTGGAGTACAAAAGCAAACACGACAGAACCTATTTTTGAGCTATTTTTAACTGTATAAATCATAACAAATAATTAAACTAATTGAGAAAACATCGACCAAGATTTGACATTTTCCTGAATGTTTGAATATGAGTGGTTCACCGAACAGAAAACAAAAGCACTACTTAACCCGAATCGAATCCTTTGAAATTAAAAGGTAGGGATTCGATTAATATACTGCCAAGTTTATAATATTACCCTTCTAAATATTGAAGATCGATTTTCCATGAGATGTTTGCCAACATCTGCAAGTCTCCAAGTTTTAACAGAGCTAAGATTTTTCGCTCGACTTATTCACCGAAGCGACATACATACATATCTTTACCACAATAAGTAAACATTTTGTTGCAACACGCGACTTTTATGGAATATCTCACCCAGCAATCAGCTGAATAGTTTCAAGGATTTCAAAGAAATTAGCTCTGCTGCTACCGCATTTCATTTTTTTCCGCTTTTATATTATTTCTTTAAGTTAAATTGTACTAGATTTGTAGAAGAATGTAGCCTATAACTATATTTCTAGCCAAACAGAGCTGCCAAATTTCTTATGAATAGCAGCTGTGTCTAACCTGGATGTAAGAATTTGATTCTAATTCAATTAGACTCGAGATTTAAACATGACTTGATTATGAATAGGCCCCACTAATGCTATGTTGTGCTTAAATTAAAAGTTTTAACTACATTCAAAAATTATGTGCAAAATTTCAAAAATACACGTTTGTGATATTTGACTATCATATTTTTGATAGTCAAATTTGACTATCATTTTCATTCCGTCTGTGTAAGATGATTCAACTCAATTCAATTCGATTGAACAATTTCTGATTATAATTGTCACAATTTATTGTTGCTATGGTGAAATTTTAAAATGATTCCTATAAAATTCTAAATAAAAGTATCAAATTGGCTGTTTTTAAATAACATTCTTATTTCTCTTGTGTTTTTTCGAATTACGTAAGCTTTGTCGGTCACAAGAATGTGTTTTTGTACCTAAAAAGGGTAACTAAAAAAATTTTCCATTCGTTTTTTGTAAGCGTCTGGTAGCTCTATTCAGAAACGACATATTTGTAGGAAAATGAATATCAAATTTTTCTAGTGACAGCTTTTTAGGTATCAATTTGACTATCACCTTACACAGATCAAATTCGATTATTTTGACTGTCAACAATCAACAATCACCTTAGCCGATTCCACCCCAGAACCGTTTTTTAATTTCAGTTCCATTGAAATTGTTCTGTGCTTCGATTTAAAAAATTATTTTATTTTGATTTGCTCAATTGTTTTTGACTTTAACATTCTTAAATTCTGATTTTTTTACAACATCTACTTTACGAAATTAGTATCACCTTCTATTTTACACTTAAAAAATTATCTTATGAAAAAAAACACACACAATTTGTCTTTTATGATTCTTAACAGATCTGATTAAAGAACTTTTGTTTGTATGTTTGAATTTGACAGTTAGCAACTGATCTTAAAGCACATTTCATAACAGTTTTTGGCTTGTCTTATACTAAAATTAAAATTTAAGGAAATGTGAAACTGTAAAGCTATAAACACAAGAAAACCTTTTTTGAAACAAACAATTATAAGTAAAAGTGAACCAATAGTCAAAAGCAAACAATTTGCATTGCAAAGCAGAATGCCTTACCTGATAAACTCTGAATGGTAATTTTGGAATTTAATATGACATTTGACAACAAATTGAAAGGGTATTAAAATTCGGAAAATGTTTCTAGAATATAAAAATTATGAACAATTTTTAAAAAAATCAAACAGTAATTCGTTACGTAATGTAACGTAATAACATCGTAAAACAAACAAATATAAACAGCTGCCCCAATTTCCAAATATGAAATGTATGTTTAAAAATTGTCAATTGTTTATGGAAATGTCAAATTTTTTTCATTTTGTTAATTATTTAATAAATTATGCTTCTCCAAATTCTAAAAATGGTTATATAAATTTAAGAAAGCATTCCAGATCGGTTAGTACCAACAAAAATCACTTTTGTTACTGTGTGGTGCTTAGGCTAAGAAGGTGTTACCTAAGCTTCTTCAAATTCTGAAAATGTTTCCCAAATTATTTGCTTCAAAAGATTGAAATTCTCGACTTAATATAGTGATGCATAAATACCGTAAAATGTATTGAGGACAAATTATTGTATTGATGTCTAAAATATTGTTGATAAAAGCATTAAAGAAATGAAAAATGAGTTAGAAAACACATTGTGAGTTCTGCTGCCACCACGTACAAGACTTGTTTAAACGTTGATCTTTCCAAAGATTTGTTGTAAGACTTTTAGTCATGAAAATCTATGCAAATTTGATAAAGTTGGTGATGTTCATTTGAAATTGAGTCTATATGATATTTCACAAAGAAATTAATAAAGAAATGCGCACTAAAACTTATTGGGGCATATTCATAGAAGTTTGATAAACTCTTGCTAAGTTGTTACTAAGCAAGTCCAGGGTTTAGCGTGTGGTTTAACTATAAACATAGGAAACGCTGTGTTTAAGTAGTTATTATCACAGCCAAATGTTTTACTTACTTTTTTCGACATCCAATTTGAGGAATGACAGCACAAAATAAAAATATTGAAACTATAACAGTATTTTTTTGCTTTGACCTGTCATTTGAAGTATAATTGTAATAGAATACAACCTAAACCTGGGGTTTTACTAAACACAGCAGAAAAATTGACTATGAATAAGAGCTGTGTTTATTTAACCAACAAGCCTTAAACTATAGATCAAGAAATCACGACTTTATTAATTCTCTATGAATACGCCCCATTATTTTCACTCAGGTTTTTTTTTTTAATATTCTATCGTTTCTCCGTGATATATTAAAAAAAAATTTGTTCCTTATGTTGTCTTAAATCCAAAGAAGACTGCTTTCATTTTATCAGTATATGTCCCATTTTTGCTTCTCAACGGATATCGTATTGCGGACAAAGAACATTAACAATGCAAGAAACAATAAAACTTGAACGAAACGAACTGGAAACCCCTCGCATCATTCTTGAAAGATATTTCCAAGTATAGGATGTTGCTAATATCTGAATTTGAATAGTTATACTTATTTATTATTTTGTAATGAAAAGAACTTTTTATATACATTTATACTAAATTGCTAACCGAGCTGACGGCAATGCCATAGCTTTAAATTTATTCAATTGTTAACAAATGTATCAAAACAACGAATCAATAAATGAATACTTACTTACTTACTTATTAAAAGAAATCAGTAATTAAATGAATTCCTGCAAAGTGCGCTCACCCCTTAAATGGAATATTATGCTCTCTTGTTTGTTGGTGCACCCTGTTTAGTTGATCTCCAAACCATATAAACTTGTGCACGAACCATTTAAACTACCTTATTACCGTTGTTGGCAATACAGTGTCTACGTATGATAAAGGTTTGTGCACATATGATATACATATTTCTGTAGTTCCAATAGATGGCCTTTGGTTTATATTAATTTATTCGGAACTCAATGGTGGGTTTACAGAAAACCTCGTTTTTTTCAAATATTAAAATTTGTTTTCAACTGAAATCAGGTTCAAATATTTAAAATAGAATTCAACAAATCGAATCAAACAAATCTGATTAGAAAAAAATTAAATAAATTAAATTTGACACACATCAATTGATAAACTTTCATAAAAGTCCTTAGCTGTAATTTTAAATACACGAATTTTTTTGGACGGAATAGAGTTAATAGAGTTCAGAAATGAATGACAAGCATCAACGTAATTTTTGTAGTTTTTTATTTGTTGAACAATTTTTAAAAAACTTCATCCTAGCTCTTCAAGTTTTGACAATTTGTGGGTTTAAGTGTGTACTTAAAATATTTAACTGTTTTGTGATGGCCATGCGGTAACTAATATTTTACATGACAAAACACTCCTTGAGATAAATTTATGTTTCATCTACACGAATGGCTAAATGTCATTATTTCTGTCATTTGTATTAATTTTAATCATCAGCGTTTTTCCACATGGGACATATGGCTTTCAAATATAATTCGGAATACAAAATAAATTTTGAGAGATGAAGATATTCGATTAATTTGTGTTTTCCAAGTCTACAGCAAGTCTTAATATTTTCTTAAAATATGCCCCTGCGATTCTGTTTTTTTTTTTAAGGTACATTCATATTCCCAAATTTGCTTGTCAAATTATCCAAATATCAAAATATTTTAACTTCCATCCAGGATATGTGACAATAATCTAGTCTACATAGTTGACAGAACAGGAAAATCAACAGAATTTTCTACCTAAAAGTCAAGTAAGCCCTTTTTGTTTTCTATTTGAATAATTGTGATCCAATTAAGACATCAACAAATTTCGAAAATGTATGTTTCTTAGATGTCAGAGATTTCCGAACATGTCAATTATAGAAATCTTAGAATATTACTCACGGTGAGTCAACTCAATTCATTAATTTAATCATAGAGGAAATATAGTATCTAGAGTCCCGACCGGTACCCGTCCTACCTGAAACACCCTCAAATTTTATTCGAGGTGAACTCTCTCAAATTCGAGGTGAACTCTCTCAAATTCGCTATCGGTGAATACATGTGAGTGGGGAAAAAAAAACAAAATGGGGGACTGGGCTAAAATAGAAACTTATGGAATTTTTGTGACCTGTCAAAAATGACACTTTCGATTTCAAAAACAAAACATTCAATTTGAGATTCTACAAGTAAGTTTTTGTAAATTATTTTGTTTTGTCTAAATATTTAATAGAATCTATTTATTTTCAGATCAAAAACCTGTATAATCAAGAGCTACAAGTGTATTTATTTGGAAAAACAATAGACCAGAAACTAGAAGAAAACAATGAGACTTATTCTACTCGGAGTTCAAGTAGGTATGTACGTTTAAAAAAAGAATCTCGTAAACAAAAGAATATTTTAGTTATTTTTGTTTAGCTATGGATTATTCAAATAATATACTTGACTAGCGCCAAACTGGTAATTCAATATTAATAGTCGACCGCCCAGTTTTGGAACGACTCAACAGCAGCAACAGCAACGGCAGAGTATGCAGGCAAACCAGGTAAATTAATTCATTTACTTACGAGAAATCTTAACATGGATATTTTAAATTCTATGGTTCTTTAGGATTTCCAACGTCCTCCGCCCAGAAATATGATGCAAGCCGACCAAAAAACGACTCTTGCAGCTGCAACTAAAGCAAAATTTTCTGGTTTCACAGAGTGCAACTATCTTACTGAATAACAGCAGCGACACTGCTGAGTGCTGTTTAAAAGTGAAAAAGATGTCTGATGGGAAACAAGCATCTATTTCGAGATATTGGATTGTTCCTCAAATCTTTATTTCAATAATTAATTGAAAGTGATATCCATTCGTTATTGGACACTGAGTTCACCGAGACAGCGGCTACTGCGGCCGCTTGGGCCGACACAGACTACCCAGATGATGAACTGAAGATCGACTTTGAAGCAACCTGCTGGGAAAACACCTCCAAAATGACGGGAATGGAAAATCATTGGTAAGTCTTTTGAATAATGAAAATCTCGTCAGTTTCGTATGTATTATTTTAAAATTTTCAGCAATTTTGGTAAACTCATTGACTGGAAAAATAGAAGCTGAATTCCTAAATACAAAATGCCTATTGAATCACTAAAACTTAACTGTATTCTGAACACAACTAATTGGAATCACATAGAAGATCGTCGACACAGGAATGCCCCTACAAACTACTGAAAGGATGTTCCAAGAATTAAGAACCCGCAACCTTCACCTGCCGAAAATGTCAAAAAATAATATAATCGGAAATTGTTGATTTGTGAAATGGCCCGATTCGGATTTTGAAAAAAACATGTAACAAACGACTTGCCACAATTTCTTAATGAACAGATCGACTTACGAGCACTATTCTGGGAATGGTATAATTCAAAACCAATCAATTTGCTACCATTTCATTGTGCGTTTATTGACCAGAAGGCTAATTATGGCAAGATAACTTTAAAGTAAGTTAACAACAGTAAACAGTAAATAAACAACAAACTTTGAAAGCACTCATTGTTTTTTTTTCAGCAACAAGTCAAAACGAAGGGGTATTGCAAAAATCCTGCAACGAAGATGATTCGAAGTCGTTTTGACTCTGTCGGTCTGTTGATTCGTCGACATGCTTTAAAGTTGTAATTTTTTTTTCAAAAATGTATGCAATTTAGTATAATTTTTTTTAATTCAATGCTGTTATGTATATTTATTTAAAAAGGAAAACTGAATGTTGAAATGTAAATTCTTAACTTTTGAGTAATTAAAAAAAAAATAATAAATGTACCTACTTTGCCAAGAGAAACACTTATTTTTGGGGTTACGCACTTTGATCTTCTCAGGCCAATTATTAAATTATACATCTTTTTATTTCTTATTGCAAGTAATAATTATTATTAAATTAGGATAGGTACCAAGTTCAAAAGTTTTCAACTGGCAAATTTATTTTTTTTTCTCGAATTATATAATTCATTTTATGCAAATATAATGCAAAAGTTGGAGATGAAGTGCAAGATGATATGTATATCAACTCAAGACACTTGAAAAACTAACTAGTTGACTTGGTCAAACTTCACGTTCAAAGAATGAAGTTGCAGCAAACGAAGTCCGTTGCCTGAACCTGGCCATTTTACTCCTGGAAAAATTAAAAAACTTCATTGTTAGAGACAGTGCTCTTTGAAATGAAGAAAGTTGATCCATTCTCTTCTTTTGATGCCTTGTGGGATTTTCCGTTGGTGAATCAAGATTTCTGTCAAAAATTGATTTTTTTCGTGGCACATGGAACTATTGAAAAAAAAGACATGCTATGCAAAGGAATCTTCAATCAAACAGAAGTTCCTAAGACCCAGCTCTGAATTAGATTAACTTAAGTGATGAAATTAAAATTAGAAAAAAAGTCTAACAGAAGAAAAATTCTACTTAAATGCTTCTTTCTTCTTTTCGTGCTTCGGAGGCTGCACCTTCCTTCTTTGAATTACTTTTGTAGTTTTGTGTGACATTAATTCAACTGTTACTCATGAACAGCTTTTGTTTGTTTGTTTGTTTTTTTTTCTTTAAAGAACTCTTAGGACTCATCAACTGGGCAACAATCGTGATGAAGGGTTTTTTTTTTTAATTTGTTTGTATTTAGTTGGAATTATAATTTATGGAAAATCTTACTGCGAAGACTTTTGTCCAGCAATTCGCCGCAGAAGTCGATTACCACACATGAATGTCACCGCAGCAATGGGAATGAGCAAACGAATTGTCTGGAACATATCCAATCTCAACCAGAAAAGATCGAATAGGCCAAGAATGGCTCCGAAACCGAGATGGAATCCAATCGTGCTCAGGCTGAAGGTGAAGTTCGACACATTGATGCCAAGTTTTGCCCATAAAATGAACAGCAACAATAATTGAGTCAGACAGAGGCCGGTGAAAATGTCGAACACCAGGCGCGGTGGACGCTTCTTAGGCACACGGAACTGATGTACGATGTCTGGCCTTGGGGCACGAATTGTCTGAGATTGGTTATCTGAAAGATGAGAAAGAGAAACTTGAAGAGAGAAACATATCATCAAATTTTAAAGACTTACCCTTTCGAGCGTCTTGGGAGAATTTCAGTTGCACATTGGCCAGATGCCATTTGAAGGAGTTCGAAAGCGAACACCCACAATCAACTCCAACTTATAGACTCCCGATTTGTATCCAAAGTCTCCTCCTCGAGCACCAACATCCATGTCAAATTTGTATGCCTTCGAGGAGTCCTGCTCAGCGACATAGATGATCTCTTCGTCAGTGTTCTGGTTGGCTAGACGCACAAATGCCTGATGGACGGTCATCATCTTTGTTATGCCGTCATCGACGAGAGTGGCTTTCATCGTCAACTTTTGAGTGTGATCGGCGGAGAGGGTCTCTGTGAGAGTGCTTGGGAATGCGACAGTTTGCTTTTTGATCGAAGATGAGGCATCCGAGTCGCCGACGCCGACTTCCAACGAATGAACAAAAACTTCTCTAAAAAAGAAAGGAAAAATACATTACAACAACAAATTAGATATATTCTCATTCGTTCACCAACAAAACTAAAAGTAATGTGGACCCCCGGTCACACAGGAATTCAAGGAAACGAATATGCCGACGAAGCAGCTACTGTGGCTCACAAAACACCACTCTACCCACTGCCAGTGCACAACCCAACTAAAACTCGAAACTTTTTTCACGAGAATACCTACTAATTGGCCAGAACGGAAACATAATTTGTATATCTATAAAAAAGCATGATTATGTTAAGATATATTTAAAAACCAACTTACCTGTAAAGAGAGAAAAAACGCTTCAAAAAGATTATTAAAAAGTATTTTTAAAAAATTGAATTCTGATTAATTTGAATTTATATTTATTGTCTGCAGTCTGAGTCTAGACTTCTTGTTGATCGCAATCAAAAACATTATATTTTTTTTTCATTTTCGTAGAATTGTCAAAATACTCACCTCGCTGTTAATCTGTCAAAACTGGGTTAAACTCAAATTAGGCCACGTTCGCATTACAGTTCTATGGTGCGCCTATACTTTCTGCATGATTTTTTTTTGTTTAGCGAAACTTTTCATAAAAATCACAGAATTTGTATGCCAAAAGCAGTCAAATATTATTTTTAGTACAGTTTTCACTGAAAGGAAGTTGCAAAATTAATTTTTCTTTACATATTGCATTAATTTTTCAATTTTTGAATTCAACGGATCTCTTTTTTGAACGGCTGAGTTCACCTCATAGTTTTTTTCACCGCTGTTGAGCAATATGGGCACAAATTCCATAACAACTACATTCATAATGGCTTTTTCCCATAAGAAATGCACGGGACAACTAACACATGCTTATCCTTATGGACAGAATCCTCTCAATTTAGCTTGTTGGCCGAAAGAGAGCAAACCCATTAAGTCGGGACTCTAGATAATATATTTCCTCTATGAATTTAATTATGAAATCATCCAGTCGAACTACGTTGCCGATTCCGAAGACTACCTTATCATTTCAGATCTTAGATATCGACGCCTAAAAGCATCTACGAAATTCCATATGCTCTGTACCTATACTGTGTTCTGTTGTTATTTCCATAAAATTCTTGCAAATTCAAGATCTTCCTTTGAATTTTAAAATCTCATTTGAAATCTCCAGACCTCCCTTAAAATTTCCAGATCCCCTTAGAACTTCAGTATATTTTATTTTTTATATTTTGACACCTTCCTCGCATTTTCGGGCTACACTAGCTATTTTAAGACCTCCCTCATAATCCGAGATCTCCCTTGAAATCACCAGACCTCCCTTGAAATTTCAGGACCTCCCCTGATATTTCAAGACTCCCTTGGCATCTCCCAACCTATCTTGATATTTAAGACCTCCCTTGGCATATCAAGACCTCTTTGATATTTCACGACCTCAATTTATATTTCAGGATTTCCCTTCATATTTAAAAACCTCCCTTGACATCTCCATACCTGCCTTGATATTTCAAGACTTCCCTTGCAGACCTTTATTGAAAGTTTCAGGCCTCCCTCCTTAAAATTTTAGGACCTCCCTTTATATTTTAGGAACTCTATGATATTTCAAGAGCTCCCTTTGAATTTCAGGACCTCCGTTGATATTTTTTTTTACATCATTTCTACTTTAGGTGTTAATTCCAATAAGGTATCATTATTCATCTCTGTTATATATGTATACCGTTGGCTCAATACACTCCAAATCATATCTCGACTTTCTTGATTTTTCCCATCATGAACTTAAATTCTTTAACTTTCAATTGTTTATTTTTGTTTTGTTTGTCTTTTAACTAAAAACTCTGATAAAATTCGTCGTGAAATTGGTATTATGTATGACAGATTATAGAAATTGTTTGGAGGCCGAAAGTGTTGCTATTCCAGATAAGTTGAACAAAATGTCGGTGGTGCAGGTCATATGACTGCCATTCGTTAAATTTCCCATCGTCGGATTTGGTAATAGCAAACGTTTGGAAAATAATTTAAACTGTCACTTAAGCTCATTTGCCGAATTTCAAATTTAAACAATATTCCTCACTTTTGCTGTCAGACATCTGAGAATACAATTTTTATGATTGGATTTCTCAAGAATTCTCTATCGCACAATTCAAAAAGAAAGAAAAGCAATGCTACGCTAATTTAATATCAATGTGAGAATAAATAGTGAATTATGTTTATATTTCATTCTCTGCCAATCTTCCTGAGAAAATTCTCAGAAATCTTAGAAATATAAACTGGCCCAATGATAAAATAATGGTAAGACAGATAAAGTCAGATAAAGCGTTAATGACTTTAATTTGACATTTGAAAATAAAAATTAAAGCTTCTTTAAAATTTTACAAAGAAAAAAAAACCGAAACCAAATTAAAATTTAAAAGAAGTTAAAAAGAATATAACTTTATACAAACGTCTGACTGAAAAGACTTACCTATCTGCCATAATATTTTAAAAAGTGTTTTAAAGCAATTCGTATAGAGCAAACATCTTAATTTGATTCCATCTTAAATCAAGCGACAAAAATTAAACGTTATACAAAATTTCAACAACATTTCAACTCAATTTCAACACGCCATAAGTTCATATTAAGGCCTGGTCTAACAGAACGCATCGCGGTGGTGGGACGCTCAGAAGCGAAGCAGGACAGTTCACCTCCGCTGGTTTACTTCTGCCAGTTTACCACTGCCGATTTACCTCTGCCAGTTTACCTCTGGACAGTTTACCACCGCCGGTTTACCTCTGGACGGTTTACCGCCAGAGCAGGTAAGGTAGTTTATTATTTCCAAAACTTCCAAAACTACCAAATGAAACTCTTTGGGCCTTACCAACAACTATTGACTAAACAAGCGTTTAGATAAACGCCACGTTAAACTTTAGAGACGAGTTTATTTGTGTGTTAACCAATAACCAAATTAAACACGTCTTTAACTAAACTGTGCTCTATTACATTATCTACTACATTTGTTGCCAAACAGACAGCTGTAAAGCTGCCAGTGGCATTGAACATTTCCTGAATGCTCTGCCAAGCTTCAAATTTAGCTTTGAGTGTTTTTCCATCGTTGAGTTTACTCTCCACTGTCATAGAAAACGGCTTCACTGCTTCAACCAGCAACTCCTTCATTGAGCTGGTGTGTTGTCCACTGCTGTCGTTTTTGCTACTATAGTAGTATTTTACTCCTTTCGAGAGTCAACTGCTACTCTACTACCCATGGACGAAAACTACTCCTCAAAATAAAACGCAAAAGAAATTTTTATTTGGTTTACAATAAAAACCAAAATTTAAAATATAATGCCAAACTTGCACATCTCTGATTGCATATACCCACTAACTTCTCTGTTGTGTTCTATTTCCATTCCAAATGTTCGTTTCATTCTTTCCAGATTTCGATAGCGAAATATTTCAAATAAAAAACGCAAATAATGATTTAATGTTCCCCCTGATTAAAAAATTCGTCGGTTCATTAATCAGTTTGCCCCGCATAGTAGTGCAACAGCAGATAGAAAATTTTCAGATGTTAGCCTTATTCACTCAAGGTAGAAATGGTGAATGCCTTACTAACTGCTAAGGAACTTCTTAAAAACAATTTCACCGAAAAATGGGAGCCATCGAAAACTTTAATCGATAATTACAAAAAATTGTATTAGGCGCTAGTTATAGCTATCATTGGTTTTCATCATTGAAAACAAACACTGGAATTTTTTTGACAGGTCGTTTATAGCTATCCTTAAAAACTTCTGTCATTGAAAAATATGTCCTGATTGAAAACCACCGGAAAATGTTTACTGGCAAAAATCTGTTATTGGAACTGTGTAAAATTGAAACACAAATCAGTGGAACGATTCGTTTCAGTTTTGAACATAAAAGTATCAGCTGTTCAGGAAAATGAATTTTCGTCCGAAAAATAGAAAAATGCATTTATACCAAAAAAACTTTTTTTCTCAAAAAAATTCTTTGTGTAATTTCTGATCGATCAGTATATAATTTTCATTTCTAATCAAAGGGAAACACTGTCAAATATCGATTCAAAAATTTTTCCGGAACGATTTCAATGATAGCTATAACTGACCCCTTAATGTTTGTAACTGAAAATACGAAACATAGAATTTACAATAATGAATTGAAAATTTATTTATTTATAGGTTTAAAAGGCCTTATTTTTGTTGTTTTGTTCATTCAACTATTATGTTAGGGTGAACTTTTGTATGTATCTACGAATGTCTTTTATTTTTGTTGTTTTGTTCGATACGTCATATGGTAGGGATGAGCTTTTCTTATGTATTTTATTTATTTATGAATATTAAAACAAAAACCTAAGAATTAAAATGATGAAATTAATTTTTTGTATGTTAATGTAAAATATTATTTTAATTGCCAATTTCTATTATAAACAAAAAGTAATGAATTTAAAATCTTTTTTATTTATTTTAACTATATTATTTTAAAATGCTGGCCTTGAGCAGTGAAAGCGCAAAAATTTGCATGACATTAGATCCTTCTATTTGTCTGTTTTCGGAACATAAACCTTCGGAGTAGGTCAATTAACTTCGAATTACATTATTATTTTCAGTTTTGAATTTTGTTTATGGGCCAAGCATGTGTTTTTTTTTTGTTTTACTCCTCAATTTAAAAAAATACTGCCCAAAATGACAGAAAAATACTACTCTTGACATTTTTAAAACGACAGCACTGGTGTTGTCCAGTTAATGGACCGACTTCGCTTTGTTGCCATTGGAATAACAATTTACTCTGAAATAAATTGAAATGTTACTTAATATATTTAAATAAAAAGAAATTAATCTATTTGTTTATTTTAATTACCTTTTTTAATTTTGTTAATTTTTATGAGCTCACGGTCACGGCCAAAAGTAAATTTGCAACAGATAAAAGAAACATACGAAAAATTTCTTTTGCTACCAACTGTCAGAATGACAGCACAAACATGACGTTTACACTTAATCACGAAGTTAAACACGCATTTCTCTACTCTAAAATTTAGAGTGACGTTTAGCGTTAAGCTGACTATTAAATTGATTATTGGTATGGTTCATTATTTAGAGTCCACTTAAATATTTAAGTCGTCACTAAATTTGATTATTGGTAAGGCCCTTTACATTTAGTTTCTTGCTGTATTTTATATTCATTCTTTATGAATTATGAGACTTTCACAATGCAATTTTACAAAGAAAAATATTCTATATGATATTTAAGTTAGTTTTTGTATATTTTTGTTTTGTTTGAAAAAAATGTGCATACAAAATGCAGCGTATCCCCTAAAAAAGTAAGTAAATCTCAGCACAGTGGGTGTAATAAAAATCGTTTTCTTGTATAGTCTACAAAGTGTTTTGGGATGCTGCTTGTTCGTAAGCTATGAAAGAAGTCGGCTTTAGATTTACAATTTGGTTCAGCAATTCCGATTAATACCAAAGCCAAAAGTTAGTAATACATAACTCTGAAAAAACCTGGCAACAGATGTTATATTCTTCAATAGACAAAACGTCAAATTAACCATAAAAAAATTCATGAGTAAGAGTATTTAAAAATAAATAAACTCACGGCCGAGTGGCACTCTAATATAAAACGCCAAAAACAGCAAGATCGGCCTTTGCATTACTAAAGAAGCACCCTGTAAGCAAAATAAGCCACATTTCAAACTACCTTACCTGCTCTGGAGGTAAACCGTCCAGAAATAAACCGGCCGGCGGCGGCGGTGGTAAACTGTCCATAGGTAAACTGGCAGAAGTAAACCGGCGGAAGTAAACTGGCAGAGGCAAACCGGCGCGCGGTGGTAAACTGGCAGGGGTAAACAGTCACGTATCGGTCAGAACAGTAGCTGCCCTCCGTGTTCTGATACGTCAAACAGGACTCAATTAGCTTTCGGAGCTCTACTGACCCAGTTCTAAAGTCCAGACATTTCCTTTTTTGGGGAGAGTACGATAACTGAGGCGACAAAGTTTAATGACGGATTTGTATAGAACAATTAAAAACAAACATTATTACTATGGGAGGGGGGGTCTATCTCCCATAGTTTAGGCGGTAGGGGCAATTTAAAAAAATATGTACGTTAAATGGAAAAAAAAAATACTTAAAACATATTGGTTATACTTACAACTAAGTTTTATACATTTTTTTTAAAGCCAACACTTTTCTCTATTAGCTTGTTTTTAAATCAAGTCAAAACTATGCATAGTTTTTAAAAAAAAAACTTGTTTTAAACTCAAAATTTGTGCAAAAAAAGTTAAAACAAAAGGTTTAAAGTGTAGTTTTTCAAAACTTTAATATTATCTACTATTGTTTTTTTTTAGAATTCATTGCTGTTATTTGTTTTTGATCAAAAACTGAAAACTAGATGATCTTATGTCTTTTTTCTTTTTTTAACATTTTTTTTACTCAAATTTTGAGTTTAAAATTAAATTTTTCAAAAACTACGCAAAGTTTTGACTTGATTGTAAAATACTTAATTGTAAGTATTACCGTTATTTTGTAATTATTTTTTCCATTTTAAATAATATTTTTTTTTAATTGCCCCTCCCGCCTAAACGGGGGTAGATAGACCCCCCTCTCCCATAGTAAAAAATGCTTGTTTTTAACTGTTCTTAAAAAATCTGTTATAATATCATGTCGCTTGAGTTTTTTTCCGCTTTGATGTTTGACCATCGCCTTCTTTGTAAAAATTCTCCAACTTAAATTTGACCTACAGAAGTCAGGGAACGCGACAATCAAAATTGTTTCCCATCCCGCCGGTCCACGTTCTATCCGACCAAAGCTTTATCGATCATCAACAAAAATTATTTTAAATTTTAAATTTGAATTTAAACGGATTCTCAATTCTAAAACTTGTTGAACGCGTCCATTTACTAAACAGTAAATTCCGGATTAGTATTTGACAGTTCACGCTCGCAGTTCTTTGAACTAACATGTTGTTGCATGCAATTGTCTTTTGGTTTGATGGTTTCGTAGAAAATAAATTAAAATGTTGTATAATTTTGTATTTAATGGGATTTATTTAAAGCAGTGATTTGTGTATTAAAAGTGAAAAGTGAATAACTTGTATCAAGTATGTTGAAAAGTGAAAAAAAAATTACAAAATTCGCAAGCCGCAGATATTCTTTTGCAAAAGGGGGTCTATAAATGTAGGTAAGTGTTTATGCAAATTAAAATAAATGCAAAAATATAGGAAATTAAACATTTTTTCTTCAAGTAAATTTATGTAAATAAAGCTACCCTACCCACCCTTAAGTCCCATAGTTCCCTTTCAATTTTAATTATGTCCCTTTTTTCTACCACTCATCCGTCACACATTCTCTTTCTCGACTCTCCAAAAACACAAAAAACAAGTCAGGGCAAGTCTTCCTCCTAATCTACCGAAGCGTTACAGGTGCTTTTATATTTTCATTGCTCTTATCACCCGAGCAATTACACACATTTTGTTTGTCCAAAAAGTAGGTAGATAAGGTATTTCATTTGGAGTGCATAATCTTCAATTTTCCATCCAACTAATCAGGTTAAAAAGGGACATTTTTATTTGTTGTTTTCTTTCGAATAAAAAATTCAAAATGTCATTTATCCAAAATGAATTTTGTTTGAATTTAAATATCTGTGTGTGTTTTTGTATTTTGTATATTCTTATAACTTTGCACCCACATGTTGTTTCTATATTCCAATGACAACACCGCCGCGCGCCGTCACCGTCAAGTACGACCAAAGGTATAACAAAAAGAAAAGAAAGGAAAAGCTTCAAGGACATAACAGAAAAAATGCGAGATTCCTACCTATATTATCTACCTGCCTATGCTAACAACGCCTGCCTGAACCAATTTTCTAAACACTCAAAATCCACCACAACCCCCTCGTCTCTCACCTTCCCCTCTCACGAATTTTACTATAAAACAAGGACCTTTCACTCTATTTCTACTTCTTTTTTTCCCTTTCGTTTCGTGTCCTTTTCTCAAACTGGAAATTGTGGAAAGTCATATGAACATTTCAGAAGTCAGAACCTCTTTTTTTCACTCACCATAAGAGAGCTTTTTTAACATTTTTGCCTCTCTCACTGTCTCAATGGAGTGTGAGAAGGCTTTTTTCGAAATTCCCTCAAAATCGAGGATGGCTGGCTCCTGGCTCTGGAGGATAATGAAATGATACCAAGAATATGAACACAGAAGAGCCACCCTCTCAGTCGTGGAGTTCCAGTCGTACGGTCTGTATGGAGCTCTCTCCGCGTAAAAGAATTTTCAAAAAATTGAGAAAAAAGCCTTAGAAAAATATCCTTCAATCATTTTCGAATACAATTTTAAAAAATTTTAATGTTAGTGAATTTTGTCGGTAATGTCAAGATAAAAGATCATCAATCGGATCAAAATGTTCTAAGTAAAAAAAAAATAAATCCTCTGTACCTGCCTAAGGATTTCGATATAAAGGCAGCCAAGGAAAAAAAAAATATATATTTCCCCATCTGCACGGTCCCCCATCATCATATCGTTGCGGTGTGTGTATAGACATCCTTTTGCTCCTCGCTGGTGGCTGCTGGTGTAGTCTCGTGTCCTTTATTTTATTTGTTGTTGTGCTCCTGGTACTGGTGGCTGTTGTTTTTCTGATGGTGTACTAGAGTACGTACTGTTCTCAATCTCGCTCACCAGTGTGCTTTTATACGTGTGTTCCTTATCTAGGGCTTTCAAAACGAAACCACTCTCATTCCCAAAATCCACATCCACCTCCTGAAACCCCACAACCCACAACGAAACCAAAATCCACAGACCATCGCCCTCTCTATCACCGCCGCCGCCGCTCCGAGCCGCCACCCGTTGCCGTTGCCGCTGTCGTCGTTGTCGTTGTCTTTGTCGACTCCGCGCCGCCTCTCGCAATCCTAGCAATTCACATAACACCGACCGACGACAACGAGTGTACGTACAAGGATATTGCGTAAAAGAATTCCCGTCCTTGTTGTCCTTTGGGAAGGATATGAAACGGAATAAACACTACGCGTGTTGTAAATAAAAGAAAAAGAAAAAGTTAAAATAAAAAGAAAATAGAAATATTCATAATTCAAACACGATGATGATGATTATGGTGATGTCCTTTTTGTGATTTCGTCGGTTTTTTCTTGCTTCTTTGTTTTTGATTCGAGTGTCCTTTTTTTTTTTAAAGTGAGTGTGTTTACATTGGATTGATTTCCATTTCATCATTCTCGCAACTTTTATATTATGCCGACAAGAGTTCTCCCTTAAAAAAAGAAATGTATTCATATAATCCTATTATCCTAAGATGATATATATTTGGTATCCTTTTTTGTGTGGAAGATTTAAATAATAAAATCTCTTATCCTTCAAAATTTTTGAAATATACCTATCTCAGTGACAACAAGGTGGATTATAATTAAATTTCAAGGAGTTTTATTCTGATTAGGTGTATCACTTCACGGTCTCCGTTCTCCGATCTCCGATCTCCGGCTTTCTGTCAGTCTCCAGTCTTCGGTATCGGCCTGGGTATTGGTCCTGAATGGTGATGTCCTTTTTGTCGTTGTCGTTTTCGGTTGTGCGTGTTTGAATTTTCTATGAATTAAATTTTGTTAGTTTTGGACAAGCAAACATCCTTTTTCTAGAAATCCTGCTTCACATCATCTTTGTCGTCTTCGGTTCGTGATAAGAGTCGTTCCATCAAATCTCAGAATATACCTACCTACATTTGTATCCTTTGTGCGTGTGAATTTAATTATACGAGTATATGTATATAAAAATAAAGAAAAAGTGAAGTGTGTGACAGGATCCTCTCTCTTGATGTCTGTCAGTTATAATAAAGTCTTGTTATCAATAGAAAAACAAATCAAGTTTTTCATTTGTTGTTGAAAATATATAGTGTTTGAGTGAGTGAGTGAAAAAAAAGATATCTAAAGATATATCCTTGAAAAAGGATACGGATACCTACCTCGCTATACACGTGTTGGTGTTAATAGCGCTTAGTGAACTTAATTAAACGCTTCAGGATACGTATCTACGGAAATAGAAAAGTAAGTCCAAAGTTTTTTCGTTTCGAAAATCTTGAATGAAATATAAACCTAACCGACGACCTTCGTTCTTTTATTTCCTTTGTGATAATTCACGTGAAAATAAAACAGTTTTTTTTTTTTCTTCTTCATATTTTTATCTTTCTCTACTTTTGTAATATGATTGATGTGAGGTTAATTAATCAGACGCCAAATTAAGCTAATGGGAGTTCGTGGCGCTGCTGCCATGTTTGTATACCTATGCTGAGAACTTATACCTACCTTAGTCCTGGGGCGTTGTGGTGAGGAGGGGGGTATGGGAAGTTGAAAATTGGAGGGTTTGGCTTGTTTGATGGTGGGTTAAAGTCTCAAGGGCGGATAATTGCCGTGCTTGCTCACCTTGTACCTACTACATATATACATACATATGTATGTATGTACGAACATATCCAGAGTCCGAGTGTCATGTCATAATATTTTTCATTTATTATATTATGAGGAAAGGAGGAAGGTACGAGTATGTTTTGGAAAAGCAAGGGTCCTTGGGTTGTCGCGGAAAAAGGGGTTTACATTGAGGTAAAGGTAATGTGCGTGATGTAGAGTCACTTAAAGTGAAGATATACGTAATATCTTCACATATATACATAGCGAAGGGACAACAAGAAAAAAAAATTAATTTCAGTCATACATTTATGGAAATTTTCCAGGACACTATCATCAGCTAGGTTCATAGCTAGGTTGCTGGGTAGGTAGTTATAAATACCTTCATAGATAGCTATGAATGAATATAGTTTTGTTTCATTGAAAAAAAAAAAAAAAATAATAATAAATATGAAATATTTACTCGGTCTTTCTCTCTCTGGGAAAGTACACACATCAGAAGTAGGACATCAGCAGGTTGCATTATTTAAATTAGTTGAGAATTTGTGTACATTTTTATACCATGAAGGGTTTGGCTCTTGAAAAAATAACCTCGTAGTAAGTATATCAATAATAATATAAATGACGTATGATGTTGGTTTGTCTGTCTGTATAACGTCTAATATTATAGATATATTTATGTATGTTATTAAAACAGAAAGGTTTCGTTTCACCCTTAAAAGATAGTCAAAAATATGTTAATCTCTAAAGGTTAAGTATGATTTATTATTTGAATGAAAATATCTTTAGCTTAAGAATTTAATGAAAAATTAATTTAAAGTGCGTAGGTTTATATTTATATCTTTACCAGTTCTTATCTACCTACTGATTAGTAAGAATTTTATAAAAGCATTTGAAGTTGATTTTTTGATAACATATAATTACATCAAATCACTACCGTATATTTTGTATTATTCCAATGAAAATCCGGCTCGAAGGACCAAACATTTTTAACGTAACAAAAAGAAAAAAGATGTATGTATTGAAAATGTTGTTTTTTTTTTCCACCATTTTTCTTTTAATTTTAGCACTCTTAGTAGAGCTTGCCGTCAGACATACTTTTTTATATGCACATATTTTTGAAATCCTCTAATATTGCGGAAAATTTGTGGTACAATAAAAAAATATTTATTTACTCGAATAGTTTTTTAATTTATTGAATTTTTCGACATGAAAAAATAAAATAAGCGGAAGAAAATTTTATTGTGCTCAAAAGCAAAATGCTTTTAAATCGACTTAAGTTATTTAAGCTATTTATAGTCATTTTATATATTCTGTTAACTATTTTTCTTTTTTACCCTCGTTGATAAATTCTTTTAAAATATGAAAGTTATGACCTTTGTCAAATTGTTTAATAATTCGTAAGGTTTTCCAAAAGGTAAAACAACTTAAAAAAAAGATGATTCGCCTTATCAATTTAATTTATTTATCAAAAAATAGGCAGATTTTGGTAAAATATCTTAAGTTGTTTATATGTTCTGTATTAATCAAAAAATTAAAATCGCTTATGTTAATTTAAGATATTTTACCAAAAAACTTATCTTGTATTTTTATTTCTTATGTTGACTTAAGTTGTTTTATCAAATTAAATAAATTAAAAAAACAATAAAAATAAAAACACAATAGCGATTTAACTGACTTAAGAACATTATAAGATATTTAGTAAATTAAAAAGTGTAAAAGTTGTTTTGATAAAAGCACTTAAGTCAAAAAATATTAATAAATATATTAAATACTCAACTTATCAAATGCGTTTCTGATCTCCATAAGCTAACTTACCTATAAGAACTGATTACTTAATTAATTTAATAGTCGCAACAAATTTTATTTGAAATTACATTAAAAAGAATTTTTATTGTTACCACTAAGCATTTGTTTAACTTTCTTCATTTATTTACTTAATAAATATAGGAAGTTATTGTGATAAGTCCGGTTTGTCGAATTGAACATTCTGAAAATTATCGGCTTTTCAAGGTCCCTAGAACGTTTTTGTTTATATTCGTACGTTCGGGAACCTTTTTTTAAAATTAAATAAAAATTAATTAATTTGTTTAAATCTTTTGTTAAGTTAAAATAATGTTTTTAGAAAAATTCAATCGATAGTTTTTTTTTAAATACTAATTTAATTGTTAAAAATTGGTTTTCGACCAATTGTCTCGGAAACAAATATCTACAGGTATTGAAATTAAACTTATTTTATCATTTCCAAAATATTGTAACTATTTTTAAGTCAACAAGTAACTGTTACCTTTATTTTTTCTATTTTTAACTTCCTATAGGAAGTTATTGTAATCGGTCCGATTTGTCGAATTGAAAATGTTGACATTTAAGGTCCCTAGAGTCAAAATAAAAGATTTTCCGAGAGATGTCTGTGAGTGTGTGTGTACGTACCTGCGTACGTCCGTACGTCTGTACGTTAGCGACGTTTTTTCGTCGTCCATAGCTCAAGAACCAGAAGCGATATCGAAAATTTCGTGGGTGTTTTTTTTACCATAGCAGTTTAAAAATAAGGTGAAAATTTTGGTTAACCCGAAATATCTCACGAACCAAAAACTGAAAAAAAATATTTGCCACCTCGAAAATTTAACGAAAAAAAAATGATTTTATCTCCAAAACAATTTTGTGCAACGAAAAATAACGTTTTTAACATCTGGTAAAATTTTGAGAAAAATTAAATTGACAGTTTTTTTTACAAAAAATAAAAACCTAAAATACAAATTAAGTTGGTAAAAATTGATTTTCGACTCAAATAACTTTTCAAAACTTTGATATATTGGCTTTAAACCAATTTTATTTTTTTTTTTAAATATTGTAGTCAACATTCAGTAACATTTTGAGAAAAATCGAATTGACAGTTTTTTTTACAAAAAAATAAAAACCTAAAATAAAATTAATAAAAGTTGGTAAAAATTGATTTTCGACTCAAATATCTTTTCAAAAATTTGAGATATTGGTTTAAAAATAATTTTATTTTATAAAAAATATTGTTTTCAACATTTAGCCAAATTTTGAGAAAAATCGAATTGACAGTTTTTTTTACAAAAAATAAAAACATTACTAAAAGTTGGTAAAAAATTACTTTCGACTCAAATATCTTTTAAAAAATAAAAATATTGGCTTCAAATTGATTTAATCTCACAGAAAATATTGTTTTCGACATTCAGTAACTTTTTTTATAAAAATCCAACAGTCTGTTTTTTCATAAAAAAAATAAAATCTACAAAAAATAGTACGCAAAATTGGTAAAAATTTATGATCAGTTCTCGATATCTCGTGAACAATAGAAGATATTGACTTCGATTTAATTTCATTCATCCAATTTGTATTAGTTTATATAAGAAATAAAAACTTTTAAAAAATGCTACTAAAATTCGTTAACGACTTAAAATCTATATAACAAAAATAGATTTTGAAATCAAACTATTTCGTCATATGCAAGATATTGTTGGTTGTTTTTAAATTTCTTAGAATAATTTAACTGATAACTTTTTTAACAAAACACGAAAACCTACAAACTTTTAAGCAAGACAAATCGACAGACGCATCCCAGCTTCTTTTTTTATATATAATTGTGATCGTTAAAGTGATCGGACGTGCATTTTTTGAACTTTAATTAAGAAATAACCCATGAGGCTCAAAAAGCTATTGTAGTTAAATCAAAAACAGGAGCAAAAACTTTGCATTATATAACTTAAGTAGTGACATCTGATAGCAGAATGTTAAATTGGCTATATTTTATTGAGAACAAATGTTTTCGAATAAAAAAATGAATCTAATTAATTCATTTTGCTTTCAACATATTGCAAAACAATATTTTGTTCAGAAGCTTTTTGAAAGTAGCAATAGTGTTTTATACTTTCAAACAAAATTTGGAATATAAGTTTGATTTTTTTTTAAATTCAATTTTTCATTTATTACATAAAAACATGTGTGTTCTTTTCTTTTTATTAAATTCCGCTGAAATACTTTAGGCAAACATTCTTTAAAAATGTTTTTTTTTTTTTCTCGAAAACGGCTCGAAATATACGCTCTTAAAAGCAGACTTTGAATACATTTTTTTTTGTAATAACAACAAAAATCATCACTTAATATATCGGACAATTTGTACAGTGTACATTTTTTTGTATTTGAATATTTTCGTCTTTCTCATTTCATCGTTTTTTAAATATGCAGAACGTTTTTCATACAAAAGAAATTACAAAATACGAAAAAAATGTTTAAAAAGAATATTTATTTTTCCAAATTAAACCTACAATGGTTTTTTGCTTACATATTTTTTAAAATTGACTTTAAATATCATTTAAAAATCTGTTGCAATTTCTTCAGTAATAGAAATGTTTTTTAAACAAGTTTGTTCGTATTTTAACTTTGAAATGTGTTAATACATAATATGTATTAAGAATATTATTCTTATTATTCTTAAGAGGATTGTGTATGTAGGCAAAAGGCTTTCCAAGTTAAAGCTATTAAAAACAGAGCTGAAATATGATTTTTAAAAAATATTTGTCATGACCCATGAAATGAAACGGTGTGGGACGGAATGTCGGAGAGGCAATTTGTTATTAAAAAAAGTAAACATAAAAAATCAAATATTAAAAAACACAGCGAAACCTGTATTTCTGATACAACTTTTCTTAAGTCGAAAAATCCATCTTGAGTGATCTTTATAAATCAAGTTGTTACTTTTTGTCCATAGTTGCGGTAAAAGAAATACATAGATATTTGTAAAACTATTTTTATCAAATTATTCCATTGAATACAACGTAATATTTTTGTTTTTCTTATTTTAATATGCTAACATCAATTTTTGATCAAGTTCAACAAACCAAATCCAAACATTTATTTTATTTTTTGGAAGAATTAAATGCTTTGCGACCTACACTTTAAGTCTTATCTTCGGACAGGAAAATATCCTTGTTTTGAATTCAGATACAATTTTTTGTCGATAAGTTTTTAAACTTGTTTTTATAGTTATAGTTATTATTACCAAAAATTAAAAATAAATAACGAAAATTGATCGTTTTTTGAAGCTAACCTAATTAAATCTAATTTCAGCCTAAATATAAGCAATATTGCAATTTATAAATAACCTAAATAATTACTACATTATTCCAAATATCTTTGTCGACTGAAAGTAAATATCTTTTTTTACTATTCATCCTTATTGCGAAGATCAACTACCAACCGAATTTGTATCAATCAATTGAAAAAATTGATACTGTGAAGGTGAATTGATAAAATATTATACCATTGTGAATACCTCCATTTTTTTATATAGTGAATGTGCAAAACAAAATTGATGCAGATGAGTAGTCGAATGATCCTGTTTTTGTGGAAATGGCTAAGTTGATGAAATCACTTAAATGATAAAGCCTGTTTTTAGCCACCACCACTGGATAATTTTTGTATTCTATTTTATGATTTTTTCCTCTTAATTTTGCGTTTTTGGATCGATCTATTGATACTCTCTGCCACTTTTCTCAAGTTTATTTATTTACTTTAGCTTTGGATCAAAATCCGTTGACAAGTTCAACAACCTGAACGTTCTCTTCCTGTTTAAACCGAAGTTAAAACCTCGCAAGGAAATGCGGAAAACCTCAGCGTCGAACCGATGCTTGTTTTGTAAGAAAGAAAACTAAAACCATTTTTGTTTGGGAAAAAGCATTTGCAAAAAACCCAATTTATTAAACACTATCGTAAGCACTTCCCAACTGGCCAACTGGCCATTTACAGAGCTGAATGAAGACTAAATATATTTTCTCTAAGAACGAAGAATGCATGTTCTTTTGTATGCTCTTTTGTATAATACATTATAAGAATATAGAATAGCCGCGTTTTACTATCACCATGATCTGATCCGGATCAGATCATGATAATAAAACAGCATTGGATCATCATATTTTTTGTTATTTAAAGTTTGGTAGCAGTGTCAAATTAGTTCTTTCAAAAGTGACATTACGAAGCAAAGAAAAAACAAACACATACCAAAAATGGAAGCTCCACAAATTTTGAAAATGTTTCTGCAAATCACCATTGCACTCTCAAACTCAAAGCATCCAGAAACGCTTTTGTCTCACATGTAGACCAGATTCTTTTTGACCTTTTAATAAATGTGATACTTAAATAATTTTATTTAGAGATTACTTACAATTTATTTGAACATCTTTTCGCCCATTTGTGCTGCAGCTTTCTCGATTTTATTTATATTTTTTGACATTTAAAGCAGGGTTACCCAAAGAACATTTTGCTCAATGATTTTTTTGTTCCTTTTTTTTCGGGGAAAATAATACCCATAAATTATGTCAAATATACATTTTTTTGGACTAAATTATTTTAATTTCACCAATTAATATCTAGTTTTGATAAAATATCTAATTATTTCATGGATTTCAGTCAAATGGAAATGTTTATATGGCAATACAGGTTTTATTTAATTTGTTTGCAATGATACCAACATTTACATGTGAAATAACAATGATAAAGCGCTCCTTGTTGTGAAAAAAAGAATTAAATTTTGGATCTCAAATTGAGATCCAAACACAAAGCAGGATCTTGTGTTGTTGTTGTAATGCATGTAAATTCAAGATCCGGATCAGATCATGGTGATAATAAAACGCGGCTAATGTTGAAGTGTAGGTTAGCTAGCGGTTGCTCACTGTAGTGGTGTTAAACTCGTACGTTCGCGTTCGATACACTTCCATTACGTGGACCAATCTGAAAAACAGTTTTTTTGTTGTTTATTTCTTTGTGATTCTTTTGGAAAATAAACATTTATTAATTTTATTGATTGATTAAAATTCAAAATTCTTATTCACAATACCGTTCTTCTCATTCAAAACAAATAAAATATTCACAATGGGTCAACAATTTTGGTAATTGACAGTAACAATACTATTTAAGAAAATTGACCAAAAAATATCCATTTATTTAGTACAAATAGTTCACTTTCACAATTAGGCGTTTTTGTTTTTGCCTCAAATGGAAATAAAATTCGAATGACTGGTCATAACTAAAGACTTTAGAGATTATCCAGTTAGAGAACTTACCTCGTTTTCGACTTTCTTTATCGTATTAGTAATGTTAAAAGGAGTTAAATTTTTGACTCCATTTTGAAACTGTTAAGAGAATTAACTCAAAAACTAAAAGAAGAAAAGTTGGTAATTATAGTGTGTTCTATTTTGTTATTAAACATTTTAATTTTAAAATTTTGTTTTATTAGGTATTAGGCATATTTTTTGTCTTAAACCAAAATAGGTAAATGAATATTTTACAAGTTATATTTATTCAGTTAATATGAGTATTCATCATAATTCATAGGAAGTTATTGTAATCGTCCGATTTGTCGAATTGAACATTTTGACATTTCTCGACGTTTCAAGGTCCCTAGAGTCGAAATAATTTTTTTTTAGAGAGATGTCTGTGCGTGCGTGTTTACGTATGTACGTTCGTACGTCCGTGCGTTCGCGACGTTTTTTTTCGTCGTCCATAGCTCAAAAATCAGTAGAGATATTGACTTCAAATAAATTTTGTTGTACAGATAATAATGCAAAAAGATGCAGAAAGGACTCTCAAAGAAATTGAGTGGGTGGTGGACATTTTGTTTAACCCTAAATATCTCACGAACCAATAACGCTAAAAACTTGAATTTAATTTTATATTATACATTGTAACGTGATACCAAACAAATATATTTCTGGAAAAAAGTCCAATTAACGGTTTTTTTATAAATCGAAAAAACTGGAAGAAAATATTTGTCAGCTCGAAAATTTTACGAAAAAAAGGTTTTTTTTCTACAAAAAAATTTGTGCAACGAAGACCGTTTTTAACATCTGAAATTTTGAAAAAAATCGAATTGACAGTTAAAAAAAAAACCTAAAAAAATCATTATTAAAAGTTGTTAAAAATTGATTTTCGACTTAAATATCTTTTCAAATATTTGAGATTATGCCTTCAAACAAATTTTTTCTTATAAGAAATATTGTTTTCAACATTCGGAAAAATTTTGAGAAAAATCAAATTGACAGTTTTTTTTACAAAAAATAAAAACCTAAACAAAAAATTAACAAAAGTTGGTAAAAAATGATTTTCGACTCAAATATCTTTGTCAAAAATTTGAGATTATGCCTTCAAACTAATTTTATCGTATAAGAAATATTGTTTTTAAAATTCGGTAAAATTTGGAGAAAAATTGAATTTATGGTTTTCTTACAAAAAATAAAAACCTAAACAAAACAATACTAAAACTTGGTAAAAATCTACTTTCGACTCAATTATCTTTTCATTATTTAAAAATATTGGCTTCAAACTATTTTTATCTCACAGAAAATATTATTTTGGCATTCAGTAAATTTTTTATAAAAATCCAACAGTCATTTTTATCATTGATGTTTGGTTCTCGATATCTCGTGAATAATAAAAGACATTGACTTCAAATTTATTTCATTCATCCAATTTGTATTTGTTTATATAAGAAATACAAATTTTAAAAAATGTTACTAAAATTGGTAACAATTGTTTTTCGACTAAAAATCTCATTAACAAAAATAGATTTCGAAATCAAAACACGAAAACCTACAAACTTTTAAGCAAGACAAATCGACAGACGGGGGAAATTATCGGTGAGGGTCGCATCCCAGCCTCTTTTTTTATTTTTGAAATAAGCTTAAAAATGTATGATAAATGATGGTGATGATTTGAGAAAAAGTAGAAAACAAAAGAAATTGTTTAAATAAATTTCATGTTGAAAATCCTTTTATTGAGGACAATGTCTGATTAACTTTTGGTCTTTGTTTCAGAAGGAAAGTTTTTGAGAAAAATAAAAGTTACTATTTTCCTTTTTACAACCGATCTACTACAAATTGAAGAGCTAAGACCTTGGTTGGTGTGATAAATTGACTTGCAAGGACGCACTTACGGGTTAATTTTAAACATTAACAATAAATTTAAAGGAGTAATCATTTTTTTAATTTAATTACTTTTTTAAAAGCCACTGATAACTTTCCCCTGTTGCCTTCAAAAATTTGCAAACGATATTTTTTTTTTAATATACCAATTTATTTTAATTTAAACCTATTTCCATATTTTCTATTTCCGTAAAACAAATTTTTCTGAATTTTGAGTGGAAAATAAAAAAAATAATATTCTGTTTAGGATGAAATAAAATCGAAGTTAACATTTTTCTTAGTTCCCAAGAGAATTGTATCAAAAATGAAGGATAACCAATTTTTAGAAGTATTTTTATATTTTTTTAGGAAATATATCAATTGGATTTTCCTATAAACAATTTACCAAACGTCTATATCTTTTTTTTCATTTCGTATTTTTTTTAATATTTTTTGAAAGTCCTTTCTGTATATTCTAAAGTTATTAACTAGGTATATAAAATTAAATTCATTAAAAGTCAATGGTAAATAATTTCAAATAATTTTATAAAATATATAAGCCATTTTTATTAATTTATTAAACTTAAAAGATGGTTAAGCTAATTTTAAACGATTTAAATACTTAACTATCACTTTAAATTTTGCTTAAGTTAAAATCCGAGAATCATTCTAACTTTAAGCAATTTGCTAAATGTATGTGGCATCTGTCATTACCCTAGCCAAAATGCCAATTTAGCTTCAAAGATTTGATTTATGAGTGTTTTTTTTTAAATCGTAACCTACAGATTTTGTAATTTTTGAAGACCCGTCTTTTTGCATAACATTGCGATGCTTTATGTCTTATGAATGATGGAGAATTTTTCTCTATAGGTATAGAGTGATAGCTTTTGGTTTAAAACTTAATCAATTGAGATCGATTTATAAATCTTAGTTTTTACCGAAATTATAAGTACTTGAAACACAAATTTTTGTATGTGTTGAGAAATATGGTTGAGATTGATTTTTGTAAGTAAACTTTCCATAAGGGAATGGTCCAGTCTAAAGTTGGGAATTTTAGTTAATAGATCCGTTTAAGATTATTTGCTTTGTTTATTTTCAAGAAATGTCACGGTGTAGGCATGTTCGGGTGTCCGTCTTTAAACAATTTATTAGTTAGCAACACTAAAAGACTGGTTTAACATTTTAGAGTCGTTTTATAAATTGATTACTATTTAGAAAATTACTACTTTACACAATATTAAGCCCTTAACAATAGTTTGTTTAAAATTTTGGCTCCAGTACCTTTACTGGTTCTTGAGACATGTAGCTCAAAAGAAAGGTGTAAGTGCTCAAAAAGACATCACTATTTCAAAACCTAATATATTGAATTCTAAGTTCAATTAAACCAGAAATTGATTTTTGCTAAGGATAAAGTTAGAGAACTAATGTGGGTCGAACCTTCTTTCTCTTCCATCAAAATATTTATTTTTTTTACAAGATATTAACTGACTAAATACTTCTTCGACATATCTAAAAAAAATTGGTCTAAAATCAAAAATTACACAAAATGCAGGTCTCCAAAAATATTATCAAATATACTTTTTCTGTGAACTCGATGCTAATACTATAACTCTTAGGTTGAATTCCTTTAAGAGAGAAAATAAAGATGTTTAACCAATTTACATTTCCTAACATGTTTTTGCCAAATGCCTACTTTTAAGTTGATTGCCTATAGTAAAACCTATTCCACCTAAGCTTACCCAACATTATAATTCAAGATGGGTGCTATAAAAATATTCAAAGTTAACATCCTCAAATTAAATTAATTGAAACACATTCCAGACAAAACCTCTCTCTTAGCCTTCGGGTCTGTAAGAAAAAAAAAAACAAAAAAAAAACTCCCATTAAATATTTATAAACGGTTTCAAAATTGTCATTTTCATCTTCAATATATTAATTTTAAATAGCTACCCTCTCATAATATACCTACAGCATAGGAAATAACAACAATTCCTCTCCATAAAACAAACTTTAATACTCTTGTCCATTAACGTCAATGTCTACCAAAAAAAAAAAACAAAGTTAACCAATAATCACATATACCTACTCAACTAACAACAACAACAACAACAACATCCATACATAACTTATATGAAATAGCGGCCTACAAAACTTTTAGCCTAACAAATCAAAAAACTCTGTGTTTTCTTATTCAATTTACTACTGTATTTTTCTGCTTCGTCTATACTTTTTTCTTTTCTTCAACTGTTATCTTTCAAAAAATTTACGAACAAATAAAAAAAAAATCCTCACCCTCCTCAATATAGAAATAGTCAACTTTTTTACTTCTTCTCCCTGTCATTGCTCCATTTTAACCACATGTTTATAATGTCTATAGCCCCCAAGCTATCCTTAACGTTGGTTGTTGTTTTTTCTGCTTTTTTTTAAGAAAGACCAAAACAAAATCACTCACACACACATAAAACGTCAAATAAAAAAAAACACAAAATTAAAGAGAACGAAAAACAACAAAAAGAATAAAAAAAAAGAAAAAGTTAAGCACGAGTATAAGAAAATAAATGTGTAAAGGACGTTATCCTTTTAAAGATGCACAAGACCCATCAAGAGAAAAGTTTTGATCTACAAAAATAAAACTTCAAAAAAAAAAAAAAAAAAAAAAAAAAAAATAGAATTGAATAGAATAAGATACGAAAGTAAAAATGTGGGTGAAAGCTTTTTCCTTACAGCATCCATCCATATGATTGAGAGATTTTTGTTTCTTTTTGTGTTACAGTTACAGATGATAGGGCAAAAGAGAGAGAGAGAGAAAGAGTAAAAAATTAAGCTTATGAGAGAAAGTCCGAAAATTCGAACATATAAACCCAACATTTGACATCAATCCGAAACCCAACACGAACATTGGAAATGTCAAACTGGAATAGAAAATGAGACTGTCAAAATGTGTAAAAAGAAACGAAATTCCATGAGAGAGAAACAAATTGACACAAATGCCGACGAATACGTCAAATTGACACCTTTTGACTCTCATGGAATCAGGCTAAGTTAACAGAATAAAAAAAGAGAGAAATAAAAGGGAGGCACTGTGACAAAGTCCAATTTTTCACGACCCGGTCTAACAAGGCCCTTGGCTAGGCTAGGGCATGAGTTGAAGTTAAGAATTGAGTTGAGTTAAGTTGAATATACGGGAATTTGTTTTGCATTTTCATTTAAGCCACTTACCATTTTACCAAAGCATCAGAGAATGAGTGAGTGAGAGTGAGAAAAAGAGAGAGACAAATTACAAGAGATAGACAAAAGGGAGAGCGAGCCGAGGGTATATGTATATATGTATGTACACATAGAACTAAGTGTCCCACTTTACTTCAATTAGAATTTAGAATGGAAGTAATTTTTTAAATTTTTTCTCTCATTCATCTCAGAGACAGAGAGTATCGGAAAAGTGATGAACTGGGGGGGGGGGTAAGGGGGATGTATTTAAGGATTGTATAGGAAATCTCTCACAGTGTCATCTTAGTACTCGTGTCGTAGTCCTCATTTATACCGAGAGTGAGATTTGAGTTTTTCTTACATATTATCCTTGTTGGCGGCTTTTGGTTTTGGTGTCGAAGACCGACCGAAGACGACAGGTTGAAAATGTTTTTTTTCTCCAACTAGAGAAGATTTTTTTTGTGTTTTTTGAAAACCTGGGATGACGACGAACCAAGAGGATTTATGCTGCTTCCAGTAGTGAGATGTTGCCAAATCTCTTCCTTGCTTTTCTTTTGTTGTTTTTCTAAGGTTGATGACGGGGGGCGCTGGCTCTTTTATTTTTTAAAGTGTGTATGCCTGCCCCCTCTTATTCAAGTTGTGTAGTTGACTGTAAGAGGATGCTTTCTTTTCTCTTGGGGGGTGCAAGAGAGTTTAGGGATGGTGATGTGATGTGATGTAGGAGGACAAGAATACTATGATGGATGAACAGCGATGAGAGGGTTGAAGGGGTGAGGGGGTTTGGTAGAGGTTTGTGCTATAAAGAAGAGATAGACATAGAAAAACGGTGACACACATTTTTCGCTTTAAAGTTTGCTCCCTTTTTCGGTGTATGGTTGTGTACATTTGGGGATGTTTTTTATGCCGGTATCCGTATCGGGTATAGTAGGTTAGGTATAGGCTGTGTATAGGTATAGGGGTTAGCAACTAGGCCGGTTTTTTCCCTCGATACCTCAGAGGTTATGAGCCTGATGGGATGCTGTTATGTGTGTTAACTTGGGTGTAATAGCTGACAGAGAAAGAGAGAGAGTGAGAGTGTGAGAGAAAAAGAGAGATGAGTTGAAATGGCGGTGGAAATTTAAACTTTTTTTTTTTAAAGCTTCCCATCATCATCATCAGCATCATCTTGTAGGCTAAGTTCTCTTTTTCACATCAAAATAGGTTGTGCACTCTAATTTATTTAAATATTAGCATAACGTTCGTTCAGCTTGCTTCGCTTCAGGCTTCCGGGGGCTTGTAGGCATCTACAATAATTTTTTTTGTACTTTCAACAGATCTTAAAATCTATGTATACGCCTATATTTTTACCTATAATGGTGGTGTAGACGAGCGAAGACCGATATAACAGCAGAACATGGTGATGAGGTGAGGTATGGAGGAGATAAGGAAAAAGTTTAAGCAACATAGACGTAATTATAGTCTTTCAGCTCATTAAACTGTGGTGGCGGCTGTTAAAAAGCTAAAAGCCAACAACATTGATTTAAGCATTAGATTTCACAGACCTTAAAAAAGATATGTACCTACTACATATACATAGATGGTTTAGATGAAGAAGGAGGTTGTGTTAAATGGATGAAACTTGTATGAGTAAAAATTTAGAGATTGTGTATATTTTAAATCGCTCTCCTATCGTCGACGTTGTTGTCGATGATTTTGATAAGAATAAGAAAGTCTAATTTAGTGAAAATAAAGAAATTTACTTAATTTTAAAGTCAAAACAAGTGAATTGTAAAATGTAATAAAGGCTATACCCAAAAAGAGGTATGTATGTACATATGTATATGGTTTGCTATAAGTAGCTTAATGGAGCTTATACATGTTTTTCCGGATTAGGGTATTTTTTTTTTTTTTTTTTCAAGTTTAGATATTTGGAGTGACTTAACTCAAGCCTAAAACTCAAGCCTATTTGATTAGAATATTTCAGGAAGCATTTAATTGTTTTAGAAAATCGAGATTTTCTTGCGCTGAATGTGAGGAATATATTAACCATTCGTTTCAATATGCCATTTCAGTAACCATGGAGCTGTGGTCGATTGCGTATCGTTCATTGAAACTTTCGGTCATTGAAACACAGAGACGCTTCCGAAATCATTTTAATATTGCCCGCCACGGTCGTGATTCACAGTTTGATACGATTATGAAGTAGATGAATACCTTTCACAGAACTTGTTCTTTGAGATCTTGAACTGCGCGAGAAGGTGATAGAATAAGAACGGTAAGGACTCCAGAAAATATTGAAAGAATGCCTTAAGTAGTTGAAGCCAGCCCTCGTCCACCGTCTGTATGTAACGTTTGGGCTCTAAAGATTTCAGACCACTCAGTTCGGCGAATTTTACACTTTGATATGCATTTTCATTCATATTAGATAATGGTTGTCCTAGAATTGTAGCGAAGCAAATACGGCAGAATGATGCCGTTTGCAGAAACAATGTTATAAATTTTGACGAATGACACTGTTTTGATAATGAGCGACGAAGACCACTTTCATTTATCAGGAATGGTTAATAACTCCCATTATTGGGCCTCTGAAAACTCACAAGATCTATATGAATGACTTTTCTACAGTCCCGAGATCACTGTTCGGTGTGGCATTAGTCAAAACTTCATTATTGGTCCGTACTTTTTTCTTGAAAAAGTTCAGACTGTCACTGTCAACACAGATCGTTACTTACAGATGCTCTGTGATTTTTTTGCTAGAATTGGGAAGATGAAGTATCAACTTGAATACTGCATGTTTTCAACAAGATGGCTCGACTTGCCATACATCAAAAGCAACAATGAGTTTTTTAAGAGAAACATTCCCTGACCGTCTGTTTTCATTGCGAGGAGATGTGGAATAGCCTCCTCGATTACCAGATCTGTAACCATGTCATGTCTGAAAACACAGGTATACGAGTACAAAAACTAACCACGTACACTCGAATTGAGACAATAACCCATGACTTTCAAGCAGTTCCACGTCAAATGCTTCAGAGGAGTATGCAGAACTGTTCACAATGTCTGCAGGAGTGTTTTGACAAAAATGGTCAGCACTTGACTGATGTGATTTTGCGTACGTAATTAATATTTGTTTTCATTATTTTGACTGGTTTTGAAATGGCAACATCTAAACTACCTACGAATGAAATTCGTCAGGCCTTGAATTAATTAAATAAATGTAAGCTTTCTTATCCCATTAAAACTGAAAAATCTTTATCGAACTCTTAGTTTGTTAAATATTGCTGTTAAACTTTTTCACTCCTATTTGACAGGTTGCAAACAGTCGGTCCAACTGAACAACATTTTATATGACCTTATTCTAACTTAACTTGGTTTACCGCAGGGTTAAATTCTTGGTCCGCTTTAGTTTTTTTTTTATGTTAATGATTTACCGTCTCTAGTCGGATGCTTTCATACACAAATGTATGCCGTCGATGCGACATTCAGTTGTATTCAAGTTATCCTCTTGGCCTTATAGAACATGCTTTTTATTGTATAAACGAATATCTCGAGCAAATAGCCTTGTATTGAACCAAGAACAACAGTTTTCGTCGTTATATCGAAACAACTTGTAAATGTATTTTATTTTCCCTCTGTGATTTTACAAGACAAAACTGTCAATTACCTAGTCAATAGTTTAAAAAAGAATAAATCGCTCAAACCACTTAAGAGCTATTAGCTTTTGAGGACAGTTATAATACAATGCGTCTTAGGCACCAGTTATAGCTATCATTGTAATCGATCCGGAAAAATGTTTGAATCGATATTTGAAGTTGTTTCCCTTTGAGTAGAAATGAAAATTATATACCGATCGGTCGGAAATCACACAAAGAATTTTTTTTTGAGAAAAAAAAGTTTAGTTGTGTAAGACGGCCAGACAATTAAAATAAAACAAGATCTTTTCGTTTCAAACGATGGACAAGAACTGAGCTTTTATTTTTCTTAAAGATAACATTGTCAAGCTTAACTAGCGTTGCATGTGCATGATACGATTACTTGAATAAAGTACATTAAAGGGTATACGGTAATATTTAGAAAATACACTAAGCCTAATTAGAATATATATTTATACATAATGAGAAACATATTTTGAGTTGAATCATACGATACATTAATACATTAAAACATTAATACATATACGATAAATAAATAAAAGGTGTTATAGTATAACTTTTAACGAAAGTAACACTTCGGTTACATAAAATAAAGCCTACATCTCGGCCATTCCTGACATTAAATCGACTCGATTTTGGTATATTTTATTAGTATTTTCAGAAGCAGAATGTTTTTTTTGGATTTTGCATTTAAACAGTGACAACAAATTAAACAGACGAAATTAATTTAAACGAAACTGAACAATTCAAACAAAAATACATTTTTTTTTTTTTATATAGGTACATATGTATATAAAAGTTTTCTTTTAAATTTCTAGTATTTTAATCGGTTACCTCATACAGCTTCATATTTTCAGGGCTGCATATACCTTCGTATCGAAGTCGAGAGACTTGTAAATTTGGTGGATCTTTAATACAATATCTATCATTTGGCAAAACTTCGTGCACAACGTAAGGCCCTTTGTACTTTGGCAATAATTTTTTGTTTATGCCTGCAGTGGTCACAATGTTCTTAACAACAACATAATCGCCTACCTTATAACGATGTGGCTTTTTATGATTTTTGTCATACTGAATTTTATTCATCTCTTGACTTCGAGTGATTTTCAAACTTGCGTTTTCTCTCTCTTCAGACAAATTTATCGGATCTCTCTGAAAGACTTGCGACTCAAGGTACTCGCGGACTTTATCGTAAGCTTCTCCTTTCTGCAAAACGCCAAACAGTAAGATACTTGGGCTAGTTCCTGTGCTTTTATTAATGGTGTTATTTATAGAAAATTCGATTTTATTCAAGTGCGTTGACCATTCACCCGGCTCTACTTCGGTTTCTTTTGAAAGCATAGCAGTCAAAAGCCGGTTGACTCTTTCAACCTGCCCGTTCGATTGGGGAGAATGAGTAGCAACTTTAATGTGGATTACACCAAAATCTCGGCAAAACAAGGAGAACTCTTCAGATGTAAAGCATGACCCTCTATCTGAAACTAATCTTTTTGGGCGACTGTAAATTGAGTAATAGTTTTGCAGACATTGTATGACTTCCTTAGTACTCGTAGTTTTTACCGAATAAAGTTTCGTGAATTTCGTAAATCCATCGACTACAAGAAAGATGTGTTTCTTTAAATTTTTAACACCAGCTGGAAGCGGCCCATAATGGTCTACGTGGATTGTTTCAAAGGGTTTATTTCCCTTAGGAATATTATGTAGTTCACCTTCTTTTTTCCCAGAAGGAACCGAAAAATAAATGCATTTTAAGCAAGATTTTATATAATTCTTGATTTTATCTTTCATGGATGGAAACCAATAAGTTTTCTTAAGATATTCAAACACTTTATCGGCACCCACATGACAAAGACCATCATGATGACTTTGAATTATGACCTTTTCCATTTGCTTTGGAACGTAAAACGCAACATAATCTTTACATTTTCGGTATATGAGACCATTTATCATTTCGTAGAACGGATGTTGTTTATGTTCTAGAGTTTTGACTATGTCTTGAATTACCATGTCTTCGTTTTGAGCGCAAGCAAGAGCGTATTCAAAGGTATCAGGTTGAATCAAAAGGATGTTATGGCACCTGCTCAAAGCGTCGACATGATTCATTCGACTAGAATCTCGGTGCTCGACTAAATAGTCATATTCTTGGAGCTCCAGTGCCCATCTAGATATACGAGGATTGATCATTTTCTTACTTAAAGTGAGAGTTAAAGACTGACAGTCTGTTACTATCTTGAAGTTTATACCCATTAAATAGATTCGAAATCTTCTCAAAGCGTATATTATCGCGAGAGTCTCGAGTTCGAAAGAATGATATCTTGACTCTGCAGGTGTAGCTCTTTTGGAGAAAAAGAAAATGGGATGAAACTTCTTATCCTGTTGTTTCTGCACTAAAACTGCACCAAAGCCTAATGCACTGGCGTCACAGTGGAGTTCGGTTTCTGCCTTTGGAGAATAAATGCACAAAACTGGTGCTTCGAGCAGTTTACGCTTTAAAATTTCAAAGGTATCTATCTCTTTCTCGCCAAATTGAAATTTTATATTTTGCTTTAAAAGGTCGTAGAGTGGTTTCGATATCACTGAAAAGTTTTGAATAAATTTCCTAAAGTAGGAACATAAACCTAAAAATGAGTGAAGCTCCTTGATGTTTTTCGGAGTGGGGAAATTTTGTAGAGCAGCTAAGCCACTTGAATTAGGTTTTATTCCATTTGCACTCACTTCATAACCTAGATAGGTGATTGTTTCCGTCATAAAAAGGCATTTGTCGTACCTCAATTCAAGGTTAAATTCTGAAATGAGTTTAGCTACTTGTTCAAGGATAGCAAAATGCTCCTCTTTGGTTTCAGTGGCGACAAGTAAATCGTCAATATAAACTAGTAATTTACCTTCGGATATCAAACTTTTAAAGATGGAATTAATGTAGCGCTGAAAAGTAGCCGGCGCGTTTTTTAGGCCAAATGGCATATAAAGGTATTCAAATTGCCCCAGGGGCGTAACGAACGATGTAAGCTTAACCGACTCATCTGCCATTTTAACATGGTGAAACCCGTTCTTAAGGTCCAATAACGAAAAGTACCTTTTATTCCTTAACCTATCTAAATTATCCTCGATCAATGGAAGAGGGTAATTATCCTTTTGCGTCACACGGTTTAACTGTCTATAATCAATACATAGTCTATAATTGTCATTTTTTTTCTTAGTTAAAACAATGGGTGACGCAAATGGAGAATTACTCTCTCGAATTATTTTTCTTTCCAAAAGATCATCCAAAATTTTTCTCAACTCGATAGTATGCATATAAGGTAACCGTCGTGGTGCACAATTAAAAGTTGAATTAACGTTTGAAAGATTGATTTTCATTTCATAGGGAACATTGGAACGAGGAATATTTTTGTCTGAATTAATTTGTTTCATAATATTGAAAACTTTTTGTTTTTCGTCGTAAGTTAAGTTATTATTTATTATAAGATTAAATTCATTTTTATCATAACAAGTATCTATATTTAAAATATCTCTCGCGAAAGTTTCGTCACTAAGATCGGTGCTGTCATTTTTGCTTTTGAAAATACTATCACAATTATTTTCATCTAAATAATTTTCATTAAAATTTCCATAAAAATTTTCGTAATTTGTAGTAAAATCGTTATTAGTTTTATCACTTAAATAGGTATCATAATTTTTAAATTTCTGTTTATCATAATTTTTAGCATAATTAATTGATCTAATTTTAGATTGGTTATCATAAGAATCATAACATAATTTTATTTTACTTGTTTGCAAAAAATCTCTGCCGAGGACAACAGAGCTTGTCATTGTTTTATTTTTTACAACATGCAACATGCAACTTAAAGGACTATCACTTACATAAATTATACATCTAACTTGTCCAAGAATTGTCATTTTTGCTTCGTTTATTCCAAAATATTGAACGTCATCTTTTAGTGGCAGGATTACGAAAGGTGGTATAAATCGTTCCTGAACGAAGCTAATTGGGCTTCCGGTGTCTACCATAGTACGAGCTTGAAATTCAAAGACAACATTAGTCAAATTGTTTAAAAATCTATACCTAACATGCAGAGTAAAATCGTCATTAAATAATTTCTGCATTACTTCGTCATGATCACCGATAGCTTGAGGTTCTGCATTATTTTCAGGCTGTTGTACCAAAAGAACTGCTGACTCCTGCTGATTTGTTGTTGGATTAACAGGTAACTTGGTGATCTTACAAGCGGGTGCCAAATGCCCTTGTTTCCCACACTTGAAGCAGCTTCCCCTTTCCCTTCGTGGCTTTGGACAAGCACTTGCAATGTGTCCAGATTCATTGCAATTAAAGCACTTGTCTTTCACAAAATGCCTTGAAATTGTTGGTGATGACGATGTCGTTGCCGCAAGAGAAGTTGTGTTTTCTGGTGTGTAAGACTTCAATTTCTGGTATTTCTTAAGCATTTGCTTTAATTCGTCTATGTTATTTGCAGACAAAAGAAGTTGTTTGTTGCAAAACGCATCAGGTATGCCTTTTATGATATAATGTATCAAATCTTCTTCTTCAACGTCGGCATGGAAAGCAATCTCTTGCATGGCCAGTGTGTATTGGTGGATAGTTTCATCTCTCTTCTTCCTTCGGTTTCTAAGGGTATCATGAACATCGGCTGACGTCACTGCTCGATGGAACTCTTGAAGCAGGCCAGACTTAAGCTCCATCCAATTTAAACAACGTGACGAGCGAAGAAACAATTTGGCGGTGCCTTTAAGACTTCGTCGGGCATAAATATATGTTTGTTGCTCATCCCACCTGTGTAAAGTTTTTGCCTCTTCAAAGCTACGCACCCATTGCTTTACTGAAAAATTATCGTCTCCAGAGAAGTAAGGCACTGAGTCTTCAACGTCTTTGTATGACAATGAACATGTGGTACTAACATTTGTTTGACACAGCGCTGCGAGTTGTTCCTGAAGTTTTAAAATTTCCTGTTGCTTTTTAATTTTTTCGGCAAGCGTATTAATCTGAAGTTGAAGGTCATCGCCTTGATCGTCACTGGATGACTCCTCATTTGGATCTTCCGGAAAATGAATTAAAATTTGAGGTTCTTCTAGCTGGTCCAAATGGTCCTGCAACCTCATCTTTAACACCGATTTGTTTCCATCCGTGCTGAGATTAAAGCTGATTAATTTTTCTTTAAGAGAAGCAACAGTTGCCTCTTGTATAAAATTTTCTGCTCGAACTTTAGCCATTACTTTAGTTTTTAGTAATCACGCACGAAATTTTTATTTTTTTTTTTTTAATTTGAAACATGCAACATGAAACATAAAATGTACTTTAAACTTTGATTGTGTAAGGGAAAAAACGGGGTTAAATCGATCGCACTTCTGATATGTAAGACGGCCAGACAATTAAAATAAAACAAGATCTTTTCGTTTCAAACGATGGACAAGAACTGAGCTTTTATTTTTCTTAAAGATAACATTGTCAAGCTTAACTAGCGTTGCATGTGCATGATACGATTACTTGAATAAAGTACATTAAAGGGTATACGGTAATATTTAGAAAATACACTAAGCCTAATTAGAATATATATTTATACATAATGAGAAACATATTTTGAGTTGAATCATACGATACATTAATACATTAAAACATTAATACATATACGATAAATAAATAAAAGGTGTTATAGTATAACTTTTAACGAAAGTAACACTTCGGTTACATAAAATAAAGCCTACAGTTGCACATTTATTTTTCTCTAAAAATGTATTTTTCTATTTTCCGGACGGAAATTCATTTTCCTGAACAGCTGATACTTTTATGTTCAAAAGTGAAACGAATCGTTCCACTGATTTGTGTTCCAATTTCACACAATTCCAATGACAGATTTCTGTCAGTAAAAATTTTTCGGTGGCTTTCAATCAGGAAAAATTTTTCAATGACAGAAATTTTTAATGATAGCTATAAATGACCTGCCAAAAAAATTCCAATGTTTGTTTTCAATGATGAAAACCAATGATAGCTATAACTGGCGCCTTAATGTACATATATAAGAATATCATGAATAAATAGAAAATAAATAAAATAAAAAAATACAAAAATTGACATACAGGCTAATTTTATATTATAAGAAACTAGCTGACCCGGCCATGCGTTGCTGTGGCTAACGTTTTTAGTCATATAACATTGTTGTAAACTATTTAAGGGGAAGGGTAGGAGAAGATTAGACATGTGCACCACCATGCTTTTTTAAATAGACGCCATTTGTTAAAAAAAACATGGCAATCTTCATGACTCATTTTCTACTACCGTTACCCCTTATAAAAATGAAATTATTATTTACGAACGAAGACGGAAACGTTAAAGCCGGTATACGAATTTACTGGTTTGGGATTCGAAGGGAAGGACTTTGAACACAACTGATCAAAATGTTCGTACAGTTGATGTTAAGCAAAAATCAATACAAAAGAATTAAATTTAAAATACATCATTATTTTTATTCAAGTTTGTAACAAATGAGTATATTACAAAGATTTTAGTAAATAACATGTGACATATAAACTTATAAATGAGGTTGGTAGGGCGGATTGTTTAAAATTTTCTAACAACAATATTTATATTTTTGAATTATAAATACATACTTTTAATTTCAATTTAATTTAGCACTAATCGGTGCACAATATTTTTGGTTACCCTGTCTTTCGCTAACACATAGCTGCCCATAAGAAAAACATGGATTTTCAAAATGCAAACCAGAAATGGATATTGTTTGGCCTTGAGATTTATTTATATTAAGATAAGAGTTTTGAACAACGAAGCACTAATAATTACAAAAAAGGAATAGTTTCACTGTATTATATGTTAGCTATCCTATCTTTTAAGTTGGATCAAACTGCATAAGGTGTACAAATTTGATTTAAATCAGTTTAGTAGTTTAGGAGTCCATCGCGGAAAACCACTTGACAAGTAATTTATAAACAGTGTTGGAAAAAATAATAGAAACAAACAATTTTAACTGTTATTCTAACGTAAAGGTGAGTTTTTTATTTATGCAAATAGTCTTTTTGAGTTTGTTTATTAGTTTGTCAGATAATTTCTTCGCGTTTTGATACACTATTGGTAAGAATATCCAAGAAGAAACCATTTCTTTTTTCAAGAGAACTCAAAAATTAATTAAATGGTCAGTGACAGCTAGAATAATAAGAATCCGACTAATAGAAGCAAGTCTTCCTGGTAAAAGTTCAAGAAAAGTGCCATGTTTGAACAAGAATAATATCATGCAAAAGCTTGCTTCTGCAAATAAACACCTGCATCGTTCTTATTGGAATAACGTTTTGTTGGGTCGGATGAAACGAAGATCAATTTGTTTGGTTTCGATAGAAAAATGTATGTGAGAAGGCCAAAGAACAAAGAATTTAACTCAAAATATACAAAGAAGATGTAGTACCCGTGGCATTATGGTTAGTGCGTTGGACTGGGGGAGAGTACGATAATTTTGGTGATAAAGTTTAATGACGGATTTGTATAGAACAGTTAAAAACAAGCATTTTTTACTACTGGAGGGGGGGCCTATCTCCCCCCGTTTAGGCGGTAGGGGCAGTTTAAAAAAATATGTACATTAAATGGAAAAAAAATAATTAAAATATAGAGGTAATACTTATAATTAAGTATTATACCTTTTTTTAAAGCCAACACTTTTGTCTATTAGCTCGTTTTTAAATCAAGTCAAAACTATGCATAGTTTTTGAAAAAAATTGTTTTAAAGTCAAAATTTTTGCAAAAAAAAGTTAAAAAAAAGGTTTAAAGTGTAATTTTTCAAAACTTTCAGATTATCTACTATTTTTTTTTTATAATTCATTGCTCTTATTTGTTTTTGATCAAAAACTGAAAACTAGATGACTTGATGTCTTCTCGTTCTTGAGAAAATTGAAAATTACCAAAACAAAATATTTAAATTAAATTACTTTTTCCTTGCTTAAGTATTAACGTAGTCGTATTTTGATAGTAATAATCGATAAGATATACCTAGGTTAAATTAATTTTTCTTAAATCCAGCTTATTTAAATGCAAAAGAAACTTTGCATGCACCCCATCTAGCACCCACCACACCTTGCACCCTCCCCACCTTGCACGCACTCCACCCCAAATCCTATAGTGTGGCCAAGCAGGGGGGTTGCAGGGGGCAGCAAGCCCCCCCCCCCTTACAGATGCCACTGTTGCATACACCCAAACTCTCGCACACCTTACTGTTGCATACACCCAAACACGCATTACGCATACGCAAATACCATTATTACTATCAAAATAAGACCACTCAAGCAAAAAAAAAATAATTAAATTAAAATAGTAGTTGTGGTTACTTTCAATTTTCTCAAAAACTAAAAGACATAAAATCATCTAGTTTTCAGTTTTTAATCAAAAACAAATAAATAAATAAATAAATAATAAATTCTGAAATAAAAACAATGGTAGATAATCTTGAAGAATTGAAAAAGTTACACTTTAAACCTTTTTTTAACTTTTTTTACTCAAATTTTGAGTTTAAAACTAAATTTTTATTTTCAATTTTCTCAAAAAATAAAATACATAAATTCATCTAGTTTTCAGTTTTTGATAAAAAACGAATAAGAGAAATAAATTCTGAAATAAAAACAATGGTAGATAATCTTGAAGTATTGAAAAAGTTACACTTTAAACCTTTTTTTAACTTTTTTTACTCAAATTTTGAGTTTAAAATTAAATTTTTATTTTCAATTTTCTCAAAAACTAAAAGACATAAAATCATTTAGTTTTCAGTTTGTGATCAAAAACAAATAAGAGCAATAAATTCTGAAATAAAAACAATGGTAGATAATCTTGAAGTATTGAAAAAGTTACACTTTAAACCTTTTTTAACTTTTTTTACTCAAATTTTGAGTTTAAAATTAAATTTTTCAAAAACTACGCATAGTTTTGACTTGATTTAAAAACTGGCTAATAGAACAGAATGTTGGCTTTAAAAAAATGTATATAACTAAATTGTAAGTATCACCGTTATTTTTTAATTATTTTTTTCCATTTTAAATAATAACTTTTTTAAATTGCCCCTCCCGCCTAAACGGGGGGAGATAGACCCCCCCTCCCATAGTAAAAAATGCTTGTATTAAGACCCTCTACCAAAAACCGTTATTATATCTTGGCGCCAAAGTTATCGTACTCGTGCCTTGGACTGTCATGCGAGAGGGCTTGGGCTCGATCTCTGCCTATGCCATCTAAAGTTTTTTCACGGGTACTGCCTCTTGAGAGGAATTGACAAATTCTTCTTCACATGTCTTGTCATGAAAAGTGCTTTCTCAAATTAGCCGTTCGGATTCGGCTTATAACTGTAGTTCTCCTCCATCCCTGGCAAACGTTACTCGCACACAGGGATGGTTGAGAGTTGTAAGTCACTAGGCCCTAGTTCTCGACGGACTGTTGCGCCACCCAATTTATTTTATTTATAAAAGAAGACAGTGAAACACGGTGATGGGAATATAATGATTTGGGGGTGCTTTTCAGCCTCTGATGTACATAGGTCCAACATTTTGGATCAAAGATAAGATGTGCGCTATATATTATGTCCACGTCTTATATTTATAATTAGTCATGCTCCCTTACTGACTGAAGAGGATATGCCAATTAAATGGGAGTTCATGCAGGATAATGACCCGAAGCACTCCTACAAATTGCCTAAAAAATAGTTCCAACAAAACAAAATCAATGTTATAGAATGGCTATTAAAATAACCCCAACCTTAACCCAATTGAGCACCTTTGGCGTATCCTTAAGCGAAGGATCGGAGATATCAAAGTCAAAAATAAAGACGAATCAAAAATTCAAAGAGAAACATACCCGTGGAGATATGTGCCAAATTGGTGAATTCGATCTGGCGAATATTGGAAGCAGTAATTAAAAATGAGTAGTACCCGTGGTACTTAATTGGTGCTTTCTCAAATTAGCCGTTTGGATTCGGCTTTAAACTGTAGGTCCCCTCCATCCCTGACAACAGTACTCGCACACAGGAATGGTTGAGAGTTGTAAGTCACTAGGCCCTAGTTCCCGATGGACTGTTGCGCCACCCAATTTATTTTATTTATAAAAGAAGGCAGTGAAACACGGTGATGGGAATATAATGATTTGGGGGTGCTTTTATTAATTTATTTTTTTTTTAATTAAAAATGAGGGTGCTTCTACAAAATACTAAAAGAATTTGAAATACTTTTACTGTTAAGTTACCTTCTCGCTTCAAGAAGAGTACATATTGTTTCTATTATTTTTTCAAGTATGAAACAACATAATAATCATTAATTATCATTATTATATTAAAATCAAAATAGTTGCATTTTAGCAATTTAAAATTATTAAAAATCTATCTGTGTAGTTTTTAAGTTCTATCTCTTCACAAATACCTTTTTATGTGTTAAAAAGAATGAAGACGAAGCATGTTGATATATTGATTGATATATTAATATTTAAAAATATACAATTTACTGTTTGAACAAAAAAAAAAAAGACAAATTCATTTTTTGGCCTCAATATCATGAGACTTTAAAACTATGTTAACTTCGGAGTAGTTTTAATTTCTAAGCAATGACGTTGTTAAAAAATAAAGTACAATCCAAAAAAAAAAAATATAAAATTGACAATTTGAAAAAACACCCAGTTCGATATTTTTTCTTCCATGAAACCAATATTTGCCCTATTAATCAAGTTGAAAAGTAAACAAATTATAAAAGAAATCTTCAACCACTAAAGCCGCTCATTAGTTAAAGTGCTCGTAAGGTTGTTCAAAATAATGAATCATTTAACTTTGAAAATAAAAATCCTATTACATTTTTTATAATTGAAGATCTACTTTTTCAACATTCATAATAATTTCCACCATCAATTTCTCACAAACCTGCACCTCTCTATGCCTATCTACCTTTCACCTTGACAAAAAAAAAGAAAAAAGTTTTTCTTTTCAATGAAGAAAAATAAAAAAATAAACGTTAAATGAAATCCTTATTTTAAGTTTCCTTCAGAAAGAAAAGTAAAAAAAATTATAACTGCATAAACTTTTTCTTACTTCAGGGACACCACCTCTCTCCTCTTTCTATACTTTGGTATCTTTATTAAACCATAAACACAAAGCAACATAAAATAAAATCTTTCTTATACAAATTATTTTAAAAAATTGCTTGGCCATTGAAATAAATCATAAGTGTCCTTTTACTTAATTATAATTCGTCCTATCCGTTTTTGATGTTTCTATCTCTCAGGTTGTTAAGTTTAGAAAATAAAAAAAAAAATATTAACTGCTGCTCATCTTTTTTTTAAAGGAAATATTACTTGAAGTAATTGTTTAAATTAATTATCTCTTAGACAAAGCAAAATATAAATATAATGAATAAGCAACAACGACACACAAGGAAAAACACATTTATCTTACTACACAAAGGACATTTGAGAGTAGACGAGAAATTTGAAGCTACTTTTTGAATGTTGAACCTGAAACCAAGCTTTTAGCCCTCCGGACTCTAAATACTCTGCCATACACACAAAAATTCAATTTATCTCACATACCATCAGTGGCATGATGATGGCATGACTCCTTGAAGCAAAATAACTCTCAAAATCTTCTACCTCTTCCTTTTTTACCTCACAGGTAAGACTCATCTCATCAAAAAAACACCCTCTATACTCCTCCTCACATCATGCAAACACATCATGCAAACAATATGACGACAACGCCAACGAGACGCATTCTTTTGGAATAAACATTTTTATGCATAAAATAAATAGCGCTACTGGGCGATAAATTTAGTAGCTACATCAGCTAAACTGCGGACGCGGAGTCCTTCTTATTTTACATCCTGACAGGTGCAAGTATTTTCTATTATGCTGTGTTTGTTGTTTTTGATTTTTCCTTCTCGTTATATTATAAAGAGTAAGCGAAAACATTTTATATTATTTTTGTTTTCGTTTTTATATTCTCGGTTTTGTTCTTTATAATGGACCGCGATGATGAGGATGACGATGGCTATGGCTATGGCGATGATGATGACGGCGAAGACGACGACACGTCAAGGATAAAAAAGAAATTATCCTTTGCTACTGGCATATTACTGGCAACAATTACATAGAACTCCACCTGAGATATATTTCCATACTTAAAACAAGAAGATATTTTATGATCTTTTTTATTTTGTGTTTAACTTTTCCATCATACAAAATTTATGTCCTATTATTCATACCTCTGATTTTAGGGTGACCATTTTTGGATTGTTTGTATAATGGGAAATTTGAGATTTATTTTTTATCTCAATTTTTCAGCAGCTATAAAATTATATAATCCAATAAGCTTGGTTTAAATATGAAGTTAAAATTTTGACCGATTTTTAAATTCGTAGATGGTGATACTTGTCTAGTTTTTTAAGACTGTGAACTTATATTTGAAAGTTCGCAGTTGAGGATATAAAATCCAGTCAAAGTGGACATTTCATATCTGAAAAATTCATTTATCGATGAAAATTATACTATATTGAAGACACCATAAAAATTGCCCAAAAATTCCAAGAGAACATTCAAAATTATTAAGGTTTTTTGTCAAATTTTTCCAATTTAGGTGTTAACTTTTGAATGCTACAATAAAGTTTTTCAGCTAGATTTTGAAGGTGTACTCCAAAATAACTCCAATAACTTTGTTTATATGAGCAAGCGTTTTGAAATAATGTCAACTGTCAAAAATATGGATTTTTCGCATATTGTGCCTTAACGGTATTTTCTATCTAAGAGCAATTAACTACTTCTACTAACTGTAGTTTTATTATTTTATTATTTTTCTTAAGTTTAACATTTTTCTTCAAAAAATGGGAAATGTTAAAAAAATCTATTTGTTTCATCCTAACTTTTAAATGGAGTTTTATATCTTGTTAGTGAACTATGTTACTGTCTATAAATGAGGGTTAGACTTTTTTTTACAAACAAGCAACGCAGAAAAAAGTATGGCGATCAGAAATTTCGAATTTCGAAATTTCGAAAACTTTGTTTTTTTTTCGCATACAACTTCTAAATTCCCTTCTCTTCATTTTATCGAAACAGTTGTTTAAGAACATATTTATTTCTACAAATCTATGTTCTTTGTTTTCGTTATTTGTTTGTTTGTTTTCGTGTTTATCAAATTTGGTCAAATATCCAATTTCTTATATTTTTTAAATGACGAAAATTTCGACATGAAATTAATATGTGTTAATTAGTTTAACCAATTTTTTTTTTTAAAACAAATAAAATATCTGTTTCATGCCATTAACACCCTAAAAAAAACCTAAATTTCAATTTTTGAATGTTCCATATTTTTACTATTTGACCTTTAGTTTGAGCACGAAGTTTCGATGGTTTAATTTTAGTACTTACAAACATAGTACTTAAAAACATAGATTTTTAAACCTGAGCGATGAAGACTTAAATAATAAAATAAATTAAAAAAACTTAAATAACTTTATGCGCGAACTTGGAATTTTTGAGAGCTTTAAAGTTTCTTAGCAATGATGTTCTAAAAATCTATACTAATTTCCATTAATTTTGGAATTATTACGAATTAAAGTATTTATTTCAACTGAGCTATTCCAGCAAGATTGTGTTGTGTTTGTTATGTTTAAACTTATTCAAAAATAAGTATATATTTTAAAATAATTTATACTAAAATCAATTCTAAGTCTAAAATTTTAATGTTAAAAAATGGGCTAAAATAAAAGGAGGAGGCTGGAATGTGACCCCTGTGATAACTTACTATCCTCTGCCCGTTTGGCGATATGTCTTAAGGTTCAACAAAATATTAATAACAACATTTTGTGGTAATGAACAAATTTGAATTCAGTATCTTTTTTTGTTCTCATAATACTTGAGTCAAAAACCAATACGTATCAGTGTTTTGCTGTTTTTTAGGTTTTCGTGTCTTTTAAAAAAGTTGTGACTTGAAGTTTTGTAAAAGAAATTTACTAAAAAATAGCACCAATATTTTTCATATGATAAAAGAAGTCTGATTTCAATATTTGAAAACAAATTTTTAACAATTTTTGTAGCATTTGTTGAAAGTTTTTATTTCTTTTATAAAAAAAATCAGATAAAATTTTTCTAAGACCATTATCTGAGCTCAACAAAATTTATCACAGAATGAAATCATTATAAAGTCAATAACTTCATTTATTCACGTGATATCGAGAATCGAACATCATTTTTTTTTACTAATTTTGTATAGTATTTTTGCAGATTTTAATTTGTATGAAAAAATTGACTTTTGGATTTTATAAACATTTTACTAAATGTCAGAAACAACATTTTGTATAAGATGAAATTGGTTTGAAGCCGTTATATTTAATTTTTTGAAAGATATTTGTGTCGAAAATCAATCTTTACCAACTTTTAGTATTGTTTTTCAAGGTTTTTATTTTTTTGTAAAAAAAACTATCAATTCGATTTTTCTCAAAATTCTACCACATTTCAAAAACGTTATTCTTCGTTGCATTAAATTATTCTGGAGGTAAAATCATTTTTTCTTCGTAAAACATTCGAGGAGACAATTATTTTGTTCAGTTTGTTTGATTTATAAAAGAAACTGTTAGTTGATTTTTTTTTCAAAACTTGATTGGTTTGCTATCACGTCACATTATGTAATATAAAATTTAATTCAAGTCGCTAACGTTATTGGTTTTGTGAGATATTTTGGGTTTACCAAAATTTTCACTTTTTTTTTTAATTGCTATGGAAAAAAAAATCCTTTCAATTCCTAGGGACCTTGAACCGTCGAGAAACGTTCGACAAATCGGACCGATTAGTTGAAGTTAAAAAATTAAAAAAAAAAGTACGTATACGCCTAAATGTACCCTATTCATTTTTTTCCTTACATGATCACCATTAAAAGTTTACACAGATCCATGGAAAATATTGGTATTGTTCCTTCATTAAATCAACATTGGAAGCATCTACATAGGGACATATTTTTTTTTACATACACAAATGTGTTTATATTTATAATATTTGAATTTTTAAAAATATAATCTTAGAAGAAAACTGTTTGTTTTCTGATAGAGAAACAATAAGACTATATTTGTTACCTTAAACGCGTACAAATAGAAAGTACCGTTAAAGTACAATATGCCAGAAATCGATTATTTCGAAATTTGATATTTTTTGAAACCGCTGTTATTGTTTTAATTTAGAAAAATTTAACTGACAATTTTGTATCAGTATTTGACAGTTAAAATAAAGAAGAATAGTAATTCCTTAGACTTTAGTAAAAGTTTTCGAGATTTTTTTTCTTATTGGTAATTTGGTAATTTTTGATTCTGAATCAAAAGTATTAAAATTTTAATTTACTTCCTCGGAATGTATACAATTAAATATCGTACAAAACATTATTTTGACTACTGCAGATTGATACTGACTACAGCTTATTTTTTCCTTCTTAATGCATTCAACAACTGTTATGAACAAAAGAATTAAATTAAATAAGTTCTCATTTCTGACAAATTGTTTAAGATTTTGCTACATGTTTATAACAACTTACAAAAGTTGTCTGCACTAAAAAATGTTTTCTTTACAGATTTTCCTTGCGACTATGAATTTTAAGGATTAACTAAGTGACGAGTGATTTTTATTTGTAGACACTTAAAAACTGATTTTTTCTAAAGTAGCAGATTTTGCGTGTAATAATGCTGATAGTTACTTAATTTAATAACATTTAAATTTACGAGTATGTAGCTCAAAAACGATATAGTTTTAACGAACATAAATCTTCTCAAAGTTTTAATTTAAAAAACAACAACAGGACTCAGGTTTTCAATTAAAGTTCAATTTTCCTAGTTACATAAGAGCTACTTTTAAAAACGAGTTTTACTCTCTTCAAATAAATAAATTAAATAAATACTGAAAATAATATTTGTATTGTTGAAAAATTACTAAATCTTTATTAAATTCACTACAATTTGAATAAAAGTCAATGGAAAATTTAAAGAAATTTAAAACAGATGGTCACCCTCATTAAATTCCACTTCACCTCAGCTGGCTCCTGATACGTTGAATAACTAAAAAGTTTTCTTAAAAACATATTTAATACGAAGGATTTTCTTATAAAATGAAAGGATATAGTAATAAATCCAACATTTCTGCACCATAATTATGGCAGGTTACCCATCACACCTATACAAACAACAAAGACGTTAACTAAGAAAGAACCACGAGGTAGGGTACTTACTTACCATATAACGTTAGGTTGTGAATAAGTGTAGTTGTTCTCTATATAATTTCACATTAAGCACTGTGCGTAAAATGATGATGAGTTTCATAAAAGTAGCTATTTCTCTCATCTGGAAAACAGCATAAGCCATAGACTGACTGCGTCTTTGTTTTAGTCCTTACAAAAACAAAAAAGGATATCTATATACAAAGTTTCATTATACTACATTACAAGAGATGTAAACATATTGTAGGTGTAAACGTAAACGTAGATATAGACGCACGAGTTTATTAAAGTCGTATATACTCGTATACTGTGCATGTGTAAGAAAAGGATAACTAATGTGGTTTTAATGACAAAAACCTTATATAATTAACTTCTTGAAACACAATTTTGTGAAAGGTATTTTTCATCAAGGTGTCACATATGTACATAAGTATATAACTCTCGTATGTTATATGAGTTTTTCAGAATCTTCATTATCTGTAATTTTCTGACACTCATTTTTTTTCGTCGTCCTTATAGTTTGGGTTGATGATGATACTTACTCTGTCTCTTAATTAGATGAGCAAAGGTGTCACTATAAATATTGTCAGGTTATCAGTGACATAAAGAAAGTCTTATATGAGCTTTTTTTTTTTTAGATGTGATGATGATGATATGACAAGATGAAGATGATGCTAACTAACTTTATAAATAAAATAAAAGTATAGGTACTCGTAGATAACGAGTACCAAAATATCAAGAAGCACTACTTAAGTGGAAAAAACTTTGTAAATTAGTTTGTAAAACTAAATCTTTCTTAAAGTAGTTAATTTGGATGATAATGAAATTTTAATTTATAGAGAATTAAAATTGGTGAAGAAAGGAATTTTTATTGTCTTCATTGTGAAGTTTTGAAAATTTTTACATTTTACCGAGAGTGTTTCAAAACTTCTAAAATTCATAAAGAATATAAGCAATTTTAGTTGTAACATATATTTTCACCTTAGATATGGCAAAGCACTTGAAATTCACAACTTCATAGTCCACAACTTCTTTTTGGAAATGTTAACAATTAAAAGTATTTGACTTTACGTTCCACATTTCTAGCAACTCCATGCCCCATCAAATGCTCATTTAATTTCTTTTTGTCTAGAAATGAAGCTATGACTCCTAAAAATGTGAAATAAATTGATCCCAATTTGATGCCCGAAGGGTTGTGAAGTTCCGCCTATTTTTAAGCGCCCAAAAGTAAAAATACAAATCTTATAAATAAGACAAACTTTCAGTTTTATTCTACACACTTAATATAGATTTTTTTAAAAGAAAAAATCTTTTAAGCTTTTGAACAGAGAAAGGGTATCGTAATCGTAGATTTACTTCAAACAATTCATTTAGAGTAAAGTTCAAGATTATCGAAAGATCAATGTTTCATTGTTGAATTTACAGAATTTATTTACATAAATATCTAAGAAAATTCAAAACTAAAGGGTGATTTTTTAAAAGCTATAGAAAACTTTAAAAAAAAACACATAACATTCAGAAAAATGCATGGAAGATTATTTCATGCAAATATTGACCTTGACTGCGCCTCAAATGGTCCATCCGCTTAGTCCAATTTTAGAATACTCTTTCCAACATTATGGCCGGTATCTCATGAATTAATGCTTCAATGTTGTCTTCCAATGTGTCAATTGAAGCGTGCTTGTCTGTATAGACATGAGCTTTAACATAGCCCCACAAAAAATAGTCTAAAGGCGTTAAATCGCACGATCTAGGTGGCCAAACGTGAATTAAAATGTTCACCGAACTCGCCTCTCAATAAGTCTATTTTGCGTGTGCTGTGTGGCATGTGGCACCGTCTTGTTGAAACCACATGTCATGCAAGTCAAGCTCTTGCATTTTGGGTAAAAAATAGTTGGTTATTATCTCACGGTAGCGCTCACCATTCACATTTACGTTAAGATTCGGTCCAATGATGCCACCAGCCCATAAACCGCACCAAACTGTGACTTTTTGTGCATTGGTAGCTCTTGCAATGCTTCTGGCTGATATTCACTCCAAAACCCATAAACCGCACCAAACTGTGACATTTTGTGCATTGGTAGCTCTTGCAATGCTTCTGGCTGATATTCACTCCAAAATCGACAATTCTGCTTATTTACGTAGCCATTGAGCCACAAATGAGCTTCGTCGCTCGCTGGAAGAAGCGCGCGATGAACTTTCTTAACAGAGCACGCATTTTGATAATAAAATTCAATAATTTGCAAGCGTTGTTCGTTTTTAACTGAAGATGTTTGACAGTGAAACAAAACACGAAACGTGCGTCAGCTGTTTAAGCCAGTGTTGCCAAAAAGATAATAGCTAAAAAATCACCCTTTATTAAGAAAATCAAACAAAAATTTCATACACCATGAAGTATTATGAGTCTTGAGTTCTCGAATAATGGATTTCACAATCCATGACTCTTGGAAGTGACGAAGAAGTGAGGCTAAAACCTTTATGGAGTGTTGGAGATTAAACGGTACTAACTGCAGCATTTCGGCTACAATTAGGCATACCGACCTCCTTCACGGTCTTCTTTTGATCCTCACTCAGAAGACCCATATTTATGTAGTCCTCAGTCTCCATAGAGGTCTGACTGTTGCCGACATTTGTAGAAGATTGAGTCGTGATCGGAAGGGGCGTAGGTACATAGCCACCCGGCCTACAGGAAGCTTTGTCACAAAACCTCTCATCTCTACAAACCATGGGTTTGACATGACCTTGATGCCAATCCCCATCGCTCGCTCAAAATACCTAAAAAACCACCAACTGCCATCGATCAGACGAGACTGTGCCATCAGCATCACAAGCACGACTTTGCGATTCGTGACGTATCAGAAAGTTTAGTGCTGCAGCAAGAATGCCCTTTTCCCGTTCAACGAGAGCGGCTTGGTCGGGTTCCCTTCCAGGATTCAATGCTTAACCAGAGGCCTCCAGGATTCTCGCATCTTGTCGGCTCTGTTTATAAAGGCTTTTTAAAGGTCTTACTTTTCTTTTGTTCGTACTGATAGAGAGAGAGAGGTGGACTCTCAGTAGTAAAGGCAAGGCCATTATTCACAACCCTGCTACTACTGAAATTATAGGTATCGCTACCTTCCTACTCTCGTAGCTACAACTGCCTTTTCTGTGTTGGTCGCTGCAGATACCGCAATAGGCTTTAACGCCAATCTACCACCCGGTCTTGAGGAGGTGTCAAAAATATCTTCTCTTCCTGTTTATTTAAAAAAAAAAATATAATTTTGTCCCACGAGTTGCAAAGAAAGGGAGGTCTGTCTGTACAGAGATTCGCACTATACAATATACATATAAAGCTATCTGGAAGTCGCCAAGTATCCGGATACTCTGTTAGCGATTGAGCTATTTTTGAATTGGGCCCCAGCCAGTCTGATTATCGACACGGGACGTGTAACACCAAATAATGATAGGATTCAATCGGAAGGAAGAGATTGAGTAAGGAGTCAGACGATGTTTTGAACATCATGCTGACGTATAGGGGATATGGTTGGGACAACAATTAAGCCATGTTACCTAGGTTAAGAAAGAACGCCGAAGAGAGGAGCGTTGGATAGCTTTTTCGTCATGACAACGTGTGAGGTAGAATGGGAGTAGAGAATATGGGACGTCCTTTGGTTTCACGATTCATCTAGAGAAAATTCTTGAGAATTATTAACCTTACTCAGCCTCTGCAACTCGAAAAGTTCGACGCTCAAGTAGAAGAAAACAAGTAGTTTTGTCTTAAAAATCTCTAGCGAATTCTATCAATTTTTCATTATACGCAAAAGTTGAATTTTTGACTAATCCCCTTGGTTTTGTATTATAAAGAAAGAATTATTGTCTTTGCTTCACGAAAATAGATTTTTCATCGATTTGTTTTGTCTCGAGCGAAAAAACGATTAGGTGTATCGAATTAATTTTCACTTCACTTGGAATATTTTTAATTTAAATATTTTCGTAGTAGAAAAAAAAATTATTATCGAGTTTTTGGGGTGAAATATTTGTTTTTGACTAGTGAAATGAAAATTGATAAGTAAACTTCTTAATGTGCAATCATCATTGTAAGAACTTGAATATGTAGATAAATCGAAACTTTTTTAAGCTTTATATGACTTCATTAAAATTTTACATCATACTGTTTACATCAATACACAATTTTGAAATATATTTACATTTGTTTATCTTCCGAAAATAATTGATTTCTATAAGACTCCATTGAAAATTTCAATCAATCCCTTACTAATATTCTTATCAGTAAGAAAATCCTCACAGATTCTGTTACGTTTGGAAATATTTTTTTTTTTTCGTTATCAAAATAAATGTCCACTCTTAAATTTGCCCAGGTATAACATCAAAGACCATAAATTACACCTTAGCAAAAATGGTGATAAAATCACACCTAATAAATAACACTGCGGGACAACCAAGAGTTCATTTTGGGGACAGCTAAAAAAGGATACAAAAATAAAGAACTGACAGTAACAACCCAATTTGTAGTATTTTTTATTTTTCTCATCACAGCAAAAGCCCTCCAGGACAAAAATCCGGACCATAAATTTACACAAAAAAGCTTAAGATATCGAATATTTCCAATCAAAAATCTCATGCCAATTCCAAAATTTCTACTTCTTCTTTTTCTTTTGTAGAAGAGAAAATGCTCCATTTACAGTCACCCACATTTGTTTGGTTGTATTTATCTCGAAAACAGTTTGTCATCTATTTGTTATTACAATACGAATACAGAACCCAAACAGGACATACATTCGTGTATACAAGACAAAATCTATAACCAGCATCAAACAATGACAGAAAAATCAATATTAAATCAATTCACTTTTATATTACTATATGTATAGTGTCCTAGGTCCAATGTCCTTAGAAGAGTGGGAAGGTAGGTATATGTATTATGTATATGAGAGTAAAGGAGGAGTACCATTGGCTATATGATTGCCACTCTTTGCGAAAATGGTTAGTGAAAAATTGAAAGTATGCTAAAAACTAATAATATTCCAAGTGAAGCGAAAAATTATTTGATCCACAAAATGTATATTTATAATAAGTAATCCAAATTTCACTAGAGATAAAACCAATTCTATCTTGTTGAGAACTAAGAAAACGATAAGTGAAAAAACACATTTAAAGCGAAATGAAAACTGAACACATTCCACATTAATTTATTTTCTGTTTCATACTTTTATCTTCTTTGTAAAAATGCTTAGTGAAAAGTTATGCATTGTAAAACATATTATTATTCCGAGTGAAGTGAAAAATATTTCGATCCACAAGTTTTTACTGATAAAGTTATAAGAATTTCACTAAAGGCAAAACAAATTCTATCTTCTTAAGACACCACGCAGCCGGTAAGTGAATTAAACACACATTCTATGTGAAATGAGCAATGAATACATTCCACATTACCAAAAATGCTTATTAAATTTTGTTTTGATTGCAAATATCAACTGATTGAAAAATACATAGGATTTTTGCGATACATTTATTTTTTGCAAATGGCGAATTTCTAAATTAAAAATTCCAAAATGTACCTACAAAATAATTACACAATGTAAAAGTGTAATTGTAAATGTCAAAGATGCATTCCATATTTCAATTCAATCGGTTGAAAATTGCCCGAGTTATGAGTCCGGAAAACTTAAAAAAGGCAGTATTGACGAAAACGCATTTGAAGTTTAGAATAGTAGAAAATAATGAGTTACTGCGCAATACCTTTAATTCAAAAAATTTAAAACCGATTACAAAAAAGTTTTTCTCGGGTTTTGAGATCCTAGGGAACAATTTAAATTAAGTTATGCGAGTTACCCTAGCGACTAAACCAATCCTATCTTTTTAAGACACCACGAGGCAGATAAGTCACAAAACACATTACACATGAAATGAAAAATGAACGTTTAATTTTTTTTTGAAAAAAAAACACTTAAAGAAAATGTATATGTTTTAAAAATTTATAACATTCCAGGTGAAGTGAAAAATAATTCGATCCACAAAATTAATATTTGTTAAGTTAATTAAGTTTCACTAGAGACAAAAAAGTCGGCAAAGTCACAAGTAACACAACAACTTTGTTCTTGAAATGTCCATTGTTTTTAAAAAAAATACCGTGAACACGAAATACAAATTTCAAACGATTCACAATAACTCTAGTTGATCCAATGAAAAGCGGAATTTCTTATGGAAAGCATAATTATGTTCCACAGTAATTATTTTCAGTTTTTTCACCATGAAATGTTCATGTTAACTGTCTTGTCCTTTCAAGAGATGATGAGGAAAAATTTCTAAGCTTGTGAAATAACAAATTATTTAAATATTTGTACCTTTTAGACTTACGGGCTTTTTTTTTTATTTTAAATGTTTAATTTCACGTTAAATTAAGTTTGAATATGTTCCAAAAAATAATTTTTAAGTTTCAGTGTTAACCAAATGGTTTCTGGGAAAGATATTTTTGTGGGCGGTAAGAACGCTTCTTATCTCAACCCATACCTCAGGGACACCTCATTCGGAAAACAAAAATTCATCCCATGAACAAATATTACACTGGCATTCGAAGATTAATGGTTTGCATCTTTATTTGAGATATATAGGAACTATATAGCAAGTATTGTATTCGTAAAAAAATTCTACCCCGAGAATTCAATCAAATATGACATTGTAGAGATGATAGAGAAGTTGAAAAAGTGGGTTTTCTTTTCAACTTTTGAGTGATCTGTTGACGTTAAAGATAATTTTTGAGGGTTTTTATTTTTACTCTCATATTTGTTTCATCTACTTCCTATAAGATTACACTTCACTCATAGCTTTAATAAAAAAGTAAGGAAGGTTTTAAAAATAAAACTACCTAGTTGGTAACCATAGCATGATCTCCTTAAGGACTTATTAAGAGACATCGAACAAAATGCCACAGTTAGCATCAAAAGTGTGCATGGGTGTAAAAACATAATATTTTACGACTAGCTCACTCATTTACCTTGAGTAAATTAATGCATTTTTAAAGGTACTTAACTTAATGGTTTTTGAGCAATTCCCCTTAAAATAATATATACTAAATGGCGAAGAACATGTACAAAATTTAGCATTAATTCGTTTTATATATGTTTAAATTTTATTGAGAGATAATGCAACTTCTCTTTAAAACCAAACAATCCAATAAAACTTCTTTTAAGAAAAAGTCAAATAAAAAATGTGTTTCATTACTTTTATGTTTCACTGTATTTATATGAGCACCATACATATATATAAGGAACGAATTAAGTTCTTCACATTATTATTTGTTTGGAACATAAAGCTTGAAGTACATTTCTACACTCTCCTCTCTCTCCCTCCACCTCCTTCAGTTTTCATTCAATATGAAGAAAACAATAAAAAGAAACCAAGTCGAACAGCCAAAAAGAATAAAAGAAAATAAAGGATCACCAAAGAGACTTAGCACGATGAAACAATAAAGCAAAAGAACTTATATACTCATGTAACATGTCTATAAAAAAGGATAATTATAGTTAATGCTTTAAGAAACATTTCACTTCGTCTTTTTTGTGTTTTATTTTATTTAAGTCTTTTTCTTTATTTTCTATGTGTAATTTCTCTACAATGAGCATCTCCTTTCCGAAGATATACATGTACATATATCGAGAATAAGGAAAGACTATAATAAAAATCAAGAATCCATGCTATTGAATGACATTTTTGTCACACAGAAAAGAAAATAAAGACGAACAAGATTAGTGAAGAAAAAGAAAATTTTTGGAAAGGTTTATATAGATGAAGAATAAAAGCTGAACAAATAGAAACAGAAAAAGAAATCTAGGGTTGAGTCCAAAGGATATGAGAAAGGAAACAAATTAAATAAAGAAAGAATAGATATAGTACATAAAATGAATATCTATAAGATTCTTTGACGAAGATACGGAAAAAGAGAGAACAAGAAAAAAAAGCTCCGCGAAATCAACAAATTACGAGACGTAAATATAATCAAATAAAATGTTCATCCATTTTTATTTGTTTTTAATTTTCTTCTTCTCCTTCTTTTCTTGGTCATTTTTTGACAAAAAAAAAGAGTCCTTTTGATGTACCTTACCTACCACCTAAAGGGTCTAAGCTCATTTAAAGTATTTTATGTGCGCGAACACGATGCAAATATCAAGGATTTATCTTGACAATTTTTCTTTTCTTCACAAATTTTGTGGGTAGAAAGATAGGTATAGGTTAAACGGAAGAGATATCCTTCAATAAGGAGCTCTATCTAAATTTTTGAATATCAGAAGAAGAAGAACAAAAAATATAGAAAGGAAATAAAAAAAAGAACAATTTCTTTCTTGATACCGATCCAAAAAAAATATGTTCCTTGGCGAAATTAATTTTACAAAAAGTATAAAATAACGAACTGGCAGGATATAAAAGGGTTTCCTTTTTGGCATTTTTTCACTCTAAGAAAATGTAAAAAATAAAAACAGACAAAAATCAATAAAATATGGAAATGTTCCAGGAATGAAAAAAATAATATTTCCTAAATAAAGAATATCTATCATCCTATTCAAATTTGTATATCTATCCTATTAAACCTTATATAGAAAATAAACAAAGTTTTTTTTTAAATATTTTTTGAACTTATTTATTAAAGTTAGGTATACCTTATCCTTCGTATAATCTACCTAAATTTGTTTAGGCTCGTTATCCAATTTGTTTCTTATAGATAAATTGTTTTATCAAAATTGTGTATAACTAAGAAAAGTATATCCATAGTTATCGTTATATGTATGTATGTATATAAGTAATAAAGATAAATCAATACTTTAACCTTTTTTGGCAGCTTATTAACCTACTTATAGGAATATTTTCTTAATTTAAATTGATGACTAAGCTATTTTTTGAGGAAACAATTTGAGATGTTCATTCCTAATTTGTAAAAGATAATCGATTTTAAATAACATTACTTAGTTTGTCTCCAAGTAATTTTTATATCATTTTAACGCTAAACATTCCAAAAATGTAGTCCAGGATTTTGTTATTTCACAAAAACTAATTTTACATTTCTGAAATCAATTAATTAACACTAAAATCAGTTCTAAGTCTTAAATTTTAACGTTGAATGCGCTAAAATAAAAATAATTAATAAAAGTACGTATACGCCTGAGTATACCATACTAAGTATTTTTCTTATATGATGTGACAATGAACACTTTTAGAAGTTTAAGCTGATCATTTACACATAATTGATTGATATACGTATGTATGTACATATATAGTACATACATACACATATACAAAATATGTATATTTTTGACTAAAAGAATTTATGAACATTTATAGGTATATAACTTACAAAAAAAATAATATTAAAAACAAATTTATAGGTATTAATTTTTTAAAGAGCAATAATCTATATATGTATATAAAAATTACAATCAATGCCACTTTTCGTTGTAATGTTATAACTCAACAATGCCTTTACCGATTTGGATAATTTTGGTCTTGAATTATTCATGGAAGTCCAAAGAAGGTTTGTACGTAGAGAAAATTTGAAAAAAAATCTTGAAACGGTGTTAAATCAACATCTTTCTATACTCCCATATACAAACAATTTGTACTAATACTGAAAATCCAATTTGAACCTTTGGCAAAACAATAGAAGATAAAAAAAGTGACGTTAGTTCTGTCAAACAAATTTAATGTCATCATATGTCATTTCATTTTATCAGCGATAGGTAATTATTACTTTGTTGTGTTTATATTTTCCAAAATATTTCTGAGTTATTGCTTTGTGTTTATATTTTCCAAAATATTGTTGAGTTGTTGAGTGAAGTTAAAATGCCATGAGCAAGACGACCAAACATAGGCCGGCGAACGCGTAATGCAAATCAAGTGGCATTATTAAGACGATCTCAGACTACATATGAACGCGCACAAGCTAATGCATCTCAGCGTGAACTTACTGCACAGAATAGATCGGTTGACCCTGTACCTGTACTTAGTCTTTCACAACGATCACGAATACGTCTTGCTGTTTTGGATGAAATGCTGCGTGCTGCTTTTAATTACAATAGTCAGATTGATTATAGCATGTACGGATACATTGGAATGATGGACGCAATATGTCCACATTGTGATGCGGCTAACTTTCAATGTGAAAGCCCGGCATGTGTTGTGCTAATGTGCTAATGTGAGATTACAAACATTAGAAACTCCGCCCGAACCATTGTATTCATTTATTTTTGGGACATCTTAAACGTGGAAGCAGTTTTTGAGTAATATTCAACAATACAATTCGGCTTTTCAAATGACTTCTTTTGGTGCTACTAAAATTATTAGAGATTCCAAATTCAACAAAAACATGTATATGACACAATCATGCAAGCCGTTTCCAATAATGCAGGTGGATTAAATTTCTTGGGTGCACCTGTTGGTACAGGCAAAACTTTCGTTGTACCATTGATTTTAGCGACTATTCGATCGGAACAGAAAATTGCATTGGCACTTGCATCTTCGGGAATTGCTGCTACATTATTAGAAGGTGGTCGGACCGAACACTCTGCATTAAAATTGTCATTGCATGTACAGGTGATTGAAACTCCAACTTGCAATATTTCGGGAAATTCTGCTATGGCAAAAGTTCTGCGACTAACGTCAATTATTTTATGGGATGAGTGCACAATGGCGAATAAAAAATCAATAGAAGCATTTAATCGAACAATGCAAAATTTACCCGGTAATCAACAGCTTTTTGGTGGTGCTCTGATATAGCTGTCAGGGGACTTTCGTCAAACATTGCCTGTCATTCCTCGATCAATTCCTGCTGATGAAATAAACGCCTGTTTGAAGTCATCAGTTCTTTGGGACATGTACGAAAATTGATACTGAACATTAATATGCGTATACACCTCTAAATGATGCAACTGCCATGAGTTTTCAAAACAATTGTAAAAAATTGGTGATGGCAAAATACCAATCGACAGTACCAACGGATTGATCACTTTACCGGACAATTTTTGTACAATTGCGCAATCTATTGATGAGTTGATTGAATGTGTTTTTCCGAATATTCTTCAGAATTACAGAAATCATGATTGGTTGAGAGAACTCGCCATTTTTGCACCGAAGAATATTCATATCAATGCCATTAATTTTCAAATTCAAGCGAAACTGCCAGGTGTAGTCAAGACATATAGATCAATTGACAGTGTTATGAATCAAGATGAGGCATAAATAAGGCCCAAGGCAAACACTTCACGTTTGTGGTGTCAATTTGGAGGAATCATGTTTTTCACATGGCCAACTTTATGTTGCCTGTTCCAGAGTCGGTACTCCCAACTGTTTATTTATTCATGCTCAAAATGGAAAAACAAAAAACATTGTTTATCCAACTGTTTTAGACTAACCAATAGTAAAAGTCATAGTAAAAGTAGCCAATTCTTTTTTATTTTTTAGTTTTTACTCTTTGCTGATAAAATATAATATAAACAATATATCATTTGGACTTTTAAATAGCTAGCAATTTAAAATATTTTTTTGTTTGAATAAATGAACTTAATAATAATTTTTTTTTATAACTATGCCTTATACGTAGCGAAGCACGTACCGGGCCGCTAGTAAAACTATAATTAATACCTGAAGCGCATATAATTTAAGCATAATATGACAAAAATTGATATTTTCGACATTTGACATTTTTTGAAAGCGCTGTAACTTCTAAACGATTGCTGGTATATTTCATAGTACGCGTTAGGCGTTTGTTGTTGTGCAATTTGGGCAATGTTTCCGAACCCTTGTACTTTTAAACTTTTTTAAGTTTTATGACATTTCAAATAAAAAGAAGCGTTCGGTTTTATTGCCCAATCAATTATCGTCAATATATTGAAAATGTCATATCGCCCAAAATCGATGTCATATTGCCGAAATAAATTTTGAAATATCATATCGCCTAAATTACTAAAAGACATATCGCCCAAAAGATGTCATGTGTTTCAAAATTTGGGAATTTTGACAATTTTTGTTTATTTTGGGTAGTACGGCATTTTGTGTTTTAAATTGTATCGACCAAACGTAAACATTAAACGAAAAAAAAAGACTCATCGCCCAAAAACTCGAAACGTCAAGAAAGCGTAATAATATGTTAAGCTAATTTTCAATGTGAAATGAAACGATGGTTGGCTAGATCACAATGCGTAAACAGTGAAACATCTATGGGGGAGCATGCTGGCCCCTTGCAACCTCCTTGTTTTGACTCATTGTAGAATTTGGGGTAGGTGCGGGGTTGTTTGTATGCAAAGTTTCTTCTTTACCCTTAATCCTATAGTGAGCCAAAGTAGGGGGTTATCAGGGGGAGCAGCATGCTCTCCAATCTACTTCACTGTTTATAAGCATCTCAGAGTCCGCAACCACCCAAAATATTTTTCAAATACAAAATTTTGGGCGTTATGACATTTCTAAATCTGGGCGTTACGACATTGAAAGCTGGTTTGTTTGATATTACATTTTATTTTGCCTTTGTGACGTTTTTTTAGTGATATTTTGTACGATGTTTCTCTTTTTGGGCCTTATGTTATTTTATGATTTGGGTTATATGTCATTGGGTGATGAGACATAAGAAACGGCAGAAATCATAATCGTCCTAATGTATAGAATAAATTTCACAAAGCCAACCCTCTATGTCAAAATTAAAAATCTTTTGGTCAAAATGACAACTAATAATTTGGGTGTTCTTGTATTTAAAATTTTGTTTTTTTTTGGTTTTTTGGCAATTTTTTTTTTTACTTTTTGGGCTTTGTGACCAACCTTGACATTTAAGAATTTGGGCGTTATGGGTTTGGGCGCAAGAACCTAAACCCTTTATAATCTATTCAGTTCAGTGAAAAATTTTTGGGGATTAGATTTCTGACGTGTGGAATTTTATCCTCAGCTCACCTTTTTGATAACTTCCCTCTAAAATCTTATTTTTTTGTAATTAATTTAAGCTATGTTATTTCGTGCTTTTTGTTTTGTATACAAAAACTGACAACTGGGTTTTTATAATTTTATGAAATGTGAAGTTCCTGGCATTTGGCATTGAAGGTAACATCATGTTTTTAAACACAGCCCTAAAAACATGGACTCGATACTAGGGACCATGAAACATCTACAATTGTCAAAATTTTCAATTTTACGAATCGGACCAACTACAATGAATTTAAAATGGGAAGTTATAATTTCAAAAAATCTAGTCAAACTCAAATCAGATTCATCCTAAAAAAAACGTCTAATTGGTGCTCTTTGAGATCTTAGGTTTCATAGGTTTTTAATACAAAATCTTAGATGTTGTTATAAAAAATTGCTTGAAAAACTTAACATATATTTTTAACAACTTTAACAATTTATTAAAATAACTTTCAACAAAATAACCATGATTTTTGCACATAAATTAATTTAGACGGTGTTAAATCTAATCTAATCTAAATGCTAACATCACTTCCACAAGATATTCTTGTAAACAGATTTTCTAAAGTGATGTGAGCTGTGAGACCATAATGTTTTTGGTATCCAATTTATCCCATCCAACCAACTGCTCAGAGTTCATTCAGGAACACATCTTGTTATCTAATGGCCGTTTGACGTTTACTTTCAGTTCCTGGGTCAGTTGAATTTTATACGGGTGCAGGCTCAAGGCAGGACATTTAATTCGTCAAGTTCTAGTCTGCCAAAGCCCGAGTTCTTGTATTCGAAATGAATTCGACATTGGATATTCGAACACTCTATCCATCCAAGATGGCCAAAATTTCTCAATTTTTTGCATCATTGTACCAATTTTTGTTTATTCGGTAAAGATTGTCAATCCATCGCTTCGGTCGTCTTGTTAGTCTTTAACTTTCCGGTCTCCATTTTGTAGTACTCTTTGTCCATCTTTGATCATGAAGTCTTGAAATATGTCCTGTCCAACTCCATTTAAGTCTTTTCGTTCTATCTATTATATCTATTAGTCTGACAGATCCTTAACTGGCCAAGTGAGTCAAGCTCAGGGTTTGTAATCCATATGTAAATAAATACAATAAATTGGTTGGCGCAACAGTCCGTTGAGAACTAGGGCCAAGTGACTTACGGCTCTCAACCATTCCGAACGGCTAATTTGAGAAAGCACTTTTCATGACAAGAATTACTCTTGGAGAATCTGTCAATTTCTCGCAAGAGGCAGTACCCGTGAAAAAAACTTAAACACAGGCAGGGATCGAACCAAGACCCTCTAGCATGACAGCCCAACGCACTTTTTGTTTTTTTTTTAAATTCATTTTGATTAATTCAAGCTTAAAACTATCTTAAAGCTAGATAAAAAATCATATAACAAGCCTAATTAACCATAACTTACAACTAACTTACTGGTCCCATACGGACACTCTAATTAAGTCCAAAGCACTAACCATCCTGCCACGGGCACTATAATTCATATGTAAGTACCGGTAAAATAGCGGAGTCAGAGAGATATTTTTGTGTTTCCATAATTTGGTCCAGTTCTAAAATCTGGAGTCTCAAAATTGTTTCATGCTGTTTGTGATTCGTCTGTTAATTTCTTTCTTTTCTTAGCCCTTTGTTCTAAGGGTATATAGTCTTCCACATATTACATTTTTTCTGCGTCCAGAATTATATCTTCTCTGATGTGGTTTTTTAATAAGCTAATGATTTCTGTTGTTATCTCCTGTTAATGTACAGCTCGCATAAAATTAAGTCCGCAAAATCTTAGGCTGTTAAGGAGTTTTTCAAATTTTCGTATACCATATTTTGTCTTCCAGTTCATCATTTGAAAAAATATCCTCTAAGACTGTGTCTTCTTGTCTTACTTTTCTTATCATTCTAAATTTACCTCTTGTACTCTCTGTATTTATTTGTGCTTCATTGTTTTCGTATTCATAATTTGGTTTTTCAAGGCTCTCCACATTGTATTGTGTTCAATAGAGTCAAATGTTTTACTGAAGTTTTTACATCTTTGAAATTCATTGCACTTTCCTATTAATTATTTCATGATCTGTAGGTGGTATGTGATTGAAAAACCTTCTACGAATCCAGCCTGATCCCTTGGTTGTTTCTTGTTAAAATCTTCTTTGATGTTCTTGTAGAGTGTTTTTAAAATCGATCATAAATTGTTGAAATATTACTTTTGAGTCTGTAGTTATTTAAATCGTCTTGTTTTCCTTTTTAATGGATTTGTTGTGTTCGTATTATTTTGTAAAATAAAGATGTTAAGATTTTAGAAAGATTCCATCATTTCTAGTGTATTTGTCCTTTTTCAAATCATCTATTATCCTTTCAATATTTTCTTTGCAAAACATAAGAGTTTGTGTTATGGGAAGATCGATGTCTATGCTGTCTATATTTTCATCGTTAATTATGTCCTTGGTTGAGGAGATAAGTTTTTTAAAGAACTTTTGCTTGAATTTTGGTTTTTAAAACTGATTATCCATTTTTGTTGTTAGTTAAGTAATGATTTTGTTTTTCTTAATAATTTTGTTTGTATTATCGCATGGTAAGCTATATTGTTTCGTTAAATTTTTTAATATGTTTGAATATCTCCTTAACTACCTCAAAGTATTGACCACAAAGTTTCGAGAAGTATAAAATGTACCTCCGTCGTTCCGCAAGGGAGTTATCTTGGCCCTTTAATTTTCCTAATATATATTAATGATATAGTTGACATAATACAAAATTGTAATTATCTACTATATGCTGATGATCTAAAATTGTACTTTAAAATTAAAACCATTGATGATTGTGTAAGAGTTCAACAAGATTTGGACCATATTTCTACGTGGTGTTCTTTGAACAGTTTGAAACTTAATATTGAAAAATGTAAAGCTATATCATTTTCCAAATCTGCATTAGCTCTTAATTTTCCATATAAAATCGAATCGAATCTTTTGACTAAAGTGAACAATATCAAAGATCTAGGCGTTATTTTTGATAATACTTTTTCTCCAAAAAAAACATATAGATTTCATTGTGGCTAAGGTGAACACCCTAGTTGGTTTCATTAAAAGGAATAGTAAGGATTTTACGGATGCTTATGTTTTACTAACCCTTTATACCTCACTAGTTAGGTCAACAATCGAATATGCTGATGTGATTTGGAAACCATGCTATAGAGTTCATTCTGATAGAATTGAACAGGTCCAAAGGCGGTTTACTAAATTTGTGTTTCGTAAAATTCGTTGGAATTTTAGTCCAGACTATAAAGCTAGGTGCCAATTGCTCGGGATAAAATCCCTAGAATCTAGAAGAAAAATTCATGATGTAATGTTTGTGAGAGATATACTTTGCTATCATATAAAAAGTCCGTTTTTGCTTTCTCAGATTTCCAATTATGTACCATCTAGACAGTTAAGAACAAGTTGTTTCCTTTTTGAAAAACTGCATAGAACAAATTATGGAAAAAATGAACCAATATAACGAGCAATTTCCTCGTTCAATGAAGTATGTGTTATTTTTGATTTTCATTTATTTCGAGATAAATTTAAAATTGAATTATTGTATAAATTTATATTTTAAATAAATAAGTAAAAATCTGTTAAGCAAATCGCTTGTAGATAAATAAAAAAAAATAAAAAAAAGAAAAAAAAGTTACGTCTATCGATGGTGAAGTTTTTGGCCGAGACGTCGTCGGTGTTGTCGTTTCTTTATGACAGGATGAACTTTGTTTTGCCATCATTAACCGTCAAACCCATTTTTGCCGCCTCTGCCTTAATATTAAAAAATTCTAGTCTTGAATTTTATATCCCATTCAAAACCAACATATGTCCTTTATTAAGCAAATACAAAATTGATGACATATTTTCAATTAAATTAAAAGTTTTATTCTTCTTTCTTTTTTTCAATTCTCAGCCTACATAATTCAATTTAAGAAAGAATATAGCCAAAGTGAATGTATTTTGTTTTGTAATGAAATTCAAATGTCACACAAATTATGTATGTACCTATTCCTTTAAATTATGACATCCACTCAATTTAAACAACTTTACATTACAGCACAAATTTACACCAAAACCACCCACAAATGATTGTTTTATTTTTACGTTTTCGTTTTCCGTCGCACTACTATAACCAAAAAAAGAGGAAAAAACCAAAAAGAAATGATTCCATTAACACTCCACGAAGCAATAACAATTGAATTGACTTTTCCGTCAATTCATCAATCTACCAAAATGAAATCCTTTGATCCACACCACAGTGAGACGTTGACAATTCCCACAGAACTTTCACATGTGATATGGGTTGAGTTGAGTGTGTTGAGTGTATGCGGTGACAATCACTCAGACTTAACTCTATACATACTTACATAGGTACTCATATACGATCTTTCTCTCTGTGTCTTTTGGTTTCTTTTTTTTTGGTTTTTTCGTATCCTGTGGCAATAAGCCAGTGAGGATTCAGGACAAAATATATAAAGAGCATAATAAGGGAAAAAATATCCTTATTTTTCAATTTTATTACTCAACCTACTGTTGGATGTCGTATATGTACGTGTCGTTTGCGTTTTCATCGTTACTTTAATGTATATAGCTTCTCGAAGCATAGCGCTCGCTACTTTGCTTACAACAGCGTTAAATTTAATTTACGTAATTGCAGGAGCATTTGGGAGTTATATATGTACATTTATTTATATGGGCTTCGAGGAGAGAACCCTTTACCTTTTGGCTTTATGCTTACTATGTAACAGCACCAAAACATACTTATATACAGTTGTGGTCATATAAAAAGCACAAAAAACATTTTTTCCAAATATTGTACTTCAACTTCAAATTAGATTTCTTTTTTTCTATCGATTCTATTGACTTAAATTAAATTTTATGAGCGAAAATTCTCAACTCGGCGAACTTATTAAAATTTGTATACATATGCAATGGACTTTTTTTTACAAAAAAATAAAAAATAAAACCTAAAGAAACAAACTAATACAAATTCCTAAAAAAATAGTTTTAGTCTCAAATATTATGAAAACAAAGAAATATAAAATTTCACAATTCGTTTTAGATAAATTCCTTTTAAAATAAAAAATAACACAGGTTGACAAAATGTTGCTTTTTTTCAGTTGTACAAACAAAACAATACTTTTTTAAAGGATAAAGATGTCCTAAATTTGAATCTCGCCTTTTCATTTTTCTATCATATGAGGTTTTAAAAAGATAGCCCTTTAAAAATTCTAAAAACAACCGAAGACGAGGTTTTTGAGCCTAAGTTAAAACTCAAAATATCTCTTAACAATAAATTGTATGATGATTTTGAAAAGTACAATTTGTTCTCCTACAATTTAAAGCATTTCACTATCTTACTTAACTTCTGGAAATTCTCATTAGATTAGGGAAAATCTTGAATTTGATACTTTAATAGTTTTGGAAAATGGGACTTGATTTTTTAGTGCTGATTTCGAATCCGAACTCAAATTTTAAATATATATGTATGTATAGTGTTTTAAAAAAATTCAAAAAATCTTCATTAGTTGTTCATCAGTCTTGAAAAAAAAAAGCTGAACAGTTGCTAACAGAAAAAGGCAAGACAGTTTAAAAAAAAATTTTCTTGATATGTTGTGTTTAACCTTAGCTTTAAAAACCCATTTTAGGAAGTCTTCAGTGCTTTTAAAAACCTTATGTGAAGGAAACATTTTAAGGCGAGATCAATAACAAAAATAAAAGTTAAAGTGAAATTCACATTTTTTATGAATTAAAAACCCGTTTAAGTATTACGCCTTTTATAGCTACTATAAATTATAATTCTTATATTTTCTAAAACGTTTTTCTCAAAGCCACTTTTTTTTTTAATTGGTAGGATTGATAACTCAAAAAGATCTTAATCGATACGTGTGAAATTTAGCACACGTCATCTCTATACTACTCATATTAGCTTCTAGATGAAATTAAAAAACAGACAAAATTATCTGACTTCTGTCCGTGAGATTCTCAGGAGATTAGTAACTATGGCGGCTATTTATTTCAAATAAAATCTGGTATTTTCATATAATATTATGGATAGAAATAATAAAGCTGTGTTCAAAAATATAGAAGTGCTCTTCATGGAAGACATAAACTTGTTAGGAATGAGTATGTAAAAATTAATTTCAAAAGAACTTTTTCTAGAATAAAACTCGTATATCAAGTAATATTTTGGATGGATTCAAAATCCTATTTTCCAAATTTTTCAAATCAAAAACGTATTCTTAACGAAAATTAAGTGTTAAAAAACCCATAAATTTACAAAAATAAATTAAAAATACAAGGTTATGTTAACCAGGCTTCTTTTACCATGTTCCAAAGCTCATTATTAGTTGATGGTTTTGCTTTCTTCTTTTCTTTTTTGATATGACACCGAAGATTGGTGATTGTGCTGGCCAAGCCATAACCTCAAATCGATTATCGTGAAACCATTTCTTAGCCGATCGACTTCTATGTTTTGGGTGGGTGTCTTGTTGGTAGACCCATTTTAACGGCATTTCATCTTCAGCGAAAGGCAAAACAATGCTATCTAAAATTTGAACATAAGTATGTTGATCCATAATGGTCTCAATACGTTGTTTTCGGCCCAGACTTGAATACGTAAAACAAGACCATATCATTATTTTCCAATCCCCGTGTCTTAAGGTTTTTGTAGTACTGTCTTGATCTAGTATAACCAAAAAGACCTCGTTTATCCCCCAAATTTTGCGCCATTTCTCAAAAGACCAGCTTAAATATTCTTTGGCAAACTTCATACGAGCTTTGAGATGTTTCTTATAGATAATAATAACACTTTACGTGGACGTTTTGCATTTAAATTTGCATCCAAAAGTTGTCTTCGAATGGTCTCTGCACTCACGTTTAAATTTAGATCCTTCCGGATATAAAAAGAGGAGGCAGAAGGGTGAATTTTGCTGTACTAGATGATGTGCCTACCGTTCACTGCGGTTGTTTTTTTTTCTTCCGCGGTTTTTCAGTCTCCCGACTTAATGAATGGAGTTGGCTATCATTGAAGCTGTTAACAAATTATGGATTGCATTTCAGCGTAAGTTTTCCCTTTATTCCTTAGATTTTTCATGAGTTCCGTTTATATGGTAGTGTAATGCTTTTCTATAGAGTAATGCGGTAGTGTAATGCTCTTCCAATTTTGTTGCATACAAATTTAATATGTTTATAATTTGTTTCCTTAAAATTTTATAAATTGTAGGAAATACTTTTTGTCAAAAATAAAAGATTGAATTTTAATGTTTTAACTTCCCACAGGAAGTTATTGTAGTCGACCCGATTTGGCGAATTTAAAATTTTGATATTTCTTTACGCTTCAAGGTCCCTAAAGTCGAAATAAAAGATTTTTAGGGAGATGTCTGTGCGTGCGTGTGTACGTACGTTCGTACGTCCGTACGTTCGCGACGTTTTTTTCGTCGTCCATAGCTCAAGAACCAGTAGAGATATCGACTTCAAATACATTTTTTTATACAGATAATAATGCAGAAAGATGGTTTTTTACCAAATGGAAATGTTGGTTAAACCTAAATATCTCGCGAACCAATAACGCTAAAGACTTGAATCAAATTTTATATTATATATTGTAACGTGATACCAAACAAATATATTTTTGGAAAAAAATCCAATTAACTTTTTTTTTATAAATCAAAAAAAAACTGAAAAAAAATATTTTTCACCTCGAAAATTTTACGAACAAAAAATGATTTAATCTCCAAAACAATTTCATGCAACGAAAAATAACGTTTTTAACATCTGGTCAAATTTTGAGAAAAATCGAATTGACAGTTTTTTTTTTTATAAAAAATAAAAACCTTAAAAGCATTACTCAAAGTTGGTAAAAATTGATTCTCGACTCAAATATCTTTTTAAAATTTAAAAAAATAGTGGCTTCAAACTTATTTTATCTCACAGAAATTCTTATTTTCGACATTGTTTTCATTCATTCAGAAGAAACACGCTTCATCAAGTCTTTAACTTTTGACGATTTATAACGAATAAAGCTGAATAAAACCACTCTTCTGAAGACGGCAAAATCAAATGATTAAGCAAAGCGGATTCCTTCTTGACATCACCATTTGTAAAATTAAAGCCGAAAGAGAAATGGACTGCCATGTTGAAATATCGGCACGAACCACAAGAAGATGATTAAAAAATAAGAAACTGAATAAAAGCTTTGAAATTATCAACTGAAGACATCGTTACGCAGACAAAATTCAAAGTGTTTGTATATGGTGGAAGGCTTTCTTCCCTTAAACTCTTTTACCCCAAATAGACTATTAAGCACGTTCGTCGTCGCTTTGGGATGTTTTGGTCCTATCATAGAAATCAATACATGAAATATGGAGACAATCTTAACAATCATTTGAACATCAATTATGTTAAGGATTTATGGTTTGATTTAATATTTACCGAAGATAACGACCCGAAGATCGATGGTAAGTGCTTAGGACTGTAATGCTATAGGGGTCTTGGGTTCAATAGCTGCCTGTGTCACCTAACCTTTTTTCTTTAATTAGCCGTCCGGATTCGGTTTAAAACTGTGGACCCTCTCCATCTCTGCAGTTATACTCACACACAGATATGGTTGAAAGTTGTAAGTCCTTAGGAACTAGTTCTCAACGGACTGTGGCGCCACTTAATTTTTTTTTATAACGACCCAAGACATTGCTGAAGGATCATTAAACCCTGCCTTATATCTAATTAAAAACCTTCAACAAGAGACGAATTTTGGAATATTATTAAAATGGCAGTTGCACCACAAAAACCGATTAATTAAATTCCTTACTTTGGAAAATAATCTAACAGAAATATAATAAAACTAGCTGACCCGGCAGACTTCGTACTGCCTTAATCGATAAATAAAAGACCTTAACTTTTGTATAAATTAATTTCAAAACTAACAAAACGTATTCAATAAAAAAGCATTTTTTTAATGAAGCATGAAGTTTTATTATTGTTTTCGAAACATCATGTTGCTTACTTAAAAAAACAGAGTTTTCCTGAAATATTGGCTTTTTATAAAGTTTAAATTTTTATTAACAGACACACACTGTTATGATACAATTTGTTAATCAATTTAAAGCTTTCTCATAAACTATATTTTTTGTTTTGTTTTGTGGTGCGTAAATAAACAAAGAAGACGGTTTTTTCGACGCGCGAACACGCGACGTATAATTGTCCACGCGCGAAACAGGGAAACTCCAAGTTGATTCCGCAAACTTCTAAAAACTGGCCTTCCTATTTATTTATTGTCATCACAAAGGCCAGACGTACTGGAAGTTGTAAGCGTTTAAAATCGAATGGTAAATCCGTTGGAATCATCGGTATTCGGGGGATCAAGACATCCTCTCCTTTGTATTTTCCTTTTATGATTGTTGCCTTATTGACGTTATTCGTCAGCTTTTTCACAGCCAGTCTTGTTCCATTGCATAGTCGATGTTGATTAATGTTACGCAGCATGATGACAACTGATCCTACTTTTAACTGCAAATTGTGAGGTGGTAATCCAGGCAATTCCAGTGAATTTAAAAACTCCGTAGGATAGTTGACTACGTCATCCTGGTTCATAACGGTGTCGACTGATTTGAAGGAAACCAACTGTCCTGAAAGAAAGTTCTGAATGGTCGCATTGAGATCTTCGACATCTTTATTTTTCGCTGCCAATACTGCTCGTTCACCCAGCCAATTATGGTTATTGAACTTTTGCGCTATATCTGGGAAAACACGCTGAATAAGCTCCTCTTTTGAATCTGTGATGTGACAGAAATCTGTGGGCAATGTGATGAATCCGGTCGAGGTGTCTATTGCAACTTTATTATTTCCAATATCTAACAACTGCTTCGCAAACACATTTGCAGTTTCATCATGTTGCAAAAATACTCGCATGTTAGTTGTTAATTGGAGTGTCTTTATGATTTTAAGCATGCATTTAGTTCATCAGCAATAGTTGATCGGGAAACAACTGGAAGAGTCTGACGAAAATCACTTGAATCATGGTCCCATCAAAAATATTTAGGTTGTCACGAAGATCTTTCAATGTTCTGTCCATCAGCGCCTCCAGTGACCTCTTTTGAGCCATTGTGCATTCATCCCAAACAATTTATTTGCATACCTGTAGGATCTTGGCCATTGCGCTATTTTTGGTGATGTTGCAAATCTCGAGTTTTAGTAAGACTAACGAACAGCAATTCATTTTTATATATGTATATAGATTACTTGTCCTTAATTTTCAGTACCGCTGGTCGGTACAGTGTAGAAAATATGTGCAGAAGTTACACAGGATTCCAATTAAGTAATACCTGCAAAAACTGTAAAACTGTGATGAATCATAGTAAATACGCTCTTAAAGTTCCATATTGTACATTTTTATAAAATTTCTTCACAAGCTGCGTTTTAATTTTGAATTATGTTTTTACATACATATGGGTGATTATACAAAAGTTGGGTAACTTTTGAGGATATTTTGTTTACGATAGTTTTTAAATCAAATTTCTATAAATTCGGGTGTATATGATAGCTTATCTAATTAATATATTGTTCCCAATCGGGCCAGTCACTTTTTTGAGTACATTGTAAGATATTTGAAAATTTCAGAATTTGACTGCCAGGGGATTGACGAGGTAACATAGTAATGATACATGTAATACACAGTTTTAAAAGTATTATAATGAAATTTAATACAAATTAGTAAAAATCTCTTAGGATTTAATAATGATCACTTAAAAGCACTTAGTAACAATTAAAATAATTATTAATATGTAATACTGGGAGAAAATACCATATCAGTTTTCAAAACAGACTTTCGACATTTAACGTTTTTCACTTATCTTTTTATTACTTTTACATAGTTTTACTTAATATTTCCAAGTAATCAACAAAAAATATAAACAAAATCTAACAATATTCATCTTAAAAGTACTTATGATCATGAAATGAAGAACAATAACAATATACCTGACACAAGACTGACGGAAAAGACGAAATTTGAGATTATAATCAGGAAACTACATTTTAACAAATCAAAGTCTAATATGAATAAATAAAAATAAACTTTAGATTAACAAAAAAATAACGACTCACCATAGGACTGACGTGTTGACTGACTTAGCACGTATGTATATAGACAACAAACATAACCCAAACTCTGGTACAGTTATGATGGCCGTCAACTAACCGCAACTAACTTTATTACCAACATTAAAATTCAAAGTGGGATTTGGCAGTAAGTCGGCGATATTTCGCAAGAATTTCAAATTTAAATAACACACAAAGGGACTGACGAATGAAACTGAACACAAAATTTCTTATTTTTTTAAATAAAGTGGAGAACACTGCATTATGAAAGTTGTAGTATATATTAAACTATATACATCGCAGATTGTATTAATTTAATAAGTTTTCTCAAATCAATGATAATGTTTAATAGACAGTCACTTAATGGTTGGTTTTCAGGGTTGTGACATGCCAGAGGACTGACGTTTTAAGAACTAATTGTGTTTTTTTTAATAACTTGTATTCAAAATGAAGAACTGAAATTGGGTGACTAAATAAAGGTCTTTCCATTGTTTTAAAATAAATTGCAATCTCAATAAAATATAATCAGACTTTGTACATATATATTGGTTGATGACATCGAGTTACCCAACTTTTGTATAATCACCCATATGTATATAAATTATGAACAGTAAGGAATTCCATTACTTGAAAAATTTAGTTAAACTAAAAATTATCTAATGAATATCTACTTAATGTTTAACTAAAAGAGCAAACTTAAACTTTAGTGGCTTTATAAAAAGACCACAACTGTACGTTCTCATGTAATGTATGCCACAAAATAAACAAATAAGCTATGGTAAAATTGTGCTATTTTATGATATAAAAGCGTACAAAGTAGCAGCAGCAGCAGCGGCAGAATAAAATAAAAGTTATACTAAAAGAAACGCAAAAAAGAAGTGAAAAATAAACAAAAAGCTCTGGTAATAAATATTTGTACATATTTATTTAATTTCCTTTGGGGTGTATCCATAAGCACACACAAACACACCGAACAAAACATATCCACTTATAAAGCTTATATTTTGTTGCTTTATTTTCACTTTAAAAATTCCCAGCCATCATCCAGAGGGATATTACAATACAAAACAAAATATGTAACTACTCACATTACGCCAAAAAATAGTGTTTACAGTAAATTTTTTAATGGGAATTCTGTTTCATCAATATTTGTGTAAATTTCCAGGAATTTAAAAGTGTTTTTAATTTTTGTTTTATTTATGCTGCAAAGTGGAAAAGAATGATTAAAATTTATCCCAAAAACGACGCAACGATTCACTTAAATGCGAGAAGGATAACAATTAATAGAAAACAAATTAAATAGAATTAAAGACATAGTCAACATTCCAACAGGACCATAGCTGTGAAATTAATTAAAATGAACGATAAAGTCCTTTTGGAGTGAAGAGGGGAGGAGGGTGATAAGAGTGAAGAGGTGATTGCACATTTTAACTTTAGATTTAATTTCTGGAAAAAAATATTCTGATATTTTGAGAATTTTATAGTAAACACGAATATTTTTTACATAACGTGTTTGATACCTGCTAGTTTAAAATAAAAATATATTTAAAACAAAATATAAAGTACAATTTTAAGGAAAACAACAATTTATGTGCTCTCCTTTAAAATACTTTTCGTATGAAGCCCTTTCAGTTGTTTCACGCTTTACTTTATCCGTAATACACCCTCAATATCACTAGTTCTTATCGTTATTTTTATTCCCAATCTGAAATTTTGGGGTCATTTTTTGGATTCGAAAGTAAAGCTGAAATGCGAACCACCACACTGCTAACTTCTTATTCATGACAGTATTTCATTATTTTTTTTAAAGTTGTACAAGACTTGCTTGCTCTCTCTAAGCAGATCGCATATAAGCTCGATAATAGGTGTCATAACCGGACACTGTCTAATAGGAAAGCACGCCACGAGATTAGGCGTATTCTCAAATGACTTTTGCAGAAGCTGTATGGACGAGGAAGAGGAAGAAACAGTTCTTCATCTTCTCTGCACATGCCCTGCTCTGGCTCGAAAACGCAAGAATTACCTAGAAGAATTCTTCTTCAACGATCTAAACGATCTAAACCACATCAGCATAATCAGCCTCTCACGTTTCGTAAGGGACTCAAACTGGTTCCATTGAGCTTAGGAGGTAGCCTCAAGATTCATGTGGTACCACAATGGGCCAGAAAATTGGCCTAAGTGTGTCCGTTTCCATTTAGGACAGCCACTATAACCTAACCTAACCTGTACAAGACTTTAATGACAACGTTAAGTTGTTTAAGATAAAGTAAATTTTTTGTTGTACTTAAATTTATCAACAATATTTTACATATATATTATAAAATATGTTTGATTTGAATATTAATTTTTGTTCAAGGCATAATAATGCCGATTGAATTTTTCCAAGGTAATTCCCTATCTTAACGAAATTATTTTTTACAGAAGGAAGTAAATACAAATAAGTCAATACCTTCATATATTCTCGAGATATTTGAGTCAAAAATCATTTTTTACCAATTGTGTGTAGAATTTTTTTAGTTTTTGTAAAAAAAACTGTAACTTCTTATTATCTTAAAATTTAACCAATTGTGCCACAACCTTGTTCTTCGATGCATTTTAATATTTTGGGGGTAATATCATGTTTTGTTTGGAAATATTTGTAGTCAAATAAATGTTTCTGTATAAAAACACCTTACATTTTTTTTTCAAAGTCCGTAAAACAAAGTTTATTTGAAGTCGATATATCTGCTGATTCTTGTGAGATGTACGGAAAAGCCAAAATTTTCAATTCCACGAATCGGACAGATTACAATAATTTTCTATGGGAAGTTCATAAAACATATAAGGATTTGACGGTTATTAAGTGTAAAAAACAATATTATTTAAATGGTTGCATCTGGAAGCCATGCGTCATTTAAGGAATATTCACTTAAAAAAGGCATTTTGCGTTGCTCCAGAAAAAATAAATGTGTCAAGTCGCATGATGTTGGTGGTCAATAATTAAAGTCGGCATAATTTGAAATATACTATATGAGAAAAATTTTCATACAAAAAATCCATAATTTCTCAATTAATGTGACTTTACGTCTTGTTGGAATCACATTTTATTGAAGTCATAATAAAACTTTGCGTCGTGTGGCCAAAAGGGAGGTATAAGACATTTGAAAAACTATCGACTAATTGCAAAACTTTCAGATATCAAAACAACTTTTGAAAGCATTTTATATGCACTGCTCAGCCTTATTATACCCCAGCATAGCACGGTTTCTTTAGAGTTCGTTTCATTCACTCTAAGAGCCTTACTAAGCGGGAATAAAATTGATATGGTCTTCAATGACTTCAGTAAAAGTGTTTGACAAAATTTCTCATAATCTTATAGTCTTCAAACTGTCCTCATTAGGTTTTAAACTTTTTTTTCGCCCAAAAATTGGTCTATCGCCAAAAACTTTTTTCAAAATAAAATGCCGAAAAGGCCAAAATCAATGTCATGTTGTCCAAATCAATTTTAAAATATCATAATGCCCAATTAACTAATTGACATATCGCTCAAAAGACAACATTTTTGTTTATTTTGGGCAATACAATATTTTGGGTTTTAAATTTTATCGCCCAAACGCAAACCAAACCCCAAAACTCGAAACGTCAAGACAGGGTAACATATATGTTTGGCTTTATTTCACTTTCAAAAAGCGAAATAATGCCAATTTTCAAAGTTTCTTTAAATGCAAAGAAGCTTTCCATACAACCAACTTCGGCCCTACTCCAAATCCTATAGTGAGCCCAAGGAGAGAGGTTGCAGGGAAGAAGCATGTCCCCCATACATATCTCACTGCGCACTATGTGCAAGCAAACCAGCTTTGTGGCCGTTTTGGGCTTTATGAAATTTTAGGATTTGGGCGTTATGGTGTTAAGCGAAAGGACCTTACGCCCATTACTTTGAGAATCGTGAGTATTATGTTTAATTTAGATCCTCACGTTCCAATCTTATTCTAGCCACTTCTGGTGTCCCCCAAAATGCAGTCATTTAGCCCCTCCCCCCTTTATCCTTAGAATTAACGACATTGACATGGTCATTAAATATACATCTCTTTTCTTATATTTTCATCATGTAAAGTGCACATTTTTTATTAGTTCTTAAATAAAAAAGTTCCTTAATGACTCTAAGTGGCCCTTGCCCTTTAACAGATAAATGGATGGCTTGTTGCCCTAGCCGAAGATGAAAACCTTTGTTTATCTTGTAGCAGCAAACACATGACATGGTGTGTCCGTAATGTTGACAATATCGAAAGAACCTGGAAGTCTTTCACATTTGACGATTTGATGATTATAATGTAGTCAGTCACTTTGGCGTTGGAGATGTCGACTTGTACAGTGTCGTTGGCCTTAATCAATGGATTAGGGTAGCGAAAAGTCCTTGCCGCCGCCGCGTCGTGTGTAACCAATAAGAGAATTTCCTTGGAACCGAGCTGGGTTTTGCGAACCTTGCACGGCTTGTGCTTAGCTTCCTCAGCAAAAAGCGGTGAATGATGAAACTTCCTTTGATATCTTACACCAAACGGACGGATACTAGATTCGCCTGTTTCAGGCACCTTGTTATCGGTTCATTGAGCCCGTAATTTACTCTATGAAATGGTTCAAAATATAAATTACGTACTCGCAGATCTCTTGAAGGAAGATTTAATTTTTTCAACGGGAGAAGAAAGGAGCAATCAATTTTAATTTGCAAGAATATCACGAATGAAAACTATCTCAAAGTATCGCCTTCGAGTTTTTAATTGTTGAATGTCAAGAGTATTACATCTTGTACTGTATGAAGGCATTCTAATATTCCATTTTAATCTACATACTGCTATTCTAGTAAATCGTTTTTGGATGGTTTCAAGTCGATTAGAATGCAGAAAATAGTACGGGTTCCATATGACACAGCAAAACTCAAAAACTGATCTAATATAGCAGTAATATAACGCCTTGAGAGTAAAAGGGTCAGAAAATTCTTTGGAATTACGAGATAAAAAACCAAGTCAGGATATTTTAGCTTTGGTTACAATGAAGTCGATGTTGAGGAAAAAAGTTAGATTCGGATCAAAGATGACTCCACGATCCTTTATTATTTTTGGAGACCATTTGGAGATTGAAACCATTTATTGAATAAGTAAAGTTTGAAAATTCAAAGTAACGACGAAAGATTATATAATCACATTTTTTAATAGATCCCTGTCCTTACTATCTTCATAATCATTCCATACAGATAGTAGAAAACGGATCTCGGAATTTTATGTGACCGTGAACTGAAATTTCTATTTCACATTGATGAAATATTTCATAAGGCTTTACTCTGCATAAGGTTTTGTAAAAGATAGTCTAAGGAATTTTCTAAACCTTACGTGACCCGATCGCTTTAAACGACGTTTGTCTTACCTCTACTTGAAAATGCAACTCAAGTTTGGTCACCATAGCAAGATATAAATATATCAAGAATAGAAAGCATCCAACGAAGATTTCCTTGGGAAAACCCTTTGATCTTACCTTCTTATCGTGACCGCCTGTTAAACCTCAACTGAAATTGCTATCATACTTTTGCATACATTGGCTTCTCTCTGGTGGAGTTAACTGCTCCTCTTTCTATATGTAACTCGATTTCTTTAAACACTAACACCTGTAACCTGAAGAATCGCTACCTCTTTTATTTACCAATACACCACACCTCCTATGGTTTTAACGAAATTCTGACCGGTATGCTTCGGTTGTCCAATTTGAATCTAAATTTATTTGATTTCAACATCAGAACCTATAACCTAAAATTCCTTTTGAACCACCATCACTCATAATTATTAGTTTAGATTTAAGTTTTTAAGGTATACCTAGAGCTTGAATTAGGCAGAATAAATGGGGGTTAAGCTCATATTAAAATTAAATTAAAGATTTGAAATGTTGCGAACGCGTATCTTTTCAAGATAGTTTTAACTCTTCGTTCAACTTCTAACCGATTCATTATCTTCAATGGTAAACATTCAACTACGTTATGACATTTCGAATGACAGCTCAGTTTGACAGGTGTCAAATTCCAGCTCTACCAACTCAAAACCACGGAAGGAATTACCCTTTATTTTGCAAATAAAATATATACGATAAAAATAATATTAAATGTTCTTCCAATTATGCAGCTGACATTTTTCAGTTTGTTTTGTTTAATAAGCTGCTTTATTTTTTAATAAAAATTTTTATCGTGTTGACGACATTCATTGCATTTTGTCTATTTCACGGTTGACATAATCATCCCCATCCTAAATGGATATTTTTTCAGGGTAAAAATGGGAAGTTAACAGTGTGGGTTCTTTCATCTCAGGCTTGTTTTTGTCTTTAGTTAAAGTTCCTTTTCTTTCGCAGAAATCAGCAGTACCTATAAATAACAACATTAAATTCTCTTCTTATATAAAAGGCAAAAATAGAATAAAGCAATAACACCCTATTATTTAATAAAGCTCATATCATAAAATTTAATTCCGTCAAACATTTTATTCTATAGGGTGTCCCAAAATTAACGCAAGATTTGAATTAAATAGAAAACGCCATTTTTAGTCTTTTGATAGTTATATTTTTATTGACTCGTAAAGTACATAGGATAGGGTTATGTATGGAATAACACATCGGACAAATGGCCTCCACGGCTTTGCATGCACATGCGCACTCTTTTGTTGAAATTTTCCATGACCATTCTGCATAAATGTGGCTGAATTTCGTTGATGCAGCGTTGAATCTCCTCCTTTAATGCACGGGTGGTTGTGGGCTTGTTGACATAGACTTGTGATTTCAAATAACCCCATAAAAAGAAGTCTAATGGTGTTAAATCACACGATCTAGGAGGCCAATTTTGATCACCGAAACGAGAGAGTACACGACCTGGAAATGTCTCATGCAGTAATTGAATTGTTTCACGGGCTGTATGACATGTGGCACCATCCATTTGTTGATGTTCAATAATCCATTCAACGAACTCTCTTCTCTGTCCATGGTCATTATAGGCTTCAATTGTTGTGTTAATTGAATTTTGTAAGCATGAAGACACAGATCTTTGGTGAGTATACGCTGTAGAGAGGTTCTTGAAAATTGCAATTCTTGTCCACGACGTCGAATTGAGGTTCCTGAATTGTCAGCAACACTCTCACGCACTGCTTCGACATTAACATTTGAACGGCTTGTTTTTGGACGACCAGTGTGTTTGGCGTCTCCAACGGATCCAGTCTCCATGAATTTTTCAATTAATCTCTTCACAGTTGACGAAGTTAAAACACTATTCCGACCATATTTTGTATGAAATTTTCGAACTGCAGCCGCCAAGCTTTCACTATTTTTGAAATATTCTTTAATAATGAAGACACGTTGTTCTATCGTGTAACGCTCCATTTTTAATAACCCTATACTGTTAGCTGTCAAATTGCTTTTTTTTTCAGGGTTGCCAACACTTCACTGCACAAATGGCGGCAAATTCAAATCTTGCGTTAATTTTGGGACACCCTTTATTTACATTATAATTACATTTAGAAAACATGCAACTAAACAATTCATGATAATTTAATTTCCACAACGAATATAATCCAATATTTTCATCGCTATACATTTTTGCTATGTGAAAAGCCAGGAAAGTTAAAAATCCTGTAGAAATGCAAATGCCATCTCAGAGTTCATCCTGTTAAAACGATGATATTGCACATAAAGCAGGTGGGCAAGCTTATAGAGACAAAAAAATAAAAATTTTATGAAAAGAAAATAAAGCTAGATAGGTAGGTACGAGTATATTAAAATATTTCAAAAGAAATTAAAAAATAAAATAAAAATTAATTTGCAAAAAGTTCATAAGTTCAACAAAATTATTCTTTAGAATTATTCGAGGCAACAAGGGGATGAGGAAGTACCTGCCTACATCTATACCTACTTATGTGTATACATTTAGAGTAGTACCCATACCACCACTTTAAAGGCGACTAAGCGAATCTCTTCTGTCTTTTCACGGACAAGAAATTTTCTCAACATCACAAACACTACGTATAAACATACCTATACACACTTTTCCACTCTACGGTGGCTAGCCATCCGTTTCACTCTAGAGCATACCTATACGAAAATTTAATTTCCGCTCCTCAGGTTGGTTTTTCACAGAAAAGTGCACTGTAAGATTGAAAATAAAGAAAAATAAATTAAAATAAAAAGATCTAAAAGACTGAGAAAAATAAAACAAGAGCAACAAAAAATATAGAAATAAAATGGTCTCAAGAGCTTACACATGAGTATGTATGTATATTGTATATGTAGCTAAGCTACGTATAAAAGTTCTTATATTTCTAGAACAACCAAAACCGCACATGAAGGATACGAAGGATGCCTTTATACTTCCTTTCTATGCACTGTTTTCGTTTTTTTTAAACAAATTGCAACTGCAAATACCGCAGGAAGTACACACACAGTGTCTTGATACATATACATACATACTCGTACCATACTACAGTTACAGTGGTCCAGCAGCAATATAGGGACAAACTATAGAGGATGCGAATTTGCGAATAGAGCATAGTAAAAGGGAAAATAAAAAGTCCTGGAAAACCACCAGCCAACACTAGCATCCAGGATAAACGAAGTTGAATTACCTTTTTCATTTTGAGCGTACCACAGCGGAACCGGAACACTGTTGGTAGCTAGGAGCTACCTAGCCCTTACTGAATTTGTCCCGACACTCACAACACTTAAGTTTTTTTCTTCCTTGGACAAAAAAAAATAGGTGAATGTAAGAGAAGGACTAACTAACAACTCCACCATCACCATTTAAACACCACAAAATTCTACCTCAGAAGAATGTTGATCCGGTTGCTTTTTTTTTTATTTTTATGTTGGAAAGGTGAATTTCTTATGATTTATGTGAGTTTCATGTTGATTTCTTTATTTATAAAATTTTTTACTGCCAGCATTTTCAATTTTGTCAAAGGAAGTGAAAAAATGGAATTTACAGATGTTAATAAACAGAATCATAACTAGGTTTTAGTTTTTGAAGAACCATAAATATTTTTTAAATCTTCCTTTTCAGTCCTTTTTTTCATTATAAAAATACGAAACATTTCGAATTTTTTTCAAGGAACCTTAAATACTCGTATAGCTTTACCTTTCACTAACAGTTGGTGGAAAGCTAGTTTTTTTTTCGCACCAGCGAGCTATAAAATGTGTCCTTACTTCCTTACTTAAGATGGCGCTAAAGTCGTGTGTGAACTAGGGCCTCACCCAACAAACTTCTCCATCTGGTTCGGTCCCTAGCTAGATGTCTCCAGTTTCGCGCTCTAAATTGGGTGAGGTCACTTTCCACTTGTGCGCGCCAACTGATTCGCGGTTTTCCTCTACTGCGCTGTCCAGTGCGTGTGGCTTCGAAGACTTTCCGTGGTTTCCATGCGCTCTACGTGACCAATGCCATCTTAGTCGTTCCTTCTTTCTCTCCACTCCCCTTCTAAAAATACTGGACCGTAGATCACGCAAAGAACTTTTCTCTCGAAACGACTCAAGGTGTTTTCATCCGAGGATCTTATATAGCGACACTTTGGTCCCTCTAGAGAGGGCTTTGCTAATCAATTGCTTTTTAAGCCCAAAGAAACAGCGGTTTGCAAGAGTTATTCTTCGCAGCGCTGGTGTCATCGTCTAAGTTTATAGCGGTGTCTAGGTAGAGAAAGTCCTCAACTACCTAGTCTGTCGATGGTGACTTCGGTGTTGTAGGTCATTTCATGACGACAGCATGTAGGTACTTTGTTTTTTCCTCACTAACCGTCCCATTGACATCACGCTGAGTTCTTCCGATTATGTCAATATCATCAGCATATGCTAGTAATTGGACAGACTTTTGAAAGATAGTGCCTCTAGTGTTGACGTGGGAGCTCTGCATTATTCTTTCAAGTACGATGTTAAAAAATGTCATGACAGCGCTTCACCTTGTCTAAAGACTTTTTTGACATCGAAAGGTTCTGTTAAGATGTTTCCAACCATTATGGAGAAGCTCGAATTCTCCATGGTCATGTTGCACAAACGGACGAGTTTGGCAGGGATACCAAAACGAGACATGGCTCTATACAGCTCGTCCCTGTAGATGCTGTCATAAGCAGCCTTGAAATCGATGAAAAAATGATGGGTGTCGATTTGATGTTCTTCTTTTTTTTTCGAGGATCTGCCGTAATGTGAATATTTGATCGACTGTAGACTTTCTTGGTCTAAAACCACACTTATAAGAACCTATCAGGTTTTTGACGATTGGCTTTAGACGTTCACATGTTACGACAGATAAAATTTTGTAAGCTTTTTAAGTACACTTATTCCTCTATAGTTGGTGCAGTTAAGAGGGTGTCCTTTTTTCAGTATCGGGCAAACAATACTGAGGTTCCATTCATCGGGCATGCTTTCTTCCGACTATATTTTACAAAACGTAAAAACCAAATCATCTCTAGGTGCTTCAGCTTCGATATGGCAATCTTTACTTCATCTAAGGCGGGAAGATGGGACATAAAACAAACGACCTCTTAGATCTATACAAAGGGACAAAATAGGGATAGTCACTGTGCTGTACTTTCCATTTTAAATTTTTCACATCGTGAAAAAAGCTGATTTTATTTCAAAACAATTTAGAATCATTAACGATAATGAGCCAACATATTAATTATCTCGTGAAAAAAAACTGATTTTATTTCTCAGGAATTTAGAAGGTAATACTTAATAATATCCTCTTTTCACGTGAAAAAATATCGATTTTCATTTTCAGTTTACGGAAGTGTTGAGAAATTTCATAATATTCTTTAATGGAAAATTAATTTTATTTATTTTAGGGGAAATTAGTAGAATATTTCATTGTATGGAACTTCTTGAATGTTTCATTAATTTGAAATTATAAAAATAATACAACTATAAGTTCATGACAAATTTCTCACCAACTCAAGAGTTTATGTAGTGCTTTTTAGATTTTAACTATCAGTAAGTTTACAAATATAATAAAATATCCTAAATGAGTCATTAACTGAAGTTAACAAATTTTAGAAAATATCTTAAATGAATCATTAACTGTGACAGTCAATATCAAAATTTAAAAAAATTCAAAACAAAATGTTGTCCTACATTAGTTGAAAAAAAAAATTAAAAGTAATTATTAATATTTCACATGAAAACAAAAATTTTTATATTTTACGGACTATCAAATTTTAATTTTAATTCCATAAAAAAGAAGACGTTCCACAAAATGTGAAATAGATTTTTTTTAACTTTTTAGTTTATGAAATATTCTTATAGCAATTCACAGCTGAAAGGGAACTTAAGTGAAAATAAATGTAAAAATTTCGCTCCAATCAAAATTTGCTATTGCAAATATGTTTGTCATATGAAAAAGCACTTGATGAATTAGTATTCTCAAGCATTTCTCTAAAAATTAATTGTACTATAAAGTTTTTATTTTCACATTGTCTTAATATCTAAATTTTTCACTTTACGGAAGCTAAAACTTTACATATACTTAGAGTACCAACTTCATATAGGTCAACATTAATTTGACAATTTATGGAACTCATGAAATACAAAATCATGTCAACAAAGAATGCACAATAAAGGATTTTCCACATGAGAAATGAAATGTCAATTGTCAAGAACTTTGATATTTCATTGACATAAGTACTCGCAAGGATTTTCCACATGAGAAATGAAATGTCAATTGTCAAGAACTTTGATATTTCATTCACATTAGTACTCGCAAGGATAAATTATTATTATTTTGCAGGTTTATGGAATGCATCCTGCATATTATTCGAATTTTGAATTGAATATAAATTTGAAGTTAGTTTGTCCTTTAAAACAGAGTTAAATTGAGATCAAAACATGTTTTTTAATTATTCTAGAAACTATTAATTTATTATTAACCTAAAATTAAAAACTTAAATTTGAAATTCGCAATTTTGTGGAACGCGTCTAGTTATTGTGCATTTTTAAGTTCCTAAGCTGAAAATTTTTAAAATATAAATTGTTCCATAGTCGTTCTAGAAATTTTTAGTAATTAATGATTATCTTTAAGAGCAACCTACATTATTAAGTTTAATTAAGAAAAATTAAATGCAAAGTCTGTAAAATTGTTATTTCCTAATTATTATTTACAAAACATGGGAGGTATTTTTCATTACTAATTATGCATTTTATAAAGAATTCAATAACTAAAATAGCTTCGTTTAAGTTTCTCTTGAAGAAATTCCCCGAAATCGCCTGATGCAGGAAGGTTGCACTGCAACTCATATTTCTTCAATATTTTTTCTGTCTGTTGTTAAGTCAAGCGTTATGATGTTCATCAGCGTTCATATTATGTGTTCTCATATATGAACATTACTAAAGGCGAAATGTCAGTGAGTTTCTCATATGAATTATTATACCTATACCAACTGACTGAATGTAAAATAAGTCAGAGTAGTATGTCAGGTCAAGTCGTATACTCATATACTGATACTTTCTGCATTAAGTGTGTAAGTTTGTCACTGTAGGTTCCATATGAAAGTAACCTCTGCTATCCTTTTAAAGGGCGTTTTTCAGAGGTATAGAACTTTAAAATAGAATAAAAGAAAGCTTATTTTTTTAAACTGACATCAAATTTTACTTTTTGGAAATATAATCTCTGGAATTATAATTTATGGTAGATACGATTCCTGACACTGTATCCACAATAACGCAGCAAATATTGTCTTGCAAGTGGTCAATGATTTCAGGCTTATCAGCGTAGACTAGCGACTTTACATTTCTCCAAAGTAAATAGTCAAACGGCGTGCGTTAAATCGCTGTATCTTAGAGACCAATTTACGGATCCGTAACGTGATATTGTTGGGAAAACAATAGTGTCCATAAATTGATTGTGTCACGAGCTGTAGGACATGTTGCAGCGATTCTTCTTGTTGAAACCACAACTCCATTGTTGTTCAATTGACGGACAAAAAAGTCTGTAACCTTGGATCTATAGCGCTCATTATTGACTTTAACGTTAAAATGGACAAATTATTCCACTAACCCATAAAGCACACCAAACAGTCAGTTCTTTTGAATGTAAAGGTGCCTTAACATACGCTTGAGGTTGTATCCAGCCAACTAAAAGTGAGCTTCATTGCTTTAAAATTCGTTTATCATAATTGGGGTCAACAGAAATTTTCACCACATTTAGAAGCGGTATTCAGGCGTCTGTCTATTTATGTAGAAATTCCATACTAATATAAGAATAAATCACTTGACAGCCGACAAAATGTCCACCAGTTAAAATAGAGCTACCAACTTATTCTCTATACCTCTGAAAAAACACCCTTTGACTGTTTTCATTCCTGGTTTTTCCATTTTATTCCTGTAAATACATATATGTACATGTGTATGTAACTTATTTTTTCTTCGTCCTTCCTTCCACTTTGTTTTACGCTTCATATAGAGCAAATGTGTGACAAGAATTAATTTACTTCCTAATTTAAATTCTGGCTTTTGACTTGGTTTGAGGTAAGCTTTTCTAAGTATTATGTACTATAGGTATAGAATGCACATCCTTATCTGCTATCTGTAATTTACGTGGCCAGAAGGAAAACCTCAAATGACACGTACCTAACCTACCTACCTTACAAAAGTTGCAACCTCATATGACATGTTGCAAATTTGTGTTAGCTTCTTTTTTAGCTTAGACCATTTTTACGTACGGGAGACTTGAGTTACTTTTTGGAATAAGGTTTTCGTTTATTTTGAATTTAAATTTAAAAACTCTTTAAAGCAAGGTTTCAGTATATAGTTGTAGTAAAAATAAACAAAAAATCCAACTTTTTGTTTTTCTAAAATATTTGTCCTCCCTTAATTTAATGAATGCATCAATGTTGATATCCAATGGAACAAACAATTGGCCTAGAGTAAAATAAAATCTTTTTATTTTCTCCCTCTTAAAGAAAACAATTCCTAACAATAAAGCCATCGTTGTTTTCCGTCACAACTTCTCTCTTTAGATCCTCAATCTTAAAAACACAATGGCAGCTTTATATAGTAAGTAGGTGGAATACCTGACAATTCCAAATCCATTTAATACCATTTGATTCTCAAGAACTAGGACCAAGTAGAGTTAAATAGCTATCATGATGTTGCGATGCTGATGTCAATACCAACGACCGCGCCGCGCAAGCAGCCACAGTCACCGGATATCCGGAAACCAATAATTCAAACTGTGGAACAAAATGGACGACGACGATGAGGACGACGACGGATTTAATTGAATGTGACGATGATGCGTTCGCATGAATGAACAATGTTTATTATAGAAAACTCGAGTGTGTTTCTATACATATATAAAATAAATCCTGTTTATTGTCCTTCTATATTTGTATAGGTATAATAAGTTATTCGCTTCATTTTATCAATCGAATAAAAAAAAAAAAAAAGCCACAACAAAAGGAAAATATCCTCTTTCTGAAGGACTTTGCGGATTTTCTTTCTTTTATGCATTTTGTGTCTTTGTTCTATATATGTACGTTTATATATATTTTTGTGTCCCTTTTTCTATTCCTTTTAATATCTAATCTCGTATTCATCGATGTAGAGAGTTAGCTAAGTGAATTTGAATTTGAAGTTTCTATCTATTTGACTGCCTGCTTTGTTGTTGTTGTTGTTGTTGGGCTCTTATATAGAAGAAGATCCTGAGGTTGAAGTGTTTTATTATTGAGGGACAATTGGCGAGTATTGTTTATTTTTATTCCTTCTTATTATTTCCTCTGCGGCTATATTGACGGGAATATGATTTGCGTATTGATTCAAGTGTTCCATCAGTATAATATTGGGTCGTGTTGAACAATGGGGAAGATAAAAGCTGGAAAAGTGCCTCTTAAGACTCTGGAGTATGTATAGGCATAGCCATTTACCAGTAAAAGAAAACCAAATTTAGATATCTAAGTTTTACTTCAAACATTTTTATAAATTAGCATATTTTTCTTTAAGAACTTTTGTTGCATAGATTTATATAATGAGTATAAAAAACAAAGGTCCTATATGATTCCCCTGTGGAACACTTGAGGTTACTTTAATATCTTTAGCTTTAAATATGAGCTCATCCATTTTAGCAATGAAAATAGTATCGCAGCAAGAATCTGTTGATTCACCCTATCTAAGCCCTTTATCTGTGAATACTGTCTTTTTTCTAAACTTGCGACGCATACGACTATATGGCAAGTTTTGCATTCGTTAACAATTTCGAACTCGAGATTTTAATCAAACATGACAATACGATGGTAGAGAATTGGAAAAAGTGGATCCCCCGATACCATCCGTCTGTCTGTCTGTCATTTTGTATGTCCTCGCCCCCAAACCATTGGATCGATTGACTTCAAATTTGTAATTTAAAGTTTTAATCCGGTTCGCGTAAGGTGTTTTTAAAAAAAAATTTTTAAGACTGAAAATAACAGTAGTCCCAATACAAATTTTTGGTTCAAATATCGACAAATCTACTTATATCAAAAACGAACAAATAGATTTTTTTCTTTTCTCTAAAAATTGTGTTCTTAATTTAGCTAATTTTAATATAAAAAAAACATATTTTTGTGCTGCTCCAGAAGGGTACCCCAATAGAACCGTGATTTTTTTTTATTTTAAAGTTTTCTCAAGAACTAATGGACCGATTTCTATATATTTTTCTGCACAAGCTCTTATATTGTCTCAACAATATTTGATGACCAAAAATGTCATTGTTTTTATTTTTGATTTAAAAAAAATAATAATTTTGTTTTCGAAATCTGATGTTTCGAAAACTATTCATTAGTTTTACGAAATTGAAATGTAAAACGTTTTTTGATAAGCTCTATATTTTTAAACTCAAATTAAAAAATTTCATACATGAAATTAATTTACAAAAAAATCCTCTAACGATTTTTATTTCAGAAATTTTTGAAAACAAATTTTTTTTTTTGCATTCTTTAGTTTTAAAATACAGGAAATATTTTTAAACAGAGTCTTTGGATACATGAGCAAGTTCGAGCTAGCATTTTATTTTTCAATGCATATTTGACCTTAATAAACACAATCTAAAATTTACTTTGCAAACTTTCGAAATACCAATATTAGAATTAATGCAAATTTTTTATTTAGTTGGTGAACAATTTTTACTTTGCACTTCAAATAAAGTCTGATAAATTGAAAAGTGAAAAGTCTTGCAAATTTTGCGAAACATTTTGCACTTTTACTTTGCAGGATATTACTTTTTCAAAGTTGCAAAGTGAAAAGTATAAAGTGTTTGGTGAAATAGGGCCTATATCTTACAAAAGCTAAAAGTAAAGGAAGTTGAGCGCTTAAGGATCAAGAAGTTGCTTTGTACTCATTTGTAAAAAAACCCAGCATTTTATAGGCTGTATCAACTATACAACCAATGTGAAAATTAAAAGAAAATATATCATCAAATAGAAAATCGTACATTTTTTTTAGTAACATTTTGTAAAACAATATCTTTAGTTGAGTAACCGAGCAATCCTAAAGTATGTACATTTTTGATACTTAGAGACATTAAGAAGGAATACATTTTCTACTATAGACATTGTATGGTTTTAAACATTCCTACAAATACTTACTTCATCAGCATATATCATATGTCATATAATTAAAATTTAAAGGTGTGAGGAATATCAAAAAAAAGCAATGGTCCAATATGACTTCCCTGTGGAACGCCTCAGGTCATCTGTAAATACTATGTCTTTTTTTTTTTTTTTTTGATATTGTGCGCGCACTCAATTGGTTATACCCTGATGAGAATTATACTTTTGGTCAAATAAACGCTTTGGATATTATAACCAGATCCACAAGTCATATAAAAACTTCTTGTACTGTCGGAGAAAACTTAACACTTAGCCACATTTTTGGCGGTGTCACGATGTGATTGTTCTAACAAGAGATGCATTTTGATGCACATACATAAAACTGAAAGCTGTTCAGTCTTCTTTATGTAAGCACCATTACAATCCTTATCAACCTTTTACTACAGTGATAAAACAGTGAGTTTCAAAGCTATTGATCTCCCTGACACATAACCGTGTTGGATTTCAGCGATTACATTTTTGTTAAGAAAATAATCTTTTCGAATATTTTGGGAGTAACAGATAAGTTGCAAATTGGTCTGCAGTTGCTACATACTTTTTGTGTTGATTTGAAAATTGAAAAAATGATCGATATTTTCCTTTCACCTACGAATTGACCAGTTTGTAGAGAAATATTAAAAATCGTTAGAGATGGTGCACATTTTGTAATGATCTCAAGAAAAATATCAACCATTCTAGAACTTTTATTTTCATTTTTGTCTCTCAAGTCTTTAGATGCATTCTGTTTAAATTGATGCTTCCAACATTAAAAACATAAGGAGGTGAAAATTGAGGAAGTAAATTAGATGACGTAAGGGAGTATACTGATTAAAAACAATCAGGAAACAAATTGCACACAATTCCATGGATTAGTGGTTTCCGAAAATGTTTACTGTCAACCTTAATTTAAAGTTTAATTTATTTAAAAACTTCTCTTCAAGATAAAGATTAAAAAACAAATATTTTGTGTTATTATACCTTGGCTTTTATTACCACCAACATATCCCTTTAATTACTAATTCGAACGTCTGTGGCTGTATGTCCTGGATAACTTCACTTATCTAATTTTAAAGAGTGTATATCGATAGTGTAGCATTAGCATAGACTTTACCTTTCAGATGATGGCCTTTAAGAAAACAGTTTTAAAGGTGTTAAATCACAAAATCTTGTTGGTCAATTCGGATCGCCTTTCAAAAAAATAACACAGTCAGGAAACTTTTTTTCATTGCAAAACAGCATTTTGCGAAATATGACAAGAAAGTTCAACATTTTTCTAGTGAACTTCCACCATTTCAAAGCGTTTTTGAAGTATAGGTATATTGTTGCAGGTTTAGTAACGACATAGTTCTACTTGTACAATTTGTAAATATATAGTTATACTAGCTGACCCGACACACGTTGTTTTGTCATAAAAATAATTTCTAGAGAATATTTTGCTAGAAATAAAAAACTTATTGTAATTGTGTAAGGATGTGGTATATTAAGGGGGATAGGTATAGAGCACTGCAAACGGTGACAATATATCAAAATAACAAATCACCAAACAAATTTTTTCAATTTATTAAAATTACAAATGACAATACTAAAAAAAAAACAATATCAATACCTGAATGCAACAGAGTGTACAATATTGTGATGCCATCTTTCGCCAATACAAACAAACTGGATGGTTTGTCCACTCGAGAGCACGCCACGTATAATTGTCCGTGTGAAAACAGACATAGTTTGGCCCTGAGACTTATTGATAGTCATTGCAAATGCCAATCTAATTGGAAATTGAAGGCCTTTGAATTGAATTGGCACATCTGTGGGTGTAATAGGGATACGCGGTAATAATATATTTTCACCTCGGAATTTTCCATTTAGAATTATGGCTTCGATAACAATTTTCAGCAATTTTTTAATTACTCATCGCGTGCCGTTGCACAACCGTGGTGGGTTCACATTACAACGAAAAATTACTGGAGATCAAACCTTCAGTTTCAAATTATGCGGTGGCAAAGTTCAAAAACTCAGTTGGATAATTTACAGCTTCGGTAGCATCACAAACTGTATCAATAGATTTGTATGACACCAAGTCTCCTGGTAACAAATGTTGTATCTTGAGATTTAATTGGATTTAATTGCTCTTTCTTGCCAGCCACTCATGATTTGTATATTGTTTCTAAACATCGGGAAATATCTGTTCAATGAGAGCATCTTGTGAATTAATAATCGTGCAGAAATCGACCGGTAATTTTATGCATCCAGTATCATCTGAAGTAACTTTTCCGTCGCCTATATCTAACAGTTTTTTTGAGAATGTTTCAGCGGATGGATTTTGAAGCATTTGAACACGCATATTTGCGTTCAGTTGTACTTTTTCAACTTTACGCCACAGTGGCGATGATTTTAAGCACTCGTTGATCTCATCAGCGTACGTTGAACGCGGAATAACGGGAAGTGTTTGTCTAAAATTACCTGAAAGGAGTAACAGAGTGCCGCCAGATAGTCTGTAATTGTATTTTATATCTTTCAATGTCCTGTTCAACGCCTCAAGCGAATGTTTGTGTGCCATAGTGCATTCATCCCAGTTGATAATTTTACACTGTTTCAGCAATGTGGCCGTGGATGATTGTTTTTTTTTATATTGAACACCGCGTCTGGGTTGTTTTGAATATTTAGTTGCAGTTTAAAGACTGAATGAGCTGTTCTGCCTCCATACAATAAAGTTGCCGCAATGCCAGCAGATGCAACAGCCAATGCGATATACCATTTTTTGATCCTTTTTTAGCAAGAATTAGCGAAATAAGGAATGTTTTGCCAGTTACACCTGTTGCTTCCAAAAAAAGAATCCACCTTGTCCTGCCGAAACTGCGAGCATGATGTGGTCATAAATGGTTCTTTGTTCTTCATTCATTAGTGGGACATTGCAAGCAACAATCGTTGCCATTTCTACAGTATGTATTGTAGTTCACGATTCAATTCAGTGTCTATTAAATCAGATGCATTTCAATTTGGTAAATGCATACCGAAATGACTGCGTGGTAAATTGGCAATGACAATGCAAAGATCCTCAACAGCAATCAATGCTTGTACATATTCGTTGCACCGTGTACGATGTTGATGCAATGAAACCATAGCACTCAGGAATATAAAAAATAGATAAAAACCTATTCTCAGACCTACCGAATGTATATGCAAAATTTCATTAAAATTGGTTAAGCCGTTTCGGAGGAGTATGGCAACTAACACTGTGACAGGAGAATTTTATTTATTAGATAGTATACTATCGATAATGAAACCTCTTATTGGAAAGCTCTACAAAAATGAAAATGTCCTAATGTGGAATTTACTTAAAACTTACTAGTATGCTGTTTTTCCACAAACACAATATAACAAGTGATAAAAATGCCATAAAACACAAACATACATAATTCTATGTCATATGAAGAGCCATGTCCTTTTTTAAAATGTCCATAATTAAAAAGAGCAACTTTTGATGATGATATGATTATTTTAAGACACTTTCATTTTGTCTATTTAACATTTTTATAAATGTCACATCCCTCCACATCTACAGTCAGTGAGTATGCTTTTAATACAAATTAAATAAAGACATGTAAATCCTTTTAGTAAAAGTATTTTTATATTTTTCATAAAGTATTACAACTTTGAATGGAAAATTCACATTATTCATTTCATTTAAAAAGTCAAACGAATATAATGACCCCAAAAAAGTAAAATGCAAACAAAATTAAATTCATAACTAAGTAAGACTGACACAAACCATAATGAGATTTTCTCGTCTGTCACAATTCATTCCAAAAAAAAAAAACTCGAATGGCGCATCATAATAATAATTTTCATCATCATCTTTCATATACACAGAAAAGTATATAGTATATACTTCATTATATGATATACCTACCCTGCCTCCATTCAAAGAAAAATCCTTTTAACTATATTTTTGTTTGCATTTTACATTATACAACCAGACAATCAAGAAGCCAACAAACATCTACATATATGCATGTATTTGTTTATAGATACATGTAAATGTGCGAATATACATAATTATGTGAATATATGTCGCACTTAAATAACTTTGCTTTTAATTTTAGAAATGCAATATCATTATGGAATGGTGAAAAAACAGTGTTGGATTAGTATTTCTAAAGGCCTGAATCACAAACAAAATTCTTCGTAATAGTGAACAACATTTGAAAGAATGGTCAAAATTAAAAAGATTGTCGCAGTGGCTAAATATTTTATAGATGCATTTCAATTTGGTCCTAAGCTCTAAAACTTAATAAATGCCGCTTTAATCAACGTTATCTAGTTGGTCTAAATATTCTTGTTAATTATTTTTTTTGAAAGCTAAGGTCCTAAATTTTTTGGTTTTAAATATAGTTTTTATTGTTGTGTAATAATCCTGATGGTCTCACATCTCAACTGACTGAAAAGTAGATACAAACTTAATGGTTTAAAATGCTTAAGTATTCATAATTTTCTAAATCGATAAAGATTGTAATTTATCATTATGTAACCTCTAAATTGGGGAGCCATACGAAGGGTGTGGAAGGAGTTGTTTTTGAATATGTATATTTCCAGTGGTATGTAAAGAAAAAATGAGGATGCGTTCTAAATCCGTTAAAGTTTGCTTTGTTTATTAACGATATCGAGAATCTTATACCAGACGATATATTTGTAAAAATGTTGCTAAAGGGTTTTTCAATCGGCGCGGGTAGATTTTGGCGCCCCGTGGCAGCCATTTGGTTTTGGTGACATCTGTCAAATCTTTTATTTTTTATTCAGTTGTTTATGCCAAATCATCATGGCAAGTTACACGATTGAACAGCACGGGCAAATGATAAAACTTTATTATCAAAATGAGTCTTCGTTAACGCAAACGTTGCGCGTGGTGGTTCTTCACAGTCGACTCTTCAACGTTTGGTGGGCAAATTTGAGGCGACCAGTTTAATTTTGACCGAAAAATCATCTTTAGTGAGGAGGCGCATTTTTAGATGAATGGCTGTGTTTACAAGCAAAATTGCCGTATATGGGACGACACCAACCAACGCGAGCTTCACCACATGATAATGCATCCTCGAAAAGTTACCGTTTGGTGTGGATTTTGGGCCGGCGGCGGCGTAATTGGTCGGTACTATTTCGAAAACGACGTTAGTGCGGCGGTCACCGTCGACCCGAGCGCTACATAACGATGATAACTAATTTCTTATGGCCCGAATTGAACCATATGGACCTAGACGACATGTGGTTCCAGCAGTACGGCGCTACGTGCTACACAGCAAACGCCACGATTGACATTTTGCATGAACGATTTGAGGGTAAGGTTCTCTCGCAGGTGTCAATTGGCCACCAAGGTCATGCGATTTGACCCCACTAGACTTTTTCCTGTGGGGTTTCTTGAAGTCGCTGGTCTATGCAAATAAACCACAATCGACAGTAACATACAGGCCATTGCTCAAATTGAGCCGGATCTTTGCGGAAGAGTTATTGATTTGGACCACTCGGATCCGTGATACCGTCAGAAGCTGAGGCGGACATTAGAAGGATGTCATATTCCACACTTAATGGCATACTTGTGCCTTTTAAATAAAAAAATAATTTTGTTAATACCTCACACACAGCTTGTTTTATTCCATTTCAACATCTACCCGCCCTTATTGAAAAACCCTATTATATGCTCATGAACTTGTCATTTTGCTGACAAAAATGTGACACTTCAACTTCAAATAAATGAATTCAAGGTGTCTTGCGATCTATGTAATCTACAAATTTACACTGAAAAATCTTAAATATTGATAAAATCAAACTTGGCCATCCAGAAACTCAAGGACCTGGACATTAGAAGAAGAAAAACTGACTGTAGTCAAGTCAGCAGTTATGTAATTCAATGCGGTCACAATTTTTTTCGAAGTCTTTTGTGGACGAAACGTCGAAATTTAAAGTTTTGTACGCCACAATTAACACTTGTTACTGTTATTGTAACGAAGAACTTAATTTTAGGCCATACCCTAGTGATACTAACACAATTTGTGGCTTGTGCAACTTAAATCAAAATCTTAGCGATTTGTCCTATTTCGCAAGTAACTTGCAAACTTTATTTTAATAAAAGTTATGTTAGTGTGACGAATTTGTCAGGGTCCTTAATGTTTGAGTTATTTCGAAAGTCAATAGTTACATATTTAAATGTGTGGTTAGCGTATATAATTTCATAATTTTCCTTTAGCTAAAATAAAAGCTCTTACAATTTGTAATTATTTTTTCCTTTTTTGTTTTAGTTAAACTAAAAGCCAGATATTTAAGATCTTGTAATTTTGTCTCTGTTTTAAAATTATTTCTACTTTTCATGTTAAAATTGTAAGAAAATATGTAAAACTGTCAATTTTTTAATATTTGTTTAGTCCAATTGATCATTGGTCTAAATTTGTCTATATTTTCTATTCTCAGTCAGACAACATAATATCCAAAAAAATGGTCTAGATTGCTAAGATGGTTTTGATTGACTAGATGTTCTTAAAGGTTTAGATTGTCTTAATGGCCTAAATTATTTAGATCCTTATGCCTATATGGTCTACATGCCTATGATCTATCTATATTGACTATATAGTAGACTAGATAGTCTAAAATTTCTAAATTTGTATTATTGTCTATACCATCTAGATGGCCTATATTGACTAGATGACCTAATGGGATAATTTGTCCAATTAGTCACGATGTATTAGAATTTCTGATTGGTCTATATTTTTTTAGATAGTCTCAATTTAAATTTTTTATATCGTTTAAATGGTCGATATGGTGTAGATGTTATAGATGGTCAAATAATTTGATTAGATGGTCTTATTGGTCTGGAAATTCTAAGATAGCCTAAATTTCTGATATTCAATTCCTTTATGTGTCTGAATGGTTTAATTGACATGATAGTTTTTCTTTTAGTGGCGATGACTTACCCAAGTTAAAACCAAACATATTCCAGTATGCATCAGACTATGTGTTAAACCCGGTAGTTTTGATTTTTTTGCCAAAAGAAAATTTAAACTGTGTGATATTGGGAAGGGTCTAGAGAGGGGTTCTATATCCCCCCTGTTAGGCTAGAGAGGGGTACTTTTTATAAAAGTAAGTTGACATACAAAAATAAGATTAAAAAACACTGCGACACCTACATTATTGTGACATAACTTTTTCAAAGCCAGAAATCCATTCTTGCAGTAACTTTAAAAAAAATTGCTTTTGTCCATTGTACTAGAAACAAAATAACTTTAAGTCTTAAAGTCTTTTTTTGTATGTTCGTGAGTACGGTTTTCTTCAGTAATAAATTGTCTTGTAAATTATTGATTAAACACAAAAAACCTTAATCTAAAAAAAATATTTAAGATTTTGACAATAGTGGAAACAATTAAATCTACTACAATATTTTTAAGTCAAGTAGTTTTTCGTTTCCGTAAATTCGGTAGATCCATTTTTGTTTCTAGGTGCTAATGACTCTTTCCCATTACCCAACAAGTAGCTTTTCATAAACACTATCGCTTAAGGCCCAACTCATCTTAAAAGCATTATTAACAGTTGTTTTTTTAAAAAGTTGTTTGGATGGTATAAGGATTCATTCTTAAAAATTTCGAGAGTATTTGTAATTCCGGCACTGAAAATGTTGATTCAAAACAAAACAAAAATGGTGACAAAGAAAGTACACATGTAAATATCTATAACTATGTAAATGTAAAAAATATACACAAAAAACATGACGTCCGTCCCCTATTTTTATCTCCCCATTTAGAAATTCATTTTTTTTATCAAAAAAAAAGTAACTATGCTGATACCATGTTCCTACAATGTACTGCATATACGAGTATATGCACATGAATCAAATTGTATGTAATACCAGGACCAATCTCGAACCCCACATCTTCTACCAGAATAGGTACAAAAATGTTAAAAAAGAAAACAAAACCAAAATCCTTTTAATAACATGTTACAATTTAACACCCATATGCTTTTTTCCCATACCCAATCGACCTCATACCAACAGTACACCCCTATCTCCATAAATGTGGTGGAGGTGGATGATTTTCCTTCCATTCGGAAAATGGGGGACGACGACTACGACCACGGGGGGTATGTTAATAGTGAATAGTGTGATGTATGAATTTCATCGTATTTAACTGCAAGTGTTTTCTGTTTTTTATCTTTTTGTTTAATAATTTTTCTGCTGGTCCCATTGCAATAAGTCCTTATTTTTGCTCATTATTTCCTGCACAATTTTCATAGACACCATCTTTTCTGTTTCATCATTCTCATAAATGATACACAAACGGCTATAAGACAACAAGCTACAAATAAAAAATAATAATTTCACATATGTGATGCTGATGCTGAAGCTGATGATGTTGTGTATAGGGAGAAAGATATGGATATGGATGGTAGCTGGTGGCTGGCCACAGAACAGAGTCTTGCTCTGGATCTGTACCACCATTATTCCCAGCAATCAGCAACAGCAACAGAAATAGGAGCAGCAGCTGAATATACACAGGATTCTTTTTATAGTAACCAAAAGAGTACGAAGGATCTTTTGCTGTTGGAAGGGAACTGGAACAGAAAACAACAACAACAACAACAACAACAACAACAACAACAACAACAACAGCAACAAAAAATGCGACGACGAAGGAGATGTGTAAAGCCCCCTTAGGGGAATAATTTATTCTTCAAGTTTTCCTTGCCACATTATTTGAACAAAATTACAACTTTCGTTCATCATTACTTCTTGCGCTGCCAGCAACAAAGCAACAAACAGCGAAGAACCAAAGATACCAAGAACCATTGCCACCATCAATCCAACGACTCACTGTTCTCACTGTAGATATATGTATTTATGTATGTGAATGTGTTTTTGATGGGTTTGGTGGCGTTATTATTTGCACACGAAAGTCTTTTGTTCATTTCTGTACATTTTCTTAGAGTACATATTTGTTGTGATTTTTGTCTGTTTTTTTTAGAAGAATCCTTGCGGGTACAACTGTTGAATAAGAGGGTTGAAAGAAATTACATACATTGTTTCGATTTAGAAGAAGGGTGAGGGGGGGTTGTAGTGTAGAAGAAGTTCACATGAAGCTCTGTGTATAGAATAAAAGCCAAATAGATGAGGAAGTCAGCTGAGTGACAGAGGTCAAAAACTCATTTGTTAAGAAATCTTTTTGTATATAATAAGGTGCTCTGTAATAGTGCATCATGTGTTAACATTTAACAAAGTTACAAGACTAATTAAAATTTAAACAATAGTTGATTAAAAGTTTTATCTATCTGAGGTGCTGATCTCGCTGTTTTCATTCATTCAAAAATAATTTGATTTCTAAAGTGAAGGTTTTACCGCGGAATGAGATAGAGTAATCTAGAAATTTATTTTAACCTTTAGCCATGTTCTTTTGGGATTTTATACATAGTACAGTTAGAAATTGCCAAAAAAAAGATCAGCGGTAGTCTGGTTTTTAAAAATATTTGAAAGTTGATACACTTGAACATTTTCAAAATAATATGAAACAAAATTAAGCGAAATTCAGAACTAATTTAAACAATAGACAATTTAAAGAGCATAAGGTATGAAAATATCAAGAATAATTTATGTTTAATTTTTGTTCATGTTTTCCATTTTTTAAATTTTATCGAAATGAAAGGGGTTTGTTCGTAGATATTGGTCTAACTAGGGGTAAATCTTCGCGTGCAACGGATGGCGCTATATTTGTTGGTACTTACTTTTGTCTTTTTCCCTATAATAAAAAAAACTTAGTCTTAGTTTTACTGATGGTAAAAAAAAAAATACAACGACGCCCAGAGAACTCAAAGATGATTGTTAGGCTAATTAATGCTGAGATCCAGGATGAGAAGTAAGATTTGAAACTTTTTAGGTTTTATTTTGAATGGAAGTTGTACTATATTTGATACGGAGTCGTCCCAATTTTTTTTAGGATTTAAAAATTTAAAGACATGCAATTACAAAAACGATTAAATATAAATTAAGTCGTAAGTTCATTACATTAAAATACATTGCAACATTAGTTAAAATAAATTGTTGAAATGTGAGCGTTCATGTTGAGTTTTAAATGACGTGTGTTGCATGTTGGACACTACTCTACGAACACTTCCATCCAGCTTCAATGGGGTATCAAACTTTACTAAGTCTAAAAGTGAATAACTTAAAAATTGATTTCGATACTCGAATAAAAGCCAAATCTCTATCCGCAGTATAGTTTTCACTTTAATTTGTATATGTATATGTATTTGCTATTTAGTTAAATTTCTGCTGAACTAGAAATGGCTTTCCAAAAAAAAACACGAATATTGTGTGAAAAATTTGATACCACCTAAAATCGGGATAACCGCTTTTTCCTGGTTATCTCCGTTTATCAATGTCTAATGCAGTTAACGCCTTTGCCATAATTAATAAAAATAAAGCTTGCTTAAATGTACGTCTAGATCTAGATAATTTGATTATACTCTCAACTTGGAAATGGAACCCAGAAAGTGTGCACCACTCAGCAATTTTTTGAAATTAAATTGATAGTGTAAAAAATAAAGTTAGTAAAACAACATTCGTTTTCTTATTCTATATATCTTTAGCTTATTTGATCTAAATCGTGTTACACAAAAATAATAAGGGCATGATTTAAAACCTTAGTTTTGCAATTGGAAGAATATACATATATGGTCCACGCTGTGATAGCAATAAACATGGGTTACAACTTACATTATAGTTTTTCAGGAATTCATTTTGAATCACCCCGATTCGTTCCAGGGGTTTTAAATCATATCCTAACCATTACTCCTTTTGAAAAAAGAAACGGTTAATTTGCTGATGGGATGCTAACCCTTCCATTTACATTCAATTAGCCCTTTATTTTTAAAACGTTTGAGCGTGTTAACACTATTAGACCTATAGAAACGGAGATAATCAAGAAAAAACAGTTTTCCTGACTTCTGGCGGTCCGTAACTTACGTCGAGGGTACTAGATTTTATGAGACTTTTTACACAATTTAAAAAACAAAAAAAGGAAGGTCTCAACAAATTTCCAGATTACTATCCCTCATTGCCAAAATGACACCTTTTTCAACTTATTTACTGGACTATTTTATTTTGAAGCTAGAGAAACTCCCATTTCATGAATTGGTGAAATTTTATAATTTTTCATATGTTTTCTATATTTTATTTTTTAAATTTGAATTTTTAAAAGCTGAAAATCTCGAATTTGTTTAATGCTCTAATAATGCTTCTGTAGCATTTTAGTTTTCTATAGCTTTGTTTATTGTTACATTTCGTAAAACTTAATCAACTTTGCTGACTTCATTCCTGGAAACATTTATGGAAACTTATATAATAGAAAATAGTTTTCCATAAGTGGTAATAGTTCAATTTTTTTCGTTCTGTATGTACTAGAATTTCTTCGATAAGACGTACAAGCTTTTTCGACAAAATGGGATTTGACTTGATACTTATAATTAATATAATCGTATTGTTCATGTTCGTTGTGACAGTATCGCATTGTGCAATGTAAAATTTGAAGGTATTGCTGTTTCGGTTTCGGTTTCGGTATTGGTATTTGTTTGTTTTGTAATTTTCTTTTAAGTAACCTTGAATTTGTAGTTTGGTTTCAAATTATTATTGTTAAGACATTTTCTATGTTTAAGCTTCTTAACATAATTTGTAATAACATATCAGAATGTTTTTATGTGTTTAAAGTTAAAAGAAGGAGAGACAAACACAATCACAAGAACCAGAATCCCGAATATCTAAACTCTTGAAGATCAAAAATCCTGAAATTAAAAATATTGAAAATAAAAAATCCCGAAAGGCCAAATTCGATAAAATTGTAGGTTTTCGGAATTTTGTATTTTTGGGGTTCTGTTATCGGAACTTAAGGTTTCCAAGAATTCTGAATATTGGGATTCTGCCCCAACCCTATATTTGCTTAATGGTTGAGTGATGAAAAAATATTAACCTACCATGTTTTTCGCTGCTCTTATGAAGTTAGATTAAATAGTTCATGGCTAAATATAGTTTTTAGTAAATGTATGTGTTTACATTCTTAGAAAGAACCACGAAACTACACTTTTTCTGGTGAAATAAAATCATCCTCTTTAAAGCTCGTGTCTTCCTTTTGAACAGATTAACCCTATCTGACAAAAAAATTCCTATATTTCATCTCTAGGATAATACCCATACGAAAAAAGATATCCTAGCCTTACTCTTGGTATTGATCACAATTTTTCCTTCCCAATCTAAATAACCAACAATTATTTATAGTCACGTTCTCTTTTATCGAATGAAAAGTCTTAACTTTGCTTAACCCAATGAATCTTTTGCACGTGCAATCATCATCTACTTATCGCATCATTCATTGAAATCCTCTTATCTATTTTTCAAGTCTTAAAAAAAATAAAATAAAAGACAAACCCGATATGACTTCTAAATAGAGGCAGACACGTTCACGGTTCAAATCTAGGGTATAATATTTTCTGGAAATTAAATTTATTTTTTAAAAATTGCTTTAATCCTTTTTTATCTTTTTGAACTGAAAGACGTGGTGTTATCTTCTTTTGGCTTGTCTTCTCTGCTCCAATACGATATGATGACATTAAAAATGCCAGTGAAAAGATAAAGAAAGTCACTCCAAGGAAACACCAAGTGTGGAAATAATAACCATTTGAATTTGTGTATATCCTTGATTTGTGTATCCTGAGTGGAAAGCATAAAAGCCATCATATTATGTGCGACACTTCTTAATAAATACATAAATAAAAAATACGTCAAAGAAAGGAAACAAAATGAAAAACACTTTCACTTCACTTCATTATATTTGCTCAAAAATTGTCTGCTGAGACTCCAGCATCCGGATCCGACTACCGACTCCGACCACTGTCAGAAATTTGAATCTCGAAGATGAAAAGTGCTGTATACCCATTTGGGTGCTGCTGATATAAGCTCACATTAGTCGTTGTTGTCATCGTCCTCGGATTCGGATTCGGCTTCGTCTTCAACGGGTGTTGATGACGACGACGACGAGACGTGTGTTCAAGTGGGATCTTGGTTAAGAGGCTTTCTTAAACACCCACATACAATGTACACATCCATACGCACAGACTAACAATCACACACAGAAACGAATCCTTCGAAATGAAGAAAATAAGGAGAAACATGTCCTGAGGCCTACAATTCAAATTTTATGTTCATATACCGACGCCGCTTCTGCCGTCGTCGTCGCAGCCGGTTGTATATTGTAGACTTTCGGAAGCCGAAGAGACACACACTTTTGGCACAATAAATGTCCTTGTTCTTCAGTTAAGGACAATAACAACTCAAGTAGCTAGCTTATGTACGGCACGATACGGTACGCTATACACGCCAAGCTTCAAGAACATGCAGGGAATTGAGATGCATGGATGCGTGATGGAAATTATATAAATGTAAATATATTTTCACAGAACTAATTTCTTGATATGACAAAGACGATGACGTTTTTGTGAGAAACAATGTAGAAGCTGCTAACGCTAAGTGAACATTGCTGCAAGGATATCGCACTCGCTCTCAATTCGCTTGCTTTGGCAAATTTATTATTATTTGTCTCAATTTGGAAATTGAATCAACACAATGTATTATTTTTCGAGTTTAAAAAGAGGGAAATGAATGATCAATTTTGTGATGCTATAAAAAGTTGATGTAGCTACATATATTATTTTTTTTTTTATTTTTCGTCTGAAGGTACATTTTTTTGCGAGGGGGAGGGAGAAAGGGGGTTTCTGACAAATTAAGAATTTTAAATGTATGCATCATAGATCTTCAACACAATTTTTTTTCTTTTAAATAATAAACGTACATTTTTCATACAACTCTTGATATGAATGGGTTTCAGATACCCTCAATTTAATAAATGTTGTTTTTAAAAAATAAAGAATATATTTTTAAATTGGCATGAAAGTTACTTTTTTCGAAAGATAATTTTCTGTGATTATAATTTAAACATGATTTCTGGACGTAGTCTAATCTGGAGGTCCAATTTTCGATGACTTTTTCCAACATTTGTGGCCGTATATCGGAAGTTATGCGGTAATATTGTCCTTCAATTTGTCAATCGTTTTGGGCATATCGACCTAGGCTAACGACGTCACGTATTCCCACAGAAAATAGTCCAGCGGTAAACCGCACGATCTTGGAGTAACTCATCGTGAAACTATGTATATGCGGTTACTAAACGATTCAATAAATCACGAAAAAGTCAGTAATTATTTCTCTGTAACGTTGTGGTATTTAAAAAAGTACCTACCAACCCATTAAGTGGACCAAACAGTCAATTTTTGTAGATGTAACGGTGTCTCAATATGCATTTGAGGGTATTCATTACCTTATTCAACAAAAAGTTTCCTTCATCGCTAAACAAAAAATTCGCTTATGAAAATTAAGGTTAATGGCCATAATTTGTTCACGCGTCATTTTATTTATGTTGAAATAAATCATTTAACAGCTGACAAAATGGCATCTAGTTAAAACAGTTTTTCCAATTTATACCTTTAAAAAAAAACACCGGTTACTTATTACAAAAACACTTCAAACCTCAATTTATATGATTTTTTTATGATTTTCAAATATGTAATACACAAAAGAGGAAGGGAGCGTCCTGTGAAGAAGTGTTCCTATATACCAACATTAATACTACCATAGTTTTTTTATTTTATTATTTTTTTTTCATAACTTATTAAAAAAGCAACAATTAGCACTAAGTTTTCATAAACATATGTAGCTTACCTGTTTTTGTAAAAAAATATAGAGTTAGAAAAGATTCCCGATGAAATCCCTTCGATTTAGCTTTGACAAGGTATAATAGTTCGGTTCTTGGTTGAAAACCTAAAAATTCAAAACACAATTACAATCCGTTAGGAGATATGTACGTACATACATAAGTCTGATAGCTTATGAGACATGTTCGGATATCCGTTTTTTTTTTAAGTTAAGTGCTTAACAATAGATTGTTAGAAATTTTGCTCCACTGTTTTTAAAATCCAATTGCCAAAGTTGCTACGAAAAATAAAGCTCTAAAGAGTGATTTTTTAGCTATTATCTTTTTGGCAACACTGTTTTAAACAGCTGACGCACGTTTCGTGTTTTGTTTCACTGTCAAACATCTTCAGTTTGGTCTACAATTTAACCATGAATCGTCTTACAAACGAACAACGCTTGCAAATTCTTGAATTTTATTATTAAAATGCGTGCTCTGTTAAGAAAGTTCATCGCGCGCTTCTTAAATTTTATTGTCAGTTTAATCGACCCAGTGAAGTTGCTTTTCGGGCTATTGTGACTAAATTTCGCACTAAATTTACATTGTTGGACATTAAACCACCAACACTTTTATGTAGAATGCGAACTCAAGAAAATATCGCAGCTGTATCGGCCAGTGTTAATGATGACCATCAATTATCGATTCGTCGCCGTTCGCAGCAACGTGGACAATTTTGCGGAAGGATTTAGGTGTGATGCCCTTCAAAATACAGCTATAGTGAGAGAATTGAAGCCGAACGACCTACTGCAACGTAAAAATTTTGGTGAATGGGCTCTTGGAAAGTTGGCCGAAGATCCACTTTTTTACCGAAAAATTGAGTTCAGCGACAAAGCTCAGTTTTGTCTAAATGGGTACGTAATAAGCAGAATTGTCGATTTTGGAGTAAATGTCAGCCAGAAGCATTGCAAGAGCTACCAATGCATCCACAAAAAGTCACAGTTTGGTGCGGTTTATGGGCTGGTGGCATCATTGGACCGTACTTCTTGAAAGATGATGCGAATCGTAACGTAACTGTGAATGGTAAGCGCTACCGTTAGATGATATCCAACTTTTTTTTGCCCAAAATGCAAGAGCTTGACTAGCATGATATGTGGTTTTAACAAGGTCAACATTTGCTTGCAATAATCTTCAAACATTAAATTATATGGACCGTACTATCAATTCAAATAAAGATTTTATGAATTTTTCTGAATTGTATGTATTTGTTTTTTTTTGAAAAGCTTTCCTATAGCTTTTAAAAAATCACCCTTTATAAACAAATACACGAGATATTATTCACGAGATATCGAGAACCGAACACCAATTTTTACCAAATTTGCGTACTATTATTTGTAGATTTTATTTTTTTTTTTGTGAAAAAACGGACTGTTGGATTTTTATAAAAAATTTACTGAATGCCGAAAACAATATTTTTTTTTTTTTTTTTTTTTTTTTTTTTTTAGTTTAGTTTAGTTTATTTACTTTTTCTTTTACATTAAATATAGGCAATATAAAATTCAAACATAACAATTAGTTAATTACATCTTGATTCAAAAATAATAATTTTGTAAATATACTATATTTATACTAATTATAAGTGTTTTTCATAAAAGAGAACGAAAAAGAAGGTACAATCTGTTGTCCTATGACAAGAGTCGAAAGTACCAAATAAGTATAACTTAATCATAAATTTAAATTGGAATTACATAAATGAGTGTTGTGGGGTATCGTATGAGAAAGAAAATCTAATTTTTTATTTTTTTTTTTATTTTTTTTTTTTGCTAAGGGAAATTAAATGTGAATATACAAATTTAAACCATAATTCTGATGATGTTATTGATTTCTTCAAAATCAAAGTTAAAAAGCCATTTTTTAATGTTTTTATTGAATAAATGAGCAGAACGAATGCTTCTAATGTCAAAAGGTAACGCGTTAAAAAGTCTAGGTGCTACCGAGGTATAGAAGTTTAAAAAGAGATGAGAATTGTGCACTGGAATGATAGAAAGATTTCTATCGTTGCTTCGTAGTGAGTAAGCTGGCGTATTGTGACTTAAGAGATATCCACTTCTCAAGAAAAATATTTTTAAAACTTTAAAAAAATAAAGATGTTTGAGCGGAAGGATACCAGAGCTGACGAATAACGGAAAGCTATGTTCATTTTTCTTTTTCTTCCAGATGGTTCTTAAAATATGTTTTTGAGAAACTATCAGAGGTTGTAAATTGTTTTTAAAAGTACCACCCCAACAAATTATACCGTATTGTATTTTGGATTGAACCAGTCCATAATAGATTGTTTCCATAAGTTTTCTACAACAAAGTTTCCTCAAGTGAAACATAATATAAGTAGTTGATAACAAATATTTTTTTAATGCAGAAGTGTGAATTTTCCAGTTTATTTTGCTATCAATAGTTAAACCAAGATATTTGTATTCGAAAACTTGCTCGATTCTAAAACACTTTGAAGAACAGTGATTATTTAAAACATTAGCTGGTGACAAAGCATTAGATGAATAACAAGATACACTACTTAGCGGGATATTTTTGCAGTCAAAACTGTGTTGAACAAGAAATGGTGGATTAGTAAAGGAATCAAATGGTTTAAAAAACATAACTCTTGTTTTTTCACTAATGACAAGCTTATGGATGCCGAACCAATGTCTGAATAATTCTAAGTCATGGTTTATATCCGAAATCATATCTAGAACATTGGTACTAGAATACACACAAGCTATGTCATCAGCAAAACCACAGACTTTGCCTTTAAAGTTAAGATTAAAAATACTATTAATATAAATAAGGAACAAGGTTGGACCTAAGACTGATCCTTGTGGGACACCTATATTAATATTTTTGACATCACTGAAATTATTGCCTATTTTGACCATTTGTTTTCTGTTTTTTAGATAAGAAGAAAACCAATCCAGCATAAAACCCCTGAAACCAGCTTTCTCTAATTTTCTTAATAATATCTCATGGTCAACAGTATCGAAGGCTTTCTTGATGTCAATGTATAGAGCAGCAGTATACTTTTTTTGGTCAATACTTTTATAGATAAAACTACAGTGAGCTAATAGTGCATTTTCTGTAGATTTTCCAGCTCTAAAACCAAACTGTTTAGAGTTGAAAAAAGAAATGCCATCCAGATAATTAATAACCCTACTTTTAACAACTTTCTCGAAAATTTTTGAAAAAACTGGTAATAGAGAAATAGGTCTAAAGTTGTTGACACATTTCTTATCCCCTTTTTTAGGAATAGGTATAACTTCAGCTATTTTTAAACTTGACGGGAAATTACCGTGAAAAATACTTTTGTTAAATAAAAGAGATAATATATCAACTATATTAAAACAAACCTTTTTAATAAAAAAATTTGAAAAACTATTAGATGTTGAAGAATGAGAACTATCTAAACCTTGAATTACTCTAAAGATTTCGAAAGAAGTTATCGGCTGAAAAAGGAAACTTTGAGATTGAAAACTTTCTTTGAAACAAATTTCAGAACACATTTCAGTACTGTTATTAATACCAGCATTTTCGATTGTTTCTACAGCTATTTTTATAAAATAATCATTGAAAATTTTAGCCATTTCTGAATGATCAACAATGGTCTGGGAATTGAAAGAAAGATAAGAAGGTAAATCAGAAGTTTTGTTTTTGTAGAATAATTCGTTGACTATACCCCATTCTTTTCTTAAATCACCTTTTGCTTTATGGAACTTATCCATATAAAAATTTTCTTTACATATTGGAATATCTAGTCTGATTTCTTTACATAAATTATCATAGTTTTCACGGTATATAACGTTATTAGAGTGTTTCTTACACTTAATCCTCAATTTATTTTTAAAATCAATTTTTTCTAATAAATAATTAGACATCCAGGGCTTGAGTTTTTTTAATTTACTTTTTTTGCTTCCAATAACTTCCGAGCTTTGATCAACAAAATGTTTCAAAAGGATACAAAAATTATCAAAAGCAATGGAAGGGTCTGGATTGCTTCGAATTTTTGACCAGTTTTCAAATAATAAAATAGAATTCAAAATTTCAAAATTTGTTCTGATAGCTTGCCTATTCGGGACTTGTCCCATTAAACCGACTTCACACTTTTCTTTAAAATTGAAAAATAGACAAGTCATATGATGATCTGAGATCTTTAGATCAGATACTGAACTAGTGAGGGTTAAATCAGTTTTTAAATCAATTCTAGCTAAAATATGATCAATACATGTATTGGATGTAGAAGTAGTTCTAGTTGGTACATTAATACAAGAAATTAGACCATGAGCTGACATTAACGATTTGTAATTTTCAACTGCTGCAGTTTCTGATAAGATGTCTATATTTATGTCACCCAAAATAAACAAGTGCTTTGCGCTATTATTATTCAGCAATATGTTAAGTTCCTCTAAATAAACCTCTTCATTTACGTTATGAAATCTGTAGAAACACATAAAGACCAGTTTAACTGAATTAAAAACTAAAGATATCTCAACCATATCAGAGCTTACGAGGTCTGTGCTACAACAATCAAAATTTAAACTTTCATTAATGAAAATAGCAGTACCACCTGCAGCATAAGTATTATTGCACTTTGCATATAAAAAATAACCGGGAATCTTAAACAAATCTTTTTCGTGCTCATAAATCCAAATTTCAGTTAGAAAAATTAGTTTAGGCTTATTAACAAAAGATTCCAAATGAATCAATAACAAATCAAAATTTTTACGAAGACTTCTAATATTTTGTTGAATAATAAAAAAACTATTTTTGTAATCAACAGAATGAAAAACACTTTTACAAAATTCATTATCATAGCAGCAAAAAGGAGTAACTAGTGAATCAATATTTATATCTGTTAAAAAAGATTTGGCCATTACTAAATAATTTTATTAAGATCATCCAAAGATAAAATGCGATGCGCTGTTTCTCCTTCTTGCTTTTTCATAAAAATTATTCCATTATTTATCCAAAGATAATTATATTTTTTTTCATTTTTAATACTTTTAGCTTTGTTAAATAAATAACGGTTAAATTTAGTCAAAGATTCATTAATAAAAATATGTTTTTTAACCAATTGCTTATCAAATAAACAAGTATTAAGTTGTTTCTTTTTTTGATTAGAAATAATTTTCTGCTTACATTCGGCTTTTTTAAATTTAACACAAACGATTTCCCTTGGTTTTATTGTTGTTGATGATTCGGTGGCGGCGGCGGTGGCGATGTTGTTGTTGATTGCAGTCGTTTTACTTTGTATTGTTTTAACAAAGCAATATTTGATGTCGTCAGCTGAAATGCTTTCATCGATATGTTCTAACAGCTTTAGTGTCGAGGTCAATGCATTGTCTTTGTTGACATTAGGAATACCTACAATATCAATGCATTTATGCAGTGTTTTTTGTTGCATAACATTGACTTGGTGCTGGAGCATATCAACTTTCTTTAGCAAGTTGCTTTTATCTTCTTCCAGTGTGCGAATGAGAGATAAAAAATTACTGTTAATCTCCTTCAAAGAGATAATTTCATTATTCATAGACAAGATCTCTTTATGCACAACTTCGAGCGTGATACGAGTTGAGTTGTTGTCTTCAGTGAACTCGGCAGCAGCTGATTGCGAATGCAATTGATGTGGCGGTGTGGCAGTTATGGGTGGCGTGGGTGGTGGTGGTTGAGATGCACTTTTAAGTTGTTGTTGCTTTGTGGCTAGAATAGTAGAAGAAACTGACTCAGGTGTTAAAAGAGCGTTCTTTACTGGAGGTGGCGAGAGACGAAGTGAACCTCGCCTGTGTTTACTGCACGGTGGGCAACGATAATCAACTTGGTTTTTTTTCATGAAGTCTTTATCACTGGGTTTTAAATTAACACATTTCAAATGAAAAAGACTATTGCAATCAATGCATTGAATTTTAGCAGCATTGCGCTCTGCTTTAGTTCCACAAATGCAAGACATTTTGATTGAAACGGAGAAAAGGCAAGAGAAGTTCTCGACACGAGTATACCCCACAACGTCTTGACAAGAACTGTGAGATAAAATTAGTTTGAAGCCAATATTTTTAATTTTTGAAAAAATATTTGAGTCGGAAAATAAATTTTTACTAAGTTTTAGTATTGTTTTTTTTAGGTTTTTGTTTTTTGCAAGGGAACTGTCAATTCGATTTTTCTCAAAATTTTATGGAATGATGAAAACAATATTTCTTATAAGACAAAAATAGTTTGAAGACAATATTTTTAATTTTTGAAAAGATATTTGAGTCGAAAATCAATTTTTACCAAATTTTATTAATTTTTGTTTAGGTTTTTATTTTTTTGTAAAAAACTGTCAATTCTTTTTTCCACAAATTTACCGGATGTGATAAATGTTATTTTTTGTTGCACAAAATTGTTTTAGAGATAAATTCATTTTTTGTTCGTAAAATTTTCGAGGTGACAAATATTTTTTTTTGGTTAATTGGAATATTTTCCAAAAATATGTATATAATGTATGTTTGGTATCACGTTACAATATATAATATAAAATTTAATTCAAGTTTCTAGCGTTATGGGTTCGTGAGATATTTAGGGTTAATAAAAATGTACACCTTTTTTTTAAATTGTTATTCTAAAAAAACCACCGACTTAATTTTTTTGAGAGTCCTTTCTGCATCTTTCTGCATTATTATCTGTATAACAACATTATTTATTTGAAGTTGATATCTCTACTGGTTCTTCATGAGCTATGGACTACGAAAAAAACGGAGAGAGTACGATAACTTAGGCGACAAGATATTATAACGGAATTTGTTAAAACAGTTAAAAATAAGCATTTTTTTACTATGGGAGGGGGGGTCTATCTCCCCCCGTTTAGGCGGTAGGGGCAATTTAAAAAAATTATTATTTAAAATGGAAAAAAAATAATTAAAAAATAACGGTGATACTTACAATTAAATTTTATACATTTTTTTAAAGCCCACATTCTGTTTTATTAGCCAGCTAATTATTTACAAGCTAATAGACAAAAATGTTGACTTTAAAAAAAGGTATAAAACTTAATTGCAAGTATTACCGTTATTTTTTAATTATTTTTTTTCCATTTAATGTAAATATTTTTTTAAATTGCCCCTACCGCCTAAACGGGGGGAGATAGACCCCCCTCCCATAGTAAAAAATGCTTGTTTTTAACTGTTCTATACAAATCCGTCATTAAACTTTGTCGCCTAAGTTATCGTACTCTCCCCAAAAAAACGTCGCGAACATACGGATGACGCGACGTACGGAATTGTACGGGGTGTAGGGGTCATGGATCCGCCATTGTTGATGGCATGAAATTGTCCAGTCTACAGTTGGGAAAATAATAGAATATATAAAATACATACACTGAATCAAGCAAAACGAAAATAAAGGTTTAAAAGTTTGGATTCACTAATAAATATATGCTAAAATATTTAGAAAATTTCTAAGTAGTAAATGTTAGATTTTTTTTAAAGTTTTGTGCCATTTTTTTTAAAGATTTGTTAAAATTAAAAGAAATTTATTTGATAATATTCTTACAAAAATGTAAGAAAAAAAAACTTCTCAAATGATTAAATGTCTCTAATATCTCGACAAGAATCAGCTGAAACTTAAATTTTTGATTGCATACTTTTTGAAGTTCTTCAAATGACAATTTGACCTATAACGAAAAATATCAGTAGTGAATTCTTAAAGGGTAGTTAAAAATCATTTAAGAAACACTTTCTTATCAAACTACAAAAATTTTAATAAAAGTTTTATTGAAAATAGTTAAAAAAAAACAAATATTTGCCTTTATTAAAAAAAAATCCACAAAACAACAATGGCAACACTTTTTTTAATACTCATTTTTTTGTTTTTCTTTTCAGGATATGACATGTGGTGGTGTTGTGACATTTTGGATATTCTTACTGTTTTCATTAATTTTATTAAATGTTAATCACACAAATGGCGGCCGGCCAGATGAATTACATATTGGTGGAATATTTCCGATAGCCGGCAAAGGAGGATGGCAAGGCGGTCAGGCGTGTATGCCAGCTGCAAAGCTGGCATTGGATGATGTTAACAAAGAAAAGAATCTACTTCCCGGGTTTAAGTTGATTCTACATAGTAATGATAGTGAGGTAAGTTCTTTTATTGTTATAAATATATTTAAAAAACAATCAATGGAAATAACTCTTATGGCCAACAAAAACCATAAAGTTCGAACTCACTATAATTCATGACTCAAGGTGTTTAAATGTGCTATTTAATTACTTTTGCCTTGTTAGCTCCCAATTATGTATATAGCCTTATGGTGTATAACTATTAATAATTGTGCCAAAAAAATGTATCCTATAACACCAACACTTCTAAACGTTCTATAATAATAATCAAGGACAAGTCACTCATTACCCTAAAGCATTCAAAATCCATCAGGTATAAATATTTTTCTCATTATGTGTATAGTGAACAACTTTAAGTGGCAGAAAAATTATAATGTGGAAAAAACAGTTTTAAGTTTATGACACTTCCTTCAAAATGAAAGACTGATTTATGGAAGGTCTTCAATTTCATGATAATAATAGAGGTTGGGCCCGAATCAACGAATCAATGTTTGTCCCCCATTAAGTACCTAATTTTCCTCCTCTTCTTTTTTGGTTGCTGCTGTAGGTACTTACAAAATAACTTTCCACTTCGTTGAGGTCGTCGGCTATGATGATGGTGTCTGTGTCCTTGAAACTGCTATTTTTTTCTTTTCTTATTATTTTTATTTTAGTTACACCAAAAGGCAAAGCAATTTTGTTGGTTCCTTAATTAAAGCACGAAATTTTCCTATAGACATCGTACTATAGAAGGTTATACATATGTATGTATGTATAGGGTAGGCATAGATGACTTTGAAGTAAATATCCTTTAAGCATAGAAAATGAAATTTTAACAAAGCTCTATGGGCTTTTGCAAAGGCATGTACGAATAAAAGTATTTGGGCAGGGTTTGGGAGGGTATATATAGTCAGAGGGTTTGTAAAAAGTAATTTGAGAAAATAAAATTAGATGTACGAAGGAGAGATTGTGTACTGTGTAGGCATAAGAAAAGTATGAAGACTGGCTTAACTTAAACAGTTTATTTTGTGTTCATTTTCTTTTACTGTTGTTGTTTTTTTTTTTTTTTTTTGTAGAAACATGAAGAATTTTGTGGAGGTTTGAGAAAGTTAAACATAATGTTGTGTGTTAAAGAAAAACATCATGTTTTTTAATCAATTCAGAAATTTGAAAAAATGTCTGTGATGATTGATTAGTTTTGTAATTTTTGTTTGTTTTCTTTTTTAAAAAGAAACATTAATTTAAATCTGGAAAAAATATTTTTAAACATTTTTTTAATTTTGGGACTTTGCAAGAAAAGAAATTAAATTAGAATTTATTGTTTTTTTTCTTCTTCTTAACTTTTCTTACAAGTTTATTCTTGCCTATTAATCTTTCCTTTAATAATAAAAATAATTCCTGTTTTCATTAATATATATTTTTTTAAAAATATTTGTATTGAGTTCAATCAGTCTATTTTAAGTTGAAAGTGAAAAGAACGAAAAATTATGTTTTTCCAGCTTTTATAAACTTTTATTCTCACTTATTTGCTTTTAACGTGAATTGTAATTAGTGAAAAGTCAAGAGGTTGCGAATTTCATACCAAAAACCAAGTTAGTTGAACCTCTGCAAAAATATGGTTTTTGATTTTATGTTTTTGTACAATTATTCCAATCCTTAACTATTGGTTTATTCTATTCTGTTCAAATTTAATTTGTTATACCAATTATTGCGTTTTAAGTAAAAAAAAACACCATCTAAAGTCATCAACATTTCCAAATATTTATTTTTATACTTAAACAAATGTAAACCTTTTCAAACCATAAGAAATTTACTTGTTTCACTTTCAAAAATAGTACAAAATAGTTGAAGATTTTAAGTAATTATCCCATGAACTTTATTTTATTTTATTAACTTCCCATAGGAAGTAATTGAAATCGGTCCGATTTGTAGAATTGAAAATTTTGATATTTCTCGACGTTTCAAGGTCCCTAGAGTCGAAATAAAAGATTTTTAAAGAGATGTCTGTGCGTGCGTGTGCAAGTACGTTCGTACGTCCGTACGTTCTCAACGTTTTTTCGTCGTCCATAGCTCAAGAACCAGGAGAGATATCGACTTGAAATAAATTTTGTTATACAGATTATAATGCAGAAAAATGCAGAAAGTACTCTCAAAAAAATTGCGTGGGTGGTTTTTTTACCATAGCAATTTAAAAAAAGTGAAAATATCTCACGAAACAATAACGATAGAGAATTGCATTAAATTTTATATTATATATTGTAACGTGATACTAAACAAATAAATTTTTGGAAAAGTTCCAACTAACGGTTTTTTTATAAATAAAAAAAACTGAAAAAAAATATTTTTCACCTCGAACATTTTACGAACAAAAAATGATTTTATCTCCAAAATAATTGTGTGCAACGAAAAATAACGTTTTCAACATCTGATAAAATTTTGCCAAAAATCGAATCGACAGTTTTTTTTACAAAAAAATTAAAAACCTAAAAAAAAAAATTAACAAAAGTTCGTAAAAATTGATTGATTGATTGATTGAGTCGAAAGACTCAAATATCTTTTCAAAAATTTGAGATTATGGCTTCCAACTTAACTTATAAGAAATACTGTTTTCAATATTCGGACAAATTTTGAGAAAAATCGAATCGACAGTTTTTTTTTTTTTACAAAAAATAAAAACCTAAAATAATCAATACTAAAACTTGGTAAAAATTTACTTTCGGCTCAAATATTTTTTCAAAATTTAAAAATATTAGCTTAAAGTTTTTTTCATCTCACAGAAAATATTATTTTCGACATTCAGTAATTTTTTTTTAAAAGTCCAACAGTCAGTTTTTTTCATAAAAAATTAAAATCTACAAAAAATAGTACTCAATTTTGGTAAAAATTGATGTTCGGTTCTCGATATCTCGTGAACAATAGAAGACATTGTTTTTAAAGTAATTTCATTCATCCAATTTGTGTTTGTTTATATAAGAAATAAAAACTTTTAAGAAAATTGGTAAAAATGGGGTTTCGACTAAAAATCTCGCTAACTAAAATAGATTTTGAAATCAACCTATTTCATCATATGGAAAATATTGTTGGTAATTTAGTTTTTTTTTTTAATAATTCAACTCACACCTTTTTTAACAAAACACGAAAACCTACAAACAAAAACCTTCCAAAATGCTACTAAAATTTTCAAAAATGGGTTTTCGCCTAAACAATTCAGAAATAAGAACAAATTCAAAATCAAAATAATTTTTTATATGCAAAATATTATTGTTAACTTTTACTTAATTTTTCAGAAAAATCTAATTGACAAATTTCTTAAAAAATTTTGAAAACCTACAAAAATCTGAAAAATAAATAGGGGGAAGTGTTATAAAAACCAATTAATTTTATTTTGCTTGGCTATAATTGTCCCTAAGGAAGAAATATGTTTTATAATTTGACTGTATTATTTTATTTTATTTTGCTTCATTGTAATTGCTTTGTTTTAATTTTTTTATTTTATTATATTTTATTTAATTAATTTTACTTTATTTTATTTTATTTTAATTTAATTTAATTTAATTTAATTATATTTTATTTGTTGTATTTTACATAACTTATTTCATTTTTTTTTTAATTTTCTTAACTCTGTTATATTTTGTATATGTTATTGTGTTATGTTGATTTTATTTAATTTAATTTTAATTTGTTTGGTTTTTACATACTAGGTTACTGTATTTTATGTTAAATTTTTGTATTTTTATTTAAGTAATTTATTGTTTTTATTTTATTAATCTTCAGTTGACTCTGTATAATTATTTTGTGTCCTTATTTCATAAATTATTTTATTTTAATTTGTTTTACTTTATTTCATATTTTAAATTTTTTTCAATATTATACTTTATTTCATATTTTACGACAATATTTCATTTTAATTTTATTTATTTTATTTGATTAATTTGTTTGCTTTTAATTTTTTACCATAAAAGAAGACCCAACATTACATATTCTGTATTAATTTATTTCATCTTCTTAATTTTAATGCTTTTAAAAAAAATTAACACAAAGTTGAAAAACAGGATTTATAAAAAAAAATTACATAGTCTTGTAACAACTTTACATTTCCTGAATTGAAGTATCTCAGTCTAACTTAGAGCCTGTCTCGACCTTTATATGTACATACATACATATATCGATTATGCCAATTTTTGCGATAATGTCAAAATCCAGTTTAAATGTTGGACTATTTCTTGCTCGTTAATTTTAATGCCTTTAAATTGATTTCGAAAAAAAAAATCGAAATTCTTCAATCCTAATTAACCTCTTTAAGAACTCCGAACCTGTTATCCAGTAACAACCTATATTATTCAACCTCTATCATCAAATCCTGTCATCAAATAAAAATATAAAAATAAACTTTTCCTTGAAAATTCAGGTTAAATAAATTATTTTCACGCTTCAACTAACATAATTTTATACTTGATTTAACAATAAATATAACAACAACTAGAAGTATCTATGTATATATGGGTGTGAGTGTGAGTGTATGTGTGTTAGTATAGCAAAAAGGATATAATAATTCATAATGAAAATGCCTTCTGCAGAAACTCTATAACAATACACACACAAAACACAAATCTAGAAGAGTACTTGACTATTCACCTTCAATGGATAAATCTGCAGTTGTAAGCAGCTAATAATATAGTGGCAGGTAAAGCAGATATTGCTATATACCGACTTCAACTCTCTCTCTGCCGTCATCATCAACTTAAGGACGAGCGACTTCAAGTTCTCTAGCCAGACGCACATATACATTATATTATACTACATTGCAGGCAATACAAATACTATGAAATTGAGCTCACAAGGTTCAGTAGCTCGCCTTCCTACTTCTTCCCCCTTCCATTGAATTCTCTGTGCGATGTCCTTTTTTCATGATAGTATAATAGGTAGGACGTTCGTCGTAGTCGTCGTTTGGTAGGTCGGTCGGTAGGTTGTATGTATAGTATGCGACCTCTTGCGGCCATTTATCGCAGTCTAGAATCTATATGTCATGGTATTATCGAGCGTGTACTTGAACATTCTCCATATTCCATCGATCTAAATGGCCTTTTTTTGTTCCGTAAAATGTCCTCTGTCCAATGTCCATGTCCAGTGTCCACCCACCGCACCCACTAATATAGAATTTCTTACACTGCCGCAGTGGCAGTGAGTGAGTGGAGGAGGTGTGAGTATGGTTTTGTGAAATTGAGCGCATTTTGTGAAAATCAATGTCGCGAATATGTTATATTTTGTCCCTTTTCCATTTGCGGTATAAGTTGTTTTCATATTCAAACCTTGTACCTATATTGGACAACATATTCAAAACGAAACGATTATTATCGAATGTCCTTTACGTTTTCGATTTCTTTTTGGGATATTTTTATTTTTCATATTCACAAAAAATAAACGTTAAAACGTCCTTTTTGATTTGTTTGTGTATGACTTTGGTGGCTATGCCCTTTCGAACCCAATATTCACATTCATATATTGAATATTTGATTGCATACACATATGCAAAGAGGCTTTCAAAAGGATATTGGAAATTGAGTTTTGTTTTTCTTTCTCTCAGTCCTTTTCTATATTTTTTTGGCTTGATGGAAGGATATCGGGTTGCGTGTGCCTGTGCATATGTTTAAGCCCTACTTAAAAGAGATGAAAAAGTGAAGTTCAAAAAAATTGTTGTCGACGAATGGCTGCGTCCTCTTTAGTTCGATGTACGAGAGGAACTTTTATCAAAGGTATAAAGACTCTTTTCCTAGAATTCGAAGGATTCAAAATAAGATTGAATTGGATGAGGCATATTTCATGGTGGAAATCACATTCACTTCTATGGAACATACATCAGCTTATAGAATGTCTTTCAGTTCGGGTATTGTGAGTATTGGTGTGTATGTGTGTGTGTGTGTGCATGAGTATTTGCATGTAAAATAAGGGTTAAGTGCGATGATGCAAGTTTGTGGGAATTACATTTTTCAGTTATGTATAAATGGAGTTACCTAACCTTTCTTATTTTATGGGGTCGATATAGTATGTTGGAGGTGGGTATATAGAATCGGGAAAAGTCAGATAACATGTCGTTGTCATTTCCAATTTATATTGGCTTAGTTTATTTTTTTTTCTTCAAACCAAGATAAATGGCATCGAGAATAAAAGATTTGCTCAAATGGATCTTCCTTAAATGCCTTCTGATACTCTATGTTCTGGTGACGGTGATGGTGTGGGGGGATGATCCAAATAAATTCTTCATTCAGTTTATATAAAAAATGAAGTGATGGACATGGTTTGATGGGTTTTTTGAGCTGGATTTGATTTACGAACCTTATATCTACTATAATGTTCTGAGATTGAGTTTATGAATCGACAAGCAAAGACGTGGAAAATATTACTTTAAATCTGAAGATTTTTGAATTTAATGGAGCAAACGTTTCCAGTTGTGGTTCTTACAACAACATTTTTATCAAAGAAAAAAGGGAGACAATGATTCCATCACACCTCAACTCAAAATCCACACTGAAATAATGATTCTTTGATTATAACCTCTAACTTCTTAAGCTTGGCAATTATGCTTGTTGAAGATCAATTCATAGTCTTGTGAAACATCTAGTTGCCATCTAGTACGCCAGACTTAAGCAATTATTGTCCTTGCTACTTAGTATATCTTTGAGCCTTATTTCGGTCAAGTACAGAAATAAGTTATTCAGTGTTACTTCGTGATTGTGGGATACACTATGTCTCCCCAAATCATTGCAGAAACTAGGAACTCAAAAGCAATGTGTATCGAAACGTTTTTATTCTCTCTTCTGTGCTTCGAGTTTTTTGAACAAAATTAAATTTTAAAATAAAAAATATGACATTTTTGATCACCAAAAATCATCATCAATTTGATCATTTGATCATCGACAAGAGATGCCCAGAAAAAGAAGATTATTATAATCTTTCCATTAGTTCTTGAGAAACCTTAAAAAAAATGAAGGTTTTATGAGGGTTACCTTTCTGGAGCAATACCAAAATATGTTCTTCTTGTAGAAAGAAGCCAAATTAAAAATACAAAATTTAGAGAAAGTTTTAAAAAAATCACATATTTTCAAATTGACGATTTCTTATTCAAGGTTTCTTCTTAAGAACCTGAATATTTGCTCTTTTTCTTAGAAAAAAGTTGGGTTTCGGTTTTTGACAGGAAAACGCTTTTTGGTGAATGTCTTTAAATTATTAACAAATCTTTACTTATAGGGATGAATATCCGATTCATATTATGTTCTTGGTCCAGTCTTCAGTTAAAAGTAGTACTTTTAGCAACAAATTTTAAGGAAGAAAAATACAAATTTTGTTTACATATACAAAAAAATTAATAATTCAAAATATAATGGAGGTCATGTCCATTAACGCAATACGATTAGTTTTGAATTAAAGGGAATTCCTTCGAAAAAAAAAACAAACGAAATTGTTTCACAGGGGGGGGGGTCATGACCCCTAAAATTAGCGGTTATTACTTATGTACATAAATGTGTTAAAATGAAAAAAAATATTGCTCATACGCCAGCATCATCACTTTATAATGTGTACAAATTCACTCACTTTATTATTTCGACCCAATTATGTGGCAACAGCTCCGAGTTTATTTTTGATCCCTAAAGTTGTTTAGCTGATTTGATAGTATGGGCGTCGAATTTATATATTCTATTGACTTAATTAATTAAAAAAAAGCAATTAAAGAATATGTATGTACATCACCTGATGTTTATTTTTATTATGAATCTTAATTTAAAAAACAATTTTCTCCTGAATAATACTTTTTTGTGTTTATCATGAAAATAAAACACTTTCTACTTCTCGAAATGTTTATATTGTGCCAGCAATCTCACTTATTTATTGTTGATTGGAATTAATTGGTAAATTGATCATTCGACAGGATATAGCCAATATAGAGTAATATGGCATATCGGATATGCAGTTGGCAAACCACAATGTCTGCAATGATGGTAATGGGAAAATAGGTGCATCCGCTTCCGATTATACTACACACACACACGTCCTATTTAAAGGTACTCATGTGTTGTGTAACTATACGTGTCCTTATGTTACTTCCATCATTCTCCATACTCATATATCGAGAACTCGAAAAGGATATTAGATAAATTAATTTGCATGTTAGTGGTGGTGATGGTTTTTACTCGTATATGCTGAATATCTTTCTCGTCTGGTTATGAAATGTGACTTCTTGTAGTTGGCATTTTAATTTGTAGTCATAAAATGCAAACATAGTAGATACTTCTCTAGTTTCACTAATTAGAGATCCTTTATGAAATGAAAAACACAAAAAATAACAAAAAACGCTATCCCCTTACAAAATAATCCTATTTCAGAGAGAGAGAGAACATGAAAGGACTATAAAACAGTAGTTGTTTTTGAATTCAAAAGTCAAAGAATACCTCCGCATAGAAAAACACGACGAATTATTTTTTGTGTACAAAAGGACTTTACAATATTGTAATTTCTACTTGGATAAATATGATTTTAATGAGATGATGCATAAACATTATGTATATATGCATAAAAAAGGACTCTCGGACATCATATACAGACAGAGGGACAGAGAAATACACCTTATTCAAACTATAGTCAGGTACATTTTTCTAGGTAACCTAGGATTCGTTCGTTAAATATAAATTCGTTTGTAATTATTACAAAAATGCCCCAAGGCAAAAGGGCTTGGGGAATTGCCTTTGATTATTATCTTCCTTTTTTTTTGACAATACCTTTATTACTATATACAGTTTCTTTTTTTTTTTGAAAAAGGTATACAAAAGGACTCGAAAAAAACAAAAGGATATTAAATCTTTCTCTTTATATTACTTCCGTTTTCATGTTTTTTTTGTATATTTTAGTTTTAGACAAGACCATTGGCGTCCGCAGAGGATGGCAAAAGTAGGGAACTTTTTCTTCCTTGAATTCAAAATATAGGTACTACTTATTTACGTTAAAATGTATACTTTTAGCTCAGGGCTTTGTGCAAATGAGACTGTTTTCTCTTGTCTTTTTTTCTTTTTATTTCTATGGTTGCCTAAAATCTATCTTTCTAAGAAAAATATCTGCGGGCGCCTATGGACAAGACAACCTCTAAATATTTGTGACAAAAACCCCAAAGTAGTTATTTATTAAGGACAACAATGAACATTTACTGCTTTTTGTGGTATAAAAGTAAGTTTCTTGGAAAAATATCAATTTTTGTCCTTTTTTGCAAATTGTTTCGCAGTCAGTTTTAACGATTTTTCTGTTTGTCTTTGTACCACAATAAAAAATATAAAAAGTAAACGTCGTCCCCCGTTAAAATTTGTGCGCTTGTTGTCTTGACGTCAGAAAGATATAAAATCTACTTCCTGTTTCAACAGAAAAGACACTATCATTAGTCAGTTGTGTTTGTTTAGCCATAGAAAAGAGCAATCTATATGAAAACAAAGATGTTTACATAAAACAAGTTATAACAAGAGGGGCAGAGAGGAAGTATTGAGTTGATACATTGTATAGATATATTTTTGAGAAATAAAAAGGCTATAATTTAATTGGTATCATTACATTATTTGCAAAGACAGACAACAAAAATAGAAGAAGTTGAAGAAATTGATATGGTTTTTTGGCCGTGGTGGTTGAAAAATGACCTCGTTATTCGATGGAGGTTTTGTTAAGATTTGCATTAAAAAATCTTAGGTATGCATTATTTGTCAGAGAAAACTCATTAAAAAGGAAATTTTTGTAGTTTTGAAGGATTTTCGAATGATATTCTAAAATTTTTGACTTTTTATTTGAAACCGTAAGGATTGTGGATAGATGCGCAAACTTGTAAATTTGCGGTAAAAGAAAACACCAACTAAATTCGTTTTAACAATAATTTAGGACAGGTTTAAAAAAATCGAGAGATCTTTAAGGTTAAACTAAGAGAAGAGCATAGAGTTGACACTTCCTGGTAATCAAATTACACTTTTCCGATGGGTTTTAATGGCTTTAATTTAAATCTGACTACAAAATTACTCTATGACGTCGAGTTTTTTAAAACTCGAAAAACATGTGCTTAGAGCCTTTTAAGCCTATCTAATTTCATTAAGTATTTCTTTTTCAATAAAATGTGTGAAGTTTTTCCAAATCTATAATATTTGTTTTCAATATTCAGTTGAAATATTTGTAGTATTTCATAAAATTTTCAAAATATCATCATAATTACATTCTTTCAGGCCAAGGAAAAAAAAACGAAGACAAAATCTTAACAATCTATGTTGAATATTTTCTATTCTATCAATATGAACGGAATAGTATGGCACTCATTCATAGCGTATTCAAGAATTGTATAAAAGAAACATACAGAATTTTTATACATCCATATATATACCTAGATCACAAAACTGTCGGAAAAATATTTTGTTAGCTTTTTTTTTATTATAATGAAAGTGATCAGTAAACGTTAATTTTGAGTCTAGTACAACAACTAGGTCAGAAAAACTGGATTTCAAACGTTTCAACGTATAGTATTTAAAATCAAACGATTTACATTAAACCATTCCCCAAATTGATTTAGATCTTTTAGTAGCTCTTTAAAATCCTTGATGGAGTTAAAAAATTGAAAAAAATTTAACATCGTCTGCAAAAATTAGTGATATGAAAATATTCAAAACGTAATTTTTATAAATAAAATAAATAGCAATTGACCAAGGTGATTCCCTTGAGGTAAAAACGCATTGTCTTTAAATTGACATAAAAGGTTACTCCTTAACATGACGCTTAAATATCTATTTTTAAGATATGGCGAAATCCACAAAACGAAACGGTTGTTAAGTCTAATATTACTTAATTTATTAAGGAGAATATTATGAATAAGTTTTAAAAATGCCTTGCTTAATTCTCTAAATATGCAATCCAAAAAACCCCTATTAAGATTCTGATACAACAGAAGAATAATTAGAAAAAATTTCGTCGCAGACAATTGATTCAAACAATTTAGGAATAGCAGACAATTTTGCTATGGCAAGATAATTCGTAACTGAATTTAAGAACCTTTTTTTTAGACTAGCGTTAGGTATGAATCTTGCCAAAGATCTGGGAATTAAGAACATTTCAGAGACTCGTTGAAAAAAAAAAAAAAAAAAGAGGCTGGGATGCGACCCACACTGATAACTTCCCATCCCGTCTATCGATTTGTCTTGCTTAAAAGTTTGTCTAAATGTATCAATTCTTACCAAACTTGCGTTCTATTTTTTGTAGATTTTATTTTTTTTTATGAAAAAACGGACTGTTGGATTTTTATAAAAAAATTACTGAATATAAAAAACAATATTTTCTGTGAAATAAAATAAGTTTGAAGCCAATATTTTTAATTTTTGAAAAGCTATTTGAGCCGAAAATCAATTTTTACCAACTTTTATTAATTTTTTTGTTTAGGTTTTTATTTTTTGTAAAAAAACTGTCAATTCGATTTTTCTCAAAATTTTTCCTAATGTTGAAAACAATATTTCTTATAAGTTAAAATTAGTTAGAAGCCATAATCTCAAATTTTTGAAAAGATATTTAAGTCGAAAATCAATTTTTACCAACTTTTGTTAAATTTTTCTTTCGGTTTTTAATTTTTTGTAAAAAAACTGTCAATTCTATTTTTTTTCAAAATTTGACTGAATGTTAAAAACAATATTTTTTGAAAGATAAAAGTAGTTTAAAGCCAATATCTCAAAGTCTTGAAAAGATATTTGAGTCAAAACTCAATTTTTACCAACTTTTTTTTTATTTTTTTTTAGGTTATTATTTTTTGTAAAAAAACTGTCAATTCGATTTTTCTCAAAATTTTATCAGATGTCAAAAACATTATTCTTCGTTGCACAAAATTGTTTTGGAGATGAAATCATATTTTAGTCGTAAAATTTTCGAAGTGACAAATTTTTTTTTTCAGTTTTTTTGATTTATAAAAAAAACCGTTAATTGAATTTTTTTCCAAAAATATAATTGTTTTGTATCACTTTACAATATATAACATAAAATTTAATTCAAGTCTCTAGCGTCATTGGTTCATGAGATATTTAGGGTTAATTAAAATTTTCACCTTTTTTTTAAACTGCTATGGTAAAAAAACCACCCACGCAATTTTCTTGAGAACCCTTTCTGCATCTTTCTGCCTTATTATCCGTATAACAAAATTTATTTGAAGTCGATATCTCTTCTGGTTCTTGAGCTATGGACGACGAAAAAAGGGTCGCGAACGTACGGACGTACGGACGTACGTACACACGCACGCACAGACATTTTTCTAAAAATCTTTTATTTCGACTCTAGGGACCTTGAAACGTCGAGAAATGTCAAAATTTTCAATTTGACAAATCGGACCCATTACAATAACTTCCTATGGGAAGTTAACAATACATAGGAAACATAAGATCCACACTTTTAAAACATAAAAGACCAGAACTAAAATATTCATTGAGTCCTCTGAAATCGAAAAATGTATTGAAAAGATAAACAAGAGAAGAGGTAATTGCAAAAGAAAAATCTTCATAGGCAGTCTTAAAATAATCTGCGATCGTAATCGAAATTCAATTTCAATTTTTAAATGCGAATCAAACCATAGCGTGCTACTATTTAAAGTTATTAGTACGAGCAGTGGGATAGTACAGGGTCCGGCAAAAAAACCTCCCGCAGTTTTTATTATTTAAAGATATTTATAGATAAAATGGTATTCGGGATATAAAGATAGATAGAGGTCTACGTGCCGTTTTTAGTAATCATAATGGCGTGGCACGGTGAGCATCGTGCATTTGTCATAGAGGAATATATCCGTAATAGTGGTTCTGCGATTACTACTAAGCGAGCATTTCGCATTCGATTTCAACTTGGACGACATGATCCTGTTCCGGATAGAAAAACAATTCTGCGCTAAAGAGAAAATCGTCTGCCCGACCTTTAACCGCAACAACGCCGAATAATGTGGCACGTGTAAGTGCGTCTATCCAGCAATCTCTGAGGCGTTCAGCACTTAAACATGCAGATGCCCTTGGATTGTCTGATAGGAGTGTAAGCCGAATTTTTCACATACATCACACATCAAGACATTCTCCAAAACTGTACTGTACTGGGTACTGTAAATAAACAAAATTTCTGATACTGGGCAACAGAAAACCCTCAAGAAATTCATCAACGACCACTTCACAGCCCTTATGTGACAGTTTGGTGTGCTGTTGCTGAATTTGGTGTGCTAGGTCCGTATTTTTTTCGAAGAAAATGGGCAAAAAGTTACAGTTAATGCGGATCGCTACTGTCACATGATTGAGACCTTCCTCCAACCAAACTTAAATCAGTTTACTAAGAACCACAAAGAAGTCTGGTTCCAACAATATGGAGCCACAGCACACACTTCACGGCGTTCACTAACCATTTTGAGAGAGATGTTTTCAGGGCATCTTCTTTCTTTACGAGGAGACATTACCTGGCCACCAAGGTCCCCCGATTTATCACCTTGTGAATTTTTTCTTTGAGGACATTTTAAGGCCCAAGTCTACACTCATCGCCCAACATTTTTGGAAGCACTTAAGGAGGCAATCACTCAGGAAGTGGCAGCCATTACACCACAAATGACTCGACGAGCAATGGAAAACTTCGGGGAAAAGCTTCGTAAATGTATTAATAATAGAGGACAATATTTAACGGATATAATGTTTAAAACTAATTAATTATTTTATTTAATGTAAAATGGCATAGTATTTAATTTAAAAAATTCTATAAAAGTTTTCTGTTAAATTGTTTATTTATTTGTCATTGCCTTTTTATAATATGGGAGATCTTTTTGCCGGACCCTGTATTAAATAAAAAAGAATTAAATACAATTTCATAAAATGCATCCTAGATAATTTCGTGTAATAAGTTATATAACTGAGCTAAGTTACATTTTTTAAAGTCAAAATTGATATGATTATTATATAAGTTAAAAATATTGCATACACATAAATTTAATAAAATAGAAAAGGCGGGATGGTTGCGATCTTCATGTACAAGCTTTGAATCGCATTTGAAAACAATAGGAAATTGAAGTTCAGATTCGATATTAACACTAAAAATTATAGTCCAAATATATTTTTCACATTAAATTAAAGTTTTCTTTAAACTATAGTCAAATGAAGACTCATATTTATTGTTGTTGTTAACTATACTGTGTTTTATTTTAGCCTCAAAAACACCATTTTTTACGTTTTTAAATAGGCACATTTTAAAAACCTGATGTGATAGAAAATTTATTAGGCAAGATACGAATTTGGGACAACTTAATTAAAATGTATTATTTTGTTTTTGGACATAAATATTTTATGGTCATTATTGAAAATATGAGGCTATTTGCAATATTTATAAACAAAAAAGATAGGGGTCCCAGGTGTCTCCCTTATTTGAAAGCAATTTTAAAAATGCCTTATTTTAAATAATAATTTTTACTTTAATATTCAGGGAATAAATCAATTACAGCTAAAACTATCTTAAATGGCTTAGAAAAACACATCACGTTTATTGTTTAAAAATCAAACATCATAGTAAGTCCCTAAATGTTCCCTTTGATGACTTTAAAAGTTTGCAAATTATATTTTTTGTAATAAGCCAAATTGCCATTCAAAGAAGCTAAAAAAGTATTCTAATAAAAATTGTTGTTAAATCTGTTTTCTGTTGAGATATTTAAGACATTAGATAAATGTAGTAGTATTTTTTTTTTTTGAAAGATCTGTAGTTCTTGAAAAATCACTGTCAATTTGTAAATGTATGTTTTGTAAAAAAGATGTTTCTTGAATTTTTCCTAAAATTTTACCACACATCAAAAAAATATAATATTATATTTCATAACATATCATAGATAATTCTTTTTTTTTTATAATTAGCGAACACTAAAAGGGTTTTGTATACCTTTAATATGCCAAAGACACAGTGTGAGCATTAGGAAAAGAGGGAAGGGTTGGATAGGAGGTGTCGGTGTACATTGATTTTAAATTTCTGAACATTGCAATGAGAGGGAAAGATAGAGCGTGGGAAGGCGTTCCACATTCGAGTAGTACGACTAAGAAAAGAATATCTATACTTCATAGTACGGCCGAAGTTGGGCTCAAGGGTAAACTGATGAGCATTCCTAGAAGCGCGGGTATTACGGTTAAATTGTTTAAGGGGAGGAATTTAACTGGCTATTTCACTAGAGCATAGTCCGTTAAAATAACGGTAAAAAAAGGTGAGGCAAGAAACCTTGCGTCGATGTTCGAGTGACGTAAACGAGTTGATGATGTTAATGTCACCAATCATTTTAAAAGCTCTTTTTTGAATACTGTCCAAGAGGCTTAAATAAGTTACTGGAGCACCAGCCCAGGGATGAGAGTTATATTCAAGTTTCGGACTTATATAATTTGTAGGTCCGTGAAATAACTCCCCAAGAAATAACCATTCAAAAATATATGAAATAACCCCAAGTAAATTGTATATGAATGGGAAAAAAGTACCCATTTATGGGGATTTAATTCATGCTTTTTTAGGGAATATTTTTATTTTTAATTTTCAACAAACTCAGCTATTAAATATATCCCCACATTTTGGAAGTGCAATAAGGCCAGTTTTTTGGAATTGGTCTTATTTTACCATAATAAGGTGAAATAAGAAAAAATAATTTTATTTCAATTTCTACTATTTGGTTTGTATACAAAATTACGCGGGCGAATACAAATTGATGCCTCTATGGGTGGGAGGGGGTGTGCATGCTGCAATTTCAAGTACCTGGAATTAAAGAAAATTATAAAGAGTACAAAATTTGCATTATCTAGGTACACTTTCTTAAATGCAGGAGAAATTGCATACCAAGCGCACCTACCTCAAATCCTAAAATGTGCCCAACCCTTTGGTTAAATAAGTGGGTTGGGGATAGAATTGCGAAAATCAGAATACCGAAAACCCAAATTCCCAAAAATTCAAAAACAACAACAGTCAGAAACCCAAAAATTCAAAATCCCAAAAATCCAGAATCCCGAAATTACAAAATCGTGGTCAAAACGCGCGTTAAGACTATCCCTCGCTCCGGTGCAGTGGCTGAAAATCGCATTGGAGAAGAAATAAAATGGTAAGACAATTCTTAAAGTTGGGGACTTACAAGTATATCAATTCTTTATGTAGGACTTATTTCATTTTCGAATTCGGATTTAATTTTATAATGCAATAAAGCTCCAATTCGGGGTGTTATTTCTTGGGAATTATTCCAAATAATTACTAGTAACATATTTGAGCTCGACCAGTGTTTTTAATATTTTGATTTTTTTTGTTCAATTTTTTTAATTTTTAATTTGATTTTATAAACTACATTGGTTTTTCAAAAGAAATTAACTGTTCTCGAAAACACAATTTGCTTAAAAACAGAACCATGAATTTTAATGACAAATCGAATCGAAATAATTTTCTACCTTGTTAGTTTTGCATTTTGTTTGAAAAAGTATAATTTTGGTGTTCTTTTGTCTGTATACATTTTTTCGAAATTAAATTTAAAATCGTACGTAATATTTTTCAATATGTTCTCAAGCATTTATACCTTAACACAAAATCTGTTTTAAAGCCAAAATATTTAGGAAAACCATTAACTACGTATCACTTTACACGAATTTTTTCTCATGTATCTACTGAAGCTTAAAAAGTTAACCGGGATTTGGCTTCATACAGAATGTTGTTATACCCTAAGAAAAAAGTAACAAAAACAGCAAAAAACAAAACACCTCAAGCTTGAAATCATCCCATAGCTTCCAAAAAGGACTTCTTCACTATGATACCTATATAGAATTATAGAGTATTGATACGAACAACAAGAAAAAAAAAACTTATGTAAACCCACTTGTTACGTAATCCTTTTTTCCCTTAAGTTTATCTTGTACATATATCCATATACATTATACAAGTTTCTTTAACAAGATGAAGAAGCTTGATTTTAGGGATGGTTAGCCAAAAAAAATAATAATGATGATGTAAAGGTAACATCACAAAAAAAAAAAAACTTAGTTAGATTCCGGGTTAACGAGAGGTTTATTCCTCATTCCTCATAACCCGTATCATAAGAGTCTATGATGTGATCCTCAACCTGCTCCTCTGGATTGCTCACACCAAAAAAAGGACTATACCTTACCCTTACATACTTGTATAGAACGCAAATAATATAGCAGTGCCAGCTCAGGCCAAGTGATATGCGGGCCTGAATAGATCCACGTAATTTAAGCATCCTTCTGCTTATGCCTGCCTTCTGAATGACTGAATTCTATAAGTAGAAAGACTACAAAGAAGGTACATGGAGGTATAGAGGTAAATCCATTAGACAAACTGCTAAATTATTCATGCATCAAACACAGAAAAAGAAAAAAGAACACTAAAGGTTCATTCTACAAACACCTTTATCTATCCCTCTTGAATTGATGGAGCTGTAGCTGGAGCTAGAGGGGGTGGGGGCTAAGTTTGGAACAGTGCAAAAGTTGTATGGTTGATGAGACTATAGATACTTAAACTCTGTATCAACAACGCCAACGTTAACGTTCCTTCAAAATTGTGTTGTTGTAGTTTTTTGATGCGTGATTTCTCTTCTTCATCTGGAGTTTTCAAGTTTTCGCCTACTTAGTCCTTCCTTTTCACGACAAAGGATACACCTTCATTTTTTTATTTGTGTTCCTTCTGTAAGTAAATTTCCTCCCTTTTTCCTAAAAGGAGATATCTACCTTACCTAGAGTCCTAGAGAAGTAAATTTTTGATAGTGTTATACTGATACTGAACTTTTGGGTGCTTCTGCTTGGTTGCACATTTTCTATGACTTTTTGTTGTTGTAATAATTGTAGTAGTAATTGTTGGTGGCTAAAGATGTCAGGATTTCGTAAATTGGGTTGATTATTATGTAGGTGTACATAGTATATCCTTTTTACAAACTTAAATTGATGTTCAGACGAGTGGAATAAAGAATTTCGAATTTAAAGTGGTTGTTGTGAGCTGTGACAATTTAACGAGATATGCGGGAAAGGGTATTCTTACAAAATCTCATCCTTAATATCAAAAAAAATTAAACTTTAAAAAAAAAACTTAAAAGTTCCCTCCGAAAAAGTGTTAGAAATTTAATGAGTCTTATTGTCAAGTGTATCTGCTGCACTTTAAACAAGTTGGAATGATATTAAATTTTTCAATTAACACTTCTTTTCAAAAAAAGTTAAAAAAAACTTAAATTGATTCTCATTAGCATGCAATAAAGTTTTTTGCAAAAGTGGAAAAATTTAATTAAATGATAAATTGTTTTATTGCTTTTTGTATTTTTTTATTTTGAAGCTGTGTTTTGTTTTTTGTTATTGAGAAAAATGCAATTTAACGAGAAATTTTATTTAGTTAGAAACTTTTTTAATGTTGGTTTCCATGATTTCGAATTGAAGGATTTCGGCAATTGTTGTATTCATTCGCATAATATTCCACGTTGATAATGATTTTAAAAAAAGTTTTTTTTTATTTTTTTTGTATCAAAAACAAATAAATATAATGAAATAAAATAGAGTTCACAACTAAAAGGTGCCTCATCTAACTCGTGCAGTTAACAACAAGATTGAAACTCTATGAATACATATAAAGACAATGTTCTTGAATATAATTTAGAGACAAAACAAAGAATTTCATTCGTCAAATTTTGAAAATTTGTAAAAAAAAAAAAAAAAAATAAGAGGGTTGGGGTAGAAATGATGTATGGGTCATAATACTGTTTTAAAAAAACTGTATGCCAAAATTTTTGTTTTCGTTAATTTGTAAAATAAAAGTTGCAATCATGAGTTCAGATGCAATATTTTTAGTTTTAAAATGAACAAAACAGACTTACAATATTTTGTAATGAGAAATTCAAAAATACAGTTTTGTGATATACATTGCTTTCTTTATTCATGCATAAATTTTGGTATACAGTATTCTAAGTTTACAGTGTTTTGAAATACAGAATTCAAAACACATAGAATTAGGACCACACAGTATCACACAGAATTCTGAAAACCGGTATTTCGATCAAATCGTCATCACAGATGATATGAAGAGAACTTCATTGATAAATTTTCGATGATTTTTAAAGATTGAATTTCAATAACAAAAGCAACACTTTATTTATAGTACTCCGAAATGTTTAATAAAAAAGTGAAGTTTTAGGTATCTTCTGTCGATATATCTTTTTAATTTTTTTATGAAAAAACTGTCATTTGAATATTTTTCAAAAATTAAATAAATATTGACAGCAATTATAACAATATTAAGTTTGAAATCAATAGATTTCCCTGCTCTCAAGATATTTAAATTTAAATATCAATTTTTGTGATATTAATTAAAATTTCAAGAACAGCTGTTTTTATAGTTTTAATTGATCTAAAATTTAATTATGGTTGCTAGTACTCGTATCATTGGTTCGTGAGATATTTAGGGTCAACCAAATTGCACTTTTTTTTTATATCTAGCGCACACTCAAAGAGTTTTGTATATATTTAATTTTGTGTTGCTATAGTAATTATAAAAAAAAAGGCTGGGATGCGAACCACACTGATAACTTCCCACCCAATCCGTCGATTTGTCTTGCTCAAAAAGTTTGTAGGTTTTCGTGTTTTGTTAAAAAACTTCTCAGTTGAATTATTCTTAAAAATTTAAAAGTAACCAACAATATTTTGCATATAATGAAATAGTTTGATTTCAAAATCTATTTTTGTTAACGAGATTTTTAGTCGAAAACAGATTTTTACCAATCTTAGGAGCATTTCTTTAAAGTTTTTATTTCTTATATAAACAAATACAAATAGGATGAATGAAATTAATTTGAAGTCAATACATTTTTACCAAATTTCCGTTCTATTTTTGTAGATTTTATTTTTTTTATAAAAGAACTGACTGTTGGATTTTTATAAAAAAAATTACTGAATGTAGAAAACAATATTTTCTGTGAGATAAAATTAGTTTTAAGCCAATAATTTTAAATTTTTGAAAAGATATTTAAGTCAAAAGTAAATTTTTACCAGTTTTAGTAATGTTTTTTTTAGGTTTTTATTTCTTATAAAAAAACTGTCATTTCGATTTTTCTCAAAATTTTACCAGATGTCAAAAACTTTATTTTTCGTTGCAAAAAATTGTTTTGGAGATAAAATCATTTTTTGTTCGTAAAATATTTGACGTGACAAATATTTTTTTTTCAGTTTTTTTTAATTTATAAAAAAAAGTTAATTGGATTTTTTTTTATATATACTATTTTGGTATCACGTTACAATATTTAATTTAAAACTTGATTCAAGTCTCTAGCGTTATTGGTTTGTTTTGGGTTAAGCAACATTTTCACCTTTTTTAAATTGCTATGGTAAAAAAACCACCCACTCAATTTTTTTTGAAAGTCCTTTCTGCATCTTTCTGCATTATTATCTGTATAACAAAATTTATTTGAAGTTAATATCGCTACGGGTTCTTGAGCTATGGACGACGAAAAAAAACTTGCTGTGTGACCCACACTTATAATTTCCTTCAAATGGTATTTTTGTAACAAGCAGACATGCAAACATTAACAAAAATAGTTTATTCTTGCATTCCCAAGATATTTAACTAAAAATTTAATTTTTTAGTACTTTTTGATCTCTCAATTGGTAATAGCTTTTCAAAATATTAATATCAAAAATTAATATAAGTTGAAGAACTAAATAAATCTTAACAACTGAATTTTGTGCAGAATCAAATAATTTTATATCTGAAGCAATTATTTGTTCTCGAGATATTTGATTTAAGAATAATTTGTTTACCGAATTTTAGTCGCATTTTCGGGATGATTTAATTTAAATTTTTTTTAAACCATTACCTTATATTGACAACAATATACATATATGTTTACAATAAAGATATTTTAAGGGCAGTAACATTATTTCTGCCGGAGATATTTGAGTCAAAAATAAATTTTTACCACCTTCTAGTAGTAATTTTCTGGGGCTTTTATTAAGAAAATATAAACTGTCAAATGAATTTTTCTTAAAATCTTACAAAATTTTAAAACAATTACTCGCCGCTTTATAAAGTTATTTCGCGAGTAATATTATGTATTTTTCCAAAAAACATAAGAAGTAATTAATAATGTTTGTTCAATTTTTTTTTAATTATTAAAAAAAACTATGAATTGTTGTTGATGTTATCTGTAATATCAAATCTATTTGAGCCCGATATCTCTACTAATTTTTAGAACGTGGACGACAAAACAAGTTGTGCTCAAACTTGATATATTCTTCTTCTAGATTCTTTTAAAAAATTTGGTTTTTAAGAACAATATTATTTTTTTAAATCTAATTATCAAATTTTTAGTTGAAAAATGAATGTTTCTTTTTTTACTACAGCAATTTTTAAAAAAGTGAAAACCTTGGTTGGGCCCAAAAATTATCACGAACCAATAACACTAGTGACTTCAATCAAATTTTATATTCTAAAATGTGACGTGATACCAAACTAGTATAATTTTTGAAAAAAAGTCAATTAACGGCTTTTTTATAACTTAAGAAAACTATAGAAAAGATCGACTGGGTCACACGAACTTGCTCATGTAGCCAAGGACTCTGTTTAAAAATACTTCCTATATTTAAAGATTTAAAAATGCACCTGCAGAAAAAGTTTGTTTTCAAAAATTTAAACTCCATTTGATTTCTCAAAAAACATAATTTTTCAATTTTTTTATTTGCAGTTTTTTTATTTAATTAATTTTGAACATTTATAATTTTTCAATTTTAGTTTAAAAATATTTTTGGTATGCAGTTATTTAGAGAATATTAATATACGTTTTGTATTTTAATTTCCTAAAAAACTGATGACCCGTTTTCAAGATATCGAATTTCGAAAAAAAACTTTTAGTATTAAACTTTAATTTTTCAAATTCAAAAACAAAAACAATGACATTTTTTATCATCAAATATTATATTAAAGCTTGAATAACAAAATAACGGTTCAATGGGGGTGGCTCTTCTAGGGTTATACAAAAATATTTTTTGATGTTGAAGGAAGCAAAATTAAGAAAACAAATTTTAGCGAAAACTAAAAGACAACCATCGGTTAGTTTTTGAGAAAATTCGGATTTTCGATTTTTGACCAAAAAATTTTTATGAGGACAGTTTTTTTTGTCTTTAATATGAAAAAAGTGCCTACCGCGAATCGGCTAAAAACCATAATTTCCACATTTGAAGTCAATCGACCCAATGCTTTGGGCTGTAGGTGCCAGGACGTACAGACAGACGGAAGAAATCGGAGGATCCAATTTTTTCGACGTCTCTACCATCGTAATGTCATGTTTGATTAAAAAGCTTTACTAAAAATTGGTAAAGCTGGTTCATTTTGTATCTCACCAGAAATACATATCTGCCCATTCCTAAGATAAGTAGGACGAAAAGACACCCCGAATGTATGAACAAACGGATGCACAAATGATTTTTTTGAGCAAAATATGGCTCTATTTTACAATGATACCTTGGGCGTATACACAATTTTTTATATCTTTCATAATGTTATTTCTAAACGTTTCGAAAATGTATGATTCGCATCATGAAAAAACAAAACAACTTTTGTTGGGTTCATAAGTATTGTAAATAAATTACCTTCATTTAATCCTAAAAACATTGCACTCTATAATTTGTGACATATTCAGAATAAATATTTTATGTACATCATACATATCTTATTTTAAGTGATATTCTTGTGTGAAATATTTTCCTTTTCTAATTCATCATAATAAAAACTGGATGTCCTTGTTATCCAATTTCATAATAGCTTTATTATAGAGCTTAAGGATCTTAAGTTCCCATCATGTCTTCATGTTATGTTTTGAAATTGTGTATATATGTAGTGTATTTTGTAATATGATGTTGTGTCAAGAGAGACACTTTTTTTTTGATTAAACGTTCAACTTTAACTAAGAATTTTCAGAATGTGTAGGTACATAATTGATGTAGATATTTTATTTCAAAAACTGTGTTTGTTTAATGTTTATTTCAAATAAGCTGATAACGAACTGTAAGCTACATATATATTATACAAGGAGAAATAAGCAGGTAAGAGAGGTCCATATAGTCATGACGGGAATTATTTTCAAAGCAAAACTGAAAATGTTTTTATCATCTTGTTTTTAAGTTTGACAGAAAAAACCTCGATTTTTGTAAACACCACCCTTTTTTTAAACACCACCACTTGGCTAATATTTTAAATTTCAGATAAATATGCTTCCTCAGCAAATTGTTTTGTAAAAAGGAACAAAATCACTTCTTCATAATAATCCGACCTTTTAAGAATTTCTCAATGTCAAAAAATGTAAGATTTCTGTTCAATTTAAAATAAATAAAAGAAATACTTAACGCCTCATCGTTTAAATATCCCTTGTCTTGAAAAAAAAAACACACAACAACTTCTTTTCCTTTCCCTCACCCCATCCCTCTGGAACTTTCAAATTTTTAATGACATTTTACTGTTTTAACTTTTCAAATTTTCAAAAAAAAAAGGAAAATAAAGTTGTTCCCAAGATTTTGACAAAAGTTTTAACTTAAAGCCATACACAAAATCCTAATTCTTTGGTATATCTTCAAGGCATTTGGGGTTTAAAAATGTACCTACACACTTCGAAAATATTACTTGTTTTCTTATGCAAACATCCAATTTTTCTGCGTAACTAAGCCTATTCCCAAAAGCCATCAAAATATGTTCCTAAACAAAAAAAAAGAAACGAAAACACGAACAAAAATTTAATAAAACAAAGCAAAAGGAAGAAAATGTCCCGAAAGAGCGCTAAAAAACATGTCCTTCTGAGGGTAGTGAATGTATAAATAGGATACAGGGAGAATAATTTCCTCGTTTTTGTTTTTCTTTCGTGCAACCAAATTCCCAGGACAAAAGCCCAACGAGTAGAATACCAACGCAGGTGTAATTTTTGAAAAAATACAAAAAAAAAATTACTTCGTCTTCAGTTCGCAAAGGACACCTACCAACAAAACGACGACAACAACGACAGCGACGAAGGCTATTCAGCCTAACTATACGTATATTAAGAGCAAGCTTATAACAGAGGAGCTAGGTCATCTGGTGACCAAACTTTCTCTTCCCGCTTATTCCATTACCGCAAAACTCACAAAAACAACAACAAGGACGACGTCCTCCATGCTCCATCGCATCGCAATGCTACCAAACCAATTCCACCACCCGCAACAATGGCGATGGTGATGGCGGACCGTCAGGACATCAACCGGAAAGGTGAAAAGTTTTTGTCGAAAGTCCAGCCTTTCAGTCTGTCAATGGCATACGAATAGTGTTAATGGAATTTTACATTAACGTATAACTATAGCCAGGAGGTTCATACCAAGCCATGAGTCCTTTTTTCATGTAGATCCTGTTTTTTGCACTGCATTTCCTCAATGTTGTACCAAAAACACCTCAACAAATTTACAAACATACTCGAGTCGAGTAAAAGAGTGAAGGGGAATATTACCCTGCAGATAATAATTTTTGCGGTGCACCAAATACAGAAGTTGCACACAGGAAAATATTTATGATTCTCCGCAGAATTTATAGATAAACTCTCTCGTTGTGTCCTTTTTTAGTTTTATCAGTAGTTATTATTTTCCATAGAATTTGAGTTACGATAATTGCTTTTAAACGCATACCACCACTTTCACAAATACACATACATATTCACTTGTCTATATAGTTATGCAAACAAAAGGAAAGAATTAAAACCAGAAAATTGTAGCTTTAAGAACAAAATTCCTTAATGAGTCCTTAATGCAGATAAATGTGCAATAAGGAATAAGACAATGAATTATCTCCTTTTTAAAAAGGGTTAAAAGAGATGGCGAAAGGAGAGTAGGGGAGGATTTTAAGAATATGTGTAAACTAATAAGGAGTGTCTGTTTTAAATATAAATAAATTGCTAAATGCATTAGTTTCTAAGGATATCATCACATTCCATACATTTATCAGGATTGGGAATTTATTTGTTAAACATCACATCTCACACACACACAATTAAATTAAGGACACTATGAGTGAAACATAATGATTAAAATATATATGAACTAACTAACTAAGGATAATGTTTTGTTTATTTATGGGAATGGCGCGTTTTTGTGTTGATTGTCTATTAGTAGTTTGTTGCAAGTTGGCTTGGTCCTGTATTCTGTTCTGGTGGTTGAGGCCTTGTGAGAGATAATGAGGATTTATTTGTTTCAATTATATGCATGGGGCACGGGATAAGTGAATTTTGTATTCTTTCCGTACGCTAATGGCATGTAATTAGCTATAGACATCATGACCCCCAATGGACGCCACAAAATGGTTGCGTTGGGTTGCTAAGTTTGGACTTGTATAGATAGAGAAAGAGAGAAAGCTCCAGAGGAAGTTGTATCCCAAGGTAAATTGTTAGGTGTTGATTTTTTTTTTTTTGAATATAAGTTTTTTTCTTGTGTTGGTTATTTTTGTTTTGGGAAAAGTCTTTTAATTAATTAACTTTTATACCTACATATATTGTGAGAGAGAAGAAGACATCATCATCATCATTATCATAATCATCATCAGCCACCAGAGCGCATTGTGTATTTTGGTACTTTGTTTTTATGTAGGTCAGGGTCTCAAAAAGGTCTTTATCTTACTCATAGGTATATAGGCACATGTTTTTATAAATGTATGTTTGATGGGAGTTGGTACTAATTATGAGTAATTTGAGACTTGGAATTATTTATGTTCTTTATATAGGATTTTGGGGGCTAATTAGATGGTGATTCGTATAGATAGATGAAAATAAATTAGTTTGGTAAATGAAATAGGATGTTCCTTTTAATTGCATTAAAATGAAATATTGTGGATTGATATTTTTTTTTTATTGTTGTTGTTGATTTTAAAAGGTGTTAATTGAAAGTAGGTTATCATTCGAAAATTTAATAGGAGTTGTTTACAGCAAAAAATCACATAGTTAATTAGCAATAAATCAGGATGGGTTTTGACTACGATGATTTTTCCTCTGTTTTTTCTTTCAAAGTTTGAATATGTACAAAAAGTTGGATGCTAGTACATGTTTTTTGATACTTTAGTTATAAGTTATAGAATTTGATTAAAAAAATGTATTTTTAACTTCCCATATTGAAATGCTTGACATTCCTTGATATTATAATGCCCCAGAATGTGGATCAAAGGTTTTTGAGAAATGTCTCCGTGTGCGTTTATACGTACGTCGGTACTTTCGGGATTTATTTTTTTGTCGGCCATATCTTGAAAACCAGATGTAAATTTGTTTTACAGAAATATTATAAAAAGATGCGAAAAGGACTTTTAAAAATTGTAAGTGGGTGTTTTTTTATTATTAAATCTCTTAAGCCAATAACTTAAGGTGACGTGATACCAAATATAGGGTTTTCCGATAGAGACGGGTTTAATTTGACAGCTCGTGTCGGCCATATTGTTTATTTTGCTTTCTGCCAAAATATCTTCTTTTAATCAGTCACTAAAGTGAATCATCAGGGCAAGTTAAAATGGCCAACAACACGTGCAAATTATATAATTTTATTATCAAACTGGGTATTCTCTAGTAGCAACGTACACGATCATGGCCGTCTTTTCAAATCGACTATTCAACATTTGGTGGCGACATTCCAGTCTATCTGCTCATTGAAGAATTAGCGAATCCCCGAACACAAGAACTTCGTGATTTGGGCCTGCAACTATACAAAATCCATCTGACCCAGGAGCTTAAACCAAACGTCCATACGTGGCTTAATGTGTTCGATAATTGAATTTTGGAGCAGTTGAATGTTGATAAAAAATTTCAACGGCGGCGATCGCTATAGGTGGATGATTAAAGAATTGTGCTTAAAACTAATTTTTACTTATAAAAACCATTGTTTCTTACATTTGGGAAAGTTTTTAGAAAAAATGACAATTGACAGATTTTTTTATAAAAAAAAAAATAAAAATCTATAAAAATTTGGCAAAAACTGATTATTGACTCAAAAGTCCGTAGAATAAATTAAGATATTGACTTCAAAATTATTCCATCCTATACAAAATATTGTTTTTCAAATTAAGTATATTTTTCAAAAATTAGCTCAAATACGTTTCTTCCATAAAAATACACGAATTACAAATTGTTAAAATAAACAATTTTTCATAAGGGATATCATAACTTTGAATTATAAAGATTGGGTTAAAAGCAGAAAAAAAAGAGGCTGGGATACGACCCACACTGATAACTTCCCATTCCCATCCCGTCTGTCGATTTGTCTTGCTTAAAAGTTTGTCTATATGTATCAATTTTTACCAAATTTGCGTACTATTTTTGTAGATTTTATTTTTTTATGAAAAAACGGACTGTTGGATTTTTATATCGAATGATATATGAATATCGAAAACAATATTTTCTGTGAAATAAAATAAGTTTGAAGCCAATATTTGTAATTTTTGAAAAGTTATTTGAGTCGAAAGTATATTTTTACCAAGTTTTAGTATTGTTTTTTTTTAGGTTTTTATTTTTTGTAAAAAAAACTGTCAATTCGATTTTTTTCAAAATTTTACTGAATGTTGACAACAATATTTTTTGAAAGATTAAAGTAGTTTAAAGCCAATTTTTGAAAAGATATTTGAGTCGAAAATCAATTTTTACCACCTTTTACAATTTTTTTAGGGTTTTATTTTTTGTAAAAAAATGTCAATTCGATTTTTCTCAAAATTTTATCGAATGTTGAAAACAATATTTCTTATAAGTTAAAATTAGTTAGAAGCCATTATCTCAAAGTTTTGGAAAGATATTTGAGTCGAAAATCAATTTTTACCAACTTTTATTAATTTTTTTTAGGTTTTTTTTTTAAACTGTCAATTCGATTTTTCTCAACATTTTTCAGAATGTTGAAAACAATATTTCTTATAAGATAAAAAAGTTTGAAGCCTTAATCTCAAGTTTTTGAAAAGATATTTGCGTCGAAATTCAATTTTTACCAACTATGAGTACATTTTTTTTTAGGATTTTATTAAAAACTGTCAATTCGATTCAGATGTCAAAAACATTATTCTTCGTTGCACAAAATTGTTTTGGAGATGAAATCATTTTTTGGTCGTAAAATTTTCGAGGTGACAAATTTTTTTTCAGTTTTTTTTTGATTTATAAAAAAAACGTTAATTGAATTTTTTTCAAAAAATATAATTGTTTTGTATTACGTTACAATATATATTATAAAATTTATTCAAGTCTCTAGCATCATTGGTTCATGAGATATTTAGGTTTAACCAAAATTTTCACCTTTTTTTTAAACTGCTATGGTAAAAAAACTTACTTACTTACTTAAGGTGGCGCTACAGTCCTGTGTGAACTAGGGCCTCACCCAACAAACTTCTCCATCTAGCTCGGTCCCTAGCTAGATGTCTCCAGTTTCGCGCTCCGAGTTGGGTGAGGTCACCTTTCACTTGTGCGCGCCACCTGATTCGCGGTCTTCCTCTACTGCGCTGTCCTGTGGGTGTGGATTCGAAGACTTTCCGGGCCGGAGCATTGGTTTCCATGCGCTCTACGTGACCTAGCCATCTTAGTCGTTGGACTTTTACCCTTCTTGCTAAGTCTACGTCGCTGTACAGCCCGTACAGCTCGTCGTTCCATCTTCTCCTCCACTCCCCTTCGATGCATACGGGACCGTAGATCACACGAAGAATCTTTCTCTCGAAACGACCCAAGGTGCTTTCATCCGCTTTTGTCAAAGTCCATGCTTCTGCACCGTATAGCAGGACGGGGATGATAAGGGTCTTATATAGCGACACTTTGGTCCTTCGAGAGAGAATTTTTCCACTCAATTGCTTTCTTAACCCAAAGGAACAGCGGTTAGCAAGAGTTATTCTTCGTTTGATCTCAGCGCTGGTGTTGTTTTCTGCGTTTACAGCGGAGCCTAGGTAGACGAAGTCCTTGACTACCTCAAAGTTACGTCTGTCGATGGTGACGTTTTGACCAAGACGTCGGTGTTGTAGGTCCTTTCTTGATGACAGCATGTACTTTGTTTTGCCCTCATTAACCGTTAAACCCATTTTTGCCGCCTCTGTCTCAATACTCACAAAAGCCCCAATGACATCACGCTGAGTTCTTCCGATTATGTCAATGTCATCAGCATATGCTAGTAATTGGACAGACTTTTGAAAGATAGTGCCTCTGGTGTTGACGTGTGAGCTTTGCACTATTCTTTCAAGTACGATGTTAAAAAAATCACATGACAGCGCATCACCTTGTCTAAAACCTTTTTTGACATCGAAAGGTTCAGTTAAGTTGTTTCCAACCTTTATGGAGCAGCGTGAATTCTCCATGGTCATCCTGCACAAACGGACGAGTTTGGCAGGGATGCCAAAACTAGACATGGCTCTATACAGTTCGTCCCTGTAGATACTGTCATATGCGGCCTTGAAATCGATGAAAAGATGGTGGGTGTCGATTTGGTGTTCTTGGGTTTTTTCCAGGATCTGCCGTAATGTGAATATTTGATCGACTGTGGACTTTCCTGGTCTAAAACCACACTGATAAGGACCTATCAGGTTGTTGACGATGGGCTTTAGACGTTCACATATTACGGCAGAGAAGATTTTATAAGCGATGTTAAGTAGACTGATTCCTCTATAATTGGTGCAGTTTAGAGGGTCTCCTTTTTTCAGGATCGGGCAAACAAATACTGAGGTTCCATTCATCGGGCATGCTTTCTTCCGACCATATCTTACAGATAAGTTGGTGCATGCTCCTAACCAACTTATCTCCAGCTGCTTTAAAGAGCTCGGCATTCAAGCCATCCGCTCCAGCGGCTTTGTTAGACTTCAGCTTATATATAGCAATCTTTACTTCGTCTAAGTCGGGAGGACGGGATTGTTGGCTTTCGTCGTCTATGTTGAATGGATCATCCTGCCTGACAGCGGAATTCGGTTCGTCGTCGCCGTTATACAGTCTGCAGAAGTGGTCCTTCCATATCCTCAGCATTGACTGCGGTTCCACTATGATGTTTCCACTTTCGTCTTTGCAGCCTTCGGTTCTAGGTTTATGTACTTGTGAATTTCGTTTCACCTGTTCATAAAACTTTCGAACTTCATTTCTGCTTTTAAACCTCTCAACATCTTCGACCGCACGCTTCTCATGCTCTCTCTTTTTCCTTCTGAGAAGTCGGTGTTCCTCTCGCCTCTTCTGCTCATAGAGCTCATGAGCAGCTCTCGTCCTTTTATGCAGCGCCGCCTTGCGTGCCTGTTGTTTGGCTGCATTTGCCTGCCGACATTCCTCATCAAACCAGGGGTTCCTTGTTGGTGGTCGCTTGAAACCCAGCACGTCAGAGGCGGCTTCTCTGATTGCGTCTTGGCAATGTTGCCACTGGTTTTCTATACATTGTGTTGGCGGCACAGAACTTCGAGAGAGGTTACTTGTAACTCGGTCGGAGAAGGATTTGGCGATCTCTTGCGATTGTAGCCGTTCGACGTTGTACCTTCTCCCAACATCTCCCTGTTTTGCCTTGGGCCTGGAAACCCGAAGTGCTACCTTGGCTACAACAAGGTAGTGGTCCGAGTCGATGTTAGCTCCTCGGAAAGTTCGGACATCCATGATGCTGGAAGCGTGTCTGGCGTCGATCGCAATATGGTCAATCTGGTTGACGGTAGATTGATCTGGAGATCTCCAAGTTCCTTTGTGGATGTTGAGGTGTGGAAAACGCGTACTGGCTACCATGACGTTTCGCCCCGCAGCAAAATCTATGAGCCTGAATCCGTTGTCGGAAGTGTTGTCGTGCAGGCTGTTTTTCCCGATTATTCCACCAAAGATGTCTTCTCTTCCTAGCTTGGCATTAAAATCGCCCAGGACAATTTTAATATCGTAGCTAGGACACTGCTCGTATGTTTTGTCTAAGAGCTCGAAGAACATATCTTTGGTGTTGTCATCCTTCTCATCTGTGGGGGCGTGCGCGCATATCAGGCTAATGTTGCCGAATTTAGCCTTGATGCGGATGGTCATGAGGCGCTCGTTGATGCACCTATAGCTTAAGACTTGTTGTCTAAGTCTGGCTCCAATGACGAAGCCGCATCCAAATAAGCGCTGTTGGTTTTCTCGGTAGCAGTCACCATAGTAGACATCGCAGTTTTTCATCCTCTTTTTGCCCGGCCCATCCCATCGTATTTCCTGGATGGCGGTGATGTCTGCTTTATAGCAGTCTAGGGCCTCCGCTAATTCTTCGGCTGCACGTGGTCCGTTAAGGGACCTAACATTCCACGTGCATATCCGAAGTTCGTTGTCCTTAATTCGTTTGCGTTGGTTGTCAGCAGTAAATCCGTCCGTATCCGAGGCTTGTTGGTGCTTCGCAACTATAAGATTTTTAAGTGGTCAGGAAGTCACCCTGACGGCACAACCTCCAACCTGGAGGGCCAGATCCTTAGTATAACTCCAAAGACGGGGAGCCGGATAAACCGCTCCTTATAGGCCTGGGCTCCGAATAAGTCGTAGAAGCCCTATAAGGTGTTCACTAAGTAGTTCAGCCTTACTGGAACTGTAGACGCCACCGTTGATTCCATCTCGGGAATTCCTCCGCTGCCGTCTGGATAAGGAGAGGTGCCTTAGTGGACGCACCTCTCCCCCCCTCTCTCGTTTGCTGCCCCCAACAACTTTCCACTGGGGTTGGAACCCAATCTCCAGTTGAGGTACTAGGCACCCGATGTTCACCACGGGGAGGTGAGAGTAGGAGTTGATAGACAGAGGTTGGTTTTGAGAAAAACCTGTGGACGCTTGTGTCCTCTTGAATGCACATGTCTACCATTTGAACATAAAAAAACCACCCACGCAATATTCTTGAGAGCCCTTTCTGCATCTTTCTGCCTTATTATCTGTATGACAAAATTTATTTTAAGTCGATATCTCTTTTGGTTCTTGAGCTATAGAGGACGAAAAAAACGTCGCGAACGTACAGACGGACGGACGTACGAACGTACGTACATACATACACACGCACAGACATCTTTCTAAAAATCTTTTATTTCGACTCTAAGGACCTTGAAACGTCGAGAAATGTCAAAATTTTAAATTTGACAAATCGGACCCATTACAATAACTTCCTATGGGAAGTTAAAAATACTATGGGATCTTCCATGTTAGACGGTATAGGTAATTTTTCAGAAAAGTGAGTGGACATATAAAATCAAAGATTGGAATACAACAGAAATGCCTTCATTATTGTGATATAACTTTTCTCATTCTTGCAGTAACTTTAAAAAAAATTGCTTTGTGTTCATAGTATCAGAAAAAATTATTTAAAGTCTCCATGTTAAAAACAACAGACAAATTATTTAAAAAAAAAAACATTTTTGTTATGTTATTGACACTATTTTTTTAAATAATTGATTAAATACCAAAAAGCCAAGTCAATTACAGCTTTGTTAAGTCTAGATTTAAATTAATACGCAATTAAAACTCAATTTATACGCTTGTAATAAATATACTTTAAAATCAAGTAGTACTCTTGGCATGATGGTTAGTGCGTTGGACTGCCATGCCAGCGCTCTTGGGCAGGGGCGATTCCTCATTAGTTAGCTGGTTTAGCGGCGCTAAACCAAGAATTTTATAATAAATCTAATTTTTTAATATGTTTATTATTTGGTAATTGAATTACTAACCAAAACTCAACAGTTGACCATAATGTTAAAAAATTCTGTTGTAGTTACATAACTTGCATTCAAAGTGACTTTTCTACAAATAATTTTCATTTCATGCAATAAAACTCTCATACAATCTTAATCTATCTTGAAGCATTGGGCTTTGGTCATCGCAAAAGTTTGCGCTATCAAATTTCATACATTCTACACATACAGATAAATACACACATTCAAATAAAAGCCTATTCAAATTAATAGAAGGGTAAGCGCAAAAAAAAGCGATAAACCAGACGAAGTATATGCAAATGCAGGTACACATTAAAGGCACACAACAGAGAGGAAGACCAGGACCAGGCTCGACCAAGAGTTTGATCTTTGATGTCTCCTGTCTTTGAACTTCGTATGGACTATGGCAGGAAGAACAAGACCGAGCGACGATTCGAACATGATCGTCGAACACACCAACTATTCATATCATATTTTTTGTTTTTAAAAACAGATAATAATTGTGCGAGTGCGAGGTTATTTATTTGTGTGAAATTTATGTTTGGTAGCGAAATTGACCCAGCACGACAAGAATGTATCGAACAAGAGCATGTTCGTCAGTTAGCGCTGATTTTAGCGATAATACTCATTTTTGGAGTCGATATGTGAGTAAAAGGAAATTTCACACAGATGTTAGAGCATAGGCGGATTTTTCAATTTTTTAATAGGAAGTAGTTTTTGTTTGGACGTGGCTTTTAGACTGGAAGGAAAATTACTTTAGAAAGTGCTTTTCACTAGTTAAGCATTTGATGTGTTATGACCGGTATGTTTTATGTTCATTTTTTATATTGTAGTTATTATTAATATAAGTCTATACCAATTCATATCTGCAAGATACTAGGAAATTATTTTACTAGATTTGTTTAGAACACTTAGTTTAAAACAAACATTTTACTTTTAATACAAACGTAATATTCACACCTACCTACGAATTATACATTTTTTAAAGCCAACGGGTTCTCCGGCGGTTTTTAAGTGATATTAATTCATAATTTTCGAAGAAAAACTAAAATTTGTCAAAAAAGTATAAAAATCAGTTTGAATCGTGGTTTTTCAAAATTTTAATAAAGTAAATACCTTTTTTCATTCAGAATTCCTTGCTCTTATTAATACTTAAAAAAAATGAATACTATAGACTTTAAATTGAAAATTACCAGAACGAAAATTAAAACAAAATAAAATAATATAACGACTTATGCACCTGCATTACTTCTAATTCAATTCTTTTTCAATTAAAAAGTATAATACAAATTGTATAAACTTTAATTTGCAAATAATATTCAATAAAAAAATTTGATTTTAAAACCATATAATTGCAATTCTATGACCAGCTAAATAATTGTATGTTACAAAAAACGAAACAATTTCGGCACTTTACTATACCATTATTATTTTTTTTTTTCATATCTTAGTATATAAAATATTATGTATCCGGTTTTAGGCTATGAGTTGCGACGATGTAACCAGATTCTTCTTTGTTTGTTTAAAAATAGATACTTTATTTTCATGATATTGGAATGTTCATGATCTCAGAACTGAAATGAAATCCAAGCAAAGACCATAATTGAAGAATTATTAGAAAAAACATTTAGAATAAGATCGTTTTCGGGGAAGCTATTAATAGTTAATAATAAGCTTCCATGTCCAAAGCTAACAGATTTAAAATCAACATACAAGGAAGAATACTCGAACCTTTATCGAAAATCAATATTGCATTTGAAAATGGCTAGCTGGTTGCGAGAATAAAAATAAATTGTTTTGCTGGCCTTTTTTTTCCTGTATCACGCATGCTTTCTTGCAAACCCGAAGTTGTCCATAAAATAAAGTTGGCAATAAAATTTCCAATAGAATCAGACAGTCAGAATTTGTCGCAATTATGCTAGACGAGACTTCAGACGTTCAATTAGAGTCCCAATTATATATTGTTTTCCGATATTACTTTAACAAAAAAATTCATGAAAAATGTTCTACATTTATCGATGATGTAAGCCTAGGGCGGAAGATTTGAATAAAACTAATTATAGTTCTTGAAAACTTATCTTGTACCTCTAGAAGAAAGTAGCTAACCCTAACGCTATGACCAGGAATCGCCACTGGTCTTGGGTTCAATCCCTGACTGTGCCATCTAAAGTTTTTTCACGGGTACTGCCTCTTTCGAGAAATTGACAAATTCTCCAAGAGTAATTTTTGCCATGAAAAGTGCTTTCTCAAATTAGCCGTTCGGATTCGGCTTAAAACTGTAGGTCCCCTCCATCTCTGAAAACATTACTAGCACCCTGGAATGGTTGAGTGTTGTAAGTCACTTGGACCTAGTTCTCAACGGACTGTTGCGCCACCTAATTTAAGTTTAAAATCAAACATTTTAAAATGTCCTAGAAATAATTGAAAGAATCTCACAAAAATATTAAACTTTAAATATAGAGTCCAATGTTGAACTATGGATTGATTTTGTTAATTTTAGTTATCACATATTAAATTCAAATGTGTACAGTTTACACTCCAAAATGATTACTGAATTAAGTACTCACAGTTTCGATTATAGACACTGAAACTTATTCTTAGAAATTGGAAAAATTGTCTATATTTAATTTTTTAAAAAAGGGTGTTTTTTTCTGTATTTTTTTTTAATTCTTTAAATACTAACGTAAACAATGCTTATAATATTTTTTTTTTTTTTTTTTTTTTTTTTTTTTTTTTTTTTTCGCAGGAAGGTGAGAAATCTTCAGAGACACTATAAGCCCGATGCTTATAGTAGTGTCAGATTTTTACTGACTAAAACTCACCTCCCTTATCTTCTATATTATTACTACAACTAAGTCCAGCTTAACAAGTAGTTTTAGCGTCATTTTGTTCGCGTTTTGTCAGGAAGCTCCCCAACGAGAGGACCTGAAGATTCCACAAAATTCGAGTGGAGAGATTAATTTGTTTGCGCTAGATCAGAAGGTCTTGTTCGGTGCAGACGCCGAAAAACGAACGCCTCGCTAACAGATTGTTGGATTAAGTTATTACTATGATTTCTAAGTCGTGATCTTAGCTCTGTAGCAAATTTTTTAATTTCGTTTTCTACATATTTTATATTTAAATCTCTATGTAAGTCGCTATTTCTTACATACCATGGAGCATTTACTATTATTTTAAGTACTTTGTTTTGGTATGTTTGCAAAATTTGTATATTTCTTTCGTTGGTACAACCCCAAAGTTGTATACCGTACGTCCAAACTGGTTTCAGTACTTGCTTATAAATAAGAAGCTTGTTATAAACGCTTAGATTGGAATATCTTCCAATAAGCCATGTCAATTCGCGGAGTTTATTTTCGAGTTCATCGCGTTTCTTTTTTACATGAACTTTCCATTTAAGTTTCGCGTCTAGAGTCATGCCTAGATACTTCGCTTCATTAGCGTATGGAATTTGCACAGAATTTATATAAATAGGTAAGTTATATACTTTTTTATACGTAAAATTTGTGTGCGTCGATTTCGTTTCATTAAGAGCAATTCGCCATTTCTTTGTCCAATCTGAAATGCTATTTAATGCCTTTTGAAGCTTAGAGGTTGCCGTTTCTATTGAATCCGATATTGCGAGTACAGCTGTATCATCGGCAAAAGTGCCTAAAGTTGTGCCTTCTGTTTGGGGTATATCTCGGGTATAAAGAACAAACAAAATCGGTCCAAGGACGCTACCCTGGGGAACCCCAGCGTTTATTTCTTTAAACTCCGAATACTCCGTTCCTTGTTTAACTCGAAAGAATCTATTTTCTAGGTACGATTCAAGAATGTTATATATTTGTTCTGGAAAGACTTTTAATTTATATTTTAGCCCGTCATGCCAAACTTTGTCAAAAGCTTGAGAAACGTCAAGAAATGCAGTTGAGCAAATCTTTTTTTCTTCAAATGCTTTTTCAATTTCGTTAGTTATTCGGTAAACCTGATCAATTGTCGAGTGATTATTCCGGAAACCGAATTGGTGGTCGGGAATTAAACGTTTTTCTTCAATAATTGGTAGCATTCGTTTAAGAAGCAATTTTTCAAATATTTTAGATATAATTGGTAAGAGAGAAATTGGTCTATACGATTTTTTCTCATTCGGTGGCTTACCCGGTTTGGGGATCATTATTACTTCGGCGACTTTCCATTGCGTGGGTACGTAAGCAAGTCTTAAAGCAGCGTTAGTGAGCTGTAAGAGCTTAACCATTGCTTTTTTAGGCAACTCTTTGAGGACACGACCGTTAATCAGGTCGTAGCCAGGAGCGTTATTATTTTTCTGCCGTTTTATTTCCTGGACAAGTTCAGTCAAAGTAATATTCCTGATAGAAAAATTGTCCGGCGCTGGTTGGAGCTCTCCGTCATTAGTCAGAAGCTCTTGACCATCGAAAGGTTTGAACGTTTCCTCAAGGTGCTTAGCAAATAAATCCGCCTTTTCCTTATCAGTTTTTGCCCATTCAGAATTATTTTTTCGAATAGGTGCCGACATTATTTGAGGCTTTTTAATACCTTTTATCGTCTTCCAAAGAGAATAATTCGTTTTTTTGTCTGCTGTTAGGCTTTCAAGATAGGCAGAATTCTCGCTGTTTTTAAAATCTCGTAACAAATTTTTAATCTTGTTTGATAAAAAGTTGACGACACTTTTATGCTGAGGAGCACGTGATTGCTGCCATACTTTTCGAGCTTTTCGTTTTTCGCGTATCAATTCTTTTATATCTTCTGGAATTTTTTCTTCGTATTGCCTTGACTTTTTACTACAGATCGGAGTATTATTCCAAGCTGCTTCTTGAACAATATTTATAAATTTTTCTGTTTCATCTTCTAACTCAAACGGAGTTTGCAAAGAGACGTTCAGCATAATTCTATTTTCGCAATCTTCTTTGAATTTATCCCAATTTGTGTTATTATTTGTTAAAATTAGGGGCTTTTCTTTTTCGATTACGTTACTGTTTATTGTTAAGATAACGGCCGAGTGATCCGTAGAAAAATCGAAGTTATCATCTACTGTCATATATTTTCTGTTCATTCCTCTTGCGATGAAAAAGTCAACAAGATCGGGTGTTTTCGCTGTGTCGGTTGGCCAATACGTTGGTTTTCCTGATGAGAAAAATTCAACGTTACATTCAATACCCGCTTTGTAGAGTTGTCTACCCTTCGTCGAAATGCAACGTGATCCCCAAAATGAATGTTTCGAATTGAAGTCGCCGCCAATAATAAAATTTGGACCTAAAGCGTTGAAAAGAACTTTAAAATCGTTTTTGTCTATCTTGGACCGAGGAGGACAGTAAATAGACGCAATATTAAAAAATACGTGTCTAACTTTTATGCTAACGGAAGTAACTTGCATTGTATCGAGCTCGATATTTATCTCAAACGAATGATTGATATTTTCTCTGATAAATACGGAAGAACCACCCCTTGCTCTTTCGGATGGATGGCATGCGTGGTAAGCCGAATAACCTTTAATACTTAAATTTGAGTCTTTTTTCAAATGAGTTTCAGAGATCAAACAAATATCTATTCTTTCGTTAAGTAGAACCGTTTCTAGTTCTTCGATTTTTGCGGTAAGTCCGTTCGCGTTCCATGTTATTATTTTGAGTTGTTGGGACAACTGATCCATGTTTACGGTAAATTTGGTGTTTTAAGAGCCGCCGACTCAAATTTGTCCAATTTCTCAAGAATAATTGTGTTAATTCTCCCTTGTTCTTCTAATCGTTCAAGTATAAGGGAAAATACATTTTGAACGGAGTCAGGTTTAATAGTTTTAGGTTTTTCGGGCGCCGTGACTTGAGCGTACGTGTTCGTCTTTTTTGTTTTTATTTTTTCTGAGGGTAAAACGTTTTCATTATTTTTCCCGTCCGTTTTACTCGACGCTTGAGTATTAGTCTTGGTTTTTAATTTTAATTCTTTGTTTTGCTTTGAGGTATTTTTTTTAGTTTTCTTACTAAATTCTTCGCGCCTCTTTAACATTTCCTTTGCGACCTCACAGCCACGGTAATTTGCTGGATGATTACCTTTGCAATTCGCGCATGTAGCCGGAGTTTCTTTTTTAAGACGGCATACATCAGTCATGTGCTTTCCCGCGCATTTAACGCAAACGGGGTCCTTCTGACAATAAGCTGCTGTATGGTTAAAACCTTGACATCGCTTGCACTGAGGAATAAGGCGTTTGTTCTTTCTTAGTGGTTCGATTTTTACAACAATATTCATTATAGTTTTAATATTATAAACATTGTCTACATTTTCATTTTTATCGAAACTTAGAATAAAAAGCGGAAGAGCGCGTTTTATATAAGCGGTTTCGATTCCTTTTTCTCGCTTCAACAGATTTGTTGCGTCAAGAATCTTAAATCCTTTGGTTTTTAAGTCCGAAAGGATGTCTTCTTTTGAACAAGAGGGATGAAGTCCTCTAGCAACTACACGTAGAGGTCTTTCTTCTTTAATTGAATAACTATACCATTCAATTTTTTCATCGCTGAGTTTTTTCGACAGTTTTCTATAAGAATCTGAATCATTTACGTTAATTTTCCACGTATTATTGTGAGTGGATGTAGCTTTGAAATTCTTTTGCGCCGTTTCTTTTAGAATAGGAAGAATTTTGTTATAATCCGCTTGACCAACGATGTTTATCGGTGGAGGAAGTTTCTTATTCGCAGAAAACTGATCTTTCCGTGTAATTTTATTTGGTTTTAGCTGATTTTGAAACTTAGGCGAATTTTCAGCCTTCCGTTTTTTACTAGGTCTACTTTTTTCAGTTTCCCGAGCAAGTTCATCTTCATCAGTTTCATATTCGTGCCGATCTCGATGTTGTGGACTTAGAGTATTTACTTTCATGTTTTCAGAAGTTTTTAACATCTTGTTCTCTTCACGAAGACTTTCGACTTCTTTTTTAAGCTCTTCGTAGAGTCTTATCATTTCGTTCAGCTTCTTTTGCAGTTCACAATTGTCCTGCTCAAAACTGTTTGTTTTCGGTGAGTCGCTTTTAGTGCCTTTTGGCACAACCGGTGGACTCTTTCTGCCGGTAACTCTCGGTACAGATGGAGGTGATCGAGGGACCTTATGCGCTTTCGCGAAAGGATTTATCAAATGCAATAAATGGCTCTCCCCAGAATCCGTAGAGCCTGCCTCCGAAGAGGATGGATTTGCCAGAGAAACTGGCTTTCCACCTGGGGTAATTAATCTATTTGTTTTTTCCATTGCATATTTTGTATACTTATGTAGTTCTCAGTATACGGAGATTGGATTTTAGTCGCCTTTTACGACAAGCATACCTTACTTCGGGTAAATTCTTAACCCCTACCCGAAGGGGTATAATATAAAGTAATTATTCTAAACTGCTAAAGAACATAGTTTTAATTTGTTTGCATTTTAGGTTATTATTAATAGACTTCAATTTTATTAAATAATATTTAATTATAAAATAATATCTAATTTAATTTATTAAGGGGGCTATTTGCACCATACTTAGATCTTCTAAAAATAATGCTCAATTGTCGCTGTAGTTTTATACTTGAACGACTAAAATATAAATGACTTCGAACTGATGGAAATGATATTGAGCCATTAATTATTCCAACTATAAAACAAAATTGCAAATATCTTCTATGATTTTTAAGTGTTAGAAAGCGAGTCCTCGAGAATAAGAAAGATGTGTACGTTCATGTGACCATGGAAGAAAACGAAGGAAAAAACGCATAAATCTTTTATGAATTTCTTCAACTATATTCAACGTAAAGGTGACAAAAATAGCGACCGTGTCACTTTAAAAATCCTTTCTTAACTTAATTAAAAGTAAACTTGGAATCAAGAATAATCCCGAAGCCAGAAAACACAGTGACTTGACTTAAAGGACATTTAGCAAACGTAAAATTAAAACCGAAGGATACTTTTGTACATGTAAAACTCACGGGTTTACATTTGCCAACATTTAAAACGAAACGATTTTTATTGCACCATTCCCTAAATATCAACAAGTCTTGTTGCAAAAGTAAACAGTCAGAAGTGGATTTTATACTTTTAAAAAGCCTAGTGTTCTCAGCATAAATAAAGAGGGAAGGATTTTGTATGATTTACACCAAGTTATCTATAAATAAAATAAAAGTAAAAATTGGACCTAAATGGCTTCCCTGAGGGGCGCCATTATTCATTACGAAATACAACGCTATAAGGTTTATAAATACGACGAGATCCAATTTCAGAAGTTGTGGTGATTGCGATTTCTTAGTTTTAAAATTAATGTTAATCCGCTGGTCCGGATGGTATCCCCGCCATTATTCTGAAGAGGTGTTCTTCAACGCTGGCAAAACCACTGCGTAAGCTTTTTCATCTTTCGTACTCCTCAGGTCTTGTTCCGAGTGGATGGAAAACCGCATTTGCCCAGCCTATTCCCAAAAAGGCGAATCTTCCTCACCCTCTAATTACCGACCGATTGCACTTACGTCCCTTCTTTCCAAGGTCATGGAAACGCTGATTAATTATCAGCTCAAGAAATATCTTGAAGATCGAAGCTTCTTAATGACCGACAATACGGCTTTCGTAGCAATAGGTCCACTGGTGATCTCATGGTTCATCTCACCGAACAGTGGAGCAAATCTTTACATCGTTTTAGAGAAAGTAAGATTATTGCACTTGATATTTCAAAAGCATTTGATAGGGTTTGGCATCAGGCTCTCTTATCGAAAATGCGTGCTTTCGGTTTTCATGAATCCCTCCTTCATTGGATTAGTAATTACCTTTCGAATCGTTCAATACAAGTTGTTTTGGATGGATTTAAGTCTGAAAACCACAAAAAAGAAATGCTGGTGTGCCCCTGGCTATCTATCTCCAACACTCTTTCTCATTTTTATTTATAATCTCCTGTCTGCAACTTCTAATCAAATACATTGTTTCACTGACGATAGTACTCTTAGCTTTTCATATTCGTTTTCAGATTCACATCCCTCTTCTTCGGATGTGGAACTGCAATGACAAAATATGATAAGCTCATTAAATTCCGACCTAAACAGCATTATACAATGGGGAATAAAAAACCGCGTGGAATTTAATGCTTCGAAAACGCAATGTTGTCTTGTATCGTTAAAGCGAGATATACCCCCCTTGCGATTATCCATAACACTTGCATCGAGGAGACTGAACATCTCGATATTCTTGGTATGTGTATCACCAACCACCTTTTGTGGAACGATCACATACGCGATGTCGCCAAAAATGCCGCAAAATGTTTGGGTTTTCTAAGGCGATGCAAGAATTTTTTTTCCCTCTCTGATCTGGCTGTTATCTACAAGACTTATATACGTCCAAAGCTTGAGTATAACTCCCATATCTGGGCTGGTGCTCCTGCAACTTACTTAAGCCTCTTGGACAGTATTGAACGTAGAGCATTTATATTGATTGGTGATACCATCATAAGATCATTTACGTCGCTTGAACATCGTCGAAATGTTTCTTGTCTCACCCTCTTTTACCGTTATTTTATGGTTTATGCTCTAGTGAAATAGCCAGTTGCATTCCTCCCCTTAAACAGTTCAACCGTAATACTCATCAATATACCCTCGAGCCCAACTTCGGTCGTACTGTCAAGTACAGTAATTCGTTCTTTAGCCGTACTATGCGATTGTGGAATGCCTTGCCACACTCTGTCTTTCCCAGCCATTGCAATATTCAGGAATTCAAAACCAATGTGCACCGACATCTCCTTTCAACCTCTCTCTCTCTTTCCTAGTGCTCACACTGTGTCTACATAATAAGGGTAGTATTATCCCCTTGAGTGTGCGCTCATTATAAAAAAAATTGTATTATGTCGCAGCTTGTCAAAAGTTTTACTAAAATCAGTAAATACACAGACACAGACGACTTGTGTAGTTGAATAAATTAGTAACTGTAGATCTCTTTTTGACAAAGCCATGCTGATAATCACATTTAATTGAAGTACAATGAAAGGCAAGCACATTACATACAATAGAATCAAATAGTTTCGGTATCACATGTAATTTAGCTATGGGTTTGTAGTTCGTTGCTTCATTTCGAAATCATATATTGACATTGACATACCTATTGACACTTGAAAGGAAGTCCTTAACTTATACCTTAACGGAACGAAATGAAGGAAAACGTTGGTTAATATTCAAAACTTATTTCGTTGAAATGGCTTATGAAATTAGAAACCGAAGATTATTTTTAACTATTTATTGAATATAGGGACCTTTTAGCCAAACTATTATAAGAACCAAAAGTGAAAATGTGTACAAAATGGCGGAAATGTGTTGTTAACTTAATATTAATAAGAACTTTAAATCAACTATCAGAAAATGTATACCCGAATATTTTGAATTTTAAATTCCTTACAATTTTGAAAACTAATTAAACCATCTGAAGGTAAATTCAAATTTGCTACAAAAATATGGCTTTAAATATTGATTGCATTTGAAAACGAATGAATTAAATTCGAAGAAATTTTAAGGTATTTAAGAAATATTTACGATATCGAAACATATGTGCATAATGATTTTTGTGTTAAATTTATTATCCAAGAATACCTCTAACATATTATATTTGTCCTTAAGCTATTTTGGATTATATAGTTTTTCATGTTGAAATATAGCTACCTAAAAAAAAAACTAACATAAATCATCCGCAAGGACTTCTTCATAAATACTGTGCTCTCTGCTCACATAGCGTTGAAATCAATTAATGAAATTCCCCGTTCAATTCTTAGAATATATCCGTTCAAGAAGACTTGCCACTTCCATTTATACATATATGTATTTATATAATAGGTTCTATACGTTTTCATACATATATATCAGCTGCTGTCAAAAATAAATTGATTGACTCAAAATTCCACTCACATTTAATGTTTATTTACAAACACATGCCTTATCTTATATATGACTTATAATGTATGTATATATGTATGTATTTGATGTATGTAGGTTTATATGTAGATATAGACCTTATATTTCACGTCAATAAATTACTTAACTAAGAACCATAACTTCCTATCCCATCATCATAATAATCATCATCATCGTTAAGTATACACAACACTCACATAGTTTGTGTGTGTGGTGTATGGTGTGTGTCTGATCCTTAAGGATGAAATTGATTTTATTTTTTTTGTTGAAGTAAATTCAACTGAAATAGCTCCTTCTTCTGACTGCTGCTCTTAAAGAGAATTCAATTACTCAACATTTTTTGAAATGAAGAATTTGTAATTCATCAAGATAGACATAATTTTTGTTGAACAACAAATATTCAAGTCCTTTTCAGTCGTTTTTCTTTGAAATTCCTTTGACTTAAATTTTTTAACAAATATAGAAGAAGATGAAAAAAACCCAAAAGATTATCAAAAAAAAAACAGGACGAATACGAAGACGACGACGACTACACGTCTATAATTTCAACTTTAGAAAGCTTGAACTTAAAATAATAAAGTGTGATGGATATGTTGCTTATACTCTTATCTATACAACAACTTGAAGACTTCAACAAGGATATTCCGTACTTACATAGATACTCTCTGTCTCTGATTAATAGCGATATCCAAACGTATGTAGGTAAATAAGTACAATTTGCCTTCGTATAAGACCTTTTCTAAACTCTCAAGAAACCAAGATATCCTGTAATGGAAAATCATCATCTCTCTATATAGAAGATATGATATCTTTTGCTGATTTTGATGTTCAAGTTGTCAACATATCTACGCATATAAAGCTACATGCATGTTTGCATGTTTATATGTAGTTAGAGAGAGTTAAGCGTTTTGAATAATTTAACATATCTAGATATGCATATCTTTTATACCTACATTTAGTTATGCTCGTATATGAGTGAGTGATTGCGATGAAGCGATTTTCTTAACCAAAGCCTTATATAGATATATTTGTAGGTACACACAAATATGAATATAAAGGATGTAAAATGGCATTACATCAAAATGACACGCCAAGTGAAGTGCTTTATATATAATAGGTACGTTACGTACTGTACCTTATAAGTATCTACAGATACACGTAGATAGTTTGTAATGATTGTCGTGTACTGTCTTCTTGTTCTTCTTCTTGATCTTCATCTTCTATAACAAGTGTGTTTCTTCAAGTGAATTCTGTTGTTTCATGGTAGGTGAATTTGAATTACTATGCCAATATTTTGTACTTCAATTTAATGCTTTATAGTATATGCAAAAGATACTTACAGAGTATGTATATGTATCTTGTTTGACAATTTATAAGCAATAAATTTGCACTTTTGAGTGCTGATGTGTAACTAATTTTGAGAAAGTAGAATAATTTTGATTTAAATCTTTGAAAATTATGAAATAAATTTAAATATACAAAAAACTCTTTTGAATGATAAATTTGATTATGATTTAGGCATGATTTTGTCCGGTCTTCTTAGAAAAAAACATACGGAACTATAATTGCTTCATATGGGATACATTTTGATTGCGTTATGAAGTATCCCAAGTGTGTAATTTGTACTTACAAGTTATCAGACTAACATTTCTATCTTTCTGTTTGGCTTCAAGAAGTTTTTGGATAATTCGAATACGTTAAACAAGGTTCGATTCATATCTGAATAATTTGAATAGTATTTCAAGTATCCAGATTTATGATTGTAACTCCAAAACCGTACTACATATGTATATGGATAATTTGAAATATCAAGATATTCAGCTGATTAAATATATACGAGTTATGTAGGATCTGCTCCTTTTAACTAGTGTTTTTTTATTTTATCAAATAAGACAGCAAGCATTTAAATTGAATAAAATAGATTTACTTTTATTAATTCAGAACTTATAGAAAAACAACTGATCGTCTTGACGGACGATCAGTTGGTGATCATATCTCTTTTGTGTGTCTGTTCGTTCGTTAAATATTATGGAGGGACGCTACTTCTCTTTTGGTAAGTCTGTTTGTCCTGTTCGTCTGTTGGTGTAGGTTGATGCTTCGAGGTTTGGCTAGTCCCACATACATAATATTAGTCACTATTCGGATAGTGTCATATCCTACATTTTTATCCACGAAAATGTCGTAGGACAGAGGATTGCTTCATTTATGACTATCAGCATAGTTCGGATCTTATTAAATGACCACTCTCTACTTCATCAACCTCTACACTCGATTTGGGAGACATTTGCAAATATGGAGCGTGTAGTTAAGACTGCAGTCCCTTTTCATCTAAAGAATTCGAATACATTTTCACCGAAAAGTATATGGTTTGACAAAGGTTGCAAAGGTCTTCGTGAACTCAAATTTTACGAAAACCATTTGTTTAAAAAGTTTGGCTAAGAAATGGGAAAACTGTTCCGAGTCAGTGCGTGAACTAGGTGAATTCATGGTATGAAGTATTCTTTGCAGGCTGCGGTCGAAAATTGTAGAGGTATTTCAATACTAAGCTCATTAGAACAAATATTTACTGCAATCCTAAATGAAAGGCTAAAAAATTCTGTGGAAGATAACAATATTCCAAGTATTTTTTAAGCTGATTTCCGCCCAGTTTTCACGGCCATGGACCATATCATTGCATATCATATACGCGTGCTTTGTCGAATTTAAGGCAGCATTTGACAAAGTCAATAGGCAAGTCTTAACCTTTCATGTATAGGTTTGTCACAAACAAGTGCAAGAGTGTGGGATGGTCATTCATTCTCGAACGGATTTAAAACAACTGCTGCTGTCCTTTAAGGATGTGCCCTTAGTCATCTACTGTTTGCTTTATGTATTGATGATGTCTGTGATCTACTTCGCGGTGGAATTTGATTTGCCATTAAAATTAAAGTCTTGTTATACGCTGAACATTAAATTATACTCCGTTCACTTTACAAATGTAAGTAAACCGACTCAATTCATTTTGCACATTATGGGATATTCCATAATACCCATTAATCTAAGATTGTCGTATTTGAAAAGGGACTATCTAGAGTTGCGCAGGAGTTTAAGTATTTGGGTGTCCTTCTGACCAAAAATTTAAGTTTTCTCAACCAATGCAAAGAAAAATGTAACAAAGCTAAAGTTATCAATGTGACAGTTCATACATGCATGACATATGGGGGTGCAAGTATTCGGTTATACCCATTTTGAAGTTTTCGAACTTCAACTTCTTCTAGAGACTATTTTGTTTACCAAATTCAATTGCGAATTATGCCATATACATACGTAGAATCGGTCATAAAGCCTATATTCGTAAAAAATCTAAAGGCTAGTGCGTACTATATTACTAGAGTAATGAAAAGAACTGATCTATGTCTTCACAAAATCATTTATTCGAGTAAATGCATCCCCTTTCGAAGACTGGAATCAACTAGCTTTTCGACACGAAACATCACTGAATCCGTCAGAATATAATGTTAACGAGTGGCAGACTCAGTTTTCTGATTAAATTTCTAATGTTGATCATAATTTACATGTAGATAATCTGTCTAGAGCACATTTTTCTGCATCAAGATTTAAATACAAAAATTTAAATCATCAACTAGAATCAGCATCTGTTATAAGCATCATTTTAAGAACGAGAGTTAAAATTTAAACCTCAATTTCATGCAAAGATGAACTACCCTAGCTCGGTAATCTATGTAACAAAGGAAGGTATCTACCATTTCGTGGTTGCGTGTCCAAATTTACGAGAAATTCGTGAGTTATATTCTTAGGGAAGTTATATTGCATTACAAAAACCTAACGAACTTTTTAAACGATGAAAGCGGCTGGTTCAGCCTCTATAAATACTAGCGACATGCTCTTACCTACCGTTATAGTTTCCTTTAACATATGCGATCGATTTCCCAGTTACTGCAAATATTCTAGTTTTTTGGTTTAAATTATACCAAATCGAGTCCGAAAATTTTAATAAAATATGTTGCTAGCCAATTCAAAATTGATGTTAAATTTAACATCGTTGTATTAATCTAAACAATTAGTACAATATGTTAAGTATTTTAATTTATCTCTATTTAAAACTATTTTAAGATATAAAGCGATTTTGTTTTAACTATAAAACATTCTTGTATTCTTTCAAGAATATTCATCTGTGTTTTACAAGCTTTAAAGAGTTTAAATTTGAATGTACCAATCTCGCGAAGTAGTAATACCCGTGGCATGATGGTCTTGCCCTGCCTGTGCCATCAAAAGTTTTTTTTCGGGTACTGCCTCTTGCGAGGAATTAAAAAATCCTTCAAGATTAATTCTTGTCATAAAAAGTGCTTTCTTAAATTAGCCCTTTGGATTTGGATTAAAACTGTAGGTCCCCTCCATCCCTGACAACAGAACTCGCACACAGGAATGGTTGAGAGTTGTAAGTCACTAGGCTCTAGTTCTCAACGGACTGTTGCGCCACCTAGTTTATTTAATTTTAATCTCGCGAAGTAAGCGAGACGATTAAATGCCGTTTTAACTTGGAATGGAAAGTTGTTGTAAATGGTCTGATTTGTCAAATTGAAAATTTTGACATTTCTTGCGTTTTAAGATCCCTAGAATATAAGTTAATGGTTTTTAATGAGATGTCTGAGTGAGTTTATACGTACTTTGGGGTACCTATCTGCATCGGCAACACCTCAAGAACAAGCAAAAAAACTGATTTTCGACTTGAATATCTTTAAAATAAATGAAACTATTGATTCTAAACTCATTTTACCTTATATCTACATAAGACTGTTGTTAATATTCGATTAAATTAAAAACAAATCAAATCGTCAATTTTCCTGCAAAAGTTAAAAACTACAAAAATTAATAAAAATTGATTTTTGACTTAAATATTCTGAGAACGAATATTGGCATTCTTGAGTTTGTGTAATGTATGACTATTTTCGAACTTCACAAATTATGTGACATTAAATTATTTAAAAAATTACATAAATCTTTAAAATAAGAAAGACGTTTTTATAAAGAATTTCGAAAACAAAAATGTTTGTTAGAAGTCTCAAAAATATTCTGTAACCTAAATTCGGTCTTACATACATAACTGTGGTCCCATTTCTTTTAACTTGTTTTTTTCTTTGTTTTATATGCTGCCATTAAATGTAATTATTTCAAATTTTCTCTGACAGAAAAGGCTACAAAAATATAAGAAATAAAATACTGTAATAATAACTTTTGCCAAAAACAAAAATAAAACAAAATGGTTATCTTTTTTTGAAAGTCAAACTATACCTACATACGTAAGATGTAAGGGATGAAAGAAGTTTCATCTGTACAGAAGGACATTTAAGATCTTTCATAATATTATTCTTGAATCAGGAAAAATTTTGTTTTTGTTTTCAAGACAGTGCGAGTAGGCAGTAGGTAGGTGTGTACTGTGTATGCCAATGATTTATGCATGTTGACTATTTTTCAAACACAACGAACAGGAATAAGGAGTAGAAAATAGAAATTTTCAAACTCTAGTTTTTTTTTGTTTTTCTTAAATGTTCGTATAGCGTAGGTTGTTATTTTGCTTATTATTATGATGATAAATATTTAAAAAGACTTTGTTGGTAGGTGCTAGACGAGAACTTTTAACGAAATTTATTGTTTTCAGTATCTTTAATGTTAGTTCACTTTGAAAATCATATAACCTACCAAATTTATGCACAAGAAAAATTGAAAAACATATGATTCTTGGGTTACTGTGGCCTAGATTTAAATTTCAGAAAACAACTTCTTCAAAAACGATGTTTTTTCCAAGCCAAATAAATAATTTTACCTTTGCTCATGGTTTTGTTTCATTTCCTAGTAGCTATAAAGTTATTTCAATGACCATTTCCCAATTCTTTTTCCAAACTCTGTCCAAGCCCATTTCCAGTTCTTTCCGAACCCATTTACAATCTTTTTCATACTATTTCCCAATTTCCTTCCCAGCTTTTTATACATTTTATTTCCATCAATAATGTTTTAAATCATTTTCATCTCGTTGTTAATTGTTCTCAAACTCCATTTTTATCTCAATAAATTTCGAAGACACTCCAAACTTTTCTTCAACTCTTTTCAATGCATTTGTACAAAAAACCTTTCGCTATTATAACCCGAGCAATATTACCACACCTTAATAATACCATTGCAATTCTTTTCAAACATCTTTCTAATCCTTCTTTTAATATTTTGCCGATCATTCGAAAACTTTAAATCTCTACCTGTATCAGTTTTTGACTCTTGCGAGGAATTGACAAATTCTCAAAGAGTAATTCTTATCATTGTTGAAAGTTGTTAGTCACTAGGTTCTGTTTCTCTACGAGCTCTAGCACTTGAAAACATTTGTAATTACCTACCATATTTAAAAATTTTAACTGTGTCTCGACATTTGTTCGACTCTTTTCAAAATACCGTCTATAGCAACCTTTACCTAGTTTATTATTACACTTTTTTCCAACATTTTTCATCCCATCCTCAAATCTTCTTCTATTGCTTTTAAATTCCTTGCCAAGACTTTTTCTAGTTAGGCTTTAATTCTTATTCTTTTTAACTCTTACCAACTATTTCATATATATGATTTTACTTTTGTCTCAACCTTTTTCAATTCTATCACTTTTTCTTAGTTTCTTTTCAATTGTTTTCCGAATTTTTGTACAAAGTAATGTCAATACCAATTTTCAACTAATTACTATGGTTCTACGGTTATTTAATTATTCCAATAAGAGTAGTTGCTACTTAAAGCTCATTGTCTCCAAGAGTTTTACTTTTATTTTACAATTTAAACAACAAATCTACTAGATTCCTCAAAAACTTCAAACAACTATGAGCATTAAATTTATTTTTTCAAACTCTTTCAACCTTAAGATAAATTCCATCAGCTGTTTGCAAAACAAGTTGCCTGCTATCAAATCTCAATGGATATTGAGTTTTATCACAAAAACTAAATTTAAAATTTCTTAATAAAAGTGCTAACCCGATACGAACTTGCATTTTACCAAATCGCAGACCAATACATTTACGAGGACCCTCACCAAACGGTAAATAAAGGGCTGCATCACGGTCGGCTATTTTCTCGGGAGTAAAACGTTCTGGATCGAATCGCTCCGGATCAGGATAATATTCCGGATCCATTTGAATCGGTTCAACAGGAATGAAAACTGTGGTTCCCCTTTCAATTGTGTACTTTGAATCTCCGTCAGTAGTTGTTGGATAATCATTAATGGCAATTCGTTGAAGAAAAGGCAAAACAGGATATTTTCGAAGGGTTTCTAGTTAAAAAAGAATATATAAAAAAAAATGTCAACTAATTTTGTCTTTCTTCTAAAAAAAAAAAAAACTCACCATCAAACACTTGAAGCATGTAGGACATTTCTTCAAGACTCTCATAAGTCAACTTGCCTTCATGTTTCTCCAATACTCTATTTATTTCAGTCCTCAATCTATCCTGAATCTTGACATTCTTAGCCAACTCCAACAAAGCATGTGACATAGTCGAAGACGAGGTCTCAAAACCCGCCAAATAAAAGACAAAAGCCTGCGCCGCAATCTCTTCCAGAGTCAACCCCGTTTTAGTATCATTCTTCAAGTCTATCAAAATGCTCATGAAATCATTGAGTTTGATGTTATTATTCTCACGGTATTCCACAGTGTTTCTCACAACTCCCATGAAAAATTCCTCCACCTCATCGTTGGTTATTTTCATGCCCAATTTCCGAGCCAATCGTGGACAACTTTGAAGGAAAAACATTATCAAATAATGTCTTTGTTCAGAGAAAGCTTTTTGTCCATAAATCCGAAATTGTGCCTTTGGATCTCTCAAACTATTCACTTCCAGCCCAAAGGCACATTTTCCAATTACATCGGTAGTGAATCTTGCATTTAAATCCTTCAATTCGATCACAGCACCTTCGCTTCCAACAATCTCATCGAGAACTTTTGTGAAACTTTCAGCAACCTCAACAACAGTTTGAAACATAAACTTCATTTTTCCCGTCGAAAATGTCGGTGATAATTTCGATCTTAACAAGCGCCATTTAGCGCCCTCTATTGAGAAAATATGTCCACTTATAGGATCATCCTTTTCATTATAAAACACTCCACGATCAACGAAATTATTGAAATCTTTTACAAGAATTTTTTTGATCAAATCCAAATCGAATATCACAGCACTGGGATTTTGAAAGAAATACAATCCACAAAATGGCGTCGTTCCTTTGAATTGTTTGTACAAATCACGGAATGGATCAATCAAATGACGTGATTGGGAAACACCTTTCATATTACCAAACAATATACTCGGTTCATTATGTGGAATACCACGTTTTTTCCAATAATTCATTCGTTCACGAAGAAAATAGAATAGAATCGATAGAAGACCGACTATAGTCGAGATTAAATAAATAACAAAAGCCATGGCTTTTTACTAAAGCAAATTTATCAATTAACTGAGGTTTTGATTACATTGACAGATTGTATTTATAGTAAAGAATATGTTTTTGAAATGATAAGAAAAAGAATAAGTACTTACAAAGTTATCAGTTAAATTTGGTATCTTTTTGCGTCGAAATAGTAAGAAAATGCTCATTCATTGAGAAGTTGTCGGATAACATTTTGTTATCTAGCACTTCAGTATTTTGAATGCAAAATAAAGTGGAATGTGCAGCAGAATTGCTTTTAATGCTTTAGAACTAACTACACTATGCCTAAGGTGACCATATTTTTAAAAATTATTTTTTTCGAGCAACTTTTAAGTATTGAGTAGAGTTACGGATTTGACCCAAGTTAAATCGTTTTAGTATTGTATGAGGTGAAATAGAAGTTTGACCGAAATGTGTACTCGCTATGAGTTCTTAAAGCTAATTTCCAAAAGTGTTGGTTATTCACATATAACGGGTGTTTTTTTTAAAGAACATTTTTATAATTGGTGACAAATTTGTCAGCTGTCAAGTTATTCATTTTTAGATTAATTTTTATAAATATTCCGACCCAAGACTAAAAAACGCTTCCAAGCCAAAAACAATTGACCACGTTGAGAACAATTTGAAAACAAAAACACTATGGATTTTTTGCTTACTGCTTTTAAATGTACAATATAATCGAAGAAGTATGTGTGCAATGTTTCTTTCTATAAAAATATCTTCCAATTGGAGGCATATCCAGTTCGTTATCGAACATCATTTTTACAGTAACTGCCTAATCGGCCTCATTTTAGAAAAAAATACGGTCAGATGATGAATCACTCTTGGATTAGCATTCGTCCAAATACCGCAATTTTGAATTTGAAAAATTGAAAATGTGCCTCATCACTGAAAATGATTTTCTAACTATATTGATTTTGAAAATAAAATGAACGCTCTGAAAATAGGTTCAGTTAGGTTTTTTGGATACATTCCATTTTAAAAACTATGAAGGATTGAAGTTTATCGATGGAAAAAAAATCTTTCTGCATCAAAATACTTATTCTTCATTCTTAGTAAAATTTTTTCAGAGTTATCAAACATAAATTGTTAACTTTTCATCGAAAGTTTCGTAGAATTCTAAATCAAATATTTTTAGAAAGATGCCTGTTTGAACATCTGTATGTTGGGGATACTATTTTTCGTCGTCCACAGCTCAATAAGCTTTAGAAATATCGACTTAAAAATAAGACCAATAACGCTATCGAATTTAATTAGATTTTATATTAATTTAAAAAAAAATCAATTAACTGTGTTTTTATAAATAAAAAAAAAACTGAACAAAAATATTTGTCACTTCGAATATTTTACGAACGAATATCAGGTAACATTTTTGAAGAAATCGAATTGAAGTTTTTTTTACAAACAATAGAAACCCTAAAAACACTACTTAAAGTTGGTAAAAACTGATGTTTGATCCCAATATTTCAGGAATAGATGAAAGTATTGAATTCAAAACTATGTCATTCTATGCAAAATTTTGTTGTTAACGTATGTTCTTAGAAAAATCCAATCGGAATTTTTTATCTACTATATAAAAATAAGTCGGGTTTTCCTTCCTGACGCTATAACTCCAGAACGCACGAACCGATTTCTATGGTTTTGCATTCGTTGGAAAGGTCTCGGGCTCCGTGAGGTTTATAGCAGACAAAATTCAGGAAAAATTTCAACAGAAAAGCGGTGAACTCCGTTTAGCTTCCCATAGAAAGCTATTGTAAAATTTCCGATTTGTGGAATTGAAAATTTTTAAATTTTTTGACGTTTCAAGGGCCCTATATTCTAAACCAAAACTTACTTTTGGGAACCTTTTTTAGTCAACCATATCTCTAGAAACGTCAGAGATATCGACTTCAAATAACGTATAAAATCTACAATGAAGGAATGATTCTGATTGAGGTTCAATGCTTGACTATTGCAAACAAGCTACTGATTGAAGTAGGAATGATTGCGCCAAATCGATCGATGCACGATGCATTGAACCAAGAATAAAATCGAGCTGCAATACAATGTTGATAAATTGCAGGAATTCGTTCGAATTAATGTGCCGTTGCTGAATGAATAGCAAAAATAAGTATACAAAACATTAATGCAAGCGGTGGACAATAATACTGGTGGTCTGGATGCACATGGAGGAACAGTGAAAACATTTGTCAGTTCATTGATGTTGGCCACTATTCGATCAAGATGTGACATAGCTTTGGCGTTAGCATCATCTGGAATTGCGGCAACTCTTCTAGATGGCGGTCGTACTGCACATTCTCCACTTAAGTTGCCACTCAATTTACACACAATTGATACTCCAACATGCAATATTTCCCGATCCAGTGCAATGGGAAAATTGTTGATGCAATGCAAGCTCTTTTTTGGGATGAATGCACAATGGCACATAAGAAATCACTTGAAGCACTTAACTTCACACTGAAGGATCTTCGACGAAAAAACAACATCTTTGGCGGCTTAATCATATTGTTGGCAGGCAATTTCAGGCAGTTGTTGCCAGTAATTATTAACGGAAATTACGCAGGTGAAAATGTATGTATTCCTCGAATACCAATGATTCCGACTGATCTTCCGTTTGACTTCAAGCGATTGCAATTTCCGGTTCGCTTTGCATTCGCAATGACAATTAACAAGTCGCAAGGCCAATAGCTTAGTGTTTGCGGGATAAATTTAGAAAATTATTGTTTTTCACAGTTGGGAAACCATCCGCTTTGTTTGTGTTAACGTCAGAAAATGTGGTTTACCAAAGAGCACTTCAATGAAACGTTAATTTGCAGACAAGTATAACGCTTCGATTTAGTATTTACTTTGGATTCACTTTCATTTTTTAATTAGAGAATTTCAACTAAATTACACTTCATTTTTGTAATCGAAATGAATTCATTACTGTTGTAAAATGAAATAAAAATTTCCCTTTTCAAGTATAAAACAAAAAAAATAATTTTTCTTCATCTTTTAATCCCAAAACGAAATGCTACAAAAAACAAAGCCATCTGGCGGCGAAACGGAGTTCGCCGGGTTTGCTAGTAATTAATAAAAACTTTTAAAAAATGCTGCCAATTGTTAAAACTTTGTTTTCGACTAAAAATGTCAGAAACAAAAAATCATATGAGAAATATTGTTACTAACATTTAGTTAATTTTAAATTAAGATTAAGAAACATTGACAGACGGGCACCGATTTAAAGTTATCAGTACGGGTCACATTACAGCCTCTTTTTTAGATTGGTTTGGCATTTCAATATGAATATACCGACGCAAGTCTGCGAAAACGCTGCCAAATTGTTTTGAAAATAATGGTTCTGTTCGAAGTGCGTATCGTTTCAATTTTGTAAAGCGATTAAGGTCACTCTTTTCTTTCAATGTATTCGTTAAACAAAACTGATCCTCAACTGTATTTTGAAACACATTGAGAAAAACGGACTGTTTCGTGTGCTTTATGAGTTTGTGGAATAATTCGACGACTGAAACGCAAGCTAACAGATTTCAAGGCTAACAGATCTTTAATAGCTTTTTTCATGATTCAAGGCGAAGAATAACACGACTCACAGTTCTAGGCGAAAACTAAAGTATTTCGCATATCCATTTCGAGATTTATTTATCACTTCGAAATCCATCTCGAGAATGAATAAAGTTATTGATTATACTGTTTTTTTTTTTTGTTCATATAATACAAAATATTTTTATTTAAGTTTTGTAAAACTTTTACAAATATCATTTTGAGAGTAAAATTAAAATTTAAAACAAAAAAAATTTGATTTTGACTTAAATATCTTGCGAACGAGGAGCATACGGACTAGAAAGGTTTTTCATCTCATGTATACATAGAGATATAAATATTGTCGTTCATATTTTGTTACATTTAAGAAAGTGCTTGCTACAAAAATCAGAAGAGGACCATGACATAACACCGAACATAACATGTATTTGGGCCACAATATGGCACGGATCCGAGTGGTCCAATTTTAAATGACTCTTCCGCATAGATCCGGCTTAATTTGAGCGATGGTCTGTGCCTGTGTCATGTTCGAAAGCACCAATGAGAAGTTATTAGTGGGTCGCATCCCAGCCTTTTTTCTGCTCAATCCAATTAATGCTCTAATGTAGGATTATCCACATTTTTTGCCAAAAATATGTGTATATTAACATACAAAAATACACATTTAAGACATTGCCTAAAGCGGCCTTCAAAATTAAAAAAAAAAATAAAACGAGACAAAATTACAAATAGTTTTGAAGATTGTTTTAAAAAGTACAATATTTTCCAAATATATAGAAAAATAAAGTCCTATTTTTCATCAAAACTGTGAAAGTTTCTAGAATAGTTTGACAATAATTTGAAATGTTCGAAATCTTCGAAAATTTAAGTTCAGAATGTAGATGATAGAATATTGCATGTGAATTTAACAATGATTTCTTCAAAGTCATAAATCCAAAGCTGAAAGTTGAATGCTGATGTTCCTATAGCCAACGAAGTGATATTATCTTGCGTTTCATAAATACTAATATTTAAAGCTAACCTACTCTTTACTACACAATCCAAAGAAAATGTATGGAAACCCTTTATAAAAAAATACCAATATATTGATAATAATGCATTCATAATCCTCAGCATCTTTTTCGTAGTCGAACATCACATGAAACGAAAAATGCTTAGTCATACTATCTTATCTGCAAAAAAATTCTTATCTATGTATAATATGCCATATGGCTATTAGACTTAAGTCTTTATTGGTTAAGCCTCACTGATAAAACACTAAAAATAACGCAACAATAATTAATAATTGTATAGACAGCAAAAATAATGCAAGTCATAAGATAATGACGTGCATCATCTGTCGGTATCTAGCTTCGAATTGCTTTCGAAAAAATGTAAAAAAACACCAATTTATTCAACACACACATAAAAAGTACTTATCAACTTCAAAAACAATTCATTGTGAAAGTTGTGTTTTATAAAAATTTAATTATTGAATATCGAGCTTAATGATATCAAGCACCTTGAGCACTTTTAATCTAGACTAGGCCAGATATTTTTTCTTTATAGCATCTTGTAGCGATTGGTATGCCACCATTAGCCAAACGTTGTAGAATGGCTAGTACTGTACTATTTTTGGCAAGTTCATCTGCTTTACAATTTAGTGGCATGTCTCAATGTACTGTCTCACGCAGTAAAGGTGAATGTTAAGACTACAGAGATTTGAAAGCGGCCTTACTATCTGAGAAAATAAGGATATTAGATGTTGATATCACGTTTTCTTTAAGCCAGGACAAGACTTCTTTTATCGCCTGGAACACGTTACAGTGATTAGGAAGCCGGAATGATAGACTTATTTTCAGTCGTTTAGAGTACACAGTAGAGAACTGTTGAAAAAAACATTACAACCACTTACACTTTCAATCAGATCCATGTACATGGGTGGTAGCACGTAAAACCTTCATTACATTTTTTGCTGAACCAACTTTCTAGCGTTTATTTGAAACCATGTTCGATGATGACCCTTCTTCTTCTTCTTCTTCTTCTTCTTCTTCTTCTTCTTCTTCTTCTTCTTCACTTTGAAAGACTAGAATTCACTATCATTTAGCATAGACTTGAGCCATTCTTCCATAGGCATTTTGGAGTATAAGCTGTTTTTCAGCAGCATGGCTTTTTTTAAAAAGGTATTTTAAGACACAAGTACCTGTGTCGTGATAATTAGTGCGTAGGACTGTCATGCGAGAGTTCTTGGATTCAATCCCTGCTTCTGTCATCTAAAGTTTTTGTCACAAGTACTGCCTTTTGTGAGGAATTGACAAGTGCTCCAAGAGTAATTCTTGTCAAATAAACCGTTCGCATTCGGCTTAAAACTGTAGATCCCATCCATCCCTCATTACTCGTACACAGGAATAATTGTGAGTTGTAAGTCATTAGGCCTTAGTTCTCAACGGACAAAATCACACAACTTTTAAAAGACAATAGAACATCATAAAGTACTCACAAAAAGCTAAAAGATACCATCATTAGTTTAGTTGTGAACGAGCTGGTTATAGAGATCAAACTTCTGGATTACATCTCACAGACATTTTTATAGAGTGATAATAAGTATTCTTTCACTAGCAAATATCATTAAACAAATTTCTAATAACATCTTGACACGACACCTAATTGATTTTAAATACTCAGAAATATAAAAGCTGAACGCGTTAAGTTCTTGAATCAGTTTAAAGATTCCAAAAAAATTAAGATTATAATCAAGATCTCGATGCAAAGGTTAGATTTGAAGCTGATTCCATATTTACATCGTGTACTTTGAGCACTTCCATTACATCGTACTTTAACATCTTTTCCTGATTTTATCTGTAAGACCCAATTATTGTTATTTCTGATTTCATAATCTTCCATTAAAATATAAAAGAAAAACAAAAACAAAATAAAAAGAATATTCAAATTATGAGCGTAATAAAACGAACAAACAAACAAACGAATGGAAAAAGAAGACAAAAAAAAAAAAACTTTAACAATTAAGATTTATATTATTATTCAACTTGAAATTGCTAAAAAGCCTAAAGTCTTCTTGCGGAATACCAATGCAACAAAATTTTACAACATCAGTAGTTAAATCACGTACATTTAAGGCAGAAAGGCCAAACGAAAAAAAATAATTTTCTACTTCAACCGCAAACAAAAGGATAACCCTAATTCATTGCCTTACTTTCTCCATGTTGCTTCAAGTCAGCTCAGAACATCTGGTAGATGTATAAAGAAAGATGAGGAATGGAGAGTGAGGAGACATTTCGAAAGCTCCTCTCTTTGGTGTATGGAATCCTCAAAGAGGCGAAGCAAAAATCCTTATACATGTAGACATATATATGAAAAAAAAAATATTATATGATCATCCCTTCTTAAGGATATAATATTATTTGATATCATTTATACTTTAATATTACTAGATTCAGAGTAAGAGTCAAGGAGTCATTATGGTTTTGGTTTTAATACCTTCACTCCTTCATTCTCTAATGTGGCAAGATTATTGGGGTGTGATGGTCCTTCGTCTTTGTAATCAACTCCTTCGAAAAAACCACAAAAGAAAATGTATACGGTATTAGAGTTTAGGAAGTGATTATAAAGGGTGTCCTCAAATTAGGAAATGAACTAAAGAATTGAAAACTTGGGCTTCCATTTTGATATTTTAGAGAAATATGTTCTATTGTATGCAGGATACACTGGTCAACAAGGTTATGTAGCTGGCAATCAATATATCCTTTTTTGTGAGTTTTTTAATGGCTTTAGTCCTAGTACGTCTTCAAAATCACTTCAATTTTTTGTGAGTAGCTTCAAATGGTCCATCGGCTTCATTTCTTAAGGCAGCTTGATCTTGAATGGAAGTTTACCAACTATTGAATTTATTCAACCCAGACACTATCTCTAAGTTCATTTTTAATTTGTCAATGATGGAATCGTTTTCAATTAACAGCTGATTGATATTTTCACATTTCGGAACGGAACATAATCGGCCCACTGAAAGCGTTTCATTGAGTTTGTATTGCTACCTTTCGGTTCTATTTTCAATGATGAACTCTAATCTCACATTCTCTGTTCCAATCAGGAAATTTGTATTCAATGACATACATTTTCAATGAAAGCTATCTATCATAAAAATTCCAATGATTGGTTTCAATGATGAAAATCAATGATATCTATAACTGGTCCCTTACTCAGAATACACCTTATGTGGTCTGAGCTATGCCTAATTCCGTGAAGTTGGCTTATTTGGATAATTTGCTATTGGTGCCTGAACGGCAGCGGTGTTTTTGACACTTTGACCAACCTGTCATCTCACTGACATGGCAACATCGCACAACAAATATTATGTAAACTTAAACTGTTGCACTAAACTTGTTATTACTTATCTACTAGGCTGAGAACTATGACCGAAAAGTGGATTAAAGTCTTAAAGTTGATATCACCGGCTACGAATTTTGTTGGAAATTTTTATAGCTTCTGGGCTTTGCTCGTTCGTGATGAAAAGTTAATTAAATAAATTCACAATAAAAGTTCGATGATTAGAAAAAGGGTGCGCTGATAAATTAAATTTTAAGTTTTCAAGGCCATATTAGAAAACCCAATATTAGGATTTTTGGGGCTATGATAAATCATGAAGTAGTTTAGTTTGCATTAAATTCGTAATAATTTTCCGAATCTATAATCCCCTACTTCAAAAAATCCTCATTAATTGTAAGTCTTCACTTACTCTACATAAACCTTAGAAGGATGCTGAAGCATGTATGCTTAAACGGTTCCTAATATAAAAATCCAGAACGGTATGAAAGCACTTTTGTTTCTTATTAATAATTCGTAGTTTTAAGGTTATAATATTTGAAATTTAAAAAATTATGTTGAAAACCAGGATTTCATTATATTTAAAATTGGAGTTTGGATACGAAAGCAGAGCACAAAAAAAGTACTCTAAAAATAGATTGGGTCAAATGGAGACCCATATGTCAATTTGCATTACTAATGAGAATTTACGAAAACTAAGCAAGATATTAAAAGGATTTAAACTATATTTAGAAGATAAAGATTTTTACTAAAATTTTGTCAAGAAACACTACCCAACTCCTAGAAACAGGGAGTTATGTATTTTTGAAATCTTTTAGCATTTTTAGAAATGTATATTTCATAAACGGGACCAATACAGAAATTATAGGATGAGATTCCAATTTCTGTTGTTAGCCAGTGATATTAAGATGTGTCCACACGAAAGGAACATTTCAGGGAACATTTTTTAAAAATCGTTTCTGAAATGTTTCCAATTTACTTAAAAAACATTTCAGAAACTTTTCAGAAGCATTTCAGAAGTGTTTCTGATTTGTTGGTTTGATGTGGTCGCTTTGAGAAACATTATTGAAATGTTTCTTTTTTCCCATTTTTGTATATTTATATGTATGTTTATTCTTGTACCTGTGTTTTGTATTTGAGTTTTTGGAAATTTGATACAAAGCATTGACTGGTTTTATACAAATTTTTGTCAAGTATATCCAACGAAACCTTTTTCATTTGATACATTTTAATCAATTGGATACAATTCTCGTTGGTCCACACTTTTCGCAACATGTTAAAACTATATATTTCAAAAATGTTTCGTGAGCATAAATACCAAAGAATACATTGAAGAATAATTTCAGAAATGTTTCTCTGTTTTGAAAAGTGTCATCTGCCCAAATAACAGAAAATTTAAACTTAATTACGTCCCCTCTTCTTCAATTAATGCTATAAGTTCTCTATATGTTTTTTTCAACCCTTCTCTAACGTTCAATTAAAATGTAAAGTATATTTTAGGACACCCTTTAAGTTAAACAAAAGAAAAAAAGAAACAAAGTAAAAGTCAATGAAGAATTAATTCCAGAAAGAATCAAGATATAAAAAAAACACCATATCCTTCTTAAGCCTTTTCTGGTCCAGGATTACATTTTTGCTACACACTTTACAACACACATACATGTATACATACATATCTATGTATATAATTTTTATATTGAGTAAAAGTAACTCTTGCTTGCCGCATATAAGATGGATGTGCCTTAAAATGTTCAATATTGTTCTAAGACGAAAATCAAGATAAATATTAAGAATTTTAAGCAATGATTTAATTACTTGATTTTGTATGTTTGACTTTCTGATGAATTAAGAGAAAATCCTTCGAAATTTTATTTAAATAATCTTTCTTTTTCCAGTCCATATGTGTATGTATGTGTGAACAGAAGAAAAACATAGAATATTTAATTTTCAGTTTAAAGTCTGATATAATTTCATCAATATTTCAGTAGGATAGATGAATAAAGATGAAGTCTTTATTCTTCATTTAAAATTATGCTTAAGAATGGAAAGCACATTTAAGTTGCTAATTTTTGTTAGTGACATTTTGTAAGGTGAGAAGTACACGACAGGTTTTTAATAATATTTTTCAAAAAATATTAAATGTTTAGTTGAAAACAATTAGGAATGAGTTTTAGCACTTTATGTAAAGTAATCTTAGGTTGAAGTTAAATCCATTGTTCGCTTTCAAGTAATTTGTTATAATGAAGCAACTTTAGAAAACTCATAAGAGAATATTATTTTGACATTATAAATTTTTGAAATATTGTTAATAATGTAATTTTCTAACAACTACAGTTTTTCAAATATCAAATTGTTGGTTTCTAGGGTTGACATAATATGCACCAATAGCAACAAACTTAAATCTCATCCAAACAAATTTGGAGCACCTTAAAGTATATAATAAATGCATTTTGAAAATACTGTTCCATTTCAAACATTTTTATAGCTTTTCAAAACTCGAAAAACTGAAATACATGTTTGCAAAGCAATTTTCCTCCAACATTAATTTGCACACAACAAATCTCAAAGTCTTTTACTATATTTGCTCTCTTATTTTCTTCATTTTCCATTGATCCTAAAATCCTAAAAATATTCTCTCACATCGTCTATCAATCGCTTAAGTCCTAAAGGATAAAAGCTCAGTTATATACAATGTTTTATTTTACCATCGAAGTGATTCTTTAAACTTAAAGAAACTCCCGATATTTTTATTTTCAACAAATATCTTTGAAGTCTAAGATACATATTACACAATGAAGATTTTTTGTGTAATACTTTTTGATATATTGATCCGTATAAGAAAATTTAATCTTGAAAAGGACGAAAGAGAAAAAAATAAGAAATTGACATAAATACAATATTTAAGTCCTTTAATACGTAATGTTGTTGAGAAATAAAGTAACAATAATTTCCGTATTAACAGAGAAGATCGTGTCGCATAAATACGGCGATTAATTTTGAATTTTATTTGAAAAATGAGACAACAGGAAAAACTCGAATAACTACATAGAACTGATACTGAGATTGAATCAGTCAAAATAATGGAGAAAATTACAACAAATAAAGCTTATGGCATCATTCGCTTGAAGGTTAAGTCAGATTTGAACTAATTACACTTTATTATATCACATCACCTTGAGTTCATATCTGATGCCCAACTTATTCAATATTAAGTCACGATACTCTACAATGTCTTTATAAATTGATAGTGAGGAAAAAATGCAGTATTTTATTATTAAATATTTTACTTAATACGCGTTTCAATTGATGCTTAAAAAATCTAGTTACATAAGAATGATTTTAAATGAATTAATGATGTCAATATAATTACTGATGAAAACAAAAAATGTATTGATAAGCAAATTGCTATTTCACAGTTGAGTGCGTAATTTACATCACACCTACTTTTTATGTAAGGTTAATGATATCCAGTGTTTGTATATAATTATCTATTAGCGAATTAACATAGTTGCCGGCAGATATTTCGCACTAAGGTCATCGGTTTTATGGGGAAACAATTAATAAGTTACCATTGAGTAACAATTTATAATTATGTAAATTATTTTGTTTTCTTATTGTGAAGGAGATATTGATATATAGAGAAATAACTAGCTGGCCTACCTGACGTTGTTTAACCTTTTTTTTCGAGTAGAGAAATTGATTTCAAATAAATTTTGTGTTACAAATAATAATATACAATTTTATAGAAAGGGCTAACACAAAATAAAGTGAGCGTTTATTTTTTTAATTTTTATTACAATCTGCAAATGTTTTATTTTACATCCGCATGATAATATGTAGCAACAAAAATCATTAAATAAACTTACACTCTGCAAGCACCATCGCCAATTGCACCATTTGCAATCAAGGTTGTAAATGAATGCAATCTTTTTTGAATGCACTCAGTTACGACTTCAAGAATGAGATTGCATTCACTGAATACTTTTTGAGATTTCAGACTTCAAACTATGCAATTTATATTCGTGTAGCAAAGATTGCAATCATTTTTTATTCCTTTCATTTTACAACAATTAATTAAATGCATTCTTTTGAATTCTTTGCATTCCTTTCATTCTTTTCCATTCTCTGCATTCCTAACCTAAACTTATGACTTTATTTCCCGCGATTTTGAACGATTTTGTTCAAGGCAGAAACATCTACATATGTCTACTTAAATTTGCGATTTTTTTATTTTGAAATTACTCAATCAACTTAAGTGCGTTCAAAATTAAAAATTTAATTATCCGTAACAGACTTAATCACGTTACGAAAATAATATATGCATTAAGCATTTGGGAATAAAAGTGAATGTTGAGTTATTAAATGAAAAAAAATACAGTTTATGGGAAGTGAAAAGATATCCTAACTCAACTTCTAATTTTTATTTTTCTCAAAACGCCAGATAATAGTAGTTTATCTTGAGTTAGGTTCTTGTAGAAAATCAAACTATTTTAAAAATATGATTTAAGCTATTATGCTTGTTGCTTATAGCTTCAGAAAAGATCTATTTTCTATTTTAACCCCGAATACTTCAAAAACACACTTACGAGTGGATTTATACCTCCCGAGGCTTTCTTGTTTCTAGATGCACATGGCTATTTGTCCGACTCAATGAACGTACCGATAATATACCATATGGCAAGAAGAGCTACAGATAAAAGAATACTATATGAACCTTCTGAATTAGTAAGTGGAAATACAGACCTAAGATACTGCGTAAGCATACCTCAAAGAGATGAACAAAATTTCGATCGTTATAATCGCGAAAGATATTGGTGGCGTGACTGGGTCGTTGCAGACGCATAGTCCCTTTTACCATAACGTTCTGATATATGGTTTCTGATCGGTCGAGAGGGCAGGCTAGATAATTGGAAACAATTGTCGATCCTGCTTATATCTCGAAAGGTTAGAGACCATATACCAGGACACCTTCTAGGTTAGTTAGTTTTTTAAGTATTTTAAGTATTTTTAAGAATTAGTTTTAAGAAAAAAATGAAAAAAATAAAGATTTCTAAAGGTTTTTTTAAATCCCACTTTCCTTTAACATGAAAAACAAAAAAACATAGACACAGTTAACAACAATACGAATGTAAATAATAATTAATTGTACTAAAAATGAAATATTAATTAGTATGTATACGAGAAATCGATAAATAAGTAGGTACTGAGAACTCTATGTCATGTACTAATAATTTAAAAGAAAAAAATAATGTAATAGTTTTAAGTTTATTTAACTAAGATACAAATTGTTAGACTTTTAGGGAACACAAATAAACAATTAAAAAAAAAAAAAAAAAAAAAAAAAAAATCAGAAAAGATCTAAGTGTGTATAGATCTTAATAATTATGAACACGAATACTATACAAAAATTCTGTCCGACTCGATCTGACATAAGCAGTAATGGATTTCGATCACAGATATATCAACTTAGAAAAAATTAAAAATTTGGTTCACTCCAAATATCTCAAAAATAGTATACAGTTATTTAGAGCTTAGTTATATACGTTTTCCATTTGATTTTGTAAAAAAATGATGACCCATTTTCAAGATATCGAATTTTGAAAAACAAATTCAATATTTTTTTTAATAATCAAAAAGACATTTAGGATCATTTAATATTATAGTATGACAGCATAACAGCTTGAACAGAACAGAAATCAGTTTATTAGTTCTTGAGAAAACTTAAAGCAAAATAATGATTCTAGGGGAGGGGGTTACTCTTCCAGAGCAACACAACCTTTTTTTTATTGAAAGAATATTTTTGAGAATATTGAATACAAATCTATCGGTTTGTTTTCAAAAAAAGAGGCTGTGACCCACACTGATAACTTCCCATCCCGTCTGTCGATTTGTCTTGCTTAAAAGTTTATAGGTTTTCGAGTTGTGTTAAAAAACTTGTCAGTTGAATTATTCTTCAAAATTTCAAAACTAGTTTTATGTTGAAAACAATATTTTCTGTGAGTTAAAATAACTTTAAAACCAATATTTTTAATTTTTGAGAAGAAATTTGAGTCGAAAATCAATTTTTACCGTCTTTTATTATTTTTTTTTTTTTGGTTTTCATGTTTTGTCAAAAAAAAAACAGTCAATTCAATTTTACTGAATGTTGACAACAATATTTTTTAAAAGATAAAATTAGTTTTAAGCAAATATCTCAAAGTTTTGAAAAGACATTTAAGTCGAAAATCAATTTTTATCATCTTTTGTTATTTTTTTTAGTTTTTTATTTTTTTGTAAAAAAACTGTCAATTCGATTTTTCTCAAAATTTTACTGAATGTTGACAACAATATTTTGATTTTGATTTGATTTTTATTGTAGCTAAAAATATTACATTATTTCTTTATCTTAAATATATATATTGCACAATTTAGATATATATATAGATAGATAGTTTATTGATTTTGTTTAAATTTTAGAATGGTTTGTTACCGCACATTTTACAATATAGTGATTTGATACAATGTATCTTTCAACTAAAATAGTACGTATATAAGTTTTATAGTTTATCAATAAGGTTTATATAATTTTGTCGGGAGGAAAAAATAATAAAAACCTCCATTTAATGTAAGAATATAATAAAATCTTAAAGCTAATAACTAGTAAGGATAGGAAGAGTAACAGGTTAACAGATGAACCAATAAATGATAATCTTTGAACAATAATTATGCATACATATATAATAAATTACATAAAAATGTAAATTATTGAATAAATAGAATAAAATAAATAAATAAATAAATAATTTAAACAAAAATAATAACAAGTAAATAAATAAATAAATAAATAAATAAGTAAGTAACTAAATAAATAAATAAATAAACAAAACAAAATTAATAAATAAATAAATAAACAAATAAATAAATAAATAAATAAATAAATAAATTAACAAATAATCAAATAAACAATTAAACAAATAAACAAAGAAACAAAAAAATAAATAATTAAATAAATAAATAAATGAATTTATAAATCAGTTTACATTAATACATAGATATCACAGGTAAAAAAAATAATTTTTAATTTTGATTATTAAGTTCACTAACCAAGTTATTCTCAGCAAGATGAAGTCGATCAAAGAATTTTGTTGTGAGTTTAATTATTTTATCTTCGATCAATTCGACATTCGCCTTTACGTGGAGGTCTAAGGTGGAATGATGCCAGGGTAGATTGAGCATCATTTTTAAAACTTTATTTTGAGCAATTTACAGTTTTTTTATATGAGCTTTAGCTGCGTTTTTCCATACTGGACAACCGTACAAAAGTATTGCCTGAAATATAAACTTACAAATTATCGTTTTATTCTCGACTGAAAGTAAAGACTTCCTATTAATAAAATGGAACAGCAGTTTGGTTGCAATCTTGAATTTTTTTTAGTGATTGTGAAATATGGCGATTGAATGTTAATTTTGAATCAAGGAAAATCTGAGATATTCACTTGATTGTCCCAAAAAACCGCTCTACCTTAAATTTGCAAATTATTGCTTGGAGATAACAAGCTTTTCTTTTTCTCGTGAAAAAGATGGCTTGTAACTTGTCAGCATTAAGTTTGATTTTCCATCGATTGTAATATTGGTATAATATTGCACAATTTACAGTGATTGGTGTATTATCTACCTTACTACTGCCGAGTTTAAATGATCTTTTAACAAAAAATTCAAAGATAAAGTATTGGTTGAAGAAAAATCTACTTACAACCCTTCATTAAAGAGCATAACAAAAGAGTATAAATAAATACATAATATTAATAAATATGAAACAAAGAGAAGAGGTGAAGTGCAGTCAAAAGCTAACAGTGCGAAATTTCAATTATAACTTTAACAAAACTGTATCAGTATACAAATTAAAGATAAATAACAAATAAAGAGTCAATGAGCACAAATCTATAGCATAAATAAATAAATAACAATATTTTTTAAAAGAAAAAAAAAATAGTTTAAAAACAATATCTCAGAGTTTTAAAAAGATATTTATGTCGAAAGTAAATTCTTAAAAACTTTTATAATTATTTTTAGGTTTTTATTTGTTGTAAAAAAACTGTCAATTCGATTTTTGTGAAAATTTTACCAGATGTTGAAAACGTTATTTTTCGTTTCACAAAATTGTTTTGGAGATAAAATCATTTTTTGTTCGTAAAATTTTCGAGATGACCATTATTTTTTTCAGTTGTTTGATTTATACAAAAAACCGCCAGTTGGAATTTTTTCCAAAATTATATTTGTTTGGTATAACGTTACAGTATATAATATAAAGTTTAATTCAAGTCTCTAGCGTTATTGGTTCGTGAGATATTTAGGATTTACCAAAATTTGCACCTTTTTTTTAAATTGTTATGGTAAAAAAACCACCCGCGCAATATTTTTGAGAGTCCTTTCTGCATCTTTCTGCATTATTATCTGTATAACAAAATTTATTTGAAGTCGATATCTTTACTAGTTCTTGAGCTATATGGACGACGAAAAAAACGTACGTACATACGCAGGCATAAACATTTTTCTAAAAATTTTGTATTTCGACTCTAGGGACCTTGAAACGTCGAGAAATGTCAAAATTTTCAATTCGACAAATCGGACCGATTACATTAACTTCTTATGGGAAGTTAAAAATTGGAACTTCTGATTTTCGACCAACAAATTTGTATGGAGAATGCTGTTATTCCTTAATTAGTCTTAAAAAAAAACAATTCTGCCCATTTATCTAAAACTGTACAAAATTTTAATCAATATCTTTCTTTGTTCTCGTAACACGAGTCAAAAACGACAAAGGTTTTTGTTGTTTTTGTAGGTTTTCGTGTTTTGTAAAAAAAAGTTGTCAGTTGAATTTTTCTAAAAAATTAACTTAAAGTTTATAATATTTTGCATATGATAACATAAGTTTAGGTTCAATATCTGTTTTTGTTCCCCAAATTGTTAGTCGAAAACCAATTTTTATCAATTTTTTAAGAGTTTTTTGATCTTTGTATATTTTATATAAAAAAATACATCAACGTCATCAATTTTTACATATTGTGTGTAGTAATTTTTGTAGATTTTTTTTTATGAAAAAACTGACTGTTGGGTTTTTACTAAAATTTTAGTGAATGAAATTAGTTGAAGCTATTATCTTTAATTTTTGTTCGAGTCGAACATCATTTTTACCAACTTTTATTAATGTTTTTCTTTTTTTTATTTTACTAGATGTTAAAAAACATTATTCCTCGTTGTATACAATTATTTCGGAGTTTAGCCTCATTTTTTTATCGTAAAATACTTTAGGTGACAAATATTTGTTCCTTTGTGCGTCTTTCTGTGTTTTTATCTGTATAAAAAAAATTTATTTGAAGTCGATATCTCTTCTGGTTCTTGAGATATGGAAAACGAAAAATGGTATCCCAAACGTACGATCGTGCGTTCACATGCATAAACAGACATTTTTCTAAAAAACTTTTACTTAGACTCCGTGGACCTTGAAACGTAGAGATATGTCAGCATTTTTAATTCTACAAATCGGACCGATTACATTAACTTCTTATGATCGTTAAAAACAAATTTTAACTCAACTATATTATAAGTTTTTGAAGTTTTTTTAATGACAACTTGGTAAAGTTCTTTTTTATCAATCCTAATATATCATTCAATTCTACTGGAAAAACTTTTCAAATCAACTAAAATAATCAGAATATTTTACAAATATTTTTTTGCATATTTTGATGTTGTTGTCTGTATTTGAAATCGATATCTCTTCCCGTTTTCGAGGCATTGATTGTTGAACACAATATCCTAAAAGTAGGTATGAAAAAGGGAAAAACGTAATCAAAAAATTACACACTGACACTTTTCTAAAAACGAGGTATTTGATTCAAAGGATAGGGGAAAAATCTATATTTTCAATTTATTTCCAATAGACAGTTAGTACGAAAAAGTACGTATACGCCTGAGTGTATTTTCTTTGGTTCTACCATAACATACTTATTTATCGACTTAAAAACTGACTTGTGAGGAAATGTTAGTACAACAAAATTTGTGTTCAATTTCTTGTGTGAGTCTGACTATCTTTTTAAAGAAAATAAATACAAAGTCATTAAACTCACACTTCATATCCATAAAAGAAAACTTGTAGACGTTAAAAAATACAAAAATGTTTTCTAAAAATAAACAAACAAAAAATAAGAAAAACATCTTCTGATGAAAAACAAATCTTTTTTCTATTATTTATCTTAATTCAATATTGTTTTTCACTTCAAACTTTTTTTCCATTATTCCTTTGTCTTATTATTACCAAGTCGCAGCGTTTCTATAGCCATCAGGCTCGCCATATCGTTCTTGTCATAACCCTCTCCGTTGTCGGCGAGCGTCATTGATGCACATACCAACCAGACAAAATAAAATATAGAATAAATAAAAATTAAATGAATGATAAAATAAAATAAATAATAAAAAGAACAAAATTAAAACAAATAAGAAACGAGGGTATGATGTCAGTGTGAATAGACCGCAGAGGACAACGGTGTCAGATTATCCTTTTGCCATATCCTGTTGTCGTCGTTAATCCTTCTTGCTTGCACTCTTCTTCTTTACTGTAGAAAAGAGATTCATAATTTTATTTCAACTTATATTTTTTTTGTATTCATAAATCTTGTTGTTTTTCTTTTCACAAAAAGGATTTTAATAAACCCAACAGTAAGAATGTACGGAAAAACAAGCGAGCAGGACTAAAATCTTTAGCTGTCAACGTGCTATAATATTTTATTTATTTATTTTTTTTCGGGTTTTATAGATGCATAATTGCTTCTGCAAACAGAAATTTTCATATTTTTGTATACCTACATAACATTTTTGAAAATGTCTCTAAAATTCACACCAACAAATTAAAAAACAAAAAAATAAACTTAATTCTTTTGTTCTTCTTTAAAACTGCTGTCTGATGGTGTTTTTTGGGGGTGAATTTCATTGTCTTCAGCAGAAAAAATAAAAATAAACAAAAGCTCTGTGAATAAAAGTTTATAATTTAATTTTTGTTCTTATTGTTAAGTGGCAAGGAATACTCAAGGATAATTTGGTTGAGCATTATATTTTGTTGCACTGCACTATGTCTGCCTTGGCTTTTCAAAATTAAGAAACTTTTAACTAACGAAATGGTTTTATTTAAAATTGAATTTCGTTTAAGGGTGGGGGGTTGTGCTATAGAAGCAAAAAGTATGCAAACATTTTTCTATGCACAAAAATTCTGTTTCAAACGATTCCATCCGGACTGAGCTTGAGGTTAAAACAATGGATTTATAAAATCCTCTTATCATGTTTTTAAATTGCAAAATAATCTTTATGGGGGAAAAAATATGCCTCTGCATTGCATACAACAATTGTATCGAATTTCGTTGGAATTTAAAATAAAATGGAATACAAAAATAAAAGATAAACTAAAACATCGAGTTGTTTTACTCATTTTTTCTAGCTTTTGTTTATCTTTCAACGTCATAAAATATATGAAGTCCTATCAAAGAGTATTTTAACTCGATAATAATATTGATATTTTGGTGCTCTTTTTTTTAGTTTTTTTTTTAATTTATTATGCAATTGGGGATAAACTGAACTATTAAATATTTTTTATCAAACTTGTCAGTTTTCAAAAAACAACATGAAACGTTAAAAAATTGAATGTATCTTTAAGTTTATTAATTTTGCAGAACACTGTAATAAGTTACTTGGGAAATCTTAAATAAAACAAATGGTATTGGAATAGAAGAAAATAGTTCTTGAGTTGCAAAATGTAACTTTCGAATGGCTTATTTTTTGATTTCATTAAAAAAATCAGCATGTATACTTCGTGTAACTTCGTGTTTTTTCGTTTTTTGTTTGCCGATATTTCTTGAAACCTTAGGTTTAAGTTATAAAGTTTTTAAACTATAAACCCAAGTTTTATGACGGTTTTTCTGAAGAAGGTGCTAAAAGTACCTGTTTTTTTTTGTGTCACATGAATAGGGACAAGATTTAAGTTTATCTGTAAGGCCTTTAAAGTAAAGAAAATAACAAAAATCGTACCGTTTAGGTAAATACTGTTTTATTGAATGGATTTAAATAATTTATAGTAATGTGTGCTGCCTTCTGACTTCTGAATTACTTATGTATGGATGGATTAATAGAGTACTGTCAGATAATTGAGTACAATTTGGGCTCAAGACCTTTTTATGGCTTCAATAATCTCTTCGGTTTTTTGGTATTGGCGTCCTCCTATGTAGACTTTTCTTGAAAGCCATCCCCACATGTTTTCCATGATGTCAGGCCAGGAGAATATGGGTGCCATGGTAATAGGTTCACCATGGCCAGGTTTTTGTTGTTTGTGCGGTAAATATTGGCGCATTATCTTGTCGGAATGCCCATCGTTGTCCACCAAATAATTCAGGAAACTGGGGAAAAGCTCGTTCCGGAATCGATTTTTAATTAATTGCCGTCATTTTAGAACTTTGAAATCCAGCTCAACAGTCCCGTAATAGGTTATCGCTCCCCATACCATTACACGACATCCTTCGCAGTAAAGTTTTTCAAGATAGATTTCTTCCTTTCTTAAATCATGGAAATAGAAGCTATGTATGTATATCCATCAAGTTCATCCATTTTTTTCATCGGAAAAGGCGACGCACGGTATGCCAAGCTCGATTCCACCTACTGTGATTTGTTGCAAAATTGTTGGCTCTTGCGTGCAGCATTCTATGGTTGTTTTTTTTCTTCATTTTTTGGTGTCGTATGTATATGATCTGCCTTCTGTATCACCCGAGCAACAGTTGATCTGCTAGCATTTGCCTAAGCTTCTGCCTTGATTTTACTAATATCAAGCCTTGAAGTGTCTTTCTTAACTCTTCCTTTGTGTTTTTTTCCATACATCTCTGCGTCCTTGAGGTAGTTGTGTACAACATTTGAACTTCTTCTAGTTTTGCTTACTATAAAACGGATGGTTATGCCAAGATCCCGGTAAGCTCGAATTAGCCCTATTTTCTCCTTGGTTAGAATCTTTCTGCCCATACTTCTTAATTCTATCAAATTAATACTCGTACTAAGCCCATAAACAATCAGAGTATCCTTTTATCTGATTTAAAATACGCCAATAAGTAATTTTAGATCTTGCCCCTATTCAAATGACAGAAAAAAAACAGGTACTTTTATGACATTCTTCGGACAAACCTTCATAAAACTTGTATTTATCAACTTTATCCAAACATTTTTGCTTGCAATATAAAGTTAATACCTACTTTATTCATTCCACATTTCAATTTTTCCAAAAAAAACTTAAGGGTTTGAAAAATATAGTCAAATAAAAAACGAAAAAAGCTTGTTCCTATTCATGTGACACGAAGTGTTTATTCCTCAGGAATTAACTACAAATATTTTTGTTCAAAATAAAGACTAAACTTATTAAATTATTTGTCTTTCATTTTATACCTTGTTTAATATCCTAATCGCTTGAAATATAATGCAAGACAACTTCTGTCGGGACGCTACAGATTTTCTAAATTTAATTTTTCTGTTAAAAAGAAAATTAAATACATTTTTTAACTTTCATTTAATTAAGATTTGTTTCACTTGTTTTATATTTTTTATTTCATTAACTCATTATTTTTCTCTTTCAAATAGTATCCTCTTAAATTCTTGGAACAACTTTGTTGCATTTAAATGGGATTTTTCTTGACAAAAAACACTACAAACAGAATATCATTTCAGCATACAAATTATGTCCTCTCCTATCAAAAACATTTTCAAAAACAAATATACAAAAATACGAACTGAACGTGTGACAGTAATAAAGAAAAAACATACATTTTCTCCACTTCTGCAGAGTAAAACCAACAACAACAAAACTAAAGGATTAAAGTCAAATTAGTACAGCAGTGGATTGTGGTTGTCCTGAATAATTGTTGATTGCTTTATAGAATGGGAAAAAATCCTCTACGTGTGTGTTTGTGTATGCCTCTGTTTATGTACATATGTGTGAAAAAGTTGGTAATACGCTTATTACTTTGTCATGCATGCACGCTTGCATGATCACAATCATACATGCTACATAACATTACATAGACTTATACATAAGTTCTCGTTTTCTGAATAAAAAGTCCTAGCATGCCTCAAAGGATGTTCATACGACCATAATAATGGGTGTCCTTGTAATAAGCAACAACAACAAACACACACAAAATATTTTTATATTGAAAGCATTTTATTGTCAAAGTGCTGTAAAGTTATGTCGAATAAGAGAGCTTGGAGTGCGTGTATTCTTACATTTTTCGTACATTATAATCTCCTACTCCTTTTTGTTGCTACACACACACATAATCACTCTCGAAAATATAAAAGAGTAGACTATATGCCTTGAGTATGGTCTTACTTGTTTTTTCTTCTTTTTTTATGCAATGAGAATTTTTATGTAATACTCATAGACTCGCATAGACTTTACGTAGATATATTATGCAGAAATAAAAAGGACACTCTTCACATGTACATATGTATTGTGTTTGTGCAAGCACATATGTTCTGTGCTTTAATAAATTGATGGCAGTGAGAAATATAAAAATAATATGACTGCGACTTGCTCTCAATAAAAAAGTTTTTATTTTATTTTGTTTTGTGTTCTATTCTAGATGAAGGCTTGTTCATTTAATGGTTTCAATGAAGGACTTGCTTAATGAGGCGGATATTGTTAGTTGGCATGCAATAAAGCAAGCGAACAAGCAAAATACATGGGTGTTAGCCATGGAAGTGTGCACGACCGCGTGCATGCACGCGCAAACTTTTATTTCCTTTCTTTTTGTTTTTTTTTTTTTTATTTTTCCAGGACACTGATGTTTGCTTAAGTGGAACGTGCATTGTCCTACTAACAATGATGACTGTACAATTGTACAGGGTTAAAATTGAATTAGCTTGAAATTGTCTTTATTTGTATTTCACCTTTTGTTTCTATTTAATAATTGGCAAACAAATTAAAAAAAAAAGTGTGTATGTTCACTGTGGCGTATACGTAATTTTTGTGTGGGAAAAAGTTAGCTATGATAAAATTCGGCAATGGCATTACTTTACTGCTTGTTCTTTTTAATGCTCATAAAATTAATTGTGAAGCTTGAATATTTATTTTGAACATCGTTTTAATGGGTTTTAAGGATAGTAATGGCTTTAACTCAAACTCATATCAAAAAGCTTTACGAACCCCAAAATTAGTCAGGTCACGGCGAATAAAGTTTGTCAATAAATGCTTTTTTATATCAAGAAAAACGAAATGATTGTTCGACAGAAGACTTTTCAAATCTAATTTACTAAAGAATTCAACAAAAATAATATTTGTCTGTTTAACAAAAACATGTCTTTTAGAATTAATTTAGCATTTAACCTATCCAATGAATTTTTTAATGGCCGTAGTATATAAGTTTTTTTATTCAAGGTTGAAAATAATGGTTGAACGAAATATTTACTGTTTAATTTAAAATTTGTAAAGATTTTAATTTTTAGTAAAAAAACTAAAATAGTATTTAAATACGAGAAGGCCATATAAATCTTTATATACATATTTACCATGAGGTTATTTGATTTCAGATTATCGGTGGTAAAGTTACAGTGATTACCGAGGAAGGCCTTTTTCTTACGTTATAATAGCTACACATTCAAACTTTTTTATAACGAACTTGCACATAACGTAATTCTCCCTAAAGGGTATTTCATTTTGACCCCTTCACTCTTCCCCCTAAGAAATGACCCATACAAATTAGGCTCTTTATAACGAAATTCTCTATAGCTAAATTCTCTTTACAAGGAACTAATTGTGTGGCCCGAAAGCCAAAATGTCAATTTTCAAATTTTTAATTGTTTCAATGTTGTTGGTCCAATGAAGACTTAATTCCATTGTCAAAGTTAAGATCATTGATAATCAAGAACAACTGCAATTTCAACACAGTTTTACCAAGTGCTTACTATCTTATCCATTTCACGAGTATGTTGCAGTGGATGCAATTGTTTCTGCCATGGACTTCCTTCTGACGAAATAATTTTGAATGTTATTACATCTGAGGAATCGGACTGATGAGATGTCAAATCTGAAATCGAATTTTTTCGAAAAAAGAACAACTATAATATTACATAACAACTGCATTTGACAATTTTCAAAACAAGAGATACTCAATGATGCATATTTTCACCTTTCGTAATTGGAAGATTTTAAAATGATCTAAAACAAAAATCAAAAACTATTCATGTGCAATCGAAAAATGATATGTTTTTAAATAAGAAAAAGATCTTAATTTCTATAAAATGACTTCTTTTTTTTTTAAATATGAAAGAACACCATCATTATTAAAAAAATAAATTTGTTGTTCCCTTGTGGGTTCGTTATAAGGAAGTTTCACTGTATTTGTGATTCTTACAATAAACAATTATAAAACAAAACAAAAAAAAAAATATTTTGAATTTTCACAAAACATACCTTTTTTCTGCCGCTTACTGATGTAACCTCTTAAAGTACACTTCATAAAATTTGAAATCTTTAGAACTCTAATTTTGAGAAGTGACCTGATTTTTTGATTACATTAAATTTAAAAACAAATTCTATACCACATGAATCTCAAATACCAAATATGCAATTATAGTTAATTTTTAAAAAATTCGTTTTAAATTTTAGTATGACTGCATGTTTTTGAAGTTTAACAAAACTAATGGGTGATTTTTTTGAGGTTAGGATTTTCATGCATTAGTATTTGACAGATCACGCGGGATTTCAGACATGGTGTCAAAGAGAAAGATGCTCAGTATGCTTTGACATTTCATCATGAATAGACTTACTAACGAGCAACGCTTGCAAATCATTGAATTTTATTACCAAAATCAGTGTTCGGTTCGAAATGTGTTTCGCGCTTTTTTATCGACAAATTTTGTTCAGCGATGAGGCTCATTTCTGGTTGAATGGCTACGTAAATAAGCAAAATTGCCGCATTTGGAGTGAAGAGCAACCAGAAGCCGTTCAAGAACTGCCCATGCATCCCGAAAAATGCACTGTTTGGTGTGGTTTGTACGCTGGTGGAATCATTGGACCGTATTTTTTCAAAGATGCTGTTGGACGCAACGTTACGGTGAATGGCGATCGCTATCGTTCAATGCTAACAAACTTTTTGTTGCCAAAAATGGAAGAACTGAACTTGGTTGACATGTGGTTTCAACAAGATGGCGCTACATGCCACACAGCTCGCGATTCTATGGCCATTTTGAGGGAAAACTTCGGAGAACAATTCATCTCAAGGAATGGACCGGTAAGTTGGCCACCAAGATCATGCGATTTGACGCCTTTAGACTATTTTTTGTGGGGCTACGTCAAGTCTAAAGTCTACACAAATAAGCCAGCAACTATTCCAGCTTTGGAAGACAACATTTCCGAAGAAATTCGGGCTATTCCGGCCGAAATGCTCGAAAAAGTTACCCAAAATTGGACTTTCCGAATGGACCACCTAAGACGCAGCCGCGGTCAACATTTAAATGAAATTATCTTCAAAAAGTAAATGTCATGGACCAATCTAACGTTTCAAATAAAGAATCGATGAGATTTTGCAAATTTTATGCGTTTTTTTTTTAAAAAAAGTTCTCAAGCTCTTAAAAAATCACCCGATAAAAACCCCATTTTACTACATATTATTTTGTGCCTTGAACGCGCAAACTCCCAACATATTTTGCTTTTATTCTGATGGAAAAATTACATATTTAAAACCCGCCCGCCATTTTCGTTTAATAAACTATTGAAATAAAAATGCTATCATAATTTACAGTCAAATCAAAACTGTCTAGCATTGAATATTTATTGATAAAACATTAGAAATGTATGTCAAAAAATCCTATCCCATCCCATCGGATTCTACAAAATTAGTTAAATATTCGTAACAACTTCGTTTAATAAAAGCGAGATCAAAGTCCTTAAACTTTAATTATAAATTCACACCGAGTTCTAAGGAAATTATAGAAATTGAAGAAATGCTCGAGTTCTCAAATTTTTGTAAACCTTGTTTCAAGGATAAACCGAGAGTTATTAGATCAGATTTTAAATTGATTTTAGAACTTTTTCAATGAATCGAATATTAGCTTTTTTTAAATTTAAAAATAGAAAACACTAAAAAGAACTTGAAGAGGCTCTAAAATAAATTTAAAACTTAATCTAGTACTTTGGAACTTTTTTATACAAATATTTAGAACTCGAGCATTTCTTCACATCTAATCATATCTGTAGAATTATGTTTAAAATCGATTTTAGTTATAGAAATTTTAGATCTCGGTTGAATGAAACTGAGTTTTTCTAACATGTTTTTTGCTATGTTTGTAGCACTCCGTAGCTATTTGTGACTTAAAGTTCTGACATATTAAACAAAATTTAAAAAATCTAACAGTTTTGATATTCTCACTTTCTTTCGAAATAAAAATTGTGTTTACGTGTTTTATTGAATTTTATTTAAGAATGGTGTTTTTTTGAACTATTCTTTTTTAATAAATGTACACATATTTTTGAATTAGTTCAAAAGAAATTGGTTGTTATTTTAAAGTCCTGCAATCTCTAGAACTTCATAATGATACATGTAATTTAAATGATAGGAACTATTTAATTGAAAATTTTCAAGAAAATATGTGTGAGTTAAAAAATGCAATAATATTGACAAAATTTAAGTAGTTTTGAGTATTTCTTTAGATCCACACAATGTGAAAACGGGCATCTTGTCTTCTATGAACAGATTTATGTATCTACACTTTAGTCTGGTTCTGTTATCGATACGAATATATAATGTCCTTCTCGTGGCGTGATGGTTAGTGCGTAGTGCTGTCTTGCCAGAGGTCTTGGGTTCAATTCTTGCCTATGCCATCTTAAGTTTTTTTTTCACGGCCACTGCCTCTTGCGATGAATCGACAGATCCTCCAAGAGTGATTCTTGTCATGAAAAGTGCTTTCTCAAATTAGCCGTTCGGTTTCGGCGTAAAACTGTAGGTCCCCTCCATCCCTGACAACAGTACTCACACACGGGAATGGTTGAAAGTTGTAAGTCACTAGGCCTTAGTTCTCAACGGATTGTTGCGCCACCTAATTTATTTTTGTAATGTCCTCCCAACCTTTGATGTGAAAATAAAGTAAAACTTAAATAAAGCGTACGAAAAGTAAAGAGTTTAATGGGTTTAAATGCATATAACGCCATCTAACGTTTTTTTTCAACTAGTGCTTATTTCGTGAATGGTAAAACTTAGCTCATGTATGATTTGACAGATAATTAGATTTATCCTTCCCCTGAACGAATATGGTTGTGTATACGCTTGAACAACGCTTAGAGAAGATGCCGATTTTGTCAAATCATGTTTTCAGATGAAGCTCATTTTGATCTTGGCGGGTTTGTTGTAAACAAGGAACATTGTCGCATTTGGGGCACAGAAAACCCGCACGCATACATTAAAAAGCCGATACACACAAAACGAGTCACTGTTTGGTGCGGATTTTGCTTCAAAAGCATAATTGGGCCATTTTTCTTCGAAAATGAACAAGGAGTGGCCGTTACAGTCAATGGCATTCGTTATCGGGCCATGTTGAACGAATTTTTGTTCACAACATTTTAAATAATTCAGCTTCTATTTGTGACTATTTGGCAAACCGCCCATATTAATTTTCAAACAACATTTTATTATTGCACATAAAATGTCCTTATGGTCTGAAATTTAATCACAAGCTGGAACCAATCTAAAAATTAAGTCGTTGGAACAAGTAAGAACATTGCTAAACCCATCCTAGACATCCAAATTTGAGGATCTAAGAAATCGAAGTTCTATCAAAGACTGAGATTTAAATTAGAGTTCTAATGTTTTTGAACTTGAGGTAGAGTTCTAATTTGTCATTAAACTGAATCTTAGAGACTAGAATTTTATCAAGAAATTGGGAGTTGAAGTTAACTGCTGGAACACAATGCAAAATCGGAGCCGGAGTCGTAACTGGAGTCGGAACAGTTGTCGTACGTTTCACAAAAAGTACGCACACAATGTGTCGTACGGCTTTTTGATGTTATTTGGTATATTTGCAGTTTACAACCACATCAAATTTGTCAGAAAATATTTTTTTGTTCACTTTTATTTCTTATTTAAATATTTTTCCACTTTTTTAATGAAAAACTATTTAAAAAAAATGCAATCACCAAGTTATTCACTTACAAAATGGAAACGTCACATGTGTCGTACGTCAAAGTTAAAAGTTGGTAAACTCTTCCGACTCCGGCTGCGGCTCCGATTCCAGTTCCGTCGCGTTGTGTTCGTACATTTGCATTTGCGTACATTGAATACTTTGACAGCTATTCCAGTTACGATTCCGACTCCGGCTCCGACACCATTGTGTTCCAGCAGTAAAAATCAAAACAAAATATATAAAAAAACGAGTTGCTATAAGGACCTCTGTTTGGCGTTACTGTAATTATTTTCATTGCAACTGATTGCATGTTTATTTTCTCATTAACCTTGCTATAGAAATGTGAGCTATGCTATGCTGTGCATGGCAATATGTACACTCGTAATACTAACATTCTGCATGTTCCCTATTTTTGTATGTGAGTTTTCTTCTATTTTCATTGGCAATCCTTCGTGGTTTGCCTTGCCCTTTAAAAAATATCAGAAGTTTAATTCATGTTCCTTGTTTTCTTTTGTCTTTCATGGTCTTATTTAACACACCCTTTCCTTCATCCTTATAAACCCAACTAAAAGTCTATAAGAATTTCCTTCAACTTGATATTTATATACATTTACATACCTATAGACTCATATTTTCTTCGCAATGAAAATTTTCAATGTGAGAAATCAACATATTGTGAGCGGGCAATATGATGGCTGGACATGGATATAATGTTAACGTTTGCTATAAACCAACTGAAAAGTCCTTGAAGTGAAAACTCTATACCAAGTCTTTTCTTTCGTTTAGTTTTATTTTTGTTTTGTTTTGTTAATTTTGAAGCGATTTACATTGGCTTTGCATTTGGTTGGTTTTGATGGTTTTGTTGGTTTTGATGGTTGGTAAAAGAGGATTTGAACAAAATAACCACCACATCAACAATATTGTCGCTACTTTGAGCTAAAAGTTGTTTGCACTTGGGAGGACTTTTTTTTTGTATTTTCGAAGGATTTGTTTGTTTCATTCATTTACATTTTACAATACATAGATACAATTTTATTTAAAAGCAAAATTCCTTTCTATGCTAACATAAATTGTCAAAACATGCCATCGCAGCTAACGGTACTGCAGAGTTTATGCAGAGAGTGTTTGTTGTAATTTAAAATCACATCGTGCGTGGGTCGTTGGCGTTGCCGTTATCGTTGTCACTGTCGTCGTAGTTGTCGCTGTCATCATATCGTCGACATCGCGCTGTCGTCCTGTGAATGTGAGTAAATATGTTAAATTTTATGCCACCGTTCCGTTTCGTACCGCCCACACTTCGAAAATACTCAAATTTTGTATTCAAAATTTTAAAACATCCTTGTTGTAGGTATATGTTCAACTATGTACATATAGTATGAGTATAGTATAAATTCAAAACATGTTTAACCGCGCGTGAAATGTTGATGTTGATTCATGTAAAGGACCCAAGGATACCATAGAAACATTTTAAAATGCGCATAATTGTGGGAATATATAGAAACCATATACAAACGCATCATGGAAAATGGATGAGAATATAACAATATGATGAGAGGAAGCTTAGAATTAATTGGCCTAATTTCTTGAGACTTATTGTGATACCAACTTAAAATAAAAAGCGAAAAAAAAAAATAAAACAAAACTATGTACGTCGTCGTAAAGCTAAATGTAGATGTAGATTGAAGCCTTGTAAGAGATCCTTTTGTGGATGAAAGAATGTCTTTGTAGAGAGTGGAAGTATTATTCTAAGGTACTTTATAAGCCTTTAAATGAATTAATTAAATAAGTCTATTTCGACTATTGAAAAGATGTGAGATGTTATTTTATCATCCAACAATTATATACATCAGAGTTAAAATTAAGAAATTATTGTTTTAATATTTTATTATTAAGACCTTGACATTACTCAAAATGCCAAAAGTTTTCTAAAGTCAATTTAGCTTTGAGACAGACAAGCTGATTCTTTTGGGAATATTAAAAAAAGTACGAAATAAATAATAATTCATATGATGGATGGTAAAAGACTTTTCTTAAATGTTAAAACATGTAATTTTGTAACGTGATGTTTCTGCTATATATAACATTTTTTTTTTAGAGAAACGAGGTTGTCACGTACCTCTGTACATACTTCCATATGTAAAACCATAATTTAAAAGGAAAAAGCTTTTCTTTGATTTAACAATTATTTATGATGGGATACGTGTTTCTGTATATTTGTTTTTTTTTTTTGGAAATTGAATTGGAATTCGTGCTATTCTTTTCTTTAAAAGGTAAATTCTTTATTTTTACTTTGCAATTTTCCTTGCTCAATCCAGAGTAAGGAAATGAGAGCTTTATTAAAAAAAATAATAAATCCCTTAAAATTTTTCAAATACTTACAAATACAAACAAATCCAACAAAAAAAAAAAACAAACATTTAAATAAATCATAAAACTTAGAACAATCAAATTAATAAAATAAAATAAAAAAGAGGCTGGGATGCGACCCATCCCGTCTGTCTATTTGTCTTGCTTAAAAGTTTGTAGGTTTTCGTGTTTTTTTTTTTAAAAGTTTAGTTGAATTATTCTTTAAAATTTTAAAATTACCAAACAATATTTTGCATATAATGAAATAATTTGATTTCAAAATCTGTTTTTGTTAACGAGATTTTTAGTGGAAAACCAATTTTTATCAATTTTAGTAGCATTTCTTAAAAGTTTTTATTTCTTATATAAACAAATACAAATTGGATGAATGAAATTAATTTGAAGTCAATATCTTCTATTGTTCACGAGATATCGAGAACCGAACATACATTTTTACCAAATATGCTTACAATATTTTCTGTGAGATAAAATTAGTTTAAAGCCAATATTTTTAATTTTTCAAAAGATATTTGAGTTCAAAAAAAATTTGTACTAAATTTTAGTAATGTTTTTTTTTTAAACTGTCGATTCATTTTTTCTGAAAATTTTACCGAATGTGTTTTCAACATTCATTTCTCTAATAAAATTTTTACGAACTTTTAGTAATGTTTTTTAAGGTTTTTATTTTTTGTTAAAAAACTGTCAATTCGATTTTTCTTAAAATTTTAACTAATGTTGAAAACAATATTTCTTATAAAACAATATTAGTTTGAAGCCATCCATAATCTCAAATTTTTAAAAACAAACAAACAACTTTTAGTAATCTTTTTTTTTAGGTTTTTATTTTTATAAAAAAAAACTGTCCATTCGGTTTTTCTGAATACTTTACCGAATGTTAAAAACAATATTTCTTATAAGACAAAATTAGTTTGAAGCCATAATTTCAAATTTTTGAAATGGTATTTGAGTCGAAAATAACATTATTCCTCGTTGCACAAAATTATTTTGGAAATAAAATAATTTTTGTTCGTTAAATATTCGAGTTGACAAATATTTGTTTTCAGTTTTTTGATTGATAAAAAAACATTTCTGCATGTTTCTGCATTATTATCTGTATAACAAAATTTATTTGAAGTCGATATCTTTACTGGTTATTGAGCTATGGACGACGAAAAAACTTTCCGAACGTACTGACATACGAACGTAGGTACACATGCACGCACAGACATCTCTCTAAAAATCTTTTTTTTTCGACTCTAGGGACCTTGAAGCGTCGAGAAATGTCAAAATGACAAATCGGACCGATTACAATAACTTCCTATAGGAAGTTGAAAAAGATTTTGGGGAGCGATTCACACTTGAGGATGTTTGTAGCTACCATTGGTTTTTATCATTGAGAATTTTGCTTCGAAATTTGTAATCGATTAAGCGAGTCAAACTTGTTATGTTTGATGTCAAAATGAAGCTAATCAGTTGTAGGTTTTTTTAAGTTCATGATTTTTCAATTATGAAATATCGTTTTCAACAAAAAGCTTTTGCTTTCACATTTCGTAACAGAATCGGTCTATTAAAAGCGTTCAATTTATTTTCATGCCTTTGAAGTGTTATACTGATCAACTTTAACCTCAAATTCTTGATTTTAATGATATCTATAACCGAACTGTCAACAAAATTTCAATGATTGGCTTTAATGATGAAAATCAATGTTAACTAAAACTGACCCATGATAACTTCCCATTAGTGCCCGTCTTTCGATACTTCCAAAAGTCTTACAAAATATGTAACACTACATGGTTTTTAAAAAACAAAGAGTTAAAAGTCAATATCTCAAGACACGGAAAACCATTTTTATTAGTTCATAGTTTTAGATTTTAGTTTTTTGTCAGAAAAGTTGTAATTTTTTTAAATTTAATAAAATTTAAAAACAATATTTTGCATATGATAAATTATGGTTGATTTCAATACATGTTTTTGTTCGCGAAGTATCTTAGTTAAAAAAAAAATTGTATCAATTTTTAGTAACATTTTTTTAAAGTTTGTATTTCTTATAAAAAAATGCAAAATAAATTTTTTAAGGCCATTATTACGATAACAACAAAAATTAGCACAGAACGAAGTCGTTTTTAAGCAATTTCCTTTATTTATTCACTTCATATTGAGAATCGAACATCAGTTTTTATCAATTTTGTGTAGCATTTATTGTAGATTTCAATTTTTATGAAAAGACTGACTGTTGGATTTGGAAAATTCTGAACGTTAAAAACAATGTTTTCTTAAAAAAAAAAATAGTTTGAAATGTTAGCTTGAAACTATTTTTTTTTTTAAAAAACATTGTTTTTAATTTTTGCAATGATATTCGAGTCGAAAATTAATTTTTACCAACTTTTACTAATGTTTTTTTTTTTGTTTTAATTAAAAAAAAATAGTTGCTTCGTATTTTCTTAAAATTTTACCAGATTTTACCAGGTCACATAAATATATTTTGGAGGTAAAATAATTTTTTGTTAGTAAAATATTTCAGGTGACGATTTTTTTTTCAGGTTTAAAAACGAATCTATAGATTCTTATTAAATTTTATAATTTGTTTTCCTTCAATAAAAAAATGTATTTTTGTATTGATCCAGTAGGCAACCCCCCCCCCCAACAAAAAAAAACTCCATTTCGTTTCTAAGTTTTCTCAAGAACTGATGAACCGATTTTAATTTTTTGTTTTAAATAAATGTTTAATTTTACTTTTCGGATTTTTAAAAAAACATTAATTTTTTTTCTTCAAAATTCAATGTCTTAAAAACGGGTCATTGTTTTTTCAACTAAAATTAAATGTAAAACGTTTATTAATAAGTTCTAAAAAACTGCTTGTACATTTTTTTTAAACCAGAATTGAAAAAATTGTATATATGTACAACATTTATTTTAAAAAACGCTGTCGCGATTATCAAAAAAAGTTAATAAATTAAGTTTTTTTTTGATTAATTAAAAGCTTTTTAAATGTTTGAAGACAAACTGATTTTATTGGTGAATTTTTAATTTTTAAATTAAAACAAGTTCTATTATTAAACAGAGGCTTTGGATACATAAGATAGTTCGTGTCCATAGAGAAAAAAAGGAATAGAATTTTTGTTATTGAAAAACACACAACTGAATTACATATAAACTCAGAATCACTAAATAAATCGACCAGTATCAACAAAATAATAAATAAATCTCTCTCTCGAAACTTTAGCCATTTCAGAAATTCTCCTCTAAACTGCTACACAACTTGACCTTATTTTTCAGACAAGTTTTTTTTTGTATTCCTACATTTCTTAGTAACAATTTTATCTTCCTTAAAGTTCATGACATTTTGGAAATAAAACTTTTGTTTTTTTTTTTTTTTTTTGTCGGTATGAATTACTACAAAAACAAAGTTTAAACTATCGCATATCATTCTTACAACACATATGTGAGTATATATTACATATGTATGTATGTATATACTTAACTAAATGTCCTTCAAAAATAAACCATAAGACTTTAATCTTATTTACAAAAAACTTTTCTCAAAAAAAAACAAAGCTGAAAGAAAAAGAAATCAAAAATCTCTGTGGCACTATTTTGAAGGAGTTCTTCTTTTTTATTTCAATTTTCCAGGTAAAATGTCTTGACAACAACCAAAATGAAAGAAAATAACAACAAATCCTTGAAAAGAATAGGGAGAGTGGGAGGGTGTGTTAAAGTTTATAAAAAATGACACAGGATATATGAACATAAATCTCATAATTGAACAGTTTTAGTGTGAGTGTTGTTGTTGTTGTTTTTGAACAAAACAAAAACTAAAAGCTATTTTTATCTTAAAGAGGACAACATCAGTAAATCTTACTCAAAAAGTTATTCAAAATGAAAAAAGTAATTTAAGGATGTTTGTAGGGTGTATTGTATATCTGTATAAGGTGTCTTTGTTCATTTTACTCATGATTTACTTTTTTGTTGTTGTTGTTTTGTTAATCCTTATCGTCTTCTACTATTTCTTTATACACACATAAATACTTTCTGCTGTTAGATATAATTTTTGATTGCTTGTCAAGTGAAAGATATTGTTCTATCTTCTTGACAAGAATTCTTGTGAAATTCAAGATGAATTTTGATTTTGTTAGGAAATTTAATAGAAAATTATTTAAGCATAACTTTTATCTTCTTCTTTGATAAATATAAATACTTGAGAGACAAATTTCATGAATAGTTGATAAATGTAATAATATCTGATATAAGACACAACGAGATACTTGTATTTGATGAAATAGGACTCAAGAATGGGGATATTTTTTTGAGAATGTACTAAAGAATTCATTCAAGGTAAAAATGTAAATAAATAGAATATCGTAATGAAAATATTTTACTCTAAAAAGGTTAAATCTTTAAAAAAATACAAAGTTAAAGCAGCACTTACGTCCCTTCTTTCCAAGGTCATGGAAACGCTGATAAATTATCAGCTTAAGAAATATCTCGAAGACCGAAAGCTTCTTAATGACCGACAGTACGGATTTCGCAGCAATAGTTCCACTGGTGATCTCATGGTTCATCTCACCGAATAGTGGAGCAAATCTTTACATCGCTTTGAAGAATGTAAGATTATTGCACTTGATATTTCAAAAGCATTTGATAGGGTTTGGCATCAGGCCCTCTTATCGAAAATGCGTGCTTTCGGTTTTCACGAATCCCTGCTTCATTGGATTAGTAATTACCTTTCGGATCGTTCAATACATGTTGTATTGGATGGATTCAAGTCTGAAAACCATAAAATAAATGCTGGTGTGCCCCAGGGCTCTGTTCTATCTCCAACACTCTTTCTTATTTTTATTAATGACCTACTGTCTGCAACTTCTAATCCAATACATTGTTTCGCTGACGATAGTTCTCTCAGCTTTTCATATTCGTTTTTAGACTCACATCCCTCTTCTTCGGATGTGGAACTGCAACGACAAAATATGGGGATTAAAAAACCGCGTGGAATTTAATGCTTCGAAAACGCAATGCTGTCTTGTATCGTTAAAGCGAGATATACCCCCATTGCTATTATCCATGGATGGCATTTGCATCAATGAGACTGAACACCTCGATATTCTCGGAATGTGCATCAGCAACCACCTCTTGTAGAACGATCACATACGCTATGTCGCCAAAAATGCCGCAAGGTGTTTGGGTTTCCTTAGGCGATGCAAGAAATATTTCACCCCTTCCGATCTGGCTATTATCTACAAGACTTATATACGTCCAAAGCTTGAGTATAACTCCCATCTCTGGGCTGGTGCTCCTGCAACTTACTTAAGCCTCTTGGATAGTATTGAGCGTAGAGCATTTAAATTGATAGATGATAATATCATCATAAGTTCATTTACTTCGCTTGAACATCGTCGTAAGGTCTCTTGTCTGACCCTTTTTTACCGTTATTTTAACGGCTGATGCTCTAGTGAAATAGCCAGGTGCATTCCTCCCCTTAAATAGTTCAACCGTAATACTCGCGCTTCTAGGAATGCTCATCAGTATACCCCCGAGCCCAACTTCGGCCGTACCGTCAAATACAGAGATTCGTTCTTTAGCCGTACTACGCGAATGTGGAATGCCTTACCACACTCTGTCTTTCCTAGTCATTGCAATATCCAGGAATTCAAAACCAATGTGCACCGACATCTCCTTTTAAACCCTCTCTCCTCTTCCTAGTGCTCACACTGTGCCTCTGCATAATAAGGGTAGTAATATCCCCTTGAGTGTGTGCTTATTATAAAAAAAAAAAGAAAAGCTAAATCTCAGTACACATTTTTTGACAACTTTAGACGAGAAAACAAAAAAATTGAAAAAGAAGATTAAGATTTATTAACCATTTATAGGTTACTTACTTAAGGTGGCGCTACAGTCCTGTGTGAACTAGGACTTCATCTAACAAACCTCTCCATCTAGCTCAGTCCCTAGCTAGATGTCTCCAGTTTCGCGCTCCAAGTTGGGTGAGGTCAATTTCCACTTGTTCGTGCCACCTGATCCGCGGTCTTCCCCCACTGCGCTGTCCTGTGGGTGTGGATTCGAAGACTTTCCGGGCCGGAGCATTGGTTTCCATGCGCTCTACGTGACCCAGCCATCTTAGTCGTTGGACTTTTACCCTTCTGGCTAAGCCTACGTCGCTGTACAGCCCGTACAGCTCGTCGTTCCATCTTCTCCTCCACTCCCCTTCGATGCATACGGGACCGTAGATCACACGAAGAACTTTTCTCTCGAAACGACCCATAGTCCATGCTTCTGCATCGTATAGCAGGACGGGGATGATAAGGGTATTATATAGCGACACTTTGGTCGCTCGAGAGGGATTTGCTACTCAATTGCTTTCTTAACCCAAAGAAACAGCGGTTAGCAAGAGTTATTCTTCGTTTGATCTCAGCGCTGGTGTTGTTTTGTGCATTCATAGCGGAGCCTAGGTAGACGAAGTTCTAAACTACCTTAAAATTACGTCTGTCGATGGTGACGTTTTGACCGAGACGTCGGTGTTGTAAGTCCTTTCTTGATGACAGCATGTAATTTGTTTTGGCCTCATTAACAGTTAAACCCATTTTCGCCGCCTCTGCCTCAATACTCATAAAAGCCCCTTGACTTCACACTGAGTTCTTCCGATTATGTCAATGTCATCAGCATATGCTAGTAATTGGACAGACTTTTGAAAGATAGTGCCTCTTGTGTTGACGAGGGAGCTTTGAACTATTCTTTCAAATACGATGCTAAAAAAATCGCATGACAGCGCATCACTTTGTTTGGTTAATTTGATGCAACCTTTATGGAGCAGCGTGAATTCTCCATGGTCATGCTGCACAAACGGACGAGTTTGACAGGGATGCCAAAAATAGACATGGCTCTATACAGCTCGTCCCTGTAGATGCTGTCATATGCGGCCTTGAAATCGATGAAAAGATGGTGGGTGTCGATTTGGTGTTTTTGGGTTTTTTCCAGGATCAGCCGTAATGTGAATATTTGATCGACTGTGGACTTTCCTGGTTTAAAACCACTCTGATAAGAACCTATCAGGTTGATGACGATGGGCTCTAGACGCTCACATATTACGGCAGAGAAGATTTTGTAAACGATGTTAAGTAGACTGATTAGTCTATAGTTGGTGCACTTTAGAGGGTATTCTTTTTTCAGAATCGGGCAAACAAGAGTAAGGTTCCATTCATCGGGCATGTTTTCTTCCGACTATATCTTACAGATAAGTTGGTGCATGCTCCTAACCAAATTATCTCCAGCTGCTTTGAAGAGCTCGGCATTCAAGCCATCTGCTCCAGCGGCTTTGTAAGACTTCAGCTTAAATATGGCAATCTTTACTTCGTCTGAGTAGGGAAGACGGGATTGTTGGCTTTCGTTGTCTATGTTGAATGGATCATCCTTCCTGACAGCGGAATTCGGGTTGTCGTCGCCATTATACAGTCTGCAGAAGTGGTCCTTCCATATCCTCAGCATTGACTGCGGTTCCACTATGATGTTTCCATTTTCGTCTTTGCAGCCTTCGGTTCGAGGTTTATGTACTTGTGAATTTCGTTTCACCTGCTCATAAAACTTTCGAAATTCATTCCTGCTTTTAAATCTCTCAACATAATTCATAGGTTATTCCTTGTTAAAAATCAGACAAAAATATCAATATCGTCTAAAAAATTTAATCAGGTTCCTGTGAGAATTATATCCAATAAAAAAGGTGTCCTCTGATTTTTTATCAGCAACAACATATCCTCACCAGATTGGGATAAGAATCAAAAAGTCAATTGTCCCTCACACAAAATAGATTGACACCTCTTTCGTAAGGGTCCTTAAATAAACTTAAATCAACCGTAAAAGAAAAATCAGTAAAAAATATTGTCAAATGAAATTTGAATATAATAACATGTTCAAGATATTAAATGAATGATGGTACACATCTTTTATTACATCAAGTCTCATATTAAACCTTTGTTACATATTTTTTTATTTTATATGCCACCTCACCTTCCAAAATTTTATATCTCAAAAGAAGCTCTATAAAAGAAAAATTGTATTATTTGTTTGCCTTTTCTTTCACCTACATTTAGGTTTTCTCTTCTTAACTTAATCATAAAAAAGGACTTTATATTTTTGTTTGAAGTGCGGAGGGCGGTGGAGCTAATAAGGTTTTCATTCACAGCTGAGACCAAAATTGAATGTTATTAAAAGATGTAGATATATCAGACCAAGGAGTTATTATACTATAGGTACTCGTATGATGGGAATATATAAAAGTCGTAAAAAGTATTATACAGTTTGTCGTTGTTGTTTTTGACGTCGCAGTCGTAAAATTTTCAAGAAGCTTATTCATTTTTATTAATAAAATCCAAATTATTACTATATTTTCATCAAAGAGTTATACATATACATTCACGAGGATACCTTAAATTATGGGTGCAATATACACAGCACAGACACACCTATGTAGATGTAGATTGTATATATTTCAGATCGTAAAAGTTAATAAATTACATGGCGTGCGTGTTTAGGTATGTTGACCTCTAAAGTCTAAAGCTTTAATGATAAATGGGCACATTGTTGAATGTGTAAAAGGTTCAGTGTGTATAGTGATAGTAGTAGTTTAAATGCTGTTAATTGACTTTGAGGAAAGATTGATTTTTTTGTTTGATTTTTTGGGTAGAAATTTATGATTTCGACTATGTCCTCTGTCAACTTTCCAAAGTTATAAAAAGCGATTTTTATTTAAATGAAGTCCCACTATTACCCTTAACTTTATTATATCAATCAAAATTTATTGTTTGAATTATGACTATTTTTAGTTCGCTTGGTTCTCATGAGTAATACAAAATTTTAAGCAACTTTCAAAAACATACCATTTTTGGTATAAAGCAGAAGTAGAAGTTTAAGATATTTTCATAAATATTTGTATAGATTTTTTTGATTTTTATTTAATGTAAACAATTTATCGTACATTACAAATTTTAAATATAACATTACTTTAAAGAGTTTTTCAATGTGTTCAAAAAAGCATCAGAACCCCAAGCTAAAGACGATGTCAGCTTGTGAATTTTTCTGTAGTGTTGATTTGTATTCCATTATACGTACAATTTAAAACTATTCTAAAATAATGCGTCGTATGTTTAAATTGAACCAAAATAAATATTTTAGAATTATCTAACTGGCCTCCTACTTCCTTGCAACCTCTTAAAATGTGTGTCGACAAAGAAACAATATATGTAAATATAATAAATATAAGTTCTTAGATTGTAATGAAGCCTGAAAAAAATAGTACTGACAAAGAACAAATAGTACTAGGCTCTTTAATATGGATACAAAATAGACAACACAAAACAAAAAAAAAAACTTATTTATGAAGGGAATTATTATTAAGCAGAGTTTTCTAAAGAAATATTTTTCGTTTTCGGCGAATTTTCAAAATTTTGTATCGATCCGTCCAATATTAAGTGAAATACGGTAATTTGTGCTGTTTACGATCTGTGAATCAAGCGACCCAGAATCGCTCATCAAACTTAACCGTGTTTTTCTCAAAACAGCATTTTCAAAATCAGCAATGACCACGATATCTAAATTTTAGAATTTTGCATATTTTTTTACCAGTTTTTGATTGAATGAATATTTTATATATACTTTTGTATGACAAGGATATCCGAAATCTAGATTTTAACTCTCGATCGCCAAGCATTTTTTCAAAAAAATATTTTTTTTTCAAATTTCTCGAATAAAGATACCATCCCATACAAAAAATGTATTCTTTCATTGAAAATGGTTATTTCCAATGCTCAGTTTCAATGATAAATAAGTATAACATGTTACTTCGTTAATGGTAAGGTTTAGGAGTTTTACTCTAACGTTTATCTCATTGAAGAGGATTATTGTTTATCACGTTTTATTTACATTTTTCGTATTAATCCAAAATAAAGAATTTAGAACTTTCATATAATCCATTTCTAAATTATTTTTTTTATTATTTTTTAATATAAAAAAATTGTATTCAAAATTTCCTGAACAAATTTGGATGAGTATTTTGAAACGTACAATCATTGCATTCATTTTTAAAAGCTGTCATAGTTCTCTGTGTAGCTAGGCTAGGTAGGTACTACTCCTGATACGTAGCCTTAACAAAAAAAACTAGAACCGCTTTATTTCGCATCACTAGTACCGGATCTAACTTAAGAAACCAGTCGGAAGAACTAATGAACTGTATTGCTATGATTCCAGTACTAAAACACTAAACTGTCGATTTGTTGGTATCAAAAAACTAACTTTTTAGTACTCAGTATCCAATCAGTTCCAAATTGATAAGATAAGGGCCTAATACTCGTATGAAGAAATGGGTTGATACTGATTTTTGTACTAATTCTAGGACAAGTACCTGTTCTAAAGTTAAGACTCTGTTAAGGAGTCAGCTATATAAAAACTGAATGATAGAGTTAACTTGATCTTTCAATTCTGCGAAATCCAGTATTCTTCTAACAGCTTGTAAAGATGTTATATAGCGTTTTTAAATTGACGAGGGTAGATTTTGTGCGCGGGTAGATTTTCGCAGGCTTCAAGTTGGCGAATTTTGCGTCGAGACTTGGGCCTACACCCGTACAAGATCCAACTGACCCAGGAGTTCAAAGTTCATGACCATAGATAACGCCGTTTGTTCGCTGACTGGGCTTCGAATCGTTTGGAAGAGGACCCCCACTTCGGCCCTACGTGACACACAGCAAAACGCCGCCGTTCCATTCCATTTCAACATCTACCCACCCTTATTGAAAAATTCTTTAGTATTGGTATTGTTGGTTCGTGAAATATTAAAATAAAATATTAATGGTCAAACAAATCTCAATCAACATTAAAAAACATTATAAATTTAAAATCTATTGACTTTGAAACTGTGAGAAATGTCAACACATAAAATTGGACCGTTACAATAACTTTCAATTTTAAATTAAAAATTAATGTAAATACAATAAAATTTTTAATAAAAAATATACCTAATACTTTATTTACCGACAAAATTGAAAAGTTACTACTATATATAAGTTGATTTTTATGAAAATCTGGTAACGAGACTTCTTCTTTTTATGGAATATATTTCTTACAAGTTTCCTACTAAATTTTTAGTTTTGAAATCTAATTAGTGTACTTTTTGTTTTATTTGAAGAAATATACCCTGAATTTAAGTAAAACATTTTTTAATGTAAGATCTTAGTTTAATTTCTTTCTTCTTATAATTGTTAGTTAAACATTGGAAGAGTAAAATTAGTGCAAACTTTTAAATTGTTTTAATGTCGACTTTAATCAAATAATTTTCTCATAACTCATTCTTGTTTATATTTAAAAAAATAAGTACGGTTTGAGATTTAAGTCTATTAATTGTTTAAATTAATGACTATAATATTTAGTTCTCTCCCTGTTATCGACAGTAAATCAATGTCTCAGAGGAAAGATTTTTAATGCAATGTTCTAAATTATTTTTAGCTTGATAGAATTCTTTAGTAAATTTTTGAATAGATATTCTCTTTTCTTGAGTGCTTGTTCATCAAATAAAAGTATCTGAATGTCTCTTACATCAGACATCACTATATTTATCAACTATTCATGAAATTTGTCTTATATTTTCTAAAGTATTTCTTCTATTTATCATAGAATTACATAGATAAAGTTATGCTTAAGCAATTCTCTTTTGGAAATTTCATAAAAAAAAACCAAAATTCGTCTTGAATTTCACAAGAATTTTGTCAAGTATTACATTGAATAATATCTTTCTCTTGTCAAATAATCAAACATTTTATATAAAAAAGCAGATTTATTATGACTGAAAAGATATAGCTATGGATTAAAAAAACGACAATAATAACAAAAACGTTAACCATGAGTAAATTGAACACAAACAAATACAAACGGATAAAGGAACCTTCATACACAACCCATATATACACATGTAGTATATAGTATATCCTAAAATTGTTTTTTTCATCTTGAATAAGTTTTTGAGAAAGATTTACTGATGTTTTGCTTTAAGAGATTAAAATAGATTACAGTTTTGTTTTTCAATAGCTTCAACACAGACATAATGTCTTAAACTACCAACTTATTTATGAAAACAATCTTGGTTTTACTTTCGAAGAGAATATATTTTTTTTGAGTATTCTTTAACTTTTCTAGAAATAAAATCTATAAAACTTTATGTCTTGTTTTTAAATAGTGTCAAAAAACTTCTGCACACATAATTCTTAGAAATGTATTAATTGCACTTACCTTTATTCAAAAATACAAAACAAATTACAAGCATCGATTAAGAATTAAATCGGATTTATCGCCCTCCTGAAAACTTAAAAATTGGTTACATCATGTTTTTAAGAATCGAAAAACCATAAATATCGCTTGAGTCGTTTATTGAATTTATAATACTTTCCTTAAAATAAGACAAAATCAGAAAAACGTAGAACACATTTTGTACATAATCAAAATCATCATATTTTACAGCTTATGAACAGTACTTTGAAGTATCGAAATTTGAAATACTTTTTGACCATGTTGACATTTTTCTATATTTTTCATAAAAATTTGAGTAATAATTTTTCACTCAAATAAAACAAAACAAAAACTGTGAAATAACTTTTTAAAATAATATCTCAAGACGAATGTTCAAAATAAATAGGTCTAAACTCTTAAACTTATGTTTAGATTGCCGATGCGATACAAATCTTAATTTAGCCTTCGGCTTACTTGTTCACAATGGATATGGACAGGAATAAACCAGTCATGATACATTTGCTTTTTACAATGTTTTGTCAGGGGTTGCTGCCTCCTTCAAGGAAAATTTATTGCACAAAAAGTTCATAAAAACAGTATAACTTCCCATCAGGGCTAGTGTGTCAAATTGCTAAAGAGTTCAATAAAATATTAGGTTAGGTTAAAGTGGCTGTCCGTGATGTAGTAGGACACACTTAGGCCAGTTTAATGGCCCATTGTGATACCACATGAATCTAGAGGCTTTCTGCTAAGCTCAATGAAACCAGTTTGAGTCCCTTATGAAACGTGAGAGTCTAATTATGCTAATATGATTTAGATCGTTATAGAAGAATTCTCCTAGGCAATTCTTGCGTTTTCGAGCTAGTGCAGGGCATGTACAGAAGAGGTAAAGAACTGTTTCTTCCTCTTCCTCGTCCATACAGATTCTGCAAAAGTCATTTGAGAATACGCCTAGCTACTTGGCTGGCTTTCTATTAGACAGTGTCCGGTTATGACACCTTTTATCGAGCTTACATATATGCGATCTGCTTAGAGATAGCAAGCACCTTGATCGCTTTAAATCTAATGTTGGCCAGATGTTTTTTGTGACTTGACACGTGGTGATGTTGTTCCACCGCGTGTTTGCCTTCTTCATAGAGTCCTGCATTAGCAATAGTTTACAAGTATTTACTGTATGCCAGCATTTGCCAAACGTGGTAGAATGGGTTGTACTGTACCGTTCCTGACGAGTTCATCTGCCTTACAGTTACCTGGAATGTCTCTATGGCCCGGCACCCAGCAAAGGTGAATACTAAACTGTTGTGCCATCTCCATTAGAGATGATCGACAGTTATGGACTCTAATAGAGTTTGTAGAGACAGAGTCCAGAGATTTGATAGCGGCCTGACTATCTGAGAAAATACGGATATCAGATGTTGATACCACGTTTTCTTTAAGCTAGGACAAGACTTCTTTTATCGCCAAAAGTTCCGCCTTGAACACGCAACAATTATTGGGAAGGCAGAATGAGAGACTTAATTTCAGTCGTTCAAAGTACACACCTCCACCAACCCCTTTTTTTGTTTTTGATCCATCTGTATAAAAGTGGACTGACTCGTCTTCCAGAAATGCCCTATCCTCCCAGAAAGGAAGGTATAGAAATCTGGGAGTTTTTGTAATGTTTTCATGTAGGCATGTTGAGACGTAGTATCAATACTTTCCCTTAAATGGATATCAATCAATCTTTCTAAGGTCTTAAGAAGGAATGATGATAGACTTATAGGTCGTAGATTGTAAGGATTAACTTGGGAGCATTTACCTGCTTTGGGTATAAAAACAACTTTAACTTCTCTCCATGCCTAGGGAATAGGGACCAGATATAGACAGCTGGTAAAAACTGTCTCAAGGATTGGTGCAATAATGTCTGCAGCTTTTTGTAGTTCGGATTGTATTATCCCATCTGGTCCTGCAGATTTTAATGGTTCGAAGCTGTTAAGAACCCATTGTAGCTTGTCCCTTGTGATCAGATCTTGTTGATATGTTATATATTGAAACTTGAACGAATATGATTGTTGCGGTTAGAGAACTACCAGGAAATTGAGTATCCAGTAGTAAGTTCAGCGATTCTTCACTTGAATTTTTCCAGGAGCCGTCTGCAATTTTCTGATAGCTTAGTTGAAAGAATTTTCCGTAGCCTGGAGGCTTCAGAAGTTTCTTCTATCGTGCCACAGAAGAATCGCCAGGAAGATTGCTTAGATTTCCTTAGTGCCTTCTTATAAATTCTTAGAGATTCTTCTTAAGAATCTCAGTGAGAGGCTAGTCTTGTGGCCTTGGCTCGGTTAAAGAGTTTTCAATAAAATATTAGTAAAAACATTTTGTGTCAGATGAAAACATTGTAAGTCAGTATCTCTTGTTTTTTCTTATACCACTAAAAGAGTAAAATAAAATTAAAGAGATCGAATTAATATGATTTTTATATTTTGTTTTTATTTGTGAAATTCTAATAAACAGTTGGTAACCCGTTATTGGTGACATAATTGTGTCAGTTGATAATGGTCACTAAAGCAACCATATGAGAGTTTTTAAATGAACGTAGCATATATTGAAATTCATAATACAATTATCCTATTTTTCCTATACTGCAAATTCAAATTGAACAAAGTATACATAGATAACCAGGACTGATCACAAAACTTCATTGTTTTGTATAATAATTAAGCTTTGTCATACCATACCCTACTCTATTAAATGTAAGCTTATAGTAATAGGAGAATGATTTAAATTTATAATTTAGTCAGTAGTTAAGGCTTGGATAACTAAAATTAAATATCAACAAAAAGTTCTATGATGCGGTTATAATGTATACCCTAGTTAACTTTAATTATTCTCTCAAATATTAGAATTAAAATAGTTTTATCTGAAAATCATTTTTTCGTATCTTTCCACTTATACAAACAAAAACACCAAACTAAAACAGAAATCTAAACACCACCTAGGTATAATACAATAGCCATTAGCTTAAATATCTCCCTCCTTTAACGTCCGTTGTCGTTCTTGTTGTCGTAGTCGTCGGCGGCGTCGGTCGTCACCATTGCTGCATTGCATCGTATGCATCTATAATAACAATAATTATTATCCTTGCTGACGCCATGCCACATCCTATCCATCCTCTGTCATTTGTGTCTACGTCTATAATGTGGTATATGCATCAACCTAGCGCTTACTCTGTGTACCGCCATCTTTGTTTGCATTAAGCAACCAACAACTGACAAACCGGAAACATCCTTATACCTTCCTATCTGTCTATATAAGTCTTTTATGTGTTCTTTTTTTGTTTTCCGTTATTGTGTTCCTTGTTTTTCTTTGCATTGTATTTCCTTGACGTCTTGACGATGTCGAATGAGGAGATGTCTGGGGCTTTTCGTCCAGTATCCGTTGTTGATGGGAATGTGTGTACTTTCAACGTAACGTACATATCTTACCAAACTTTTCCTGTTCCGGCTTTTTGTGTTGGTTGAGTTTAACGAACCCACATTATAATAAAATCACATCGCACACAATCATATAAAATGAAACTATGTACATAAGTGAGTGTGCATAAAATTAATATTGTTTTGTAAGTGTATTTTTGTAGGTATGTTTTGTTTTTGATTAGAATAAGAAAAGAAAAACATATCTAAATTCAAACTGTACCACAAGAAATCCATAATTTTTTGGTAATAATAAAATAAATTAAAAACAGTATGAATAATATGGGTACATAAGTGCCCCAAAGCCAGGAGTGTGCTTGTGCATACAAACATATAAAAACGCCAATAAAGTGTAAATTGCTCAAACCTATGTTTGGATGGATACAAATTTTCATAAATTTGAAATAAAAACTATAAACTAAGTAAAGTGGTAAAAGCAAAAATAGTTACATGAAAAATAAGTATTTAGTATACACAAACTTGCCATGTTTGCCACTTATAGGCCATGTGAACCAACACGAATCAATTTTCCCACTCTGGACTTAATATAGGTCCTAAATCATTTAATTAGGTTAGTATTTTCCTACTTTGATTTATGATCTTAATATACCTAAATACCTATCTATGTACATAAATCATCAGAAACTTTTTATTTGATCCATGTTCCTGGCTTAGATTATCTGCTCATAACATAAGGCAGAGCTCATCCCAAAAAAAAAATATGAAATACCGGAAAACTAACTTATCGAAAGAAATGGTTCGTGCATTCGGTTAGTTCTTTCAAATGCAAAAACCCTTTCTTTTCATATATTTCCCAGTATTTCATATTTTAATGTAATAAAAAGTTTTTCCTTAGATTATAAATTCATATTTAATAAAAATACATTTCCCACTTGCTACGAAAAATTCGCTTTCTTTTCATCGTATTTGTTAAAATTAGTTTAGTGGGAGGGAAAGGAAAAGGGAGGCTTTAACGAAATAATATAAAAGGTGATTAGTATAAGGTGCCGCCAAAAGCTAGAACGAGTAGGTTGGGTATCGAAACCAAGTAAAAATCATATGTGGCAGGCTTTCTATTTTCCCCGCCTCTTTAAGACGAATGGAAAATTTTCTTAAGAAATAATTTCAAACAGACAAAAATTATGATTTAAATTACTTCTAATTTTGTTTCGATTTCCCAAAAATTAAGATACATTCCACCATCTGTTCTGTATTAAAAATTAATACGAAAATTGAATTTTGAAAACAAAAACTATACTCAATTACATGTTTTAAAAAAATTAGTTTTAATTTTGTTTTTTAATTTAAAATTTAAAAATTAATTTTTTAAAAACTATTCGCTTGGAATTCTTTTTCGAAAATAAAATGGGTTTTGGCTTTTGGCTATACGTGGCAGGTTTTGCAGTCTTTAAAACACGAGATTTTAGTCAAACGAAAGTGACAGATTTCATCTGTGTTTCTGATTTTGCCCCTACAGCACAGACCATTAGGTCGATTGAGTTCAAGCTTGGAAATAAAGGTTAAAAGCAGTTTCGCGTTAGGCTCTTTTACCATTTTTTTTCAAACTAAAGGTAAAAGTAGTCCCGATACTAATTCTAAGATAATAAAAGAAGATAGGGAAGTATTTATAAACCCAATTAATAATGGTTACGTATAATTTTAAGAAACTTGAATGCACAATTAAGTTGAGGTTGGAAAAATTGATATATTGGAATACCACTAAAGTGGCAATTTTTTCCTTTCTAAAGATTAATTTTTGACAAAAATAAAAACGGTTTTGAAGATCGTGTGATTTAACTGGGCTTGTATAGCCACAAATTCTGGAAATATTTGTAAAATTGAACTTCCAGATTAGGCTAAGTCCGAGCCAGCTGTGTCGAATGTATTCCAGAAATCATATTTACATAAGTTCTAATGTTAGAAGATTATCTTTTGAATAAAGTAAATTCCATGTTCATCATCTCTGTTTTTTTCACTTTTAAAGTGGTATGCCTCTTAAAAACACTCTTTACTATGTTATTGATATTTTGATTGATTTATTATCTGTTCAAGTGCATTATGCTGATTTTAATTATCAACTATTTGGAATCACTTATAAGTGTATTAAATGTTAACTTCATCATTAGTTTTTCTATTTTTATTCCTTTTTCTTGCTTTTCAATACATTCATACATAATTCATTCACCTGAGCTGATTTTTGTAAATTTACAATTTCAATAAAAATTTCATCTCTGTTACTGAATGTTCAATGGTTATCCTTGTTCTGTTTTATAAATAAACCAAGCATGAAAATTGTTCATTTTTAATTTATATTTCCTTGGAATACTTTTTTTTTATTGTATTATTTTTTTTTTGGTTGATTTCATAAAATTTATTTCATTTATTATGTTCAGTGAAGTATTTTATATTGTTTAAATGGATTTCTGTTATTTTTTGTTTTATCTTATAATTCTAAAGAAACGAAGAATAAAACCTTAATTTACGAAAGAATCAAATTTGTATCTGAATTGGAAAATATGGTCTTATTGCAAAAAAAAAAGTAAACAGAATGAAATATACTTACAATATCTTTACAACATGAACAAGAAAAAATATATTGTTTCTTTCAAATGAAAATCCATAATACGAATTTTTCCTCAGCAATTTAAGAAAACAAATTAATTTTAGAAAAGAGAAAAGAAAAGAATATACTATACCTAATTAAGAATTTTTTAATTCTTTTGAAAAATAAATAGAAGCTAAGTCTAAGTCTGGATAAGGTAGCTAATATTTGTTAACTAATAATAAAGCCAACCACAACTCACAACGAAACATTCAACAAAGGCAAAAAGAATGAAAAACAAATAATTATAATTAAAAAATATTTTCATCAAAATAATAAATAAAAAAAAAATTATGTTTTTAATTTAAAAAAGAAATTCTTAAGTAGAGGTACATATAGCTCTGGTACCTATTTAATGAAAAAGAAAAGTAAACCTTTGAAGTTGGTTATCATTTTTCTCCTTATTTAGATTTTTTGTGTATATTGCCCAGCCCAGGTAAGCTATAGGTACACCTCAGTGCTTTAGTTTTTTGTTCGCATATTTTTGTTTTAGAATATGGATGTCTGATTGAAATAACTTGCAATTAGTATGTATGTATGTATGTATGAGTGCATTTCAAATCTTATAAGAAATTTGTCTTGGTTTCCTAAATCAACCCTCAAAAAACTTCATTTATTGGTCCTAGTGCATTAAAACCTTAACCTCTCAACCCTCCTGTGTGCAAGTACTTAATAAACTAGAACTGCTTTTTGTTGAATTTTAAAGAACAATATATGTATATTGATTTTTCCTCTCAATACAATATTTCAAATAGCGTTTGCTATAAGTTGCTGATGACAAAAAATCTTTTAGCCTACATTGTGTAGGGTCATTTATTTCATGTTTTATGCACTGATATTTTATAACTGTCAAACTCAGCTGTCATTTAAAGTGTCATTGTATGTATTGAATGTTTTAAGATAATGGGTCGATTGACATTTAAAACTTACTACAGTATTTTCGATCCTAATTTATTTATTATGATCTTATGATCCTTTCTAAAAATAAATAAATTAGGTGGCGCAACAGTCCATGAAGAACCAGGGCCTAGTGACTTACAACTCTCAACCATTCCTGTGTGCGAGTAATGCTATCAGAGATGGAAGGGACCTACAGTTTATATGCCGAATCCGAACGGCTAATTTGAGAAAGCACTTTTCATGACAAGAATTACTCTTGGAGGATTTGTCAATTCCTCGCAAGAGGCAGTACCCGTGAAAAAAAGTTAGGTGGTACAGGCAGGGATTGAACCCAAGACCCCTTGCATGACAGTCCAACGCACTAACCATCACGCTACGGGTACTGATCCTTTCTATCTTTCTTTTATTACGACTCTAGGGACCTTGAAACGTCGAGGAATGTCAAAATTTTCAATTCGAAAAATCGGACCCATTACAATAACTTCCTATGGGAGGTTAAAAATTACTGTTTAAAGTGAAAATATATGGTCAAACATTAATTTTTTATAATAATTTTTTTAAACAATGAAAAAATGGAGTGCACAAACAAATTTTGGGTAAACATTGCAATTTATAGTTTAAAAAACAATATCCCACATCGATCATATTAATTCATTTACTATAACTCTAATCCGAGGTTTTACGGTTTTGAATGCTTCAGGCACTCCACCATTATTGTAATCGGAGAATTTTTAAAAAGTGGGTCCCACGATTCCTTCTGCCTGTATCTCTGTCTTTGCCCCTACAGCCCAAATAATTGAGCCGATCGGGTTCAAATTTGGAAATTAAGGTTTTAAGCCGATTCGCATTCTGTTTTTTTTTTTTCATATTTTCTCATTATGGCATGATGTCTTGCGTTCGATGCCTGCCTGTGCCACCTAATGTTTTTTTCACGGGTTCTGCCCCTTGCAAGGTATTGACAAATTCTCCAAGAGTAATTCTTGTCATGAAAAGTGCTTTCTCAAATTAGCTCGGATTCGGCTTAAAACTTTGGGTCCCCTCCATCCCTGACAACAGTACTCGCACACAGGAATGATTGAGAGTTGTAAGTCACTAGGCCCTGGTTCTCTACGGACTGTTGCGCCACCTAATTTATTTATTATATTTTTATGTGAACTCTTACAAATGAAACCACAATACTCAGTACCATACAGCTTAAGCCACAAAGGAAATTCTGTACAGGCCATTCGAAAGCATGGTCATTTTGTGTTGTTGTAAACTTGTAACCTCTAATGTTTGATTAGGCTCCCTTTTGATCTTTTCCTACTGAATTTTCTGAAATCACAAGTCTAATAAGCCATAACCAATAGCGTCTATTAAAGAGCCTACAACGCAACTTTTTAAATTCAGAGTTATGCAAAACAAGACATAAGATACTGTGCACTTAACAGAGTTGAGAAATATTAGGGCAGTGTAAAGCACTATTATAACTTTGACGCAACAGGATATAGAGCAATTAAAATATAGTTTTATACGTCCAAGTAATACTTTTACTATAAGTATTAGAAAATATTATGTCCTTCTTAAAAGAAGCATTTGCATTTCAAAGATGTGGCATCTTACAGTATATGAAGGTCTATCAATACTTCTATTGTGTCTATTAAAAAAGTAAAACATTTCTGTACTCCTTCTATTCGTAAAAAATTAGTGTTTTAATACAAATTCTAAACAACACAACACTACAATACTTCAGATTATTTCTTAAAAAGACTTAGAAAAAAAATTTGAGTGCATAAAGACAGGTAAATGCCTTTGGTTTCCTTCGTAAAACTTTGACACTTAGAAGCTTGCAGAAAGGTTAAATTTATATTACACTTCAATGCTAATTTATTTCGATGATCTCGCAATGATAGATAATCATCTGCAAATTGATTAGTTTTTGACAGTTTTACACCATCAGAATACAACAAATAATCAGGATTATCGCTGTACATTTTAATCCATTCGATTATCATATACCAACATTTTTTAACATTTACCCTACAACAGCTTCTCTGTTTAATCATCGACAACAGCAACAGCAACAGCTTTTCTGTATGCTTTATTTTCAATTAATTTTCTCACAACAGTCAGCAGTTTTCTTTTGCATTCATGCTCTGCACTTACCTGGCTGAAATGTATTATGTTTCTTGTTATATTTTATGTATCATATTATTTTTGTGTATTTTAGGAGTTTGTAAATTTAGGTAAGTAAGCAAAATTATTGTATAAATAGTATTGTAAGCTTATAAAATTTATCATTTACGATCAAAAGGTTGTTCTGTGTTATTCGTTATTATTGCTTCCCTCACCAGTGGTAAGGGGCATTAATAGTTCACAACAAACAAACTTCGCACTATACTGCAACATACAATAGGTACAAGCACCTTTTTGTATACATATCTTCATTCTGGTCAAGGTTTATGTACCCTGTCCAGGAGTCGGAGCAAAATAGTTCCGACTTAAACATTGGTGACCCCGACGTGATAGAGAACACGATCAGCCTCTTGATTGTAAGTGATTTAAAGCGTTCCAAGGGCTAAAATACTTCGCGTCCGAACCAGAGATCCAAGTATCCAGAGATCCGAGTATCCAGAGATCCGAACCAGAGATCCAAGCATCCAGAGTTCCAGGTATCCAGTGTTCCGGTGTTCCAGAGTACAAATCTTAATAAACTTGCGTTCGGTATTTAGCATCATCGAGGCCGTGCCACAGATACAAGTACCTAGAGTTCCAGTCAAAAGCAACTCTTTGTAGCTGAAATGGACGAAACACAAGTATTCACTATTGTGGCTAGGCAAAAAGCCATAACCGATAAGTTGCTACGGCTAAAGACCAACATTGGTAAAGACAGCCCTGACCGTAAAACAGTCGATTACAAGGCGAAAAAATTATTAGCACTAGAAGCTCTTTGGTTGGAGGTTTTCAAAAAACCATGACCAGATAAAAGCATATGTAAAGGCAGACACACCTTATATGCAAAGTAATACCGTCGAAAGGGTAAAAAAGGCGTACATTAAAATCAAACAAACTCTAAAATCCATTGTACCTATAGATGCCGACCCTATAAAGAAATCTAGTGGAGCGGCTAGTTTGAAAGAGCAAGCAAGCTCCAGAACAGATATTGGCAAAATACAACCTGTAGAAGTTATCCCAATATCAGAAATCGCCAGAATTATACGAAGACAAAAAACAGCCGCACAATCTTTACAGCGGTTGCTGTCCAGTCATAGAACTACAGAGAGTGAAGTCTAAAAAGCTAAAAACAGAATGGTCCAATATAACACCCCTGTGGAATAACAGAGGTTACTTTGATAGCTTTCGATTTGAATTTATCTATGTTGACGATTAGGTCCGATTACTCAGATATGAGAATGGGCTCTTAGCGCAGAAAGGCTTCAGTCAAATCTGTAAATATTATGCCTGCCTGAAAACCCTTATCAATTACAATTATCACTACAAAGTTACATAAGAGAGTAAGATGAGAAGCTGTTTATCTGCCTGACATAAATTCGTGTCGACATTCAGCGATTACATTTTTGGTAAGAAAAGTTTATCACAAACAATCCTCTTAACAAATTGGTCTGTAGCTACATACTTTTTGGCTTGATCGTGATTTGAAAATTAGAGGGATGAAAGATATTTTCCTATTATGTATGAATTGAATAATTCGTAGAGACATATTAGAAATTAAGAAAAAAGGTATCGCAGAGATGTTGCTTATTTTTTAATGATTTAAGGAGAATTACCAGGCGGCCCGGCACTTTTATTTTTAGTTCTTATACCTTCTTCATATTTAAGTTCTTTTATTATTCTTTAACAAAACAAGTGAAAATGTTTAAATTTAAGAAATTTAATATCAATATTTTCTAATTGCATAGAATCCAATAATTTTAACGAATCAATAACTTTACTTTCTGTGTATCACCTTTGGTGAAATTCAAAATAGAAAATAGAAAACTAGTTGCAAACAAATTCAAAAAGAAGGAACTTATTAACCTCAAGGTAGCAGAATACAAAACGTGTACTTGCCTAAAAAATTCAGTTCCTTTATGGTAGAAAGAAAATCTGATGTTAAGACTTCATCTAAAAATTTTGCGTCTTCAAGGTTGGGATAGGTTAGCAAGGTGGAATATCCTTGTTTCATTATATCTGTATTTTTTTTTTCGTATTTTTTGTTTTAATACAAACAAATTCCCCAAAAAGGCCAAAACGACAAGAACATTGTCTTTCAGTTGTATTAAGGGCGAATTTTTTTTCCTGTCAAAATGAAAAGACAATTTCTACCATTTTATTTAACCAAAAACAAAAAAGGTACCAATATAGTTTTCTATGTGAATTTTGTGAAGCTTATATTATTTCAGATGGACAATTTATTATTTGTTTTTGGGGTGAGAATTAAGGTGTATCTGTGTATGTTTGTAAAGTAGATATTATGTTTTTTCTTTTTTTTTTCTATCTTATATCTCTGAGATTGAGATTGAAATTGGTTTATTTTTGGAATTTCATTGTGTGTACTGTGTACCTTATGAAATTGTATAAAATACGCACATTTTATTCCGTTATTACCTTCTGTCTGAATTGTATTATAAGAAGGACTAACAAAGGATTTTATAGATATAAACAGCTTTGATGTTCAATTTAACCTATATACAGGGAGTAAAGAAGAGAGATATATATAGATAGAAAAAGAGTGAGAAGTGAAATTGAAGCCTACATAATTTGCTAAGGGATAAGTTTGTTTTTCTCTTTTTTCATTTCGCAACGGAAAACAAAATTATAGGTAGGTATTATTGTTCAAGGTTTAAATTAGGAAGATTAGAAAGAGGTATTAGTAAAGAGAAAATCCTTTGGATTTTCATTTCATTTACTTAAATAAAATGAATAATGTATTTATTATATTTTTTTTTTTTTTGGATTAAGAATTTATGTAGGGATAAATATTTTTTCCAAATTAACTGAAACCTTGTCAAAAGTAAATTTCTATTGTAAATATTCATTTTTGGGTTTCTGTTGTTAAGATACTTGAATACTTTCATAAGTTAAAGTTGAGTTAATGAAAAATAAATGTACGAACTTTTATGTGAAACAATTATGTTAAATGTGACAGTCTTCAATATATTTTGATGAAAAACACGTTTAAGATATTAAAAAAAAATAATATCGAATCTTTATTTTCCGTTAGAAATAAAAATAAAAATAATTCAAGTTACATAGCAAATTATTGATAAAGGAACAAAACAAGTAAATTTAACTTTCAATGTCAACATCCTCAATAAAATTCAATTAATGAATTCAATATTTTAATTTTAACTCCAGGGAAAGGTTTTGTTAAAATGTGAGCAATCATTTTATCTGAAGAATTAGTTTTAAGTTTTATTTTATTATTAACTATGGTGTCTCTAATAAAATGATGACGAACATCTATATGTTTAGTTCGCTGATGATAGTTTTCATTAATTTCCAGCTTATACGCTCCATGATTTTCACAAAAAATATCAGTTGCTTCCATTTGTTTATTAAAAATTTCTTGTTCCGATCCTTTGATCCATAAAGCTTCTTGGGTAGCTGAGCCTATCGCCATGTAGACAGTGCAGTAAGTTGTTATTTGCTTTTTCGATCCCCAGGAAATAACGCCATTTTGTTTGAAAAATATATATCTGCTCACAGATTTTCTTTTATCTTGGCCATTTGCAAAATCAGCATGACAATAGCCTTTTACTTTGGAATCTTCAATTTTATTATTCTTGTAAGTTAATTTAAAGTCCATTGTTCCCTTCAAGTATCTCAGAACTCTTTTTGCCGCTAACCAGTGTTCATGCCCAGGGTTGTTATTATTATTATTATTATTATTATTATTATTATTATTATTATTATTATTATTATTATTATTATTATTATTATTATTATTATTATTATTATTATTATTATTATTATTATTATTATTATTATTATTATTATTATTATTATTATTATTATTATTATTATTATTATTATTGAGTTGTTGCACTTTCTCAGCTGCATGAGCTGGAAAAATTTTACCGATCCTTGGATTCGGCTCGGAGGTTTGATGAGGAGGGAATTCACCCTATCTCAAGAAAGACCGTTTTTTTTTTTTTTTTTTTTTTTTTTTTTTTTTTTTTTTTTTTTTCCTTAGTTTGTCTGTTGTAGGAAGCGTCTTACAATGTTGCATGTGTTGAGGATTACGGATTTCTGAATAATCCCCAGGGCGTCTTTGAGGTTGTGTTTCTTCAGTTGGGCTATGAGGTTCTTTGGTATCAGTCCTGTGGCGGATATGATGATTGGGGCGATATCTACCCTTTCCACATGGTACATAGCTTTGAGTTCGTTGGCGAGGTCGGTATATTTTTCGATTTTCGTGCTATACGTTGACTGGGTGTTGTTGTTAAGGGGGACAGCGATATCAAACAGCGTGTTTTTCCTCCCTACTTTGTCGAACAGGACGATGTCCGGCTTATTAGCTCGTATGGTGCGATCTGTAATTATCGACCTGTCCCAATATAGCTTGGAACTTCTGTTTTCGGGCACAGGTGGAGGGTCGTACTTATAGTATGGAAGTTTTTCCGCCACAAGGTTGTTGTTTATTGCTAAGCCTTGATGTATGATCTTCGCTACCTGGTTATGTCTCGCCGTATAATCATGCGATGCTAAGCTCGAGCATGCACCTATAATATGGTCAATAGTTTCTGCGTTGTTCTGGCAGCGGCGGCATGCATCACTATCTAGATTTTCTTTCAATATGTATTTGCGGTAGTTTTTAGTTGCTATGACTTTATCTTGGATAGCGATCATAAATCCCTCCGTTTCCGCGAAAAGAGACCCTTGCTGGAGCCACAGATTTGAACTGGTCTTGTCGATGAAGTCTTGCTGCATTTGAAATGGATGTATCCCATGTAGAGTTTTATTCTTCCATGCTTCCATGCGTTCTTCGCGAGAGAGAACGTTCGGTGGCTTTTGAAACTCGATGGATTTTAAGTTGAGCGGGGTATAGTTCTTGTCCGCAAGGCATACTGTCCGAATTAAATCCGATGTTTCAATTTGGCTTCTAAAGTAGTCTCTCAAGTTATTTATCTGAGAGAAATGGAGATTCGGTACGTCCAGGAGCCCTCTTCCACCGTCTTCATGAGGTAGGGTAACCCTTTCTATTGCACTTCGCGGATGGTGACACAGGTATTTAGTTAGGGTGGTTCGTACTGAGGTTGATATCTCGTCAAGATTTGTGTTTGACCAATTGACGATGCCGAAAGAATATGTAAATACTGGAATAGCCCAGGTGTTAATGGCTTTTCGCTTATTACCGGCGTTTAAGTTAGACTTGAGAACTTTAACTAGTCTCTGTTCAAACTTGTTTCGTAGTATTTTCTTAATTTCCGGTTCTTGAATTCCTTTCAGTTGTAAGAAACCAAGATATTTGTAGCTTTCGTCTTGGGTCAGATTGGCAATGATGTTGTCTTGATCTAGGTGGTATCCTTCGGTGTCATTTTGTACCTTTCCTTTTTGAATATGGATCATTTTGCATTTTTCGATACCAAATTCCATTCCTATGTCGTCACTAAATGGCTTTACTACTTGTATCATCCGGTGTATTTTTTCTTTACTGCTGGTATAAAGTTTTAAGTCGTCTACATAGAATAGGTGGTCGACAAGAGTTTGCATATTTTCTGCTTTTAGCTTAAAGCCCAGGTTGAGATTTTTAAGCATTCTGCTAAGCGGGTTCATACTAAGGCAAAACCAGAGGGGGCTGAAAGCGTCTCCTTGGAAAATTCCGCATTTGATGGGTATAGCTTGGCTAGTATTCTGTCCAATGTGTAATTTTACGTTCCACTTTTTCATTGTTACCTCCATAAAGTGTATGATCCTTGGGTCGATTTTATATAGCTCCAGGATTTTCAGTAAGAATGAGTGCGGAAGGCTATCGAATGCTTTTTTGTAATCGATGTATCCCATGCTAAGATTGCGTTTGTCCTGTACTGCTTGATGAACTAAGACGGAGTCGATTGTCAGTTGTTCCTTGCATCCCATTGAATGTCGAGTGCATCCCTTCTGCTCTCGCGTCATGATGTTGTATTTGGCGCAATGATCGTAAACGCGGTTGGAGAGAATCTTCGTCAAAAGCTTGTACGTCGTTGACAGACATGTAATTGGCCGGTAGTTCGCTGGGTCCAAGGTGTTGTTTCCTTTTGTAATGAGGAAGGTATTTCCCGTCATTAAGAACCAAGGGGTCTCGTGAGGATCTCTCAAGAGTTTGTTGAAGTATTCTGCTAACAGTGGATGAGTTGCAGTAAACTTTTTCAGCCATACATTGTGGATTTTGTCCGGGCCAGGTGATTTCCAATTACTGCTCTCTCTTATCGCTTTCGCAACTTCTTCAGCAGAGATTTCGGTGTTCTGCATCTCCCCGTAGTTTCTGCTATGTTCGAATTCGTTAACAAGCCATTCGTTTTCCAGGTCTATATTCTTAGGTTTGCTCCATATTTCGTTCCAGAAATGTACAACATCGTCCATTGGCGGAGCCTGCAAATTGGGTCGATTTTCTCCAGGTTGGTCCAATTGTCGATAGAACTGTTTTTGGTTTTTTATGAAAAGGGAGTTCTCCAATCTTCGGGCTCTGCTTTCTCTATATCTCGCGAGACGTTTGGCATAGGCAGCAAGTTGCTGGACTTTCTTGTCCTTTATTTCCGTTAACGTATTTTCTGTTAATTCATCAATTTGAATGGGATGGATAATGTCTTTCAGTAGCTTCCGGATTTTCCAGGATCTTGATCCACCAGAGTAGGCTGTGAGTCTGCCTATGTCCCGCCTGATGTTGTTTATTTTATTGACTAGACGTCTTTCCCAAGCCGGCATATGTGTTGTTTTTCGTGCCCGAGCTTCCGTACATACTATAGTCTTCTTGCCCATGGTTCTTACTACTGCTACTGCGCCCGAGTATATTAAACAGTGCACATCCTCTATGTTTGTGGCTGCTGTGAGGTAGTTGGGCAAGATGTCGCGGTTAACAATATGTGTTAGCTCGTTTACTTTTTTGTTGTTGTAGATCCTCGGGATTCCGTCCCTGCGGGAAGGGTCACTGTTTTGATTTTGTGACCAGGCTACACGAAAGTGTTCGCCGAGTGCAGCTGTTAGCTGTGTTTGTGTCTGGATCTGGCTCGTTGTTGTTGCTGCAGTATTTATAGTGTTTTCCCTTGGTTGGCTTTCCGGTGTCTCTAGTGCAGCGTGGATGTCTGATTGCTGAGACGTAAACGAATGGGTGGCTTCCCCGTTCTCGAGTCCGCCTTCAAAATTGTTGTTGTTGTCTAGTTGTTCCTCATTTTGTTGAACCGCAACTCGATCTTCAGTTGATTCCCTAGTTGCGGAGATGTGGTTTGCTGCTTCTTGTTTGAGGTCCTGGATTTCTTGCACAGAAAGAAGCTGCTTTACCGTTATTGCTCTCCTCCTGTCGGCGAGATTTTGTTCCGTAATTCTAGATAAGTCAGGGAATTGGTTCAAGAATAACTCTCTCATTTTTGCCCTATAGACATGCATTTCCGTTTCCATATTTGTTGAGATGAAGTAGCACCGTATAACTGATTGATTCATTTCTACAGTCCATTTTATACGTTGCCTAGGTAGACCTGCTACTGTGGTTGCCATGGTAGTCCTTGGCAAAACACGTCGAGTTTCAGGTTGTGGTGTTTGTGGATTTACGAATTCTGGGCTATTGATGTGGGTTACTTCTTCGGGTATCCCGGTCGTTGTCCCCACGGGGAACTGACCACCAACGGCTTGCATGCTGTCACCCCCAGCGTTGGCTCCAGGTGGTGCCCCGACGGCCTCGGGCAGCGGTATTCTATCTGATATATCAATGTTGTGTGTCTCCATGTTTATTGATGGGTTGGGATAATAAGTTACGTTTTATTTCTCCACTTTGACCTGTCTGACATGGGTGACCCTAAGTCAGCATAGCTCTCAGCTTCGTAGAAATAAACGCCTAAGCCCCCTCGCCACAGCACGGCTTATCCCTGAGGATATTATTATTATTATTATTATTATTATTATTATTATTATTATTATTATTATTATTATTATTATTATTATTATTATTATTATTATTATTATTATTATTATTATTATTATTATTATTATTATTATTATTATTATTATTATTATTATTATTATTATTATTATTATTATTATTATTATTATTATTATTATTATTATTATTATTATTATTATTATTATTATTATTATTATTATTATTATTATTATTATTATTATTATTATTATTATTATTATTATTATTCATGCTTTATTCACTCTTAAAAGTATACAATTTTTTTTTTACATTTTTATTCAATAAGTTTGATGAGTATAAGCCTCCCCCTTCGTCTTCCACAATTGTCGGTCTAAAGCTTCTCTCCAATAGTTTGGGCAAAAATGCTGAATTTCGTCTCTCCACCTTTTGAGTTGTCTTCCTACATTTCTTTTCGAGGGCTTTCGTAGAATGCCATTTTTGGCAACCATATGTCAAGACTGGAAGAACCGTCGAGTCGAAAACACATTTTCTTGTTTGGGTTGAGATATTAAGATCCAGCAGATTCTTCACATTCCAAAATTGTCTCCAAGCGCTTGCTATCCTATGGTTAACATTTTTAACGTCTTTATCGATAAATGATATAGTTTGACCAAATAATTGTAGTCTTCTACTTAGTCTAAAGCGATATCATCAATTTTTATTATGGAATGGTTGCCATTTGACATTATTTTGGTTTTTTGTCGATTAGTGGATAAACCGACTTTTTTGCATTCTATACAAAGCTCGTTTAGCATAGTTTGTAATTCATGTTTTGACGTGGCGATTAAAACAATATCATCTGCAAATCTAAGATTTGATAGAAATCTACTGTTTATATTCAATCCCTTGTTTTCCCATTCCAAGTTAAAAAGAAAAATCTCTTCCAAAGTTGCGGAAAGGGATGATGGATGTCCATTTCCAATCGCGTGTAATGCAAGAGCTGTTTTGGCTGGGTTATTGCTTTTGATGTCCGATTTGTGATTTGAAAGACGTTGTCGTAGGAGTTGTTTCATAGTTCCAATGTAGCATAGGTTGCATGGTTCTTGAGATTTACCCTTACAGTTTATTTAATCTCAAGAACCATGCAACCTATGCTACATTGGAACTACGAAACAACTTCTACGACAACGTCTTTCAAATCACAAATCGGACATCAAAAGCAATAACCCAGCCAAAACAGCTCTTTCATTACACGCGATTGAAAATGGACATCATCCAGACTTTGACGGTGCCGAGGTTCTTCAAACCGAAAAACACATCTCCAAGAGATACACACTAGAAACTTTACACATCCTTAACAATAAAAATAACATGAATAGAAAACAAGACACGCAAGATATCTCATCAATATATTGCTATCTCATTTCCTCTAAACCCTAACACACAAATTTTGTATTTTCAAATTAAGACAAATCTTCATACGAGGAAGTTGCTACAGTTTTTATAATTGTAATTATATCCTATTTTGATTTAATGACATAACTTCAAACTTGAATGTAAGTTTAATATACTGTTTGTTATAATTGTTGTGCATACTTATAAGTTTATCTATTTCTGTTTTCATAAAATAAAGTTCCCCTGAAGAAGGCAACAGTCCTTGCCGAAACGTCGGGACAAGTTAAAGAATTTGTTTTCTTTACCAAAATAAAGTGACCAAATAGCCGACGGAAAACTAAATTTTCCACCCTCAACATATCATTTTCATTTCCTTCTTTATAAATTCAAGTCCATTGTCTGACCTCACTTTCTTTATTCTCTTGCCTGTTTGATTTTCTGCCAATAGTTTAAATTTCTTGAAAATATTTGCACCTTCAGATTTATGCTTCATCATATAAACAAAAACTTTGTTAGAAAAATCATCCAAAAACAAAACACTGATTTTCGTTCCATTAGACCACAAACGTCTGTATGAACTAATTCTAACATTTCAGTTGTAACACTCTCAGATTTTGTAAAAGGTAATTTTGCTTGTTTTCCTTGAATGCAAGAAACGCATTTCTTATCTTTTGATGTTCTGTTAATTTCTACTTCAAACGACTTTTGTAAAGCAAGATTTTCGATATTAGCATCCGTTGTATGCCCTAAACGTTTATGCCAAAATTTCTTTCGAATTAACTTGAAAACCTTTGTAATCCTTTTTAACATTTTTAATTTAAACATATTATTTATCGCAATTCCTTCTGCAATTATCATTCGATTTTGATATATTTCACATTTATTTTTGAAGAATTTAAGGGTTAATCTTTTTTTAGTTGATTGACTTACTAATAGTAAATTCATGCAAAAGTCTGGCACAAGTAAAACGATTTGAACAACAATTTCTTCGATTGTGTTATTCTTTAGAACATGAATTGGCACATCACCTTTTCCAATTGCTTTTAATTTTTTATTGTTTGCAACAGTAACAAACTCATCAGTTAAAAATGTTTTGAAATTACTAAAATCTTCTTGACGTCTTGCCATACTTGCAGATGCTCCTGAACCAATTAGCCAATCTTTGTCAGTGCCATTGTCCTTTTATAGTTCGTAAAATCTGACTTAGATTTTTCTCTGCAGTATTTCGCTATGTGCCCTTCTTTCTGACATTTAAAACATTTTTATCTTCTTCTTTTGGTTAGCTCACCGGGAATAGTTTCCCTTATATTTACTGTATAACACACTGTTACCAATTTCGTTCGTATCATTTTTACTGTAGTTGCCTTGTACTAATTTTAGTATTCACAAGATCACCAGTAATTTCCTGACTACTGCTCTCTAGTGCCATTATCATAGGTTTGAATCGTTCCCGCAAATCGCTGACGTACTGGCTTCGCTAAGTAAATCAAACTCCCTACGACATTGCTTTACCAGTTTTGACCTTGTAACAGTGGCAGATATGGTCTTGATTGCTGTTTAGCTGTCGATAAATATGTTTATGTTTTTGTCTTCCAAATTATGGGAAGAAAGATGTTTCATAAACTGCCAATACTTCTGAAAGCTTTATTGATGGGTGAAAGATACCAGGCCCTCTGCCGTTTTAGAACCATCCGTAAAAACAGATGAATGATTTATTTTTATGACCCTGTTTTCCATCAAGATGTGCAAATTTCTGTTAGTGATGATTTGTGAATATAGTCCGGTTATGTGTCAATGTCTATGTCAATAGTATTCTTTATGTAAGGAAATCCTATTCCAGTTAGACGTAATGTGCTTTTGGCCGCCAGTGGCCGATAGAAATGTCTCTACGGCTGCAGTTGGTGTAGTCCTCATGGCACTTGTAGTATTTAATCATGATGCAATTCTTTGTATTTTTCTCGTATTTTTAAGATTTTTAATTCTTTCAAGGGCTGGAAAACAAACCAAAAATACGAATGTTAATGTTAGCCTTACTATGGCAGTGTACATCCACAGAATAGTTTTAGGCTTGGACCCTATCTTCTTCCGAAAATTCAGCTGCAGGTAAAGAAGGCAACTAAAGCTGTTCTCTCTCTTTCTTTGATGTTTTCTTTCCAGTTTAATTTACGACCAAGAACCACTTCAAGATGTTTTGCCGTTCAGTAATGTGCATTAAAACACCATTAATAGTAGAGCAGTCCATAATTCATAATTGGAATGTTTCGTTTTCTCGTGAAGAGAAACAGTTCTGTCTTGAGAAGGTTGACGTTAAGTCCACACTTACTGGCCTAATTACTGAGCATACTCGTATTAATACCTTCTACAATTAGTAGAAGTTCACAAAGTGTAGGTACAAATTTTCCTGAACCCATTATAACGAAGTCGTCTGCATACACATTGACCTTTAATCCACTTACACTTAACTTTTTTAATATTTCGGTAAGGATTAATAGCCAGAGTATGGGAGATAATACCCTACCTTGTGGAGTACCTACCTCTAATTGTTAAAGACCTTTTCGATGTGGAAGAATGGACCTAAGGTGAATTATTTGAAGTGAATTAATTTTTCAATCGTACCGACTACCTCATGAAATGCTACCTCATGAAATGCTGGTTCAACAGATTTTCCGTTCATAAATATAAGCATGTATGGCCTTTGAAAGAGCAATATTATTTAGTTTCCGTCGAATGTACGTTTCTACTAACTATAAGAAAGGCTTATAGGCTCGAAATTTGTTGGTTCAGTGTGAGAGGGCTTACCGGTTTTCGGAATGAAGATAACAATGACTTCTCTTCATCTAAGAAGAATATAGGTTTGTCCAGACTTCTTCTGAATATATTCGTAAGAATCGAAAAAATTGTATCTTTAGAGCTGATTAGCAATAATAGAAAAAAAACTCAAAATTTCATCAACGTTATAAAAACTTTAATTTATTGTACTTTAACAAAACTATTTCTATTATCGATCAAGACAAAACAAGAGCATTAGAGCATATACATATTTGCATATTTTCTAAAACTTTAAGAAATATCAACAGATGGTCACGAATAGGAAGTTATCAGTGTGCGTCGCATTCCAAGCCTTTTTTCATATACAAATCTGACTAATTCAAATCAATGCGACGTATTTTTAGTTCTGATTACATTGATATCCTAGTAAATAAAGTAAAATTTATTTTTTTCGATTATAAAAATCTCATATTTGTGTGTTTCCAATTTAATATTTCAAAAACCCATAAGTTAATTCATAATTATTTCCCAGATAAGTGACACACTTAATTAGTTTTATATAATATTAAATGGCTAATAAACTGTCCGAAAATATATAAATGTAAGTAAACAAAATATTCAATCAACTACACATGAAAAATTATTAATTTATTATATTTCTGATGAAATTCTAAAATATCATCATCAACTACTATCCAAAACACATTTAAGAATATTTTAATATTTCAAAACAAAAAAATTAATTCAACATCAAAATAAACCAATAATTTCATCAATATATGTAAACTGAAATGTGGTTATATGTAGGTATAAGTAATTCAGCCAAAAAGTGGCTAAGAGAGACAGAGAGAGATAGGACTTTATCCCAACAGTAGTTGATGCGGTAGACCAACATTTTGGCCTATAACCAAAAACACGTTATCAAATTATTCATCAAATGACTCTCCATAGCGATATCAATCAAAACTGATTGCATTTTGAGATAATAGCAATAAAAGGACGACCTAGAATTATTACAAAAGCATATTTCTCAACATATTTCTGGCCAAGACATCCATGATACTTAAATATAAAACAGAGTTCAGTCTTCAGACATGTATGGATCCATGCAGTTTTGAAGGATACCTGCCTGGTGCATCTGTGCCCGATGCCCATCATAATAATAATCTAAACCATTCATTCAAATGTAAAGTTTCTCCATTAGAGTTAGAGGATGGATTGTACGTCTCGTCGTAGCTCTAAACATATATATTGGTTAGTTTGGTCAATTAAAATGACTCGCTTTCTCCCCGATTACGTACACATCAGCCAGAGCCAGAGCCATCCTTAACCGAAGAGAGTTTAATATATATATGTAGGTGCATACAAATCAGTGAACTAAATGAAGAGAACCTATAGAAATTATCACATCTTTGTGGTTTTATAGGAAAGTGCTGTGCTTCAGATTGATATGGCATTGATTTTGAACCCCATCAATTTGATATAAGGATGTAGACCCCAAAAACCGTAGAGTGCTGTAGAGAGCTTTGCAGATGAACAACGCATTGTTATGTGATGCATTAAACGACTATATACAAAGATGCTAAGGCTGCTCGTCTTCTCGTAATAGTTCGAATTTCCAACATATATCCTGAATTTCGGGAAACAAGCTATTGATCATTTCCAGATGATTGAAACCTGCACATTGTCTACATATGTATGTACCTTACCTACATAATGATATATAATATTTGAGAATTCTATTCAAATGGAACACATCAAATCCATACATGAAGCTTCAATGAGCAATGTTTAAATATTTTATGTACTTTTCTTTGTATCGGTAGTTACAGGATGTTTCAAATAGTAAATTCCTATTTTTAGGTGGAATTTAATTTTAGTTTCCTATTCTTTATTTGGCACTCTATTATTTTTGAAGATCTTTAAAATATCTTAAAAATATAAAAGCATATGAAATTTCGATAGATTTTATCCAAGAAATATTTAAAGTAATTTAAGAACTTAAATTATCAACTGTACTAAAAATGTATTTCAAAAAAACTGTAGCCCCAAATTGAATACATAAAAGCGTTGCCTCTTTTAAAAACAAATAAATAGCTTTATTTTCACAAAATGGGTCTATTTTGTTTGCACTTCTGAAAAATAGCTAAAATTCAATATTATTGCTTGATAATCGCAGGAAAATATAACGTCACCGTATCACTTTTTAGAATATCAAAAAATTGGAAGGAATTATTTTACTTTGGACAATGTACATGTAAGCCATTGACATTTCAGTGTTTTTTTTAAAAAAAAAAAAAACTTTTTATTTTAAGTACGCCTAATTTCAAAATTACAGAATTGTCGATCTTGTGGTTTATTTTCAAATCACAAGTGAGTGTCAAACACTCACAACTGTTTGCCTCTCGAAATTTCGAAAAAATCAGTATAATGCCCCTCAGAAATAAGACGCTTTAGGCTTGAACAACTTTAGGAATATCACGGATATCTTATTTTCAAAGTGATTTCTTTTCTTTTGAAAAGAAGTTTTGATTTAAATGAAGCTCATACCCCACTTCTTGCTTTAATCAAATTTGTGGAAAAAGTTCGTTAGTCTAGTTTGTGGTTGGACAACACGACAGCGACGTCACGTTTATGTTGTGCACAGGTGATAGCTTAGGTGCTTTAGTTGAGACTACTTGACTCAATCCACGAAGATCTACTCTTTATTAAGATGAATATTTTATGCATTAGTCTGAAGATTCTACTCCAAGATCTCGGATTTCTAAGCAAACAATTTTCTTTTTTGACTAGGAACATTTTCATTCATATCGACGGCTACATTCAAAAATAAAAATGCACCATTTGGAGTTCGCACAGAGAATGACAATTTGAAACTAAGTGTTGAGGAGTGGACCATTTTTCTTCGTTAATGAAGCTTGAAACTGGAAACAGAGTTTAGGTCAACGATGCACGTTATACATGGGAATGTTGGCCGACTTTTGTTAACTGTAATTAAACATGTACTTCATGCAGGATGATGCTATACGACCCTTATCATAATCAATCTTTTGCGCATCAAATTCCAAAATCGTGTTATTAGCAATCTTGGCGATGTAAATTTGCCTGCTCAGAGCCTCGATTTCTTTTTGTGGAAACTTTGAAGGACCAAAGTTATGCCAACAATCCGTGAGTTATAGCCCAAAACCATTTACAAGGCCTTGGAAAATTTAGGCAGCCGCTTAAACGACGACGTTAAGTGGCACTAAGCTCTCTTATTGAAATTGTATTGATGAATCTTTTTTGGTTGGATTACCTTTCTAACCCTTCAATAAAAGTTGTAATACATGGTTTCAAGTCTGAAATTCATAAAATAAAAGCTGGTGTTTCCAAGGACTCCGTTTTGTCTCCGATTCTCTTCCTGATATTCATTAACGGTCTGTTGCCTGCTGCTTCTCAGTTACTTCGGATGTAGAGCTGAAATGAAACACCCACTGCGTCTGCTATACGCAAGTTTGTGCAATAAGTTCGAAATATCATTTTTTTCTGACCAGGATAATTTTTATCTCGGCGAATACGTTGAAAAACTTAATTTCTGCAGTTGGAGCTTGAAAACCTGATGCAAAAGGGACTGTTTGGTGCGAATTTTTGATCAATTAGATCATTGGTCTTTTTTTCTTCGAAAACGCGGTTGAAAACTGGAAACAATGTTTCTGTCAACGCAGGCGCACCAAACGCAGAAATCGTGTTATCAACCATTTTAACAATGTAAATTGGCCGGCTTGGGGCTTCGGTTTCACCCCATTTTATTTTCTTCTTGTGGAAACTTTGAACAACAATCCGTAAACTACTGCTCGGAAACATCAACAAAGTCTTTGAAAATTGATGAAGACATTTGAACGACGACGTTAAGTTCTATTTATGGATGAAAATGTTTGCTTTTACTGATAAAGACATAATTCATAGCATTTTTAAACCGAAACTCGTGTATTGCCCAGCCTTTGAAAGGTTCATAACATGCAACAAAATGGAAATTTCAAAAAAGTATAACCATCGTTTTAACATGGACATCTAAACATTTTTGCCAAGAAAGTTGAAAATTGAAAAAAAAAACTTTCTGTAAAACAATAAGAGACAAAATTTCTTCGAGTTTCTCAACAGCTGTATCTTTGTCAAAATTATTGGTCGTTGTAAGATAAATTAGAAAACATTTCAGCTATTAAAACGAATTCTCGATTTTAGATGTTGTTAATCTACAAAAAATTTAATTAATTGTTTGGTTTTCTTCTACTTTAAATGTTATATTTATAGATCATCACAAAATGACCAAAGTTATATATGTATCGATCATTTTCAAAATTGAGCTGAGCTATGAGCTCAACTTCTGGCAATCGTGTAAGATTCTAATCGAAAAAAAGTGCAAACAAAAGTAGTTTTTGACAAAATCTAAATAGGCTTGTTTAATAAGTTCCACTGTGTAATTTTGGAATATACTTATTATATACTTTGGATTTTTAGTCGATGGTTTTAAAAATTTGGAGTTAATCCTATGTTATTTCATATTGCATTTATCTGTTTGTAAGGCCAAACATCAAATACCCCAGTCAAGTCCAGTCATCTAAAATCAGTTTTTTCTTAACAAATCCAGACAATTCACCACAATTCCATTCGATCTTCTCTGATGTCGCGTGGTGATATCATCAACTCTTAGTCGGTATTATGAAGAAAAACATTATAAGTTTTATTTAAAAGTTTAATTAGTGCCAAAACTGTGGTATAGGGTTATTCATTCTAAAAATAATAAAAGTCATACACTAGGGCGTATACGTACTTTTTTTTATTATAATCAATTTTTAACTATCTATTTAATTGCTGAGTCTTTGTGTGTGTTTCTGCAGTTTTTGTTTTATTTTATGTACTATACAACACCATATAAACATCCCTACATTCACAATAAATTGGAGCATAATAACGTCTGATTCCTGCTGCTGGACTTAGCTAGAAATTAAAATATGAATATTTTACGAGATCAATTCAAAAAAGAAATCAAAATGTAATCTCCACAACATCATAAAATTTCTCCAAACACCCTGTAGTGTAAAGAGAGTTCCAGGAACCGGCAACCATACCCCTCGCTTGGACCAATCTTGGTCATTATTTCTAGTTTTCTAGATATAAAATGTGTGTCACACAACGATATAGTGTCTAGGTACAAGTGAGTATGGGTACTATATGCAAAAACCACAAGGACGAAGAGACATGGAAATCAGCTTTTTGATCAGATATGTCAAACTCCATGATATACAGACACCATTTTGACATTTTGAATTTGGACATATAACATTATATATTACTTTAGTAATATAATATAGAAAGAGATGTGAAGAAAGTGAAAGGGAGAAAGAGAAAACCGAATACTTAGTCATTTGGAGTACTATGACGACGAACGGACGACTCTGAAGTCTGAACAAGAACGACACACCAAAACATTAAAATGGAAAGACTTTTCTGAGATGGTTTTTGCTTAAAGATTGGTGATAAATGATATAAAACTACAGCTGTGGTCACATAATTACGTCACTGATAATAAATATAAATATATTTTTAAGTTAAAACTTAAACAGCTTTATATCACGTTTTATAGTTTGCGCTGCTAGTAATTGGAATTGGAATCCTTTTTGTCATAAAACTTATATGCATATTTTCAACACTGTACCGACCATGCCTGCAATTGACTAGAAGTAATTTCACTATTCTCCTGTTGGATTATTCCACATAGTGAAACCTTATTCATAGGTTTTCGTCGCTCAATTTGACCTTTTTGTAATTCTCTTAAAATTGTCTATAGGACTCACAGGACTTTAAGCAGCCCACCCACACTTTAATAGAATTGGATTGATACCAGGATGTATCCCGATTGTCTCTATACTAAGATGCCAATACGACACACAGTCTTCCATCATTTCCAAAAACTTTGAACTTAGATTCGTCGCTCCAAACGATAAAATTGTAAAAACTTGAGTATTTGTGCAAAACTGCTTTCGGTTAGTATTTTACTTGGAAAATTATTTTTAACTTCTAGCAACACATCTTTTAGTACCCGTGGCGTTATGGTTAGTGCGTAGGACTGTCTTGCCAGAGGTCTTAGGTTCGATCCCTGCCTGTGCGATCTAAAGTTTTTTTTTCAGGGGTACTACCTCTTGCGAGGAATTGACAAATCCTCCAAGAGTAATTCTTGTCATGAAAAGTGCTTTCTCAAATTAGCCCTTTGGATTTGGCTTAAAACTGTAGGTCCCTTCCATGCATCGCTGGCAACATAACTCACACACAGGAATGGTTGAGAGTTGTAAGTCACTAGGCCCTAGTTTTCAACGGACTGTTGCACCACTAAATATATATAATACATCCTTTTAGGTTCTTAATCTTTTATATTCTTCTTATGGATTGTTCCAAAATGTCTATACCGCAGTCCATATCTGTTTGGTCTCCATAATTTGAACCGTTGTCAAGAAGGGATCCGCTTTGCTAAACCTAGCGATTTTTCTACCTTTAGCAAGATTTGTATTACGCAGGTTAGGTCAATATAACTCCTAAAGAATTGTATTATTTGATCATATAGAGATAGTTCCTAACTTAACCTTAAGACAAATTTATAAGATTGTTATTTAAAAATTGTTGCGAGTTCTTAAGACACACGTATATAATTTTCCTGTCACATGGATTTTAGATTTTATTTTTGCCTATTTCAGTAAAATATTACTTTTTTCAGTGAAAATAACTTCAAATACATAAAAAAAAATCTTTGACGGACACAGATCTTGAATGCACAGGCTCGTCTCAAATAGTATTCCTCCTATTGTTCTAAAGAGTTGTTCTTTAACTACGAAAAACAACTGCGTAAGCTTTTTTATCTGTCCTATTATACAGTACCCATGTTCAATAACTCAGGCAATACAAAAATTAAACAACTTATTACTCTAGAAAACTCGAGTTTTTGCAACTAAACGCGATAAGTTTAATTCCTAAACTATTCTGACTGGAATATCCATTGGAAAGCGATGAGTTCAATTGTCAATCTCCTTTCCTGTCGCAATAAAATTAAAAACAAAGAAGATAGTTGAAAGTTGTACAATAATTTTGAAATGGACCAACGAAATAACAAGATGCGTGGGATAATACTAAGGGATAAAACTGACCCATGTGAAATAATGGAGGAGCGTATTCAGGAGCTGTACCGACTTAATCGGGATGCAGTTCGTGTTCTCTTTAAAAAAATGAGTAAACATATATTATGTGCGGTGCTAATCAGCGATATATCGACCTATGGTGTTCCGGATTTTAGCCGAACTATCCAAAATAATCAATAATCAATATAAGTTATTAATTAATTATTTATTATTTTTCTTATGGTGGTAAGTTTTGACGTTTGATGAGAAAAATATATCGTCTTTAAAGCTTACAGAACACCAGTTTATCGCTTTTTCTAGTGATTTTCAATCCACATTATTCCATTCGTTAAAGAGGTGACAGAACCCCGATGATGCAATACAATGACACTTTTTTTCAAATTTCATTGCCTATCAACGAATTTTATCGAAGCAGAACATTGTTACAAGTCTTTTTCCGAGAGAATGAAAAGGAGCATTTTTCCAGCCTTTTCCTAAAACTATCATCCTCGAACTATCATCCAATTGCACTTACGACCTTTCTTTCTAATGTCATTTAAGCGCTGATTAATTTTCAGCATAAAAGACATCTTCAAGAACAAAAGCTTCTTCATGAGCGCGGTAGTATGGTTTTCGTATCAATAGGTCCACTAGTGATCTTTGTTTTATCTCACCGAACAGTTGAACTAAATCTTTACATCGTTTTGAAGAAAGAGAAGATTATTGAACTTTATGTTTCAAAGGCATTTGACAGAGTTTGGTATCAATTTCTCTAATCAAAAATGGGTGCATTTGGTTTCTATGAATCTTTTTTTCGCTGGGTGAGAAATCACTTTTGTACCGCTGAATTAAGGCATTATTTGACGAATTTAATTATGATATCCATAAAACGAACGATGGTGTGCCTCAGGGCTCCATTTTGTCCTCTACACTCTTTCATATTTTTATAGATGAATTTTTATCTGAAACTTTTATTTCACTAAATTTTTTCGTTTTCGTATTGGTAACGTATATGAGAAACTCATTAAATTCTGTTCTTGACAGATTGTCAAATGGGGAATTAAAAACCGTGTAGAATTTAATGTTTTGAAAGCTTAATGATGTTTCTCTCCCCGAATTCCACTATCCATGGGTAGCAGTTGCATCGAAGAGATTGAACAGTATTCACATATCTGAAGTCAGCAAAACTACTCATAAACGATTAAGCCGATATGCAAGAAGTTTTGAAAGTCAGACGTACTGTAAAGTCTACAGATTTCTTTTTTATTTGCACTATACGAATGTCGAATGCTTTATCAGGTTTATTATTTCCCTCTCTTTGCAATTTTTAGACATTCTAAACCAATGTACATTGATATCTCCTTTTGAAGCAGGTGTACCCTCATAAACCCTATCATGTTGGCACTGTATATGAACGATGTCGAAAACAGTATACCTGGGGGAGTTCAGTTCGGGGATATTACTCTTAAAGTCTTACTTTATGCTGACGATCTAGTGATTTTATCAGACAGTCCGCTTACTCTACAGCTCCAGATTAACAAGCTAAAACAGTTTTGTGATCTATACGATCTTAGAATAAATACCACCAAATACAAAATAATGGTTTTCAGATCTCGAAATAGATCAATTGGCTATGGGCGGAATTGGACTTTAGATTGTGAGATAATTGAGGTCGTAAATTAATTTAAGTATCTTGGGTATACAATGACATATAATCTTAACATTCAAACCTGTATAAAAGAAAAAACAAACGCTGCAAAAATTGCAATAAATACAATGTGGTCCCAGTTCTTCGCAAATAAACTAGTAGATCCAATTTCAAAATTCAAAGTTTTCAATGCCACCGTGAATACTTGTTTTTGCTATGGTAATGAAGTATATGGTTTCGAACAGCTGGAGGAAATGGAAAATATACAGAGGTATTTTTTCAAGCGAATTTTTAGGTTACCTATCAACACTCCTAATTATGCTATCCACCTAGAGTCAGTCTTACCTCAAATTTTCTTGAAAAACTTAAAGGTTAACGCTGATTTTATAATCAAAGTTATGAAGCGGTCCGACCAAAACTTGCAAAAAAGACTCCTTAAAATTTGTTTTAGTTGTGGATATAGTCCTGTCAAAAACTGGTATGATCTTGCTGTAGCACATAACCTTTCAATATCTTTGCCAGTGGACAATGTGGAAGCTTTAAAAAATGCATTATATGAATGTATATATACAGACAACTTAATGTATTATATGTGTTGCGCGAGGGATTGCATCAACATCCAGGAATATATACAGACAACTTAATCTGAAACTTGGTGAAGGAAACTATTTTAGAGAAGAGTTTACAGTTTCGGAAATGAGCTTGATCTTCAAGATCAGAACGGAAATGCTCGATTTGAATTATAGACCACATAGAACAGACTTAAACCCTGTGTGTTCCCTTTGCAACCTTGGTCAAAACGAAGATGTTTTGCATTTTTTAGCACTTTGTCCAATATTACAGGAAATCCGAAGGCTCTACTTTTATTCTAGTTTTCTTTCCCAAGAGGAATGTGTCGGTGTACTAAACGGAGATCGTGGCTGGAAGCCTCTTATACGCTATGTCTCACATGCAAGAAAATATCGAAACGAGTGTTTGAATTTGTTTTGAGTTGTAACAAGATGTTAAAGTGATTGTATCTTCTCCTTTTTTATCGTTTTAACCAAACGAAAAGCCCTTAAAATTAAAAAAAAAAGAGGCTGGGATGCGACCCACACTGATAACTTCCCATCCCGTCTATCGATTTGTCTTGCTTAAAAGTTTGTCTAAAAGTATCAATTCTTACCAAATTTGCGTTCTATTTTTTGTAGATTTTATTTTTTTTATGAAAAAACGGACCGTTGGATTTTTATAAAAAAATTATTGAATATAAAAAACAATATTTTCTGTGAAATAAAATAAATTTGAAGCCAATATTTTTAATTTTTGAAAAGCTATTTGAGCCGAAAATCAATTTTTACCAACTTTTATTAATTTTTTTGTTTAGGTTTTTATTTTTTGTAAAAAAACTGTCAATTCGATTTTTCTCAAAATTTTTCCTAATGTTGAAAACAATATTTCTTATAAGTTAAAATTAGTTAGAAGCCATAATCTCAAATTTTTGAAAAGATATTTTGGTCGAAAATCAATTTTTACCAACTTTCGTTAAATTTTTTTTTCGGTTTTTAATTTTTTGTAAAAAAACTGTCAATTCTATTTTTTTCAAAATTTTACTGAATGTTGAAAACACTATTTTTTGAAAGATAAAAGTAGTTTAAAGCCAATATCTCAAAGTCTTGAAAAGATATTTGAGTCAAAACTCAATTCTTACCAACTTTTTTTTTATTTTTTTTTAGGTTATTATTTTTTGTAAAAAAACTGTCAATTCGATTTTTCTCAAAATTTTATCAGATGTCAAAAACATTATTCTTCGTTGCACAAAATTGTTTTGGAGAAGAAATCATATTTTAGTCGTAAAATTTTCGAAGTGACAATTTTTTTTTTCAGTTTTTTTGATTTATAAAAAAAACCGTTAATTGAATTTTTTTCCAAAAATATAATTGTTTTGTATCACGTTACAATATATAATATAAAATTTAATTTAAGTCTCTAGCGTCATTGGTTCATGAGATATTTAGGGTTAACCAAAATTTTCACCTTTTTTTTAAACTGCTATGGTAAAAAAACCACCCACGCAATTTTCTTGAGAGCCCTTTCTGCATCTTTCTGCCTTATTATCTGTATAACAAAATTTATTTGAAGTCGATATCTCTTCTGGTTCTTGAGCTATGGACGACGAAAAAAACGTCGCGAACGTACGGACGTACGGACGTACGGACATACGGACGTACGGACGTACGTACACACGCACGCACAGACATCTTTCTAAAAATCTTTTATTTCGACTCTAGGGACCTTGAAACGTCGAGAAATGTCAAAATTTTCAATTTGTCAAATCGTACCCATTACAATAACTTCCTATGGGAAGTTAAAAAAACTTGAGAAATATGCGGTTCTTTTTCCTATTTTTTGTTTGATTTTTTTTCTCACTAATAAATCATTATCTGTTTTAGCTTAACTAAAAGCCCATTACCAATATTGTTCTTTTTTCTTTATTTTTTTTTTTGTTTTGACTAAACTAAAAGTCACACTTCTTATTGAACATACAACTACCTATTATTGCTTTTTTATACTATATATATATCAAAATATACTTTAATGATAAACATGAACATTATTTCCATATAGTTCAATGATCCTTCTTTTTTGTTTTGACTAAACTAAAAGTCACATTATGAAAACAATAATTTAAAAAAAAATGTCTTCTTTTATATTTATATTTACATATTTTTTAACTATAAAACTTATTTTGTGAAATATTTTCTCTTTTTACTCAAATATTGTATTTTTTTGTTTTTTTTATTTGATTAGTTTTTTCCGGCAGACGGCTTATAAAGCCATGCTTTGTATATCTTTTATTATGAAATATTGTACTTATAAGAAAATTTAAAAAATAAAGAACTTATCTATCTATCTATCTATATCTCCTTTCTTACCCCGTCTCCCTTTCCTATGGTACTAATTATAAGATCATTCGTAGTCCCTTGAGTGCGCGTAAAATATAACAAGAAGATAACTTGAAAACTTTCAAATTAAAACCGATAACGAATAAAAGTAGGTAATCAAATGGCTTAATTATTTCGATTTATCAATTGGTATTTGTTTTTCTTACTAGATAGATGCCAGCAATAAATCGTCGTTAACGAAAAGATATCCAAGTTGATGCAGAAGCGCAATATTAAGAAAAAATATTTGTGTTCTTAATTATATGACGACAACTGTACGTTTTATAATGCATAAATAGATGGGTATGTTGTATATCTGTACTGTATGATGGAATGAAAATATTACGGTATACAGTATAATATAGATTGTTCTGTTCTTTAACATTATACGACAAAACACAAAACAACAAATCACGTACTGTACGTGTGACTTTATTGCTTAAAATGAAAATGAACAATAGAGAAACGACAAAATATGCTTTGATATGTGTGTCTATGGGTACTGTATTCAAATATAGACAACGCACCACATCGCAGACGTACCTAAGACTTACGTACATTTCGACAACACAATTTTAATTGGAAGTGTAGTAGCTACTATATATAATAGGATATGGCAAAAAGGTTAATCATGTTTTCAAAATAAAGTGGTTCCATGGTAATTGCATTTTGGGAGAAGAAAAGTGATGTGGTATAGCGATAGTAAGAATTATAGTTGTCGAAAATTCAAGGAGCTACTATATATTTAAGGTATGGTAAAGTGTCTGTCTTCGATTTTATCTTCAATCTTCATTCTAATATTTGAAGTCAAAACATGTGACCAAAGTTTAAGTTGGTAGTTAATGAAGGTTTATAAATGAGGGTTTTTGAATTTCTTTTGCTTTACTTATTGTTCCTGAAAAAGTTAATTAGTAAATTAGTTTTAAACCATCAGTTGTCCTTAAACGGTTTGTTCCAAAGAAATTCCTTAAATAATCAACATCTGTGGTGATAAAAAATCTGTGTGTTCTGTAAACTTTTTGAAAGCAAAGAGTATTGTGGCTCAAATCAGGTCTTTTAATGATTTACCAAAATTAATATGAATCCAATGTTGTTTTTTTTTGCTGTGATATTTCTCCTAATTGTCACAATTAAAACCTTTTTTGATTTGTAAAGTATGAGAGAGTTCCACTAAAATGATTTTCATGTACCTACTTGACTGTACCTTTCTCTGTCACAATTAAATAGCGACCCTTATATAACTTTTGACATTTCACTTAATTACCTTTTTCTCCGCATCACTTTAATGATTATATTCCTTAACTTTTGTTTCTGTACTCGCTCTTTCACTATATATAACCTTCTTCAATTAAGCTGTCGGTTTTCCTTTTTTCTTTTTTTTTCCGGCTTGCAAATTTATTCGCAAGACAAAAATAAAACCGGAATAAAAAGAAAATAAGGACGAAACATCAAACTTACAATATAGACGACATAGAAAAGCCTATTTCACGAACATGCCCTTTCTAAGTCCTAAAAATCTCTTTTATGACTCGATGTTGTTTCTTTTTCTGTTTCGTGGCTGTGTTATATGTGTCAGAGAGTGTTAGAGTGGTTATGTGCTATTGCAACTGAATTGCTAAGCTTGCTAGTAAAAACCTAGCCAAATCAAAGGACACCACCCAACCAACTACCAACTATACTATCTCTCCCTTTATTTACACTCGACTTTTTCGTATATAACTCCTGCAAAGGGTGTAAATGACAGCACAGAGAAACTAACAAAAACCGGCAGAACCTTAAGTACCTATCCCTTCTCTCTCCCCCTCTCTCTTCTCTCCTATTTCAAAAAAGCCTTCATTTTCGTCCTGTTGAAAGAACATATTGCACACAACTACCAAAAAAATAACAAAGCTCTATAAATAAAATTCACCCTAAATAAAAAAAAAGAAAATAGAAAACAAAGAGCAAGGATGAAAAGTAAAATAGAATAGGACACACAAAAAAAAACAGAAAGAAATATAGGGCCAAGGTGAAACAAGGACATCGCTCGTCGTTCGTATATAGTTGGTCTGTGGGCCGACCCGCTCCAGGCGGTGCGCGGCAGTAACGTAGATAAATTCCGCGACACTGTCTACGGATGAAGGGTTGTTTTTGTTTACACTCTCGAACTCGAACTCGACTCGAATGAATATTGTTAGTTAAGGCTTATGTTGGTATTCTATGCCATAGCCTTAACATCAAGGAAGGTTTTGGCCCCTAGTTGTTGTTCGGTTGTTGTTATAGGTACTCGAGCTAGAGCTATTGTTGATTGGGTCTTGATAAGGGATGCATGTGAACAGTGGTGGAGAGTGGTAAAAATGAATAGCTATAGGGCGCTCTATATAGATATGAATTATATACAATTGAGATCCGGAATATCCGGATTGACCACTATTAAATTGTGAAATCTCCCAACTAAACACAACCCAACTTAATCTTCTCTTACTTTCTGAATATATGGCAAGATTTGGATAATCTCGTAAATGTAATTCTGTTTCTGATAGTGTGAGCAGATATCCGAAGTATCTTTATAGGTACTTTTGCATATCCGGATAGTAACATTAGACAATTTTGATCTGACTTCACCCAGATACATATAACAATAAAAGGCAATGCGGATAGTGTCAGGTATTAGGATACTGTAGATATTTCGATTTCTGAAAAAAATCCGGATTAGATATGTGAAAGCTATCCGGATATACAGTACCATGTGCATGGTTTGGATATCAAATCCCGTATTTAGATCTGCTTAAGATGTGTATAAGTATCCATTTTACTAATTTTACTAGCCTTGAAATGACAAAAACCTTGATATTGAGCCTGAAGAAGTGGAATATAGATTTTTGTTGTTGTCTAATTTTTGATTTTTGAAAAATATTCAAATAACAGAGCAATATTTTCAAACTAACTCAGACAATACTCTTTATTCAGGCGATCTTTTGACCAAATCTGTTACTGACTTCAAGTTTATACCCTATTTCAGTGTAAAAACTCCAACTGTATTTACTGTGTGTTGGGTGGTACTAAATTAGTTCGCCACAAGGCATAAACTGTGTTTGTCTTCCGTTTTTCGGGTGATTGGTGGTGGTTTTACGCTATGTCCTTCAAAAAGGATCAAAATTGCCATACTATAGCTAACTTTATGCGTCGAGAATACAATATACACAAAATACAAACAAATTCATAGAATATGATTCTATAGAAATTTATAGAAAATTTAAGGCCACAGCCAGCGGCCGGCCTAAGCCCGATCGAACTTTTGTGTCCTGGACAACTGCGACACAACCCCATGAAGGATATATTGGACACAGACAGGTCCCTATTCAACATTATGATGATTTTCATTTATTTTTATTTTTTTGGTTTTGTTTGTTTGTAAATATCTGCTTGCGTGACAATTTTCATTTTGAACACTTGGAGTAGTCTTCATTGTGTGAATGATGGAAACTTAGCCATTGACCGGAAGTTTTTTGGTTTAATTTTGCACTGCACGTTTATTTTTCTTGGTTCTTTTTTAATGAATGTGTGGCACATTGCTTACGACAATTTTGTATTGCCAAGGATGATTGGATATTTTTGTTTGTTTTATTTACTTCTATTTTATTTGAAGGGATTTACATTTTTTGAATTGTGTAATTGTTTTTTGTTTTTGGTATTTGTTATTATATCTAAAAAACCTAAACTAATGGTATGAATTCATTTTTTTTTATTGAAATAAATAAATGTTTGATGATGAAAGCATCAAAAGGGTCATTGTAATAAATTTGTGATGGTTTTGAGCATACAAAAATGGTGTAAAGTATTCTGTCAAGACCAGGTATTGGAACTTAAACTTTTGTAATTATGTATTCACTTAGTTTTTTGCCTGATTTTTATGGAAGTATGTAGATATTTTTCATACAAGAATAAATTTAAATTGAGAACTTATTCAAATTTTGGCTTTAGGTGAATTAGTATTAAATTAAATGTTTAACCAATATTTGGTTAATAAAGTCTATTTTAACAAAATTCAACTTTTTGGGTTTTTTATTTTATTTGGGTTCTTAGAAAAGTTTTAAATAAACAATGATAATAAAAGCTAAGGATAGAAGGAGTAGGTTACTTTAATCTTTGACATTAAATTTGACAGTTCTCAATTGAGTTCAATTCAAATATGCGGTTTTCAACATTTTAACGATTTATTTCACGTAATAAACTGTCCAATATCTGTTTTAGTAAGCAACATAACACCTGATCAATTGAAAAGTGAAAAAAGAGGCTGGGATGCGACCCACACTGATAACTTCCCATCCCGTCTGTCGATTTATCTTGCTTAAAAGTTTGTCTATATGTATCAGTTTTTACCAAATTTGCGTACTATTTTTTGTTAATTTTATTTTTTTATGAAAAAATCAAACTTCTATAAATTCGGGTGTATATGATAGATAATCTAATTAATATATTGTTCCCAATCGGGCCAGTCACTTTTTTGAGTACGTTGTAAGATATTTAAAAATTTCAGAATTTGACTGCCAGAGGACTTACGAGTATACACAGTTTTGAAAGTATTAGATATAATGAAATTTAATACAAATTAGTAAAAATCTCTTAGGATTTAATAATGATCACTTAAAATCACTTAGTAACAATTAAAAATAATTATTAATATGTAATACTAGGAGAAAATACTACATCAATTTTCAAAACAGACTTTTGACATTTAAATTAACGTTATTCACTTACCTTTTACTACTTTTACATAGTTTTACTAAATATTTCAAAGTAATCAACAAACAAAATCTAACAATATTCATCTTAAAAGTACTAATGATCATGAAATGAAGAACAATAACAAATTACCTGACTCAGAACTGACGCCACACTACTGACGAAAAAGACGAAATTTGAGATTATAATCTGGACTAATGTTTTTTTTTGTAATTTCAAATATCAACAAATTACATTTTAACAAATCAAAGTCTAATACGGATAAATAAAAATAAACTTTAGATTAACAAAAAATAACGACTCACCATAAAACTGACGTGTTGACTGGCTAAGCACGTGTATAGACAACAAACATAACCCAAACTCTGGTACAGATATGGTGGCCGTCAAATTGTGCGACCCGCAACTAACTTTATTACCAACATTAAAATTCAAAGTGGGATTTGATGTTGAGTCGGCGATATTTCGCACGAATTTTAAATTTAAATAACACACAAGAAACTGACGAATAAAACTGAACACAAAATTTCTTATTTTTTTAAATAAAGTGGAGAACACTGCATTATGAAAGTTGTAGTATATATTTAACTATATACATCACAGATTGTAGTAAATTGATAAGTTTTCTCAAATCAATGATAATGTTTAATAGACAGTCACTTAATGGTTGGTTTTCAGGGTTGTGACATGACAGAGGACTGACGTTTTAAGAACTAATTGTGTTTTTTTAATAACTTGTATGCAAAATGAGGAACTGAAATTGGGTGACTAAATAAAGGTCTTTCCATTGTTTTAAAATAAATTGCAATCTCAATAAAATATAATCAGACTTTGTATATATTGGTTGATGACATCGAGTTACCCAACTTTTGTATACTTACCCATATGAATATCGAAAACAATATTTTCTGTGAAATAAAATAAGTTTGAAGCAAATATTTGTAATTTTTGGAAAGCTATTTGAGTCGAAAGTAAATTTTTACAAAGTGTTAGTATTGTTTTTTTTTAGGTTTTTATTTTTTGTAAAAAAAAACTGTCAATTCGATTTTTCACAAAATTTTATCGAATGTTGAAAACAATATTTCTTATAAGTTAAAATTAGTTAGAAGCCATTATCTAAAATTTTTGAAAAGATATTTGAGTCGAAAATCAATTTTTACCAACTTTTGTTAAATTTTTTTTTAGGTTTTTAATTTTTTGTACAAGAGCTGTCAATTCGATTTTTTTCAAAATTTTACTGAATGTTGACAACAATATTTTTTGAAAGATTGAAGTAGTTTAAAGCCAATATCTCCAAGTTTTGAAAAGATATTTGAGTCGAAAATCAATTTTTACCACCTTTTATAAATTTTTTTTTTAGGTTTTTATTTTTTGTAAAAAAAAATGTCAATTCGATTTTTCTCAAAATTTTTCCTAATGTTGAAGACAATATTTCGTATAAGCTAAAGTTAGTTAGAAGCCATCATCTCAAAGTTTTGAAAAGATATTTGAGTCGAAAATCAATTTTTACCAACTTTTATTAATTTTTTTTTAGGTTTTTATTTTTTTTTTTTAAACTGTCAATTCGATTTTTCTCAACATTTTTCAGAATGTTGAAAACAATATTTCTTATAAGATAAAAAAGTTTTTAGCCTTAATCTCAAGTTTTTGAAAAGATATTTGCTTCGAAATTCAATTTTTACCAACTTTGAGTAATGTTTTTTTTAGGTTTTTATTTTTTATAAAAAAACTGTCAATTCGATTTTTCTCAAAATTTTATCAGATGTCAAAAACTTTCTTCTTCGTTGCAGAAAATTGTTTTGGAGATGAAATCATATTTTGGTCGTAAAATTTTCGAGGTGACAAATTTTTTTTTTAGTTTCTTTGATTTATAAAAAAAAAACATTAATTGGATTTTTTTCCAAAAATATAATTATTTTGTATAACGTTACAATATATATAATAAAATTATATAATTCAAGTCTCTAGCATCATTGGTTCATGAGATATTTAGGTTTAATCAAAATTTTCAACTTTTTTTTAAACTGCTATGGTAAAAAAAACCACCCACGCAATTTTCTTGAGAGCCCTTTCTGCGTCTTTCTGCCTTATTATCTGTATAACAAAATTTATTTGAAGTCGGTATCTCTTCTGGTTCTTGAGCTATGGAGGACGAAAAAAACGTCGCGAACGTACAGACGTACGAACGTACGTACACACGCACGCAAAGACATCTTTCTAAAAATCTTTTATTTCGACTCTAGGGACCTTGAAACGTCGAGAAATGTCAAAATTTTCAATTTGAAAAATCGGACCCATTATAATAACTTCCTATGGGAAGTTAATAAATGTGGAAAGCAATGGATCTTTATTATGAAACGTGATGTAAGCAAAGAAGTGAGGGCCTGAAGACAAATACATATGTAGATCAGTTTTTAGTCAATAAGCTGTGTGTTATCGAGCCATATCTCAAAACCTGATAAAGATATGTAAATAAATAGATACATTTTGTTTTGGAGATAATCAGTAATCACCCCTATTAAAGAACTGGTGACAGTTTAAATTATTTTGAAAACTTTTGATGCTATGAAAGATGATGCGATGAAAGAAAGTTTAACGAATGTCGAACATGCTCTGGATCACAGACCTTTTGATCAACTTCTCTGTTACCTATCGCAACCCTTTTGCCCTTCATTTAATTTCTATAATCTGTCATAAGCTCCAATTTCGATACAAATCTGAATAGAATTTTTAGTTTAATAAAAATAAATAATAGAAAGTTCAAAAATTTTAGTTAAAAATAATGAATGCTTGAGTGTTTTTTCTTCAAGAAAATCAAGAAAGTCGAATAAGGATTTGCAGCAGTGTATCTGGCCAATGGTAAGACAAACAGGGATGAAATGATAACTTATTAGAATCAGCACCTTAAGTTGTTAAGAGTAGCATTCAAATCTTTTACTCGAACTAGAAATGAAAAACAATGTATCTTTAAATTCACGAAATGTCAAAGGAGGTCCACAAATATCAAATAAGGGATAAAATTCCAAGATAGATAATGAAAGTTCAAGGCATGTCTAGAGATATCAAGGGAGGTTTTGATATATCAAGAGAAGTCCTTAAATTTCAAGGTAAGTAGTCACATATCTAGGGAGGCTCTGAAATTCCAAGCGAGGTCAGCGGATTTTAAGGGATATCCTGAAATTATTTGGGAGGACTTGAAATATTCAAGAGGATCTGAAATATCAAGGGAGTTCCTTAAACTTCAAGGGAGGCCTGAAAACTTCCAGGGAGGTCCTGTTATTTGAAAATAGGTTTTGAAATATCATTCCACGGGAGGCCCTGCTATTCCAAGGCAGGGCTGGAGAAGTCAAGTGAGCGGTTTTGAAATATGAAGGTAGGTCCTGAAATTGCAAGGGAGATATTTAAATATGAAGACAGGTCTGGAGAATTCAAGTTAGTTCTTGAAATTTCAAGGAAAGTCTTGAAATATCAAGGGCTGTCTTGAAATGTCAAGGGAGGTCTTGTAATTTCAAGATAGGTCTTGAAGTATAAATTGAAATTCCAAGGGAGGTCTAGAGATTTTAAAATTTAAAGGGAGATCTTAAAATTCCAAGGAATGTCTTTGAATATCAAGGGCAGTCTTAAAATATGAAGCAAGGACCTGAAATGCCTAGACAGGTTTCATTGTTAATTTTTTGCTTTTTTGCTAAAGCATCATTGACTGATTTTTAAAAGGTATATTTCAATACGTTTTATATATCATGAAGGTAAAGCTGAAGAAGCTCAATGGGTTAAAACGTAAAGTAAATTGAAACAAATTTTTGTTGTAACTATCGAAAAGTCATGTCCTAATGACCACCACAGCGAAGCCCCACAAAAGAATACAATTTTTAATCTACTCTTAAGGCACGATATGTGGCTGTGGCAGAATCACCATTTTTTTAGTAGGTTTTAACAATTTGTATGCGTGGTAACAACTTAGTTTGACAGAAGTCGAATTCCAGCCCGAAACTTTTGAAATCGCTATATGGATAACCCGTTACATTGTAAAGTACAGGGTGGGCCGTAAATAAGTGCACTTAAAAAAAATTATATTAATACAACTGTAGCGCTTTTAAATGAAATATTTATTTTAAATTATACAAAACGAAATGAATTTTTATTTTTTAAAAATTAAATCATCCAAATATTGTCCATTTCGCCTACAGCACTCTTCCAATCTGACTCTGAGATTTTGGAACACTTTTGTCAAAAGTTGCGGAGTGATTAAGCGGATTTCTTCTTCAATGTTCGCTTTTAATTCAGCCGTCGTTGAAGGATTATTAGAGTACACCTTACTCTTGAGGTAGCCCCATAAAACGAAATCCGGTGGCGTTAAGTCAGGGCTCCTGGGTGGCCAAGCAATATCACCCCTCCTCGATATCAACCTTCGAGGAAACATTTCTCTAACGACCTCCAGAGAGTCGTTACTTGTATGGCAGGTAGCGCCATCTTGCTGGAACCAGGTGTGAATAGTGTAACCACTCGATTCTTGCAGTTTTGGAGCTAAAAAATCTCTAAGCATCGAAACATAACGCTCTGAATTAACAGTAACATTACGCCCGTATCGATCTTCATAAAAATACGGCCCTATGATCCCCCACTTGGCTATTCCGGCCCAAACGGTCACTTTCGGAGAGTGTAACGGTCGTCCATGTTTTAAACGTGGATTTTCTGTTCCCCAGTATCGACAATTTTGTCGATTAACAAATCCGTTGACATGAAAATGAGCTTCGTCTGAGAAGATAATGTTATTGAAGTGAGGGAATCTCCGTAACATTTCTGTTGCGAAATTGAACCGTGAAACAAAATCGGATTCTTTCAAATCTTGGACAATCTGAATTTTGTAAGGGTATAACTTCAAATCATCCCGTAAAATGCGACGTAAAGTCGTTCTGGGTACTCCCAGGGCCGCAGCGCGTTTCCGTGTAGAGCTTCTTGGATCCTCGCGCACAGAAGCTTGTACGCGTTCAATTGTTTCTGCAGTCCGCCTGGAACATGGGCGTCCTGTAGGTCGAAGTTTTTGCGTTGATCCCGTTGCCTCGAATGTTACGATCCATTTTTTGATTACATTCGTACTTGGACACTCGGTGATGTTGCGTAATCCAAACTTTACCCGAAAAAGCCGACGAACAGTCACGTATGAGCGATTGTTTTCATAAAAGGCGCGAACGCAGAAAGCGCGCTGCTCTCCCGTGAACGGACTCATTGCGACTAAAAATTTAGATCTCGAGCTGCAAGGAGATACCATCCCCGCTCGTCTCGGTTATTTCGTTCGGGAGTTAGAGCGAGACAAAAAGTGCACTTATTAACGGCCCACCCTGTAATATCAATTCGGTATGAATTCGAAAAAAAAATCAAATTAAATTCAAAATAACTGAAAAAAAAATAAATATTGCCTCAAATGTTTTGCATTGAAGAATAAAGTTTTTAACATCCGGTAACACTTTTTGTAATGATAGGAGGGGCAGAAAATAAAACCTAAATAAATGTTAAGTGCTAAAAAGTGATTTTTGACTTTAAACTAATTTTTTCAATATAATAAATCTTGTTTTTAGTATTTGGTGACATTTTAAGAAAAATCCAATTGACAGTTCTTTTTATTAAAAACTAAAATATACAAAACAAAAAATAAAAAAATACATAAAATCGTTAAAAACGGAGTTTCGAATCAAATATCTTGAGAACGTTTCGACTTATTCAATCTATCCTTAATATTGTTGTTGAAATGAGTTAACTTTCTTAAAATAAACAAATCGACATTTTTTTGTTTAAAAGTAATAAAAACGTTCGAAAAGTAGGTACTAAAAGTTGGTAAAAATTGTTTTTTGATTAGAATATCTTACAAAAAAAAACATACATATATTAAAATTATATGTTTTTGTCATATGTAAAATATTATTGTGAAATTTTTATTTAAATTTTAAGAGAAATCCAAATGACAACTTTTTTTACAAACAATGAAGACCTACATTAATAAGAAGAGAACCTGTATCGAACGCAAGCGTACGAGTTTCAACACCACTACAGCCAGCAACCGCCAGCTAAACCTACACTTCAACATTATATATTCTTATTATGTATTATACGAAAGAGCATACAAAAGAACATGCATTCTTCGTTCTTAGAAAAAATATTGTCAGTCTAAAATCAGCTTTGTAAATGGCCAGTTGGCAAGTCGGAAAGTGAGCGTAAAAGGTGTTTAATAAATTGGGTTTTTTTGCTAAGGCTTTTTCCCAAACAAAATTGTTTTAGTTTTATTTATTTATAAAAATAAGAATCGGTTCAACGTCGAGTTAGGTTTTCCGCATTTCTATGCGAGGTTTAACTTCGGTTTAAACATTTGGTCCTTCGAGCCGGATAGTTACTAGTGACCTATAGATAAAGTCCGCGAGTGTTTCGTTTTTGCTTGTGTAAATTAAAAGTAAATTCCGGCTAGTGAAATTAGAAATAAAAAACGGCGAGACCTAGTCTATTGTATATGAATCGAGGAAGAAAAATCAGCAAGAAGAATATAGCTGTAAATATCAGCAAGATGTATCGACAGCGGCAAGCGGCTTTATATTGGTAAAGTATGTGCATGCGTTCCTTTTACAATATAGTTTTATATTTTGTGCAAGTCCCAACATGAAAAAGCGTTACTGCTATTCAAGGGGAAATAAAAAGAAATATCTACTCTCAGCAAGCGGTACTATATTTTATATAGAGGGATACACAAAATACATAAGTGTATACACTCACGAAAAACTAGCAGGCGAACGAGAAGAAGACAACAAAGAGGAGAAAAACACAAGCAGCAGCTGCGTGTGCTCCGTAGGTTGTTTTTGTTTGTCTCGTTCAGTTGTTTATCAATCGGCGCTAGAGATAGTTCAGAGTTATATTTACTGTGCGAGCACTTTTTAAAATTTTTAAACAAACATCTTTATTTCTTGAAAAAAGAAGAAAAAACTGTGAGTAAATTTCCATTTATATTATGTGAATGAGTGCAGATAAATACTTAATTGCCAAGTGAAAAAAGGAAATTATTTGCAATAAGGTTTATGTTTCGGCAAAGCGGCATATAGTGCGAGTTATGTTTGTTTCATTAGGAAACAAGAGCAAGGGGAAAGACGGCGTAGGTCAGTGCAAGAATTAAGAAAAGAATAACATAGTGAAAATAGCGGCAAATTAGCGAGGTATCTTGTTCATATAAATAAAGAATGAACAACGGCAAGCGTAATAGCGACGGTGTGGTCTTCATCATTTTTTGTGTTTCTTTTTGTTGTTCGCGTCGCTTCGGTCTGTGCTATGCGGGGATGCTGGTGACTTAGTGCGGTGGTAATATATTAGGGGCGTGTATTGGGAGCATACTTATATATTTTTATTTTTGCGTTGCGTTGGTCGTTGGTGCTTTACAACCACCATCAGACTTATATATTTTTATTTTTGCGTTGCGTTGGTCGTTGGTGCTTTACAACCACCATCAGACTTATATATTTTTATTTTTGCGTTGCGTTGGTCGTTGGTGCTTTACAACCACCATCAGACTTATATATTTTTATTTTTTCGTTGCGTTGGTCGTTGGTGCTTTACAACCACCATCAGACTTATATATTTTTATTTTTTCGTTGCGTTGGTCGTTGGTGCTTTACAACCACCATCAGACTTATATATTTTTATTTTTGCGTTGCGTTGGTCGTTGGTGCTTTACAACCACCATCAGACTTATATATTTTTATTTTTTCGTTGCGTTGGTCGTTGGTGCTTTACAACCACCATCAGACTTATATATTTTTATTTTTGCGTTGCGTTGGTCGTTGGTGCTTTACAACCACCATCAGACTTTTATATTTTTATTTTTTTTCGTTGCGTTGGTCGTTGGTGCTTTACAACCACCATCAGACTTATATATTTTTATTTTTTCGTTGCGTTGGTCGTTGGTGCTTTACAACCACCATCAGACATAGGTTTTTTAATATTTGCGTTGCGTTTGTCGCTGGTGCCTTGCAACCACCAGTAGACACATATTTCTTTTTTTTTGGGGTTAAGTTCACAAGACACAGACGAAGCAATAAATAGGATAGGGAGTAACAATGCGCATGGTTAGGGAAATAAATCATAGCCATCGGAGAGCCGGCGAGTGTGTTAAAAATACTAGCTTTATAGCAATTAAGCCGAAGTGCTAACAGCAAGGATAGTGGCTATGATGGCAAGGAACAGATAATTAAATAAAATTATTGTACAGCAAGCCGAATTATGAAAATTCGAGGATAAAGCTAGCGAGCTGTCATGACGAGCAAGGCGGCAAGAGCAGTATAAGATTATTATAATTATACATGCATATGAGCAAGAAGCAATCATAGATCATGATTGCATTGGCAAAAGTCGGCGAGCTAAGGTTTCTTAGAAAATCTTTTGATGAAGACCACCGACCGCAGGTAGCAATCAGGCAAGTGAAATAGCAATATTAGAAGTTAAATTTTTTTTGCAAATTATATGAATGGCAAGTTAGTAAGTGTAGTATTTATCTGGCACAAACTCATTTGTTGGAATAGTTAAAGCAAGTTTCAGGGATCAATCTCTTATCCATATATTGATTACAGGATACCTATGGCAAACAATAAGATCCATGAGGCATGCCTCAAAGCGATGAAGAGGATGGAAGGCTATTTAGAGCTACCCAGGGAAGATGAGGACGAAGAAGACCTGCAAGTGCGACTTGAGCGTCTAGAAGAAGTATGGAGCCAGCTTTCGGCGAACCATCTAAGGTGGATATCCGGCAAGGGAAATGACGTGGACGAGGCGTCAGAGCGGCAAGCAGACGCCGAGGAACTTTACCTAGGCACAAAGAGGAAGTTCCGCAAGCGGCTATCCGCGATTGCGCAGCGTAAAAGGGAGCAGCAAGTTGAGAAGGAAACGGCAAGCGGACAGGCGATTGAGGTGTCCATCCAGGTGCCTCCTCAGCAGGAGGTAAAGAATACGTGGGGAGAGTTTGATGGGTCCCTCACGAAGTGGCAAGGGTTCAGGGATCGGTTCGTGGCAGCAGTGCACGAGAACGAGCAGGTCAAGCCGGCTTTCAAATTTCAGCATCTCGCCAAATCGCTGACCGGCAAGGCAGCCAGGACTTTAGGTGAATGGCAGCTCACGGAAGGTAATTACCTAGAAGCCTGGGCTAGGCTCAATCAGTTGTACGATAAAAAGTACCAGACATGCCGCGAGTTACTGAGGCAGTTCCTGAGTCTGCCATGTCTGCCAGCTACACCGCGTGCGGACCAGATCCAAAGGCTGTCAAACGTAACACACGAGACCCTGCGACAGCTCAAGGCGCAAGGGATTCCAGTGGAATACTGGGATATGATCGTGGTCCACTTGCTACACGAGCGGCTAGATGCGGACACGGCCCGCCAATGGGAGTTGCAACGGCAATCCGAGACTCCAACATCTAAGGAGATGCTGGCATTTCTGGATCGGCAAGCCTCGGCAAGCACACAACCGGCAAGCAGTCATCAGGCCAAGGCAGCCTTCATGATGAGTGGCGCAGCAGCGAGGGAAGGGTCGAGGCAGCGTTTCGACAAATTCAGCAGCGAGCGGGTAGGGCAGCAAGGGAACACGGCAGGCCAGCCCAAGCAAGGAATGAAGACATCAATGAACTGGCAAGGGAGCAAGCCGAGCAGAGTAATCAGGCATCAGCATAGGTGCGAGTTATGCGACGAGGAGCATCAGCTATACCATTGCAAGCAATTCAGGGCATTGGACCAGTCAGCTAGGGTGCGTTTTGTGCGCATGCACATGTTATGTGAGAATTGCTTCAAGCAAGGACATAACGTAGAGGCGTGCTTCCAGTCTCCGTGTCCGAGATGTCCATTTAAAATCATGCATAACAGCTTATTATGCCCAAGCCACAGAGTACCTCTGGCAGAGGTTACTGTGAAAAAAGGCATTAAACGCGATGGGGATTGACAGTTAATTATTCCGGCTAAGCGGCAAAAGTCCAATAAAACGAATAACCTTCTTGAAAGCTACTTGAATGTCTTTAATTTAATCTCTCCTTCCACAGATGATAAAGCTTTGATTCCAACAATGTTGGTAAGATTGAAGGTCGACGGGCGGTTGGTCGGGCCAGTTCGAGCTATATTAGACTCAGGGGCACAGCCAAATTTGATTCCATATGAATTACTGCAAGCCTTTAAAATACTTACACGGCAAGCCACGAAAAGGGTAGCAGGTATCAAAGGTAATATTGTGCAAATTAATAGACAGGCTAGGATCGGGATAGTGCCATGGTTTTCCGCAGAGGTATGCATAGAAGAAGATTTCTGGGTATTACCAAAGGAGACTGATTGGTCATTAGTAACTCCACGAGCAAGTATACAGCAGGTGAGTGAGTTTTTTGACTTTCCATTCGCTGATCCATCTTATTGGAAGCAAGCTCCGGTTGACATCTTACTGGGCGTGAAATTCTTTGCAAGGTTAATGGTATGTTCAATGCCACGAATGATAGGCGCAATGACTGCGATTAAAACTAGTTTTGGCATAGTAGCATTTGGAGCTAGTTCTCTAGGTACGTCAGGGCAGCAAGTTGAAAACACATCTGTATTAAGATGCGTTGAGATAGATCGTTTGGATAGTTTAGTAAGGCGGCTTTGGGAAATGGATCAGGTTGGGAATGGAAAATTCAGATCACCAGAAGTAGAGCAAGGGCAGTTAGTATATTACATACCACATCATTGTGTAACAAAGAAATTCAGGGTTGTGTTCGATTGTAGCTGCAAGACGGATAGGGGTATTTCATATAACGAAGTGCAGCAGCTAGGAGAGAAACTTCAGCGAGATCTATTTGAAATTATAATGCGGTTTCGCAGATATAAGATAGCTTTCAGTGCAGACATTAAGATGATGTTTCGGCAAGTTAGGTTAGCTAGGCATCAATGGGATTCGCAAAGAATCTTCTGGCGAGAGTCTCCTGGCGAGAAGCTTCAAGAATATTGGCTAACAGTTGTGACTTATGGCATGACATCTTCAGCATACAACGCGGTACGAGCATTGATTCAATGTGGACGAGATGCAAAGGAGTCCTACCCAGATATAGAGCAAATTATTTGTAACGATTTCTACATGGATGATTGTGTTTCCGGTTGCGAAAGCGAAGAAGAAGCATTACATACGGCAAGACGATTGGATAGAGTGTTACGGACAGCTGGTTTCGAACTCCGCAAGTGGAAATCGAATAGTCAGTGGCTAGCTAGTAGATTGCCCTCAGTTAACGAACAGGAACTGGTATTTGATAAAGGAGAGCAGACTACTGTATTGGGTCTGAAATGGTTAGTGAACCAAGACCAGTTTACGTTCGAAGTAAAATCACCAGAAATTCCCGACAGGGTTACAAAAAGGAATCTGCTTAGTTATATCGCTCAGCTATATGATCCTAATGGTTACATAGCACCAGTAATTATTATCGGCAAAGTCATGATACAAGATCTATGGCGGGCTAGTTTGGAGTGGGACCAAGAGATACCAGATGCTTTAAGAAAAAGATGGCAGGAATTGTGGCAAGGAATAAAACATCTAGAGCAATTCCGAATATCCAGATGGCTAAATACAAACGGCACAGCGAAGATACAGATACATGGATTCTCTGACGCCTCCACAACGGCATACGGAGCTGTGTTATATGCAAGGGTAGAGCAAGCCAATGGCAAAGTCACGAGCCAGTTGGTTACTTCAAAGACAAGGGTGGCTCCACTCAAGATGGTGTCTATACCACGGCTAGAGTTAGCAGGGGCAGAGTTGCTCGGTCGCTTATTGGTAGAACTACTTAAGGCAATGGATTGGGCAAGCGTAGAGTATATACTTTGGACAGACTCGATGGTAGTTTTGCATTGGCTACAAAGACTACCCCGTGATATGAAAACTTACGTGGGGAATCGAATATCATCGATTCAAACGAATACCGATGTTAGTAATTGGCGGCACGTCGGGACTAAGGAAAATCCCGCGGATTTACTCAGCAGGGGAATGTTGCCAGCAGAGCTAGTTGAGAGCAAACTATGGTTACATGGACCATCATGGCTAGTTGAGCAAGAAGACAGTTGGCCAGTTAATCCAATAAAGGGAGAAGTATCACCCATAGTAGCAAGCGAAATGCGTATATGTGCAATTACACAGACAAGGGAAACTTTAGGTATATGGGTACCTGAACAACAAGTTAGTGTGCCAATTGAAGAATATGCTTCTCGATTAGAAAAGGCAATAAGTGTTCTGGGATATGTATTTCATTACATGAATCAGCTTAGGTTAAGAGCAAGGGAACGCAAGCAAAGGCAGCGCAGAAAGCGAGCAAGGCATAGCGTGGGTCCGGCGTCTATGACACCTACGGCTGATGAAAGAGCGAAAGGGTTAAAACTTCTTATTAAAAGAGCTCAGAAAGAGGTCTATAGCAAGGACATAGCGGCTCTCCAAGCAAATGGACAGCTGACAGAGAATAGCAGGATAGAATCTCTCAAGCCAGTGTTTGATAGCGAGGGCATTTTGCGAGTAGGAGGGCGCCTACATCGTGCAAGCGAGCAATATGAGATGCGTCATCCGGCCATTATTCCACAAGATACGAGGTTGGCTTGGTTGTTGATTGACCATGCTCATCGAATGACAAAACATGGAGCCAGTCAGATCATGATGCAATTCATTCGGCAGCAATACTGGATACCCAGATTGCGCAGTGAGCTTAGACGTTATATTCATAAGTGCACAATTTGTGTGCGCTATAATTATCGGCTAGAACAACAGCTCATGGCAGAGTTGCCTGCAGATAGAGTGCAAGTTGGCAAGCCTTTTCTACATACCGGGGTCAATTATGCAGGGCCTTTTGTAGTTAAAATATTGGATAGGAATGGCAAGCGAATCACCACAAGGAAGACTTGGGTAGCAATTTTTGTATGTTTGAAGACAAGGGCGGTCCATATTGATATGGTAGGAGATCTGACTTCATTGTCATTTCTGGCATGCTATGAGCGATTTGTTAGTAGGCGAGGACATTGTCAACGTATGTTTAGTGACAATGGTACGTCATTCGTTGGCGCTGCTAGGGTAATTAAGCAAGCTTGGAAAGAATGGGAGAGGGATGAGCTATTCGGCAAATTAAATCAGCGCGGAACAGAATGGATATTTATGGTGCCAGCTGCTCCGCATCAAGGAGGCATATATGAGGCAGCGGTCAAGTCGATGAAATATCACTTGAAGCGCATAGTTGGCCAGCGTATACTAGAGAGCGAGCAATTCTTAACGTTATTGATCGGCATAGAAGGGATACTGAATTCCCGTCCAATTCATCCACTAAGTGATGATCCCACAGATGTGCAAGCACTGACACCAGGTCACTTTCTGATAGGTGAACCGATTGTGTTACCGCCAGCTTTATCGACACCTGAAGAAACAGGTGCAAGGGGGGCAAGGCTTTTTAGAGAGAGACAGCTTATGTTCGACCATTTCTGGAAGAGATGGCGAGAAGAGTATCTTGTTACATTGCAAGAGAGAAAGAAGTGGCGTAGGGAAAAAGAGAGTTTAAGAGTCGGCCAGTTAGTAATTATAAAGAGTGAGAATTTTCCTCCAGCCCAATGGGCCATGGGGAGGATCAGCCAGCTCATTAGAAGTAAGGATGGGATAGCCAGATCGGTAGTTTTACAAACCGAAGCCGGGCAGTTAACTCGGCCAGTTCAGAAAATATGTATATTACCAGTTGAATAACTAAAGAGGCAGGGTCGGCAAGGATATATGAGCCAATCTCGGCTTCGCAAATCTATCATATATAAATATTCTAATCCAGTTCTTAGTTTCGTTACAGTGTCTTTTAGCAAGGTATGATCAGGGTGAGCAACGGGAGCGAAAGCAGCCGGCGCGAGACGAATCAGCAGCCTCGGAGGTGGGCAGGACCTAGATGAAAAAAGTCCCTTTTTTGTCGGGACTGTGTCGAACGCAAGCGTACGAGTTTCAACACCACTACAGCCAGCAACCGCCAGCTAAACCTACACTTCAACATTATATATTCTTATTATGTATTATACGAAAGAGCATACAAAAGAACATGCATTCTTCGTTCTTAGAAAAAATATTGTCAGTCTAAAATCAGCTTTGTAAATGGCCAGTTGGCAAGTCGGAAAGTGAGCGTAAAAGGTGTTTAATAAATTGGGTTTTTTTGCTAAGGCTTTTTCCCAAACAAAATTGTTTTAGTTTTATTTATTTATAAAAATAAGAATCGGTTCAACGTCGAGTTAGGTTTTCCGCATTTCTATGCGAGGTTTAACTTCGGTTTAAACAGAACCTTTTAAGACTTGATTATCTTGAGAATAAAAAGAAAGATATTGAATTAAAACTTTTTTGTATCTTTCACATAATGTTATTATTAATATTTTGTAATACTTTTATAAATATCGACAGACAAGAACGAATGGGAAATAAGCAGGCTCTTATTTTCCTATGTATTTAAAATCTATAATCGGGTTCTCAAGTAGCAAGTTGTATGAGGCACTTTGGTTTTCTTTCGCATAAATCCATTTCCTTCAATCTGAAAAGTGGGGTCGTGGGAAGTGTTCAAACTGTCACATTTGCGTCATTTAAGTGGCTAATTTTTATTTTTTTTTTAATGAATATTGAACTAACATTTATTGGGATGACTTATTTTTTCTTTTTGAGGAGGACATAAAGTAAAATACTTTTAAATAGTGTAGACTTTCAGTTTAATTTCTTAAAGTTCATTAAATTAACAAAAATAGCGATGGATAAGTTTCTCCATTAAAAATATCTCTTGATTTTTTTTATCGCACTCTTTTTGTTTTCAATTTAAGGACAACTCTATACGACACACTGGAGGATTTGTTTTCTTCTTTTTTGTCAAGTTTGTTTTTTCTTCATTTTTATTTTTAATACTCTCTTTTTTGTAATTCATTTTCATTTCCACAAACAAAACCATGAATGGATGGATATAATACGTTTGTGTATTGGAAGAGGGGGAGGGGGGGGGGGGTTAAACAAACTCTTGCAATGTGGCTAGCTACACAGCAATTTGAAACCCACCTCTCCCCCAACCACTTGGCAATGAATTGCCTACTTGTTAGAAAAGGCGTGTTGGATGTTGGCAGTCGCGGTAGGTTATAATGGGAATGAAAGTGAGGTTATATTGTTGGGGGCTGCATTTTATTCGTTTTTCTTCGCGAGATTGTTTTTTTTTTTTTTTTAATTTTACTTTAATGTATGTATGTATGTGTGTGTGATATTTGTTTGTGTATTATTTTGAAGGGATGTTATATATGTGCCATGGTGGGAAACACCATTTATATACATTTTATTTTTCTATGCGAAGCACCCATTTTAAAATCATGGAATGTTTCATGTTAAGCAGTCATCTGTGTCAGGGTTAAGGAAAAAAATAATAACCCAAAAAAAGAATCAAAATTGGGGGGATATAAAACTGAAAAAAAGGAAAAAAACACAACATAGCTTCTACTAACATACTTTATTTCTCTTCTTACATTCAAGCATGGCATGGTTGCAAAGTTGTTGTTTTGTATAAATGTATGTGTTTAAGGGGGTGGAAGTGGAAAGAAAAAAAGATTGTATATTTTTTATTTCTAAACTCACATGAAACATTCTATAAGTCAGTAGAGCATTCATGGTGGTGTTATTAGTTGATTTGAAATAAATTCAACAACAGCAATACGCAAACAACGAAAACGATAGAAAGAACAGAAATGTTACGTATACGCCACAGTGAATTTCGTTCAGCATGAAAAATAAACGTTAAGCATAATAAAAAAAAAAAAACACAAATTTACTAACAGTGTGTAGGTATAAGTGGTTTTGTGTACGATTGTCTGTATATGGAAATTTTTCTGTTCTGATTGAGATTTCGAAAAAAAATGAGGAAAATGGGAAATATGGGACTGATAAAAAAAACATCGCATGCAACTTCAAATATTTGTAAGTATTATATTAAAAAGTTGGCGATAGCGAATTAAAAGGAGGAGATAAAGAAAAGAAAATGGAAGAAAGTCATAAACATCGAAATAATTTGTTTTGTTCTTGAACACAAAATATAATTTTAAACAACTTTGAAAAAATAAGCGAAACTCTGACCAGAACTTATTTTAACTTAACAAAATGAAAACTTTTCAAAAGTATATGTTAAGAAAATACAAGGAATTATAATTTATATTAAATTTTTTTCAAATATTCTATTTTGTAAATTGAAGCTGAACGAAATAAGAACTGAAGCAAAGAGGTTCGTTTGTAAATTATAGTTTAACTATGGGTAAATCTTCTCATATAGCATGAGAAGATTGTTGACACTAACTTTTTGCAACATCACAAACAAATATTACAGTTTTTATCAATTTCTGAATAATAAAACAATTAAGTCCAATCAGCTTACAAAAACAAAACAATATTTTTATTTAGTTTAACAATTAAGTGTAGACAAGATTACAAGGACAAGCAGAGAACTCAAGGATCAATTTTATGCTAATCAACTTTTACAACCAGAATGAGATATAAGTTTTTTAACTTTTTTTTTGAAGACTTGCCATGATATTTTTAATATTTTATTCTGAAATGTAGTTGTACAATAGTTGATACGGAGCCACCACAAAACTTTTTGGTAGGACTATACAATTGAAAACACAACATGGATTAATAAAATAATACAGCTAAGAGTCCTTATCTTTCTTTTTCAAAAACCGGTTCGCTTAGGAGAGACAAAATGCAGTGTTTTCCATATATAAATAGCGTTTTTTTATTATAAATTCGAGCAAGCAGTAAAAGGCGTTAGCTCTCACTGAAAAATAAAAAATGCTGAGCAACAAATTAATTGTCATACTCTAAGAACATGCCTTTAAGATATACAAGAGTTATCTGACAAATATTTCGCGATCCCATCTAGAAAACGAGAAAAACTAAAAGCTTTCTTTATAGACTTTAAAGCAGCTTTCGACACCGTTGATAGAAAAGTCTTAATTTACAAAATCTCGAGTTAAAGCACGTCAACGAAGATGCTTAAAAAAATGCAACAGTTTTATCAAGAAAATCGCTCAGCTGCATGGGTTGGTAATATATTATCAAAATGGTTTCAACAAAAAAAAAACCAGGATAAAAACAAGGTTGCCCCATTAGTCCACTCCTTTTTCTCTGTTCTTACGCGGAAACTAAAATCAAAGTTTTGATGTACGCAGATTACTTAGTAATATGCAACTGATGACCAACAAACTAAAATCACGAACAAGTTAAAAATCTTGATTCTTCGAAATGAAACTGGACGGTTTGCCAGAAATGAGAAACGGTACTGGAGAAACGAAGAATAAAAAAAAGGTTAAAAATATATGTATGTATCTGGGCGTCCTGCTTACACTCCGAATCTTCTTCAAGACTCACCTAAAAGAAAAGCTGAAAGAGGTAAAAAGATCAATTAACAGCACTTGGAGTAAAGTTTTCAAAAAAAAAAAAGAATTTTTTTTTTTTTTTTTTTTTTTTTTTTTTTTTTTTTTTCGCAGGAAGGTGAGAAATCTTCAGAGACACTATAAGCCCGATGCTTATAGTAGTGTCAGATTTTTACTGACTAAAACTCACCTCCCTTATCTTCTATATTATTACTACAACTAAGTCCAGCTTAACAAGTAGTTTTAGCGTCATTTTGTTCGCGTTTTGTCAGGAAGCTCCCCAACGAGAGGACCTGAAGATTCCACAAAATTCGAGTGGAGAGATTAATTTGTTTGCGCTAGATCAGAAGGTCTTGTTCGGTGCAGACGCCGAAAAACGAACGCCTCGCTAACAGATTGTTGGATTAAGTTATTACTATGATTTCTAAGTCGTGATCTTAGCTCTGTAGCAAATTTTTTAATTTCGTTTTCTACATATTTTATATTTAAATCTCTATGTAAGTCGCTATTTCTTACATACCATGGAGCATTTACTATTATTTTAAGTACTTTGTTTTGGTATGTTTGCAAAATTTGTATATTTCTTTCGTTGGTACAACCCCAAAGTTGTATACCGTACGTCCAAACTGGTTTCAGTACTTGCTTATAAATAAGAAGCTTGTTATAAACGCTTAGATTGGAATATCTTCCAATAAGCCATGTCAATTCGCGGAGTTTATTTTCGAGTTCATCGCGTTTCTTTTTTACATGAACTTTCCATTTAAGTTTCGCGTCTAGAGTCATGCCTAGATACTTCGCTTCATTAGCGTATGGAATTTGCACAGAATTTATATAAATAGGTAAGTTATATACTTTTTTATACGTAAAATTTGTGTGCGTCGATTTCGTTTCATTAAGAGCAATTCGCCATTTCTTTGTCCAATCTGAAATGCTATTTAATGCCTTTTGAAGCTTAGAGGTTGCCGTTTCTATTGAATCCGATATTGCGAGTACAGCTGTATCATCGGCAAAAGTGCCTAAAGTTGTGCCTTCTGTTTGGGGTATATCTCGGGTATAAAGAACAAACAAAATCGGTCCAAGGACGCTACCCTGGGGAACCCCAGCGTTTATTTCTTTAAACTCCGAATACTCCGTTCCTTGCTTAACTCGAAAGAATCTATTTTCTAGGTACGATTCAAGAATGTTATATATTTGCTCTGGAAAGACTTTTAATTTATATTTTAGCCCGTCATGCCAAACTTTGTCAAAAGCTTGAGAAACGTCAAGAAATGCAGTTGAGCAAATCTTTTTTTCTTCAAATGCTTTTTCAATTTCGTTAGTTATTCGGTAAACCTGATCAATTGTCGAGTGATTATTCCGGAAACCGAATTGGTGGTCGGGAATTAAACGTTTTTCTTCAATAATTGGTAGCATTCGTTTAAGAAGCAATTTTTCAAATATTTTAGATATAATTGGTAAGAGAGAAATTGGTCTATACGATTTTTTCTCATTCGGTGGCTTACCCGGTTTGGGGATCATTATTACTTCGGCGACTTTCCATTGCGTGGGTACGTAAGCAAGTCTTAAAGCAGCGTTAGTGAGCTGTAAGAGCTTAACCATTGCTTTTTTAGGCAACTCTTTGAGGACACAACCGTTAATCAGGTCGTAGCCAGGAGCTTTATTATTTTTCTGCCGTTTTATTTCCTGGACAAGTTCAGTCAAAGTAATATTCCTGATAGAAAAATTGTCCGGCGCTGGTTGGAGCTCTCCGTCATTAGTCAGAAGCTCTTGACCATCGAAAGGTTTGAACGTTTCCTCAAGGTGCTTAGCAAATAAATCCGCCTTTTCCTTATCAGTTTTTGCCCATTCAGAATTATTTTTTCGAATAGGTGCCGACATTATTTGAGGCTTTTTAATACCTTTTATCGTCTTCCAAAGAGAATAATTCGTTTTTTTGTCTGCTGTTAGGCTTTCAAGATAGGCAGAATTCTCGCTGTTTTTAAAATCTCGTAACAAATTTTTAATCTTGTTTGATAAAAAGTTGACGACACTTTTATGCTGAGGAGCACGTGATTGCTGCCATACTTTTCGAGCTTTTCGTTTTTCGCGTATCAATTCTTTTATATCTTCGGGAATTTTTTCTTCGTATTGCCTTGACTTTTTACTACAGATCGGAGTATTATTCCAAGCTGCTTCTTGAACAATATTTATAAATTTTTCTGTTTCATCTTCTAACTCAAACGGAGTTTGCAAAGAGACGTTCAGTATAATTCTATTTTCGCAATCTTCTTTGAATTTATCCCAATTTGTGTTATTATTTGTTAAAATTAGGGGCTTTTCTTTTTCGATTACGTTACTGTTTATTGTTAAGATAACGGCCGAGTGATCCGTAGAAAAATCGAAGTTATCATCTACTGTCATATATTTTCTGTTCATTCCTCTTGCGATGAAAAAGTCAACAAGATCGGGTGTTTTCGCTGTATCGGTTGGCCAATACGTTGGTTTTCCTGATGAGAAAAATTCAACGTTACATTCAATACCCGCTTTGTAGAGTTGTCTACCCTTCGTCGAAATGCAACGTGATCCCCAAAATGAATGTTTCGAATTGAAGTCGCCGCCAATAATAAATTTTGGACCTAAAGCGTTGAAAAGATCTTTAAAATCGTTTTTGTCTATCTTGGACCGAGGAGGACAGTAAATAGACGCAATATTAAAAAATACGTGTCTAACTTTTATGCTAACGGAAGTAACTTGCATTGTATCGAGCTCGATATTTATCTCAAACGAATGATTGATATTTTCTCTGATAAATACGGAAGAACCACCCCTTGCTCTTTCGGATGGATGGCATGCGTGGTAAGCCGAATAACCTTTAATACTTAAATTTGAGTCTTTTTTCAAATGAGTTTCAGAGATCAAACAAATATCTATTCTTTCGTTAAGTAGAACCGTTTCTAGTTCTTCGATTTTTGCGGTAAGTCCGTTCGCGTTCCATGTTATTATTTTGAGTTGTTGGGACAACTGATCCATGTTTACGGTAAATTTGGTGTTTTAAGAGCCGCCGACTCAAATTTGTCCAATTTCTCAAGAATAATTGTGTTAATTCTCCCTTGTTCTTCTAATCGTTCAAGTATAAGGGAAAATACATTTTGAACGGAGTCAGGTTTAATAGTTTTAGGTTTTTCGGGCGCCGTGACTTGAGCGTACGTGTTCGTCTTTTTTGTTTTTATGTTTTCTGAGGGTAAAACGTTTTCATTATTTTTCCCGTCCGTTTTACTCGACGCTTGAGTATTAGTCTTGGTTTTTAATTTTAATTCTTTGTTTTGCTTTGAGGTATTTTTTTTAGTTTTCTTACTAAATTCTTCGCGCCTCTTTAACATTTCCTTTGCGACCTCACAGCCACGGTAATTTGCTGGATGATTACCTTTGCAATTCGCGCATGTAGCCGGAGTTTCTTTTTTAAGACGGCATACATCAGTCATGTGCTTTCCCGCGCATTTAACGCAAACGGGGTCCTTCTGACAATAAGCTGCTGTATGGTTAAAACCTTGACATCGCTTGCACTGAGGAATAAGGCGTTTGTTCTTTCTTAGTGGTTCGATTTTTACAACAATATTCATTATAGTTTTAATATTATAAACATTGTCTACATTTTCATTTTTATCGAAACTTAGAATAAAAAGCGGAAGAGCGCGTTTTATATAAGCGGTTTCGATTCCTTTTTCTCGCTTCAAAAGATTTGTTGCGTCAAGAATCTTAAATCCTTTGGTTTTTAAGTCCGAAAGGATGTCTTCTTTTGAACAAGAGGGATGAAGTCCTCTAGCAACTACACGTAGAGGTCTTTCTTCTTTAATTGAATAACTATACCATTCAATTTTTTCATCGCTGAGTTTTTTCGACAGTTTTCTATAAGAATCTGAATCATTTACGTTAATTTTCCACGTATTATTGTGAGTGGATGTAGCTTTGAAATTCTTTTGCGCCGTTTCTTTTAGAATAGGAAGAATTTTGTTATAATCCGCTTGACCAACGATGTTTATCGGTGGAGGAAGTTTCTTATTCGCAGAAAACTGATCTTTCCGTGTAATTTTATTTGGTTTTAGCTGATTTTGAAACTTAGGCGAATTTTCAGCCTTCCGTTTTTTACTAGGTCTACTTTTTTCAGTTTCCCGAGCAAGTTCATCTTCATCAGTTTCATATTCGTGCCGATCTCGATGTTGTGGACTTAGAGTATTTACTTTCATGTTTTCAGAAGTTTTTAACATCTTGTTCTCTTCACGAAGACTTTCGACTTCTTTTTTAAGCTCTTCGTAGAGTCTTATCATTTCGTTCAGCTTCTTTTGCAGTTCACAATTGTCCTGCTCAAAACTGTTTGTTTTCGGTGAGTCGCTTTTAGTGCCTTTTGGCACAACCGGTGGACTCTTTCTGCCGGTAACTCTCGGTACAGATGGAGGTGATCGAGGGACCTTATGCGCTTTCGCGAAAGGATTTATCAAATGCAATAAATGGCTCTCCCCAGAATCCGTAGAGCCTGCCTCCGAAGAGGATGGATTTGCCAGAGAAACTGGCTTTCCACCTGGGGTAATTAATCTATTTGTTTTTTCCATTGCATATTTTGTATACTTATGTAGTTCTCAGTATACGGAGATTGGATTTTAGTCGCCTTTTACGACAAGCATACCTTACTTCGGGTAAATTCTTAACCCCTACCCGAAGGGGTATAAAATATTACCCCAAGTGCTAAATATAGAATATTTGAAGTAGTGGTTCGTGCAATTATGTGCTTTGCAGCACAAGTATAGGGAATCTGGCAATTCGAAGAAGTGGAAAAACTCCAAAACTATATACTACACACAGAGACCGGACTTCCACCACTGTTCACATACACCCTAATGCTCCTTTTTGACTACATGACGAAGGTGATAAACCAACCAGTACATCGGCTTATATTTATATGTGGTTCGCATCTAAGAAACTGCATTAAACAATACTTTAATAAATGGTCTAGACTCTGCAGATAATACAATATTAGCGAAGTAGCTAATGGACAGAACAGTGGTTAATATGTGAACTCCTTGAAAAAGTTGATGCGACCCAATTTTCAAGCTTCCACTACCAAATCCAAGATAGCTTAAAGAGATTTTCGTACAAGCATCTGCAACATGACCTGGGAACTAAGAAATGCTTCCATGATGATCTATGTATGTGTATAAGAAATTGAGAATCTGTAAGACCAGAGGTGAGCTCTTGCATTTAAACTATCTACAAACCATAGACACGAAACATGTCATCGCAATATGCCCAGTGTCAAAAAACGATATGAATACAAGTCTGAGGAAGCCCTATGCTTCAAAGGGACGAACTGATTCAAATACTAAACTGAGAAAACTGTAACCTTCTCTACCATTATATCAAAAGTGCACTCTAGTACAGACAACAAATTATGAACGAAGGCTTTTAATACCAAATGTAAAGTAAGCTCATTACAAATGTAAACTCACTTTTTCGGCTGCCGTCATAAACCCAAGTGCAGCTTTGTGATATACATATATACGAGTATATGTAAAATAAAAAAGAATAAAGAACAACAAAATTAACATTTTACTACTACACACGAGTTATCAATTGTACCCACATTTATATTCGAGACTTTAGCAAATGTCAAAATTCCATCCGCAGTTCAATCCTAGCTATTACTACTTTTTCCAGGAGTTAAGAGTTTGCATTTGTAAAACGTGTAAGATAATAATTAAGTAGGTACCGATGTTTTTCATACTTCACTACCAATTTTAGACGCAATTTAATATAAATTGGCTTATTTTGAAACAATGTCATTACTCGTATATAATTACCAGAAAAAAAAATAAAATAAAATGCTATCTTTTCAAGAAATGATCAAAGATCAAAGATTTTAGATCTTTAGAGTTACAAAACATTTGTTAATTTTTTGGATACATTCTTAACATCAGTTAACAAAAATATTTGATCATTTTTTATGAAAAACTTTAAATGTAGAAAAATGATGAAAAGCAAAACAAAATATCGGATTACCCAAAAATTCTATGTTATAATGTAATAAATTAAAGCTTTTTAACTTGAAATATTAATAAATGATTTGAAATCGGGTTGGGTTGAAAGTGCGCACACCGAGCCAACTAAACAGTTTGGTTGGTGAAGAGGGCGGAGACTATCCAACAGTCGGCCGACTATTCTCATATTATTCTCATATACGCCATATTCAAAATACACGCACACGATGCCGAATCACAGAGCGAACTGAATTATCGGCCGACTAAACTATCGTCATGTATGCGCAGGTGTGTATGCGCCAATATTGATGAAACAGTCAGCTGATAGTTGGCCGACAGATTAGTTTGAATGTAATCGGGTAGCCCATCAAACTTTTTTATCGGCCGATACTGAATCGCTGTAGTGTACGCATTTGCATTCCTCTCCATACTAATTAAGAAGCCGACCAAACTATCGGCCGATAAAAAGTCTGCAGTCTGCGGGGGCTCTTAAAGAAAAACTATACATGCTATACATGCATTACACTGGTCGACAAGGTTTTGCATCCTGGAAAACGAAATAGCACTTTTCCAATGGGTTTTGATGGCCTTAATTCAAATTTTACTTCAAAATTACTCTTATTACGCAAGGTTTTGAAGATATTACTTTTTAAAATTGGAAAAACACATTTGACGCTATCTAAATTTTTGAAATGTCTTTATTTAATTTAATCATGATTTTTCAAATCTATGTACAATATAAGCCCCTTCAAAGATATTCAATTCAAATAGTTGTAAAATAAAAACTTTATAAGTTGTTCGATTTCATCTGTCTTACAAACATTTCGAAGAAAAGCTATACCAAATGTGTTTAAGAGCCCCCGCAGACTGCAGACTTTTTATCGGCCGATAGCTTGGTCGGCTTCTTAATTTGTATGCGCACACTATAGCGATTCAGTATCGGCCGATAAAAAAGTTTGATGGGCTACCCGATTACATTCAAACTAATCTGTCGGCCAACTATTGGCCGACTGTTTAATCAGTATTGGCGCATACACGCCTGCGCATACATAACGATTTTTTAGTCGGCCGATAGTTCAGTTCGCTCTGTGATTTGGCGTCGTGTGCGTGTATTTTGAATATGGCGTCGCTCAAATCACAATTGTTGATTCGAGAATAGTTGGCCGACTGTTGGATAGTCTGCGCCCTGTTCACCAACCAAACTGTTTAGTTGGCTCGGTGTGCGCACTTTCAGCCCAACCCGACCAAACTATCGGCCGATAAAAAGTCTGCAGTCTGCGGGGGCTCTAAGGGTTATTAACAGAAAAAAGCAAAATGGTTTGAAGTTTTAAAAATATAGTTTGAATTTTTTGAAATATATTAAAAAATAAAAAAATAGTGTTGAAGTAAAAGTTCGGATTCGCACTAAAAATTAACTCAAAAACGTATTTTTCTAAGAAAAAGCATAAAATTCAGAGTTTACTCAAAAGTTCACATAAAGTCAAAAGAGGACCTATAACTAATTAGAATTTGAACTCTAGAAGCTAGTAAAATACATAAATGATTTAAACTGCATCTAGAGGAAAAAGATTTGTATTTTGCAAATTTATCATACAATTTATCGTTATGTTGGGTTTTATTGAAGTCTTAAAAACACCGTTTTTTTGTCTTTTTATTTTAAGGTTAAATCTGAATTCAGGACAACTTAATCCTCTAAAAAAACTATTGTTTTGTTTATGTTACGAAAAAAACCTATTTTTGAAATAATTCTTAACTTTCATGTGAAAAATAAGCTTTTTATTCAATACAAATTAGAACATCGCATCATTTCGGATCAAATAGTAAACATTTGATAAATATTTGTTAAAATGTTGGTAGCTGTGTTAATTTTAAACTACAATTTTTCCATTAGAATTTTTATTAAATAATTGTCTTAAATGTAACATTGAAAAATAAAAAAACGTCGTAATTTAAGAGTGAAGACAATTTATGTATTTAAATTCATTTTTAAACAAAAGAAAGTAAATAATAAGAGTCATTTTATTCCAGGAGAAAGAAAAACATAAGATTTTTAGAAACAAATGTCAAACATGTAAAAAGCTGTTCTTATTTCAAAAACATAAATCACAATCAGTTTTTATATAATTAACTTCCCATAGGAAGTTATTGTAATTGGTCCGATTTGTCAAATTGAAAATTTTGACATTTCTCGACGTTTCAAGGTCCCTAGAGTAGAAATAAAAGATTTTTAGAAAGATGTCTGTGCGTGCGTGTGTACGTACGTTCGTACGTCCATATGTCTACGTCCGTACGTTCGCGACTTTTTGTTCTTCGTCCATAGCTCAAGAACCAGTAGAGCTATTGGCCTCTTTCACACATGACGATTTTCTCCGTACGGAAAAAAACCGTACACGGCCGAAGTATATCTCAGTCGTTGAGACGGATGTTTTGAATCGTTCGTACGGAAAAAACCCGTCTCCGTCCAGTGTGAAAGCTTTAGTTAATTTTATTAGTTTACTATCCATGGCTCACGGATAAAAACCGTACGGATTTTAACCGTACGGACGAAACCGTCTCGTGTGAAAGAGGCCATTGACTTCAAACAAATTTTGTTATACAGATAATAATGCAGAAAGATGCAGAAAGGGCTCCCAAAAAAATTGCGTGGGTGGTTTTTTTACCATAGCAGTTTAAAAAAAAGGTGAACATTTTGGTTAACCCTAAATATCTCATGAACCAATGACGCTAGAGACTTGAATTAAATTGTATATTATATATTGTAACGTGATACAAAAGAAGTATATTTTTGGAAAAAAATCAAATTAACGTTTTTTTTATAAATCAAAAAAACTGAAAAAAAAATTGTCACCTCGAAAATTTTACGACTAAAATATGATTTCATCTCCTAAACAATTTTCTGCAACGAAGAATAAAGTTTTTGACATCTGATAAAATTTTGAGAAAAATCTAATTGACAGTTTTTTTTATAAAAAATAAAAACCTAAAAAAAACATTACTCAAAATTGGTAAAAATTGATTTTCGACTCAAATATCTTTTCAAAACTTTGAGGTATTGGCTTTAAACTATTTTAATCTTTCAAAAAATATTGTTGTCAACATTCAGTAAAATTTTGAAAAAAATCGAATTGACAGTTTTTTTACTAAAAAAAAATTTAACAAAAATTGTTAAAAATTGATTTTTGACTCAAATATCTTTTCAAAAATTTGAGATAATGGCTTCTTACTAATTTTAACTTATTTCACAGAAAATATTGTTTTCGATATTCAGTAATTTTTTTTATAAAAATCCAACAGTCCGTTTTTTTCATAAAAAAATAAAATCTACAAAAAATAGTATAGGCAAATTTGGGGCAAATTTGGTAAAAATTGAAATTTTTTAGAATAATTTAACTGATAACTTTTTTAACAAAACACGAAAACCTACAAACCTTTTAAGCAAGACAAATCGACAGACAGGATGGGAAAGTTATCAGTGTGGGTCGCATCCCAGCCTCTTTTTTCTTTCTATTTTGCTTCAATTTTAAAAAAACATAACCCATTTACTGTACATTAAACATTTTCCAAAAATCCTCAAATCCAATACATCGTCCTTTGAAAATACAAGCAAAACAAAAAAATAGGCAGAACTTGAAAAACAAGTCGAATTTATTGTTATTATTTTTCGTGGATTGGAGTTCCGCGCTTTGGCTTTATTTTCATTGCCTTTTGTTTGTTATTTCTTCACAAAATTTCTCTTTTGTTTTTATGTCCTTGTCATTGGCATTCGGTTCGTTTGTCTATTTTGTCAAATTGTCAGTGTATAGATAGAGTTCTATCTATGTACATTTTCGCACACTATTGCATAAAAACGATTATAACGACGACAGCGGCAACGTCGACGTTGACGTCGACATTCGTCTACAAACATTTTAATTTTGAATTCCATAGTAAATCATTTTGATGTATGGCAATGCCACGATACAGTTAACGTGCTAATAATTGTATGTAATGGCCACTCTTATACTCTTGTATACGCAGAGGGCGGAGGTATAATTACTTATTCACATACATATATTCTCTCAAATTTGTATATAATGGTTAAATTATGGTGGTTTGAAGTTTAAATTTTTTTTGAGGTTATGGGCGGTTTTTGAAGGCAATTTTGAAGGCTGATGGTATGGTATATGGAAGGAGACATATCATCATACCATTGAGGGTATACATTTTGCAAGGATATTATAATTATGTAGCGGTGGATAACAATTGAAGTTATAAACGTTTGGTGGCCACAGAATGGTGGTCATGGTATTTGTGGCACCTGTGTGACATGCAAAATTTATTTAAAAACAAAAACAAACAAATTCTCGTAGTAAAATTTTGTTTTTTAGTCAAGGAAAATTTTATTATAATGATGATGATGATAATGATGGAATGTAAAGGTTGGTTAGGTATAAATTTTATATGAATCAGAAAGTAGGCCAATGACGTGCAAAAGGATATTGAAATCAGAAAAATGTTAAGGACACACTTTAGTTTGAATACTTAAAACTGTTTCGTTTCTCACTCTTTTTAACTCTCTCTCTCTCTTTTTGTTTTGATGGTTTGATGTGAAGGAAAATGGAGAGGATAACTCCCCACGCAAGGACATAGCGATGTTCTTTTCAGATTTTTTTCAATTAATTTTTATTTGTATTGTTTTTACGATGAAAATGTGGTTTTTGTTTAATAATGAAGCTTTATGGTTTTGCAGATAATGTGATTAAGGCCTGAAATTAATGTGAATGAGCTTCATTTTGATGTACATATTTATTTTTGTTTTCAATGTAAAAATTGCGAAACTGAATTCGAGTGGTAGATAAATTTAAAAAAAAAGGTTAAATTAAACTGTATTTTAAAAACTTGACCATAAAATATATTTTTAATGTATTTAAATTTGTACAGGAGATTATCTCGTATTTTTGTAAATACTTATTTGAGTGAATAAATACCAATTTTAGTTAATTGAAAAATTATAAACTTTACGTCATTAAAGATTTTATTAAAATCTAATTAAAAAAAAAATTGTGTGTGATTGTTTCAAAAAAAATTCAGAATTTTAATTAAACATATAAAAAAGTTTTCGTAGAAAATTTAATTCATAGGTGCGTGTTTCTGGAAAAAATATCCGTAGTGAAGTATATGATTTTCCACGTAATACAAATGCAAATTCTTCACTGCGGATAAAAATAGACTTGAAGTTGGATCGGTTCTCGAATATAAAAATTGGTACAATTGATAACTCTTTTAATTGTCTACTATTTTAAATTATTCAGTGTTTGCTGCATTATTTAAGAATTCAAGTTTTCTCTGCAACTAGTTTAAGTCGAAACAAAAATGCAAGGAATGAAAAATGCTGTCGACATTATTTTTGTGAGAAAAGAACTGAATTTCGTAACGTTTTGATTTCATAGAAAGCTGTAGAATCTCTCCTAAGCCGACTCATTTTTGGAGCAGCAACATAAGGTCTCTTAGCTGTCTAATTTAAGTAATCCATGATTTAATGATTTTAATTTTTGAATCTTACAAAAGTTTGGTGGAGCTCCATATCAACTGTATACTTATACTACCTTTCAGAATAAAACCTGAAAAGTATCTTGGCAAGTCTTCAAAAAAATGATAAAGACAGGAAAATTAAAATCTAACAAAGTTCTGGTTTTTAACGTTGTCTTTTGTAAGCTGACTCGGCTAAGTTGTTTAAACATGCGTTCATAGACATATGATGTAATATTTGTTTATTATTTTACAAAAACATGGTGTCAACAAGTATAGCGCCATCTGTTGCAAACAATATTTTTAATATGAAAATAAAATAAATATAAATTATTCCTGATACTTTTTAAACATAACCTCATTAAAATTGTCTATTCTATAAAGCAAAGTTTAATTCAGGTCTTAATTTCGTTAAAATGTTTACAATTTTCAATTTTCTATACCGGATGTTAACAACAACGCACCGAATATTCTCTTACAAGGCGTCAAACATCCGACGGTGTTTAATCACATGATCTTGGAGGCTACAACACAGGCCGACGACGACGAATTGAAATAGCACGCTTACCAAAAGTTTCCTCCGGTAAACTGATTGTTTGGATGCGTTGCGTGAACCGAAGCATTATTTTGGTAGTAAACTTGCACGATTTGCAAACGTTGTTCAGGAATAAGTGAACATTATAAAATGACAAACCAAACTAAATATAAATCAAGTGAAAGATTTGTGACCATTCGAAAAAATTATTATTGTCAGATTGAAAACTATACGTCAAAAAAAACACCCGCTATTTTTTGAATGTGTTTTATCAATTTTATTTTGTAAAAAAACTGATAAGTTCGAATATTCTACGAATTAAAAATGATATTACCTTTATAATAATTAAATATGATGAAGAAAATAATTGTTGGATTTTTGCAAAATATCCAACGGATTCAAAATTTAAAAATCTGACAAAAATATTGCCTAAAGTTGGTACAAATTTATATTTGACTCAAATATCTCGAGAATCAACAAAGTAATATAAACACTTCAAATTTATTTTATCTCATTTCATTTCAATCAAAACCTATTTAAAAAAGAAATGTTAATTGTCATTAGTAAGGTAGTTAATAACCATATATCTATGTAAATTGTGCAATTCTGCCATATTAAATAATGTACCTATATTTTAGCACAATAAAAAGAGAATTCAAAATCTTGTACAAAACGTTATTGTTGTTTACATTATATATGTACTTATTAAAAAACAGTTGAAAATTTGTTCTTACAAAAAATGGGAATCTTTAAAAAAATTCTACTAAATTGTTGTTTATAACTTTTTGAATAGGTTTACATGAAAAAGTGTATACTTAAATTTTGTATTGCCATTTTTCGAATTACCTTAAATAACAATTTGGCTTGTCACATCAAATATCATTTGCAAGGGCACCGATATGGAAAGTTATAAATGTGGGTTGCATCCTACCCGCTTTATTCTCAAGCATTTCAGATTACGTCGATAAGTTAAAATAATTTGTGACTTACTTTATGCTTTCAACGAGAAGTGGATTTTTGACATCAAGTATTTTTATTCTTTACAAATTGTAATCAAGCTTAGATGTTAGTTTTTATAATAAAACCAAGTTAAGATTAACTTATTTTATTTTTAACATTACTATTCCATCAAAAATGATGTGATAATAAACATTATTACTTAGTTATTTTTTTTTTTTTTTTTTTTATAATTAGCGAACACTAAAAGGGTTTTGTATACCTATAATATGCCAAAGACACAGTGTGAGCATTAGGAAAAGAGGGAAGGGTTGGATAGGAGGTGTCGGTGTACATTGATTTTAAATTTCTGAACATTGCAATGACAAGGAAAGATAGAGCGTGGCATTCGCGTAGTACGGCTAAAAAAAGAATCTCTGTACTTCATAGTACGGCCGAAGTTGGGCTCAAGGGTAAACTGATGGGCATTCCTAGAAGCGCGGGTATTACGGTTAAATTGTTTAAGGGGAGGAATGCAACTAGCTATTTCACTAGAGCAAAGTCCGTTAAAATAACGGTAAAAAAGGGTGAGGCAAGAAACCTTGCGTCGATGTTCGAGTGACGTAAATGAATTGATGATTTTAATGTCACCAACCATTTTAAAAGCTCTTTTTTGAATACTGTCCAAGAGGCTTAAATAAGTTACTGGAGCACCAGCCCAGAGATGAGAGTTATATTCAAGTTTCGGACGTATATAGGTTTTGTAGATTGTAGCCAGATCAGACGGAGAGAAAAATTTCTTGCAACGTCTCAAAAAACCTAGACATCTTGCGGCATTTTCGGCAACATCGCGTATGTGATCACAAAAGGTGGTTACTGATGCACATTCCGAGGATGTCGAGATTTTCCGTTTCGTTGATGCAAGTGCCACTCATAGATAGTGACAAAGAGGGTTTATCTCACTTTAACGATGCAAGACAGCATTGCGTTTTCGAAGCATTAAATTCCACACGATTTTTTATTCCCCATTGTACAATGCTGTGTAGGTCGGAATTTAATGAGCTAATCATATTTTGCCGTTGCAGTTCCACATCCGAAGAGGAGGGTTGTGAGTCTGGAAACGAATATGAAAAGCTAAGAGTGCTATCGTCAGCGAAACAATGTATTGGATTAGAAGTGGCAGACAGGAGATCATTTATAAAAATGAGGAAGAGGGTCGGAGACAAAACGGAGCCCTGGGGCACACCAGCATTTATTTTATGAGTTTCAGACTTGAATCCGTCCAAAACAACTTGTATTGAACGGTTCGAAAGAAAATTTCTAATCCAACGAAGAAGAGATTCGCCGATACCGAAAGCACGCATTTTCGATAAGAGAGCAAGATGCCAGACTTTATCAAATGCCTTTGAAATATCAAGTGCAATAATCTTACTTTCTCCAAAACGATGTAAAGATTTGTTCCACTGTTCGGTGAGATGAACCATGAGATCACCAGTGGACCTATTGCTACGAAAGCCGTATTGCCGGTCATTAAGAAGCTTCCGTTCCTCAAGATATTTCTTAAGCTGATAATTAATCAGCGTTTCCATGACCTTAGAAAGATGGGACGTTAGTGCTATTGGTCGGTAATTTGTGGGAGAAGAAGATTCGCCTTTTTTTGGGATTGGCTGAACAAATGCAGTTTTCTAACAACTCGGAACGAGACCAGAAGAATAGGATAGATGGAAAAGCTTACGCAGTGGTTTTGCTAGCGTGGAAGAACACCTCTTCAGAATAATAGCGGGGATACCATCTGGGCCAGCGGATTTATTAATGTTGAGATCTTTAAGAACTCTCGCCACAGTTCGAGTACGAAAAAAGATTGGTCTCATAGATTCATTTACGCGTTCAAGAACTGGGGGAGTCATGACACTATCTGGTAAGGTGGAATTTTCGGCGAACTGCCTAGCAAATAAGGTGGCTTTATCAATAGAGCTAACTAAAGGAGTGTCATTGACAACAAGCGTAGGAACCGAGGAAGAGGAAGAATTCCTCATATTTTTTACAAATGACCAAAAATTCTTACTGCCTTTGGGACATTGCAGTATTTTTCGCCGTAATTTTTGGTCATGTAATAATTTGGTCCTTCGAATATAGGCGTTGGAAGCCTTCCTGGCTTGCTTAAACTTTTTCCGGTTTTCCTCAGTTGGGTTGGCTTTAAAACATCGGAAGCTCACCTCTTTCTCTTTGATAACCTCTTTGCAGCTCGAATCGAACCATGATTTAGCCTTGGGTTTAATACTTTTAACCCTATTCGGGATAAGCGTTTCCATTCCCAGATGAATCATACTAGAAATCATATCTGCACTGGAGTCTACGTCGCTACCGAGGAAGCATAGCCACCAGTTAAAGATCCTGAAGAAATTATTGAGACCGTCCCAGTTGGCTTTCTCGTACTGCCAAACGGTTCTCTTTGGAGCTCTTTCTTTAACTGGATTTGTTTGACACGAGAAATTAGCAGATATGACACTGTGGTCCGATGTGCCTAGAGGCGTCAATACACTGATTGTGTATTTATCAGGATCAGAGGTGAGAAACAAGTCAAGTGTATTTTCTGCTCGGCCGTTAACGTCTGATATACGAGTAGGCTCATTGACAAGCTGAGTAAGATGGTTAAACTCAGCAAAAATCTCAGCACACATTCCTTCGGGCGTTGTCTGGCCCGAATGGCGAAGCCACGAAGAATTGTGAACATTGAAATCGCCCGTAATAACGATTTTAGTGTGAGGATACAGGGAGACAATTCTTTGTATGGAGTCAGACAGAGCATCAAATTCCTGAGAAGTTGAAACTCTGTCCAGGTTGGGGCTCCGATAAAGAAAACAATAGTGAATGATGTGTTTATTCACGGAAAGTCTTAGCCACATGAAATTAAAAAGGGAGTTGGTACAATGACCGTATTGTGGTAAAAGTTGATATGCAACATCATTCCTAATATATATGGCGAGACCATGGTGTGAGAAGAATAATGGCACTAAGCAATACCCATGAATAAAAAATTCAGTAGGATCGGAATCTTCACCTACTTGGGTTTCACTCAATGCCAAAACAGCTGGTCTATTAAAATTAATGTGGATGTATACAGACAGAAAATTCGATCTCAGCCCACGAACATTACTATAATCTACTCTAAAATTACCAGTCATTGCAAACGAACTTCTAAGTAAATCACTGTGTAAGATTATTTAAAGGTCTTTACAATACAACCTCACTACTAGTGTTATGCCTTTAGTAGTGACGTTGAATTGGTCCGGACCCTGACAATCAAAACAGTAATCTACAATCCATGTATTATTGAATGAATAAGATTAAACTTGAATAAGATAAAACTTCCATCATAATGATACAAATTTCGTATAGTTTATAGTCACGTAAAATGCTTTAAGACACATTTAACGTAATCAACATTAAAATTGTTTTAATCAATTAGATAAATTGGCTATAATTCGTATTGACCTACAAATATTGTCATGATGTATTTGAGAAAAAAGAAAACTCTTGTAATTAAACACCCAATTCTGAGTAAAACTTTAACTATTTTATAAAAGGCATAAAATAAACACACACATACACAATCATACTCAACTTAGTTTCATCAAAAATGCAAAAGCTCATAAAAAAATATCAGAAAATTTTTAAAATTTCAGCCGCTCTTTATTATATTACGTACTCTAAGTCTTCATAACAAGCCCCATCATTTTGAAAATCTCTGCTTTATACGCACCGCCCACCCGCAGCCGCCGCGCCGCCTTTCCGTCTACCTATAAAAAATATTTTCAGAAAATTCTGTCTCACCCATTTATTGCGTGATATCTTATAACATGGCATAACTTTAATAATGATGACTTTATATACCTTCGTTCATATTTATTTTAGTGTTCGCCTAAATCATTAAAGAACAAACAACAACAAAAAACATCCCTTATAACTTCTTGTCTTTTTTTATCAATTTGAAACTTATTCGCGTTTGGAACGAAAAAAAGAAACCAACAACAAAAATAAGAAATTATGTTTTCGCATCGTTTTAAAAAGAGTATAGAAATGCTTCTGTGTTGTTGGCGTCATAAAAATCAAAGTAACGATTTTGTGTGACATCCTTAAAGATATAAAAATATGCTTTGTGGTTATTTTTCTAAATTATGAAGGCTTGGAAGTGGATTTAAATAGGCCATGGAAATTTCTTCCAATTTATGTTATGCTAAGGATAATGAACGAAATAAGAACATTTAGTTAAAAAAAGGATTCCTGATATCCTGATTAATCAATCATGGACTTCAATGTGCAAATTACAATTTTTGTGTGGTTTTTTGGATTTAAGGAGTTTCTGGAATTATATAATTTCAAATCAGTTTGCCAAATTTATCTTTGATTTGTCAATTTGTATATTTTTGTTTGAACTAAGGTCACAGAATATAAAGTAAATGGTACTTTAGATTAAAAACTAATGAATGAAATCTTAAGCTTCTTAAACTGTATTTCAATGACTGTTAAATAAAGACATCTAACAGTGACTTAGTGACATCTGCAGTCCAGGCAAAATAGGCACAAAATGTATCAAACGTTTGATTTTTTTTTCTTTAAAAATTGGTACAGATACATCGTTATCAACATGTGAAAATAAGTCTATAACAAAATAGGAAGTTATTAAAATTTATTGTCGAAAACTTCCATTTTAAGGCTATACATTTAAGATAGTCAATGCTACAAAAAAGTTATTCAGGTAGACTTTGTAGATCGTCAGTATATAATAATAAGTAAAGAAATATGACCAAATCAACAGTTTTTGAATTTTTGCATTTTTCCACAGTTTTACTTTCAGTTCGAGGCCCAATTTTCAATGCCTATATCTTTAATTATAGAACACAATATTAAATACACACAAACTATATTATCTTGAAGAAAAAGAAAGTGCTACAATTGTGAAACAAGTTGACTTTATGTTCATGATTAAACATACCAAACATAACAAAAATATCAATATATTTGAAAATCCAAAAAAAAGTATATTATTTCTAGAGCCTCAAAATTAAAAATTTTAATTTTAGGTACTAAGCCATTAAGTCTAACATTAAAAATTAAATTCAAAAAAATTTAATAACCTTGTGATCCATCGGGAATTTTGAGGACTTTTTATAGTTTTTTTTAATAATGATGTTTTTAGCGTCATTTACAAGGGACTTTTAACGTTTTTTTACTACTTATTTTGAACTAACTTGTTGAGAATTGATTCGTATTTTTAGTTAGTAGGAAAAGGATGGAAAAATAATATTAAATTTTTCAAGTTAATACTTTTGTACTAAAATCAATTCTTAGAATTAAATTTTAATGTTGAATATGAGCTAAAATACATAAAATTAAAAAAAAGTTCGTATACGCCTGAGTATACCATACTAACTTTATTCTATTAGTGGCCAATATCGCCATTAGAAGTTTAAGCACATCATTAAGTAAATATTGGTATGGTTTCTTAAAAAAAAAACAGTCTTTAAATAATAATTCAAAACATTAAAAAAATAAAACTCAAGATATTTATCTCAAAATTTAATTTTAAGTACATTTTAGTATCTTTTACTACAGGCTTTTATTTTTCTCTCAACTGTTAATAAAATTACATAATATTAAGAATAAAATAACTATTTACAAGAGGAAGAAAGTTTCAGTCTTCTTATGTTCCCAAAATACTTGAGTCAAAAATCAATTTTTGCCAGTTCTTAGTTTTTATGAAAGTTTTTGTTTTTTGTACAAACAACTGTAGATTTTTTTCCAAAAATTATATAAAAATCAACGCGAATATTTTGAGCAGAATTAAGTAATTTTGAAGTTAACACTCTCATTTGTTTTTGAGATACTTTAGTCGAAAAAGTGGATTTTATTGAAATCATTGGTAACAATATTTTCTATAAAATGAATTAATTTTAAATGCAGCAAAATTTTTTGTTGAGATATTTGGGTCAAAAATCAATTTTTTTACCATTTTAGTAGTATTATTTTTTGAATTTGAGGTGACAAAAATCTGTACTTTATACTAATAAATAGGTATCACGATTATATTACATACAATTTAATTCAAGTTGCTAGCCCCATTCTGGTTCGTGAGATATTTGGGGTCAACCAAAATTTTGAATTCTTCTTAAAATGGTATAATAAAAAAAAACACGCACGCATTTTTTTAAAGAGTCTTGAAAAATTTAAACCTGGACGTAAGGACTTACTTACGTTCGCATGCACACAAAGCCATCTTTCTAAAAATATTTTATTTAGATTTTATGGACTTTGAAACGTCAAAAATTTTTCAAATTTTCGAACCCATTACAATAAATTCATATGAGAAATTAATAAAACTACATTTATGACCTACAACGATTTTAGATACAAAGTACCGTTTAGGCACAATATACGACATTTTTTTTTAAATTGCTGCTCCTAGGAAGTTATAGGTATGGTCTTCAAAGTCTACCTGACAAAACTCTTTGTGGCACATACTGTTACAGCCTCAAATCGTAAATTTTCGACAATAAACCCAAATAACTTTTTATGCTCACGTGGGATTTTTGGAGACTGTTTTTTTCATTTGTTAATAACTATGTCCTCGTTTTATGTCATAACATCACTTCTAAGAAAAAAAATCTGTTCGGAAAGTTCATAGAGTACTTCGTGAGAGGCATTATGGTAAATGACAAAGCGCTGTCGGGCCTTGCTGACTTAGTTCTTACTTCCAAAAACTAAACACCTAAACATCGATGATATTTTTTGGTTCCAACAAGATAAATTAACTCAAAGCATTTTGAATACTCGTACTTTTGATAGAGCTTTGTTAAGTCATTGGTTTATACTAACAAACCTCTGCTACTCTTTAAGCACTGTAAAATAATTTTCAAGCCACCATTGCCTCAATACGGCCAGATATATTGGACAAATTAGAGAAAAATTGCACTAATAGAACCGCTTAAGTAATTTGTTACCTAGGCGGACATTTGCTAGAAATATGTATTGAAGAATAAATGTTATGGAATTATGTACCAATTTATAATAATACAAAATAAATATTATGCTATTTGGAATACAAAGCAAACGCTTTGAAAATTTAAAGGTTTTCAGTACTTTCCAAAGTTGTTTAGATGTAAAGCAACTTATTTCATTCTGCAGACTTTCTGTCAAGATTTCGAAACAGTTGTTAGCTTTAGAAATAAAACACTAGATGACTCCATCTGTACTATCTACAACTTACATTTATTGGATAATTTAGCAATTTCGACCAAGAAATTGGGATAGTATGAATATTCTGAATATTTTGAATACATATTGCAAAAATTAATTTGTATTCCAAAACCAAACCATCTCACTGACAATACAAAAGCAACATGTTGCAGAACAACAACTTCAACAAAAAATATGAATAGCCAAACGCTTATTTTTAATATTTCATTTGCTTGTTTCAGATGTTTTTACATTCTTGGTATCAGCAAACAAAAATTCTTAATTTATTCATCGACCAATTCCAAATATTCTCATCCTTAAACAATTACAGAAAAGTTCTTGGATTTTAATTAAAAAAAGAAAGTTTCTTGTTACTAAAAGAAACCAGGATCAATATATTTTCTGTAGAACAACGTGCAAGAAAAGTAATTTTCCTTCAACATCATCAACACTAAGACACCGTAATATGCGGGCGAACAATATATTTTTAATTTAATCCCTTGCGGCTAGTTTTAATAAGAAGATCAACACTAACAAAACCACCTTACAAAAGACAGCATTAATACACCTATAGCAACAAATATCAACAATTGAAAGGAACCCAAGTAGGAAAAAGGACCTACATTTAAACGAGTATATATAGAGGATAACGATTCGCATGCAAGTGTGGTTATTTGGCGTATGCGAGAAAATGTGCGTGTGCGTATTAACGTCAAGCGAAATCCAAAATTAATTAAACCACCCTGCCAATGGTTAACACAAAGATTGCTTAGTCGCGTCCTCGTCGTTAAACCTCGAGACTTTCTATCTGGCACCGAACGAACACGACTATGACGATGAGCGACGCTGCGACGCAACAACCGTAGGGCTTCTGCAAACATGCCCCTAGAATACTCGTATTACTCCAAGGATGTACTTTTATGCTGTTGCTTTCATCCTGCTAGCCCGTATTTGGTTCCTAATAATCCCAAGCCAGACAAAGGTCCCGCGTGAATATCGGCTTGTCCTTGCTGGATAAACACAAACCAAATGAGAAAAAGGACGTTATCCCTTTTGGACGTAAATTGTTGTCCCTAGGGAGAGTGAGAGACGACCAACATAAAAGAATATACCTACTATAGGTATACACACTAGTCCGGACCAGATCATTCCAAAAACACACAAAACTCCCAAAGGATGGTGATAAAATTTCATTAGAAACGTTTTCAGAATGCCAGAGCAAGCGTGACAAAAATTCTTCTTCCATTATAGGTTTTGGTATTTCTTTCTTCTTCGTCGTTGATGTTGTTGTAGTGCTTGTTTGTTCATAAAAAGTCCTTCGTCAGGTTTACTTTGTGCGTTATCCTTTATTTTTTTTTTTTACAAAAGGACACACGCTAAAATGCGTTAATATTCCTGATGGGCCTGATGGATGGTTTACGTTATGACAGCAACTTTATACTTTGGTATGCAAAAATTAAAAGATGAACATAAGAAAAAAAGAAAACATGTGCTGTGCACACCTGAATGTTGTGTGCTCCTCGCTCGATGTTCGTCGCTTATCAGTTTTGAGTCGTGCAAGTTTCGTGAAAAGGACATTTTTGTGCGTTCTTACGTTACGTTACGACAATAAATGACTGGTACGAAACCGGTACCATATATCATGTGAAAAACAAAAAAGATTACTAACCTTTTATTTTGTTATATTGAGTTAAAAAAAGGTCATAGGTAGTTGGGTATTTGAACAGGGTAAGGATATTTAGACAGGGGTATTATATCCTTTTTTGGAGGATTCGAATTGTTTTCCATCTGGTGACTGCAAATTTGTAATCAATTACTAAGACAGAGATTAGCTGCCAATCCTAATTTCATGGACATTGAATTTGTCCAAGATAATGGATTTTTTTGGTTGTATTATTTGCTCGAGTAATTTTTCGTTCAAATAAATCTCCTTTTTATAGAATTCCAAGAAAACAATTCAATTTACTAATTTGTCCTATTGTAGGGATATATCTTTTGCTTTTGGACAGTCAGAGTTATTTAAATCTTTATTTAGGAAGAAAAAAGAAAGTATTTTGAGAAATTATACATTTTTTCAAAATTTAGAGCGAAGTTTAAATTTACATCATCAGATTTAAAGTTTTGTTAAGAAAGGGGACGAAATAAAGTTTTTATCTTGTAACACAAAAACAGAGTATACTTAAGTCTTCTTCTAAGGATTTTTGAACTTTTGAACACCAAAACAGCGTATACTTAAGTCTTCTTCTAAGGACTTTTGAACTTTGACAGTTGGTAGCATCGATATTGTTGAGGCGTCATCTGTAACTTTGGCTATCATTTATTCAATCTGTTTAACCAAACAATCATGGAAAAAAATATTTACATTCTACATTCTACATTCCATATACATTATCAAAATAAATGGGTTGCTGTTCTTCGGTCTTCGCGATAGTTGTCTTTTCAAAGACACTATTAAAAATGGGCTTTAGAGCATATTAAAACTTATTGAAAAATCGTATTTAGTGTTTAGACCCTAACTCCGAATGAATAAATATGTCAACAAGAAGTTGTCAAATTTGACACAGTACTAGTTCACATGATATCCAAGAGCCTCCAATGTAAAAGTCAACATTTTTGGTGGTTTTGTGGCGGGAGGAGTCATCGGTTGATATTTATTAGCCACAAACTTTGCACATACCATCCACAGCGAGATTTATTGGTAAATGATTGGTAACTTATTCAAGCTTAAATTATACTGAATGGATTTATGTGACATAAGTTTCAAACATGGAAATAAAATGATTTGTCCATATTATTCTTTTTGTATGCTTTCTTGTCGTGTTGTCTGAAGTCGCAGGGCTCTGCGAACAAGCCTCAAAATGCATCGGCCAAAAACGGTTTTATGGTTTTAAGGCAAAAATACAAAACATTCCTTAACAATAATCTGAGTGTTGATATTTAATTTCCCCTAGGAAGTTATTGTAATGTCGAATTGAAAATTTTGACATTTCTCGACGTTTCAAGGTCCCTAGAGTCGAAATAAAAGATTTTTAGAAAGATGTCTGTGTGTGCGTGTGTACGTACGTTCGGGGAGTTTTTTTCGTCGTCCATAGCTCAAGAACCAGAAGAAATATCGACTTCAAATAAATTTTTTTATACAGATAATAATGCAAAAAGATGCACAAAGCACTTTCAAAAAAATTGAATGGGTGTTTTTTACCATAGCAATTTAAAAAAAAGTGAACTTTTTAGGTAACCCTAAATATCTCACGAACCAATAACGCTAGTGACTTGAATTAAATTTTAAATTATATGTTGTAACGTGATACTAAACATGTACAATTTTGGAAAAAAAAATCCAATAAACGGTTATTTTTATAAGTACAAAAAATCGAACAAAATATTTGTCACCTCGAATATTTTACGAACAAAAAATGATTTTGTCTCCAAAATAATTTTGTGCAATAATGAATAACGTTTTCGAGATATGGTTAAATTTTGAGAAAAATCAAATTGACAGTTTTTATTTTTATAAAAAATAAAATATTTTTATAAAAATAAAAACCTAAAAAAAGTATTACTAAAAGTTGGTAAAAATGATTTTCGACAAATCAAATATCTTTTCAAAAATTTGAGATATTTGGCCTCAAATTGTTCAGTAAAATCTTGAGAAAAATCGAATTGACAGTTTTTTTTACAAAAAATAAAAACCTAAACAAAACATTATCTACTAGAAGTTGGTAAAAATTGATTCTCGACTTAAATATCTTTTAAAAAATTTAAGATTATGGCTTTAAACTAATTTTATTTCATAAGAAATATTGTTTTCAATATTCGGTATAATTTCGAGAAAAATCGAATTGACAGTTTTTTTGGTAAAAAATTACTTTCGACTCAAATATCTTTTCATTAATTAAAAATATTGGCTTCAAACTAAATTTATCTCTCAAAAAATATGATTTTCGACATTCAGTACATTTTTTGTAAAAATCCAAATAAAATCTACAAAGAATAGTACGCAAATTTGGTAAAAATTGATGTTCGGTTCTCGATATCTGGTGAACAATAGAAGACATTGACTTCAAATTAATTTCATTCATCCAATTTGTATTTGTTTATATAAGAAATAAAAACTTTTAAGAAATACTACTAAAATTGGTAAAAATTGGTTTTCGACTAAAAATCTCGAAAAAACATATTTTGAAATCAAACTCTTTCATTTATGCTAAATATTGTTAGTAATTTTAAAATTTTAAAGAATAATTCAGCGGACAACTTTTTAAAAAAAACACGAAAACCTACAAATTTTAATAGGGAGCGGGTCGAAATGCTGTATTTTAAAATACTGTATGGTCATAATACAGTATGGTTAATATTCTGTATTTCAAAATACTGTAAATTTAAAATACTGTGTCTCAAAATGCTCTATTGTCAAAGTACTGCATCTCATAATACTGTGTAATACTGGAAGTTTTGACAGAACAATTAGTTTGGCGCAATTGTTGATTATGATAGGAACAATTCATGTTAAAATGTGAGAGAGCTACAAATAACTAAGAAGAAGAAAGTGAGATAGAGAAAGTAAGAAGAAGATACCATTTATATTGCTTTTGTTTTTATTATTTTAAAGCATTATTCATTATCATTGGTACATATTGTTCAAGGGAAGCATTATACTTATAAAAAGTTACTATGATGTTTTCTTAAAAAAAGGTATTCTGTTTTCAATATTCAGTATTTCAAAATGCTGTAAATAAGGCTAAAATTAAAAATGTAAAAAAGTGCGCACTTTTTACAACGATTTTTAAAACTGAATTTTGAGATGCAGTATTTTGGTCATACAGTATTTTGTACATACAGTATTTTAAAATACATTATTTTGAGATACAGTATTTTAAATACAGTATTATGACCCATACAGTAGACAGAAGAAATGGGAAGTTATCAGTGTGCGTTTGACTCTAGAACTTAACATTTTCATTGTTTTAAAAAATACGTTTTGGAATTAATTTTTAGTGTTGATTTTGAAACCGAAATTCGATTTATCTCTTCAAATTTAAGAAAAACCTCATTTAACTTTATTTTTATATTATTGCAATATATTTCAAAAAATTGATATTGTAGCTTTAATTAAAGAACATATTTGTAACTTTGTTGTTTTCTTCTTCTGGTTTAAACTGTTAAAGCATAAATCATTCAGCGTTTTTTTTAAGATTTATGTAGATTTTTCAAAAATCTGATGAAATATTATAAAAAAATCAAACAATATTTAAGATCAACAATATAGATTTTGAAAACCGCCATGAATTTTATTGAAAAAAATACATTAATGACATTAAATGTGACGCGCTAGATTGATTGCCAGTTACAACACCTTGTTGACCAGTGAAAGGCGCTCCAAAAATTAATTTATATTTTTTTTAATATACGTACATATGTATGGTGTCAATAAATAGATCTTTACACACATTTTGTATTATTAAATAGATTTTTGAGAAAAAATTCTTTACTTTTTGCGATGATAATTTTATCTTTTTTTCGTGGAAATATTTTACCTTTACGGTGCATCCAGACCAAAGAAACAATTCAAAACGTTTCTGAAATGTTTTTTTTTCTTTTAGACGCTCGGGAAACTCTTCTGAAATGTTTATGAAATGTTTTGAGTTTTCTACTTTATTTGTTTTCTAAGCGTTTGCATAGATTATGGATTATAGATATAAAATGTCACGAAAAGTGTCGAGCAACAAAAATGTTATCCAAAAAATAAAATGAAAAAAGGCAATTTGTCTGAAATTTTCGAAAATATAAATTTTGAAAAGATGAGGTAGAAATGATAAAACAATAATAAATTTTAAACAAACGGGAAACATTTCAAAAACGTTTTATAAATAGCGTTTCCTAAAGTTTTTCTTTGATATGGACGGACACACCTTTAAGCAAAAACTTCAATTGGGACATAAGATCAGCCCTTAATGAACCTTTGTCGTTTTCAATTCTTGACCATCTTAAGGAATTCATTTATCAAGAATTTTTGTTCTCAACACCATTAAAAAGTAATTTCCAGCTTCGCATTTTTTAAGAAACAATAACATTTTCTTGGGAGTTTGTTTCTATAAGAATACCCTTTCCCATGAGTATACAAATTTTATTTCTTTTTTTGTATGTATTTCCTTTTCCTTTATAGACTGAGGTATATAGATGTTTAATTTGTTAAAACATTTTTTTTATTTCATTATTCATCTGGAATTTAATTACAAGTTGTCATCTTTCCAAGATGTAACTTTTTCAAGTAAAATAAAAAGATTATAAGAGAAAAACTTACGAATATTTTTTTTTTCTATTTTAAATTTTTGTTTAAGCATAAGCTGGGGAATCATTTGAAAATAAAATATTCTTCTTTTCAGTGGGATTTTTATTTTTATATCCTTATTATTTTATTTTTTTTTTTCATTTTTATTTGATTTTCCTACTAAAGAGAAAATAAATAAATTCAAGAATAATTTCATGTTGAACACTTTTTATGTATCTTTATTTGTGAAATGATTAAAAAAGTTAAAGTTGTATTGAAAATTCTTGTTTCATTTCTTAACATCTAAATAAATATGAACTCAATGTCTACTGTTGAAATACAGCTGAATTAATGCATCCTTCTTTTTTCAACAAATGGCCAAAAGAAAGGAATAAATTTAGTCAATGTATAGATTTGAAGGGTAGTTTTGATGTCGATACATCAAACAAACACGTATCTATATCCAAAAACTAATCTTCTAGAGCAAATTGCCTGTAGAACCTTATTAAGACTCTTGTAAAAGTTCCTCAAAAAACCAAAAAAATAAGAAAAAAGATTCATAAGTAATCCAATTCCTTTTTTATTTAGTAGTTTTGCTTTTGATGATGATAAAAATAATGATGATGATGATGATGATGACGACAAAATGACACTCTATATAAGAAAAGGATACAATTTGTCTATTTCGTGACAGTAAATCTTGTCCGACACCAAAAACATAATAACCTTGTAAATTACATATCGAAAAAACACAAACATCCTCTAATTCTTCATCACATCATGATATTTCTCATTTTCTTCTTCCTTACACCACTTTTCCCAAAACGTCTCCTTAGAAACAAATTTTGTTGTTATTGAATGAAAGAATTTGTTTTCGTCCTTGCATCATAAATACACAGAAAAACTTATCGAATTTCACTTTCGTCCTTGTCTATATTTATTTTGTTTTTGTTTCTATTTTCTTTTCTCATTATTATACCTATCGTCCTTTGAGAATTTGTGATTTGTTATTTTTCTTTTTTTCTTTTTGACGAAGAAAAAGAAATGCTAAATGGAAATGATATTTTGTGTAAAGACTGCGAAGTTATGTTTTGATTTAAGTATCTGGAAATCTATTACCAATAGACATGCAGTGCGTGAGTGCGAAATAAGAGAAGTTCAAGAGAACGGGGTTAGCGGGAGGAATGGGAATGTTTACGATGAATGTAGATAGACTTATAAAGGTACCAGGTCTTAAGAGTCTCGAAAATTGTTTAGTTATATATTATTTTTTGTTTGTTTGTTCTTAAATTATGTATAAAAGTTTATAGGTTAGGCATTTGGAAGCCTATTAATTTTATTAGCCATGGAAACAATTTGTATGGCAGACAGATATGTAAATGAATAAAGGTAAATATCTATATCTATGAATATAATATATACATAGCGTGTGTCCTTGACACATTGATCGATATATTTTATTTTTTTAGGTGAGGGTTGTTTTTTATAGACTTTAACATTTTCTTGTAAATTCTTGTCCCTGCTATTTCGAGTTAGATTTTTTTATGGATTTTCCCCTGCCCCCCTCTCTTGAAGCAGATTTTCAACATCAACTTCAAAATTTGTTTCATTGCCTCTTTTCTTTTGGCATTCTCTTAATCAAGTTGATAAAACTAAATTAAAAAAAAAAGTGCGTATACGCCTCAGTGCACAATATTGATTGAAAGCCCTTGTTCCCTTTTGTCAACATTTCAATAGCAAGTCTAGTTACATGGGAGGTATTGAGCAATTTTCTTTTTGAACTTCGTTCATTTTTTAAATTGCATTATGCGATGGTTACTTACTTATTTTAGGTGGCGCTAAGGTCCTCTGTGAACTTGGGTGTCATCTAACAAACTTCTCCATCTAGCACGATCTTTAGACTAGATAGATTTTTCCAGTTGCGCGTTTTAAGTTGGTTGAGGTCACTTTCCCCTTGTGTGCTCCACCTGAACCTGCTCTTTCTCTACTGCGCTGTCTTGTAGGCGTGGATTTCCTGGCCGGAGAAATGGTTTCTATGCGATCTACATAACATCTCAATCGTTATACTTTTATCCTTCTAGCTAAGTCTACGTTGCTGCACAGCTCGTACAGCTCATCTTTTCATCACGCACCGTAAATCATGCGAAGAATTTTACTCTCAAAACGTCTCAAGGTGCTCTCATTCGCTTTTGTCATAGTTTATGCTTCTGCACCTGGATGATTAGGGTCTTACAAAGCGAATCCTTGGTCGCTCAAGAGAGGCCTTTACTACTCAATAATGGAGCCTAGGTATACAAAGTCCTTAACTACCTCAAAACTACGTCTGTCGATGGTAACGTTTTGACCGTGACGTCGGAGTTGTAAGTCCTTTCTTGACAACAGCATGTACTTTTTTGCCCTCATGAACCTCTAAATTTTTTGGTCAGAATTTTGAAAGATAGTGCCTCTGGTGTTGACGTGGGAGCTCTGCACTATTCTTTCAAGGACGATGTTAAAAAAATCGGTATGACAGCGCTTCACTTTGTCTCAACCCTTTTTGACATCGAAAGGTTTTGTTAAGTCGTTTCCTACCTTTATGGAGCACCGCGAATTCTCCATAGTCATCCTGCACAAACGGACGAGTTTGGCAGGGATGCTAAAATTAAACATAGCTCCTTAAAGTTCGTCGCTGTAGATGCTGTCATACCCGGCCTTGGAATTGATAAAGAGATGGTAGGTGTAGATTTGATGTTTTCTGTTTTTTTTCCAGGATCTGCAATAAAGTGAATATTTGATCGATTGTGGAATTTCTGCTCTGAAATCACACTGAACTATCAGGTTGCTGAGCTTCCATTTATCGGACATGCCATGGTGCCATGTTTTATAGCCACCAGACCTTTTTCTCAAATCTATTTCCAGACACAGATATTCAGCATCCACTGATATCAACTTCTATTGGTTGTTTAGCCAATTTTAAAGAAAAATTAATACCTCGAGACGAACAAAGCTTTCTTAGTTCATTTTAAACCTATGATTGAGCTAATTTGTGTTAAAAATTGCACTTGAAGTCCCTTTAGAAGTAAAAAATGTATTTTAAAAACGCAAAAGGAAATAATTCGAGAATATAATGTTAAATATTAACCAGAAGGTACCAATAGTTAACTTATGGTAAAAAGAGAATTTTTGGAAATGTGGACACACTACTAAGACTTAACCGTTGCTTCAATTTCAATTACAAAATTGTATGAAAAAGACTTAAAACGATATCATTTTCCAGCTTTTTATGTTTATGAAAGGAACTTGATTCACCTTAATCATTAAAGTAAGTCTTCTAAAAGTAAGTTTGAGTTCCTATAGAAATCTCATATCTCAAAGTATATGTTTATTTATTTGTCTGTTACGAACCAAGTCTGATATTTTCTTGTTATATGTAAATGACTGGGGTCATAGATAAGTTTAAACGAAGTTCGAAATTGTGTACACATACAAATCGAAGTTAAGTTAAAGCTAAGATCCAAGTGCAAATTCGATCAAAATTTTTCACAAAGAGTTACAAAAAATTGAAATATTATGGTTCTAACTTATTCCTCTTTTTTTTTAATTATTTCTTAAACTGTTCTTACACTTTTAAATAATATCCAACAACTTAACATCTCAATCCTTACTTAAATTTTGTCAATAATTCAAAATACTCTTAGTTATTAGCTATTGTTATTTTAAAACTTTCACCAAAAAAAAGTCACGTCCATTGTATTTTTACAATTTCATCCCATTTTTCTTACTTCGCATTAACAATAAATTTTCTTTGTCGCCTCATAAAAGAAACAAATACATTAAAAAAAATGAAGGAAACTCATAAAAAAAGTGTTGACGAAGTAATTATATCCCCACCCAATCCCCCCTCTTTCAAAATAAAAAATAATTGACATTTTAAATTGCTTTCGAAGTTTAATTTTTTTTCCACCTAAATCGAAAAACTTTGACACTTACTTTGAATAAATGAGTTTTCGTTTTGACCATAATTTAGAAGAAATAAAAATCCAAAATGAAAAACAACCCTGATTTCCATTGCCAAATTACTTAGGGTTAACCTTTTTTATATACTTTGTATGGTTGTGTAAATATCTTCTAAGAAAATTTATTATTATTGTCACTCACTCAATGTCCTATCCTATCCCTGTCCATGGTTGTCCTGTTTATCCACCCATATATTCCTATAGCTAAACGACATCCTTCAGAGTAATTACCTTGTACATATATACTTTCTTAACTTTCTGTCTCGGGTTACAAATTCTTGGTGAAACAAAAAATATGTAAAAAGTATTCAAGACAAAAAGGACATTCATCAGTAAAAGGACATTTATCAGAGATCTCTATAGTATATATTACTCTGCTTACTATGCAAATGGAAAAAATGTGTAAATACTGAACTGATGCCGTGAACATCATTTTCTCCTTTTTTTCAATACTCGAATAAATGAAAAGAAAGAAAAACATCTTTTGACAGATATTTTTTTCGTGGAATGAATTTTTGGCATTATCTTTATAGCTCAGTCTTTATTTGTAAGAAATAATGTTAATGCTATTCATTGGTACAATTACCACGTCAAAACATTGTAAGTCCTTCCACCGAAAAGTCTAGACATTTTTTCCAAAAAAAGGAAAAAATACAAAGAACTTACTTGGTATTTTCTTTTCTCTTAGGATTTGGTTATGTTATGGTCGTCAGAGTGAGTGCCAAAGAAACGTCATCGTTTTCTGCTTCTTTTTTTGTTCGATATTATTCAACCAACTCGAATGACCTCAATCTAGAACACCAAAAAGCTATCCAATACAATCGACTGTAGCGTCGAGGACGACTATGAAGACGACCGATGACACACAGACATGTGCCCGCCATAAATCCTTCGACACAAATTTATAAGGAATGTAGTTCATGTTTTTGTGTAGGTATGTATGTACCTATTTCGCTATGTCTGACATTCTGGCTGCAAAAAATAAAAGTCAAAACAGTTTACACAAGGACGAAATCAAAAAGCAAAGAGTGTAGAGGTAAAGCAACGAGCAACGAGAATGTAGGTGGTGCACAGGATTTTTCTAAATCCTGTCAAAATTCCACACAAAAATACAACTTTTCTTCGAATGAAATAAGGGCTAACGTATGAATTCACAAGAAAATCGAATTTTAGGAGAAAACTTTTGATCTAAGAATGAGACTTTTCTTTCATCCAAAAACAAGGATATTGAGCTTTTTTGTTAAAGTTTTAATATTAAAGAAGAACATTTTAAGGACGCGATATTAGTAAGGTTTTTCAGTATAAAACAGGGATTTCATTTGAATACAAAATGCAACAACTTCAAATGGTGTTGTTACCCTGAAGTCTTAAATATAACTATTGTACAGGGTTAGTCATTTTGTGGTTTCAAACGTAAAGGTAAATAAAACACACATATCAAATTTCTTTTTATGACTACACTACATCATTTTAACACCACGAGAAATGTTGCAAGCATCGATTCTTTTGAGGTAATTTTCGACCACTTTTTGACTTATATTGGGCGGCCATGACTTGACGTATGTTGGTATTTAAGTGCTCAAGAGTTAAAGGTTTATCTGCATAAACACGGTCTTTCGCGTAGCCCCACAAAAATTAGTCCAGCGGTGTCAAATCGCATGATATTGGTGGCCAGTTGATATCGCCATCACGCGACCAGGAAATGGCTCTTGCAAAAAAAAACATATTTACTACAGTTGTGTGGCATCGTCTTGTTGAAACCACATATTCGCTAACTCGTATTCTTCAATACAAAAGAAAGTCGGTTATCTTTATGATCATAACGCTCCGAATTGACAGTGACAGTAGTCGTTCCATCGTCGTTTTCGACGAAATAAGGTACAATCACACCTCCGGACCGAAGAGCGCACCAAACAGTCACTTTTTGTAAATGTAATGGCCTCTCTTTAATTACTTGAGGATTCTCAGAACCCCAAATACGTCAATTTTGTTTATTAACATACCCACCGACTACCGAGCGAGAAATGTTATTCGTTGATGTAAACAAATTTGTTAGAAAAATCCCCGTACACCGCCTGTTGTTCAAGCACCCATTCGACGTATTTACGACTCTGTAAATGGTCAGGTCAGCTAGCTTCAGTTGTTGTATGCTGAACTTTGTATTGATGAAGGTGTAGACCTATATCCAAAATACGCCATAATGTGCCTTAAGACAGTCCTTATTCCTGAGAACGACGAGAAATAGAAACATTCGGGTCTTCGGTAACAATTTCACTTACAGCAGCAGTATTTTCAGTGCTACGAGCAAAACGGCGGTGATGCACTGCACAGGCCTTCCAATATCTGTAACCAATTGAGTCTTCAAATTTTTTCACAATTTTCGCAATTGCTTGCGTAGTTAGACCATTAGGTAAACCATAATCTCCTCTTAAAGTACGATATGTGGCTTTGGCCAAATCACCATTTTTGTAGTAGGTTTTAACAATTTGTATGCGTTGTGCGATAGTTTAGCGATCCATTTTCGTAAATGCCGACTGAAAAAAAAATCTTTTAACAACTTAGTTTGACAGATGTCAATTTCCAGCCCGATAATTTTGAAACCGTAAAATGGATAACTTTGACTTCCTTTTTATTGCCGGATTAAACCATAAAATCCAGTCCACAGTAATCTGCTAATTCTTTTAAATTTTCGAACCAAAGACTTTCTTCCTGAATAATATTCCTCGCAATCACTTTAGGTAATCTGTCATCATCCATATTAGAAACTCCTAAACGAAAATCGACGTGCAGCCCAAGTGTTTTGATCAAAAGTGGTGATAACACGGTTTCAAAAATTATCATGTACATAGTTTGGTATATTTTTTGGAAGTTGGAAACATATTTTAACGTAGAATCTTAATAGATTTTCTACCTATCTACTGCAGTAAACAGTTCGTATGTTAGGCTTTATAAGATAGAGTTGTTAGCAAAGCAGTTATTTCATGCGAAACTAATTACACTTTTCGCTTTGATCAATTTTTTCTTTAAAATGGCATAGTTAAAAATTAAAATGCCATTTTTCATTTCTAGCAAACTGCCAAAACCGTTTTTTAACACCATAGCCTTCGATTTGCTTAAATTGACCGGTAAATTCCACATATTGCATTATACTTCGAGACGATTGATCATAAGTTTAGTTAAGAGAATAAACAAAAAGAACAACATCGTCTGCAAATAGAAGGGCCTTAATTGAAACTCCAGATCACTACGTCCGTCCTTAACAACAGTACTTGCACACATGAATGGTTGAGAGTTGTAAGTCACTAGGCCCTAGTTCTCAACGGACTGTTGCGCCACCCAATTTATTTATTTTTTAGAAAACTCTATTCCTCCCGATAAATCATTAATGCGATGATCAATGAACAAAGCAAACAGATGAGGACTCAAGAGGCAACCTTGTTTTACACTCGTTGTTGCTTCAAACTAGTCAAATCTTCCAGCGCCATTCCACAAGTTTTCTATCAATCTCCCATCATTTTTTGACAAACCTTTGCTGCAGAGTTTGTAAAACAAGGCTTTTCTATTGAATGTATCGAATGCAGCATTGAAATCGTCGAAAGGACATCAAATTTAATTTTATGCTCGAAAAGAGTACCCGAAATGAATATATTGTCACTGTAGCGTAACCACTATGAAAGACCGCCTAGCAATCATTTAGTATATTGTTATGGTTCATCCAAACAGCTAAGCGATCGCTTAGGAATGTCAGAAACATTTTATAAAAGGTATGAATTTGAATCACGGTAAGTTTTTGAATGAGTTTCATATTTAAAGAAAATCAACCTCGATCTTTTCCATATCTGATTTTACTTCTTCTTTAAAAATATCAGCATCCAGAATACCATTCTCAAAAAAGGCATTGCATCGGTGCATTAGGTGTTGGCTTCAAAAATTGATCTTTTAACACATTAAAAGATAGTTTAACGCTGATTTGTAAGTTTTACCCATTGACGGTTCTTAAGGTTTTCCAGAATTCCTTTGAGTCTCTGGAATGAATCAGTTTTAAGGCTCTTTCTTCATAAAACAAAATTTTATTTCTTTGGCAGATAAGTTTGTAATTTTTGTTTGTTTCGATGTAAGGTCTTTTAAGACATTAGTTATTATGTCTCTGAAACGCTCTCAGCTATCCAAAAGATTTTTTTCGAGCTGCTTTCCATTTATCGTCAAACTACTTTTCAGTTTTTTGGTTTGTGCGCTGATTTAAATACTCTTCCAATGTCTGTTAGATTCAGCTCCCTTTCGATTTAAAGTTCTTGATTAATATATTATCGATAACCAGTAGCTTCATCTTTCCATATCAGTTTTGAAAGCAGTTCTAGTTTTCTTATGTTCTCTCCGATTGAAGATGATATGATCAGAAAAGGGCAGGCTTAAAATTTCAAAGTCACTAATATTATCGAATCCAATATAAATATTTGGTAGTGATGATAAAATTGAATTGAAGCATTATTTTTCTGAAGTTTTTTCTTGACAAAATTAAAGTGCTGTATGTCAATATTTTTGGACATGTTTGAATTTTTAACACTATCAAACGGCTCAGTGCAAGTTTTGATTTAAAAGTGTTTTCAGAACTAAGAAAAGTAAGCATTGTCTTTGGAAATTTTTTGGACAGGCTCGAAAACGGAAGATTTCATAACAGTTTCGTTTAAAAAGGTTCTATGGATTTAAATAATAGTACTAATTTATTTTTGGAAATGGCTTTTATAATACAAACTCTTTTAGTATGTTAATCCATAACTTATCAAATTTCCCTGTCTTCAAAAAACTTAAGATTTACAATTCATGTGTATTTACATTGAAAAACGGAAGCTATCCCATGTTGTAAATTATAATTTATAGACTCACATTCTATGTTTATTGCTTTAAACTGCAAAATACAAATATTTTAATGGTTCAGGATCAAATCCATGTAACAAAGCTGATGTCCTTATTTTATTTAGAAAATATTTTTCTTGGGAAAAAGGCAAAGATTGGCATTTTGCCTAAAATATTGAATCTGGTATTTAATAAATAAAATAAACGTAACAAAAAATCCAGTTTCCATGGATACCAAAAAAAAGATAAAATTCAAAGTGAGCGAGTTCAATGGTGTACCGGTCGATGTGCGGGTTTCTATGGAACTTTTTAAATTTTTTTTTGAATTAAAATACAAAATTGATGGAATATTGTAATTCAATTTATTTATTCTGTATTTCTATTTGTATCTTTTTTTTCAGTGTGAACCCGGATTAGGAGCTAGCGTCATGTACAATCTACTATATAATAGGCCACAAAAATTAATGCTTTTAGCTGGATGCAGTACGGTCTGCACAACAGTAGCTGAAGCAGCAAAAATGTGGAATTTAATCGTGGTAAGTGGATTTGTTATTAAGTTGGTTTTTCTGTATAACAGGTTAGGTATATATGTTCTTTTTTGTATAGTAACAATTTATTATCGCTTACAAAACAATTCAATTAAAAATATTTATTTTAAGAGGCATGGAATGTAATAACATATTTTTGTTTGTTAAGTGTGTATAGAAGTTGTATTTTTTATTTTTCGTTGCTAGGTCTTTCATTAGACTTCATATTTTTAAATTTAAATGTAACAAAGTGTTTGGAGATATAAAAATATATATAAAATATATAATATATATATATATATATATATATATATATAAAAAAAGAAAAAGAAAAAGGGGTTGCAAGGACAATGTTGGTGTACATAGTTTGGTAAGGCATTCCACATTCACGTAGTACGGCTAAAGAACGAAAATCTGTACTTCACAGTACGACCAAAGTAGGACTCCAGGCTAAGTTGATGGGGGTATCTTTTAAAGGATAGGAATGAAACTGGATAAAGATCGTAGTCCTTTAAAATAAAGGTAACAAAAGGAGCCGCAAGAAAATTAACGGTGATATTCGAGTTAAGTAATTGCGTTAAAGATTTTATTGTTCCCAATAATTTTAAAGCCTCTTCGTTAAATACTGTTGAAGAGACTTAAGTAAGGTACTAGAACACCAGCCCAGAGATGGAAGTTATACTCAAGCCTTGGACGTATACATGGTTTATAGATTGTATCCAGAAGACCTAAGTATTTGGCTGTGTTTTTGGCTACATCTTGTATGTGATCGGTTCACTCCACAAGAGGGATTGTTGATGATCAATAGAAAGAATATCAATATGATCAGTTTCAATGATGCAAGGGCCACTGATAGATAGTGGCAAGGGTGTATATCTTGCTTGAATGATACAAGACAGCATTGAGTTTTCGGAGCATAGCTTCCACACGACTTCGTATTTCCCAGTACACAATTTTGTGTAGGTGGGAATTTAATGAGCTTATCATATTTTTTCGCTGCAGTTGCACATCTGGAGAGGACGGACGTGAGTCAGGAAATGAATATGAAATGCAAAGAGTACTTAAATTTAAAGTTACAGTCAAAAATCTTTTATATACATGAGAAAGAGATTCGGGGTTAAAGCCATGGGGCACACCAGGATTTATTTTACGGTTTATAGGCTTGAACTCTACTACTTGCGTTAAAGGCACGCTTTTACGATAAGAGATTCTAATGACAAATCCTATCATATGCTTTTAAATATCAAGCACAATGGTCTTACTTTTTTTAGATGCTTTTACATCTTAAATTTAAAAAAGGTTTAATTTTGAAGCTATTTAAGTCTATTCAGTAACCACAAGTATTCGAGTCGCTGGCGCTTATGACTGTTTACCTAAAGTTCTATATCTATATGTATCTGCTAAGATGTATATTGGTACAGACCCAAGCCATATTTGAAAATTCTGCAAGTTGTTGTCTGCAAATGGCCACTTTTGGTGTTAATTTATCGTTTACTGAACCAGTTTACTCAAATTTATGCACCACACTCAAAAAAATCCTCTTAAAAGGATGATAATGGCGACCGCTAAAAGAGAAAAAGTGCGTAAAACGTTGCATTTGTAAACACTCACTGTTATACAATAATTTTATCGTTTGAACATGTTTTTTAACGCTAACATCCATAATTACTTACTTACACTATAATTTGGGTTAGGTCACTTTCCACTTGTGTGCGCCACTTGATCCGCGGCCTTCCTCGGTTGGTTTCCATTTGTTCCAAGTGTCCAATCTATCTCAGGCGTTGGACTTTTATCCTCATGGCTAAGTCTATTCCGCTGTACAGGTCGTCGTTCCATCTACTCCTCCACTCACCTTTTATGCATACGAGGCCGTAGATCACCTAAAGTACTTTGCCTTTGTATCCAAAAAAAAAAAAACAGCGTTAACAAGAGCAATCCTTTGTTTGATATAATCACTATCGTCATTTCCTGCGTTCATAGCGAAGCCCAGTGAATCCGTCCGTATCCGAGGCTTGTAAGTGCTTCGCAACTAGAAGATTTTTACGAGCCGGATAAACCGCTCCTTATAGGCCTGGGCTCCGAATAAGTCGTATAGAATCCCTATATGGTGTTCACTAAGTAGTTCAACCTTACTGTAACTGTAGACGCCACCGTTGATTCCATCTCGAGAATTCTTTCGCTGCCGTCTGGATAAGGAGAGGTGCCTTCGTGGAAACACCTCTCGCCCCTCTCTCGTTTGCTGCCCCCAACAACTTTCCACTGGGGTTAGAAACCAATCTCCAGTTGAGTACTAGGCACCCGATGTTAAGCGCGGGGAGGTGAGAGTAGGAGTTGATAGACAGAGGTGGGTTTTGAGAAGAACCTGTGGACGCTTCTGTCCTCTTGAATGCACATGTCTACCATTTGAACATGGAGACGTATGTTGGTTGAGGCCAGGTCCGCCCCGGACTGTAGCGCCACCTTAAGTAAGTAAGTATAGCGAAGCCCAGGCAGACAAATTCCTTGACTATATCAAAAAGTTACATCTGTCGGTGGTGACGTTTTGACCGAGACTTCGCTCGGTATTATAGGCCACTTCTTGATGAAACCGTGTGCTCACGCTCATTACGGGTAAATTCATTTTTGAAGCCTCTGTCTCAATACTCGAAAAATCCTGATTTACGTAGCTCTGAAATATTTCAATTATCTCAATATCGTCAGCATATGCGAGTAATTGGACAGACTTTTGAAAAATAGTGCATCTGGTTTTAACGAGGAAGCTATGCACTATTCTTTTACAGACTTTGTTAAAGAAATTCCATGATAGCGCATCACCTTGCCTAAAGCCTAAGACATCATTTTCAACATTTATAGAACAGTGCGGATTCTCCATGGTTGTCCTGCACAAACAGACGAGTTTGGGGCAGAGATGCCAAAACTTGACATTGTATAGAAATTGATAAAAAAGTAGGTATTGAGTACCAATTTAATATTCATGGTATTTTTTCAATGTGAATTATTGCCACCATCCATATGGATTTGATTTATGATACATTAGAAATGAAGTTTCAACAATATTACTGTCAAAGTTGTAAAGATCCTTTATGAAAGTCTTCATTAACTTTTTAGTATTTCGATGATTTCTTCTTCTTCTTAAAAACTCGACGTCTTACAATTATCTCTGCAGACATTTCAACCAAAGTCATTTTGTGTGTTTTTTGAAAACTTTAAGATACCATATTTGTCAAGGAATTCAGAAAATTGGTGTTCAACAGTTTAGAACGAACAAAATATGGAACATCTCAGATATAAATTAATTTGTATCTTTTTCCAATCCTTCTATACCACTTCTGACTAAGATAGATGCAAGCGCCACCAGATGAATCATTTTCTAGGTTATCGTCTGTCTCTGGCTTTCCAGCTGATGCGCTGTGTGTGATTGTCAGTTGGTATCTTTTTTCTAAAGATTTAACTTATTTTCATTTTTCTCATTCAACACACACACACATACATTCAAAGTGCATTCGCGTTTATAAACCGTTATTTCAAAATATATACTCCTAAGTATACATACATATGTATTATCCTGTGATGATGATGATGACGATGATGAGTAGAAAACTATAACATGTTTCATTCATTTGTATTTTTAATAATAATGTCTTTTTTTTCTTTTTCTTCTTTTCCGTCTCCTTCTCCTGCTCAACTTTGCTCTGTTTTTCTATAAAAGTTGTTATATTAAATGAGAAAAAGAGAAAAATAAGAAAATTCTTCATTTATCTATTTTCAACAACTTGATGTATACTTCCGCTTTCTATTTTTCTATTTTCAATTTAAAATTGTTTTTTTTTTTTCTCTATATTTTTATTTTGTTTTATTTTTCTATTTGAAGTTCTATGAGAGTGTTAGTGTTGTAGGATGGATATGCAGACATACACTCATACATACGTATATATTTTATATTCTATACAATTGTACAACAAAAAAAAAAAGAGAAATAATATTTATTTTAAGGATATTTTCATTTCCTTATAGACATTTTATATCGTCCATCCGTCCGTTTCGTTCATTCGTTTGGTATAAAAATGACATAGAGATACAAGTAAAAATGTGTCTCTATACTTTTATTTTTTAATAATATTTATTTCCATTGTGTGTATGGGGGAACATATATAATATCTATCAGATACAAGAGCAATCAAAATAGAAATGCTTTTTCAAAAGATAGTGGAATTTAAATTGCATAAATTCTATGCATACAACACTATAATTCAGTGCGAGAGCATTTTTGTTTGTTTTGGAAAATTGAAAGGACCTTAGAAGAAGCTTTTTGTGTTTAAAACAGCAGACTCTTTAACTACTTATAATAATTATTAGATTATAATCTTTCATCAAAATGAGTTTATTTTGCTGTGGAAAGTCGTTTTAAATCAAACGGCAAGTCTGTTGTAATTATCGGGATACGTCGAATAAAAACATTTTCTACTTTCTACTTCCCTTTTATACGTCAGGAAAAATATGTTCAATAAGCTCCTTCTTCTTTTCGTTAGGGAATGTAATAAATCTCATCAAGATATCAGTTGCAACTTTATCATCACCAGTATCTATCAGTTGATTTGAAAACAGAATTTAACTTGTTGTAGAAGTACAAGGATATAAGCTTTCAATCTAAGTGTCTTCACATATCATCACAAATTAGATGATTTCAAAGACGCGTTTGGTGCATCAGCTGCAGTTGATCGTGGGAGAATCATAGCTCCAACAAAAATGTTTTGGTTATCACAAAGATCATTCGAAGTTATATCTAGTGCCTTTAGTGACAACTGACATCTTATGGACCTGCGCAGTGCACTATACACCTTGACTAATTTTAGTATACTCTCATAGCTACAACCGAATGTCAAGTGATAATAATGATGAATTACACTTAACTTTTCCAATTTTTGTTTCAGTTCTTATATGCAAAACTTCAAGTAAATCCTACTTGTGCGTGCCATCTGATCCGCGGACTTTCTATTCTGCGCTGTCCATTTAAGGGTGTCCCGTCGATGTATGAGAAATTTTTTTTTCGAGCTACACTATCAAAAGGGGTATCAAAGTTTGCGTAATTTTATACAGATAAAGAAAACATCAAAAAAACTGAAAGAACATGTTATCTTGGGGGTAGTACCGGGCTTTGAAGATTTTTAAATTTCATGTTTTTACATACCTTAACCGTTTGAATAAAACTATAAAAAATTAAGTTTTAAACGTATTTTATTATTAATATTATTTAAACACATACAAACAAAACAAAAAATAATGACCTAACCTTAGAATTTAAACTTATTTTCGTGTCCAAAATTTGGCATTTCTGCACGAGATTTCAACTTGTTTTTAATAAAGCCATCTCTAGAAGTAGGGTCAGTTACACTCTGTGATGCCTCTGTTACCAGTTTAACACATCTTTCCACAGATTGGGTGTGACAGGGAAAGTCAACAATTTCCAAGCTCTTATCTTTTGCCATGATGTGAAGGTCTTCAAAAGAAATATGTCGAAGAACCGGGGGTGATGTTACCTGACATTCGCTCCACAAAATATTTTCGGTATAATCATTAGCAGAGAAGTTGATCTTTGGTGGTTTATATATCCTGCGTTTGTTGATATTTTCAGCTTCTCTAGCTTTTTTTTATTCTTCGCAATGCCAGCTCCCGAATGTGGTCCCTTTCATCAAACAACATACTGATAAGCAGGTTTTCTGGATGTGCAAAATAAGCATTTCTTTTTATAACAGAATCCACAACACATCTCAAATTTTCGGGTAAATATCGAGAGTACATAATTAATTGGAAAATATGTTTGGCTCCATCCTTAAAAGACGCCTGTCGCTTGATTCGGAACCAAATTGGAGCGTATACTTTGACGACGTAGTTGACAAGTAATAGCAAATTCTCTGATGGACGAAGAGTACTAACATAAAGTCTCAGTATGCGATTAGCTGAAGTAAGCCATCTCGAGTGCGCCATTTTTCCAGGTTGACGGTTTGCCAGCTTAGGAGAACAGAAACCAGTAGATACAGCTTGACATATCTGATAAAGATATTTTTGATCCGTACTCAGTTCATCAACCACAACCACCACGAAGAGGTAACTCATTGGCGTGAAGCATGCAAATACACCATTGCAGCGGTCTCTTCAAGAACTCTTCTAAATATTGAATGACGCCTCCCTTCCAACCAGTGTTAGTTGCAGTTCCGTCACATCCAATGCAAAGCACGTCATCTAAATTCCAACCTTGGCTCTCTAAAAAGGTTGTGATGGAATTAAAAATCCCTTTTGCGGTGCCACGACCTGGTGTTGTGTGTCCCAAGTAAATTGATCCAGGTTCTCCCAAAATTGAGATGTGTTCTTCAAAAATTTCTTTACGGTGATAACGCGCCCCTATTTTCTCATTTATCAGGGTCTTGTCCTTTCTTCCATCAAAGTAAATGCTTTTTATAGCAATACCTCCAATATCTTCTAAAGCTTCTTTACGTGATTTCGATACAGCTCGGTGGACCTTATTTTTGTCTATAACAAGAGTTGAATCTTTGGAAGAAACCAAGCCGACATCATCCAAAACAGCAGAAGCGACAGCAGCAGCAGATCGCATCGATAAACCGTATCGATCACATACCTTGGCAACTGTTGGCAACATCAATCTATTGCGATAAGCTCTTGAAGTCGATGGTGCCTCTGTCAAAGGGGGGTTTGTTGGGGATGCCTCTGTTACCGAATGTGTTTCTGGGGAAGATTCACGCACCAATTCTTCATTGCAGTTTCCTGAGACAATGTCCGTTTCCTGCGTAGACCATTTTTTTGCTTCCCTCTTTGACTCTTCAATTTGCCTCTGCTGTCGTTTCTTCAAGATATTTGTTTCTTTCTTGTCAACCCCGCTTATAACCATTTTTCTTTCATTTCTTTGATCCAACAAAAAACTTCTCTCATGGATGGGAACTTTCTTTGGTTTTAAACACGAACAAGTTTCAAATGAAGTGCATTTACAAGCAGCAACGTCGAAAAGCTTCTCAGATGACTCTAAAAAACACTTCAGTTTGTTTTCGAAACCAGCATTTTGTTTGCTTTTGGGGTATCGCTTCACAATATTGTACCTTTCGAAACAGGATTTAAGTAATTGAATAACTCTTTCCTTAGTTACAATTGGAATCGAAGCTTTAGCCCAAATATTGTCGATTTCTTCAAAAACAATCGCATATATTTCTGCATGGGAAGGATCCTTTCCGTTGAATTTAAGTTTAAGTTCGTTCCTTACAAACAAAATGAATTTAATGACATCTCTTGTAGTTGGTAGCTGCCGATCGTCAAGTTTTTTGTACGATTCCAATATAGCACAAGTAGTCCCACTACGTCATATCTATCCTTTTAATCTTTATGTTTAAGTACTCTTAGATAACCCGAGCGTATAATTTAAAATTATTTTTTAACATATAAAGGGTGTCCCAAAATTAACGCAAGATTTGAATTAAATAGAAAACGCCGTTTTTAGTCTTTTGATAGTTATATTTTTATTGACTCGTTAAAAACATAGGATAGGGTTATGTATGGAATAACACATCGGACAAATGGCCTCCACGGCTTTGCATGCACATGCGCACTCTTTTGTTGAAATTTTCCATGACCATTCTGCATAAATGTGGCTGAATTTCGTTGATGCAGCGTTGAATCTCCTCCTTTAATGCACGGGTGGTTGTAGGCTTGTTGACATAGACTTGTGATTTCAAATAACCCCATAAAAAGAAGTCTAATGGTGTTAAATCACACGATCTAGGAGGCAAATTTTGATCACCGAAACGAGAGAGTACACGACCTGGAAATGTCTCATGCAGTAATTGAATTGTTTCACGGGCTGTATGACATGTGGCACCGTCTTGTTGAAACCACATATTGGACACATCAATATCATCCAATTTTGGCAGAAAGAACTGTGTAATCATGTCGCGATATCGAGCACCAGTAACAGTCACTGCTTGACCAGCATCATTTTCAAAAAAATATGGCCCAATTATGCCTCCAGCCCAAAATCCACACCATACAGTCACGCGTTGTGGATGCATTTGTTTTTTGACAATCACATGTGGGTTCTCCGAACCCCAAATGCGGCAATTTTGGCGATTGACAAAGCCATCAAGATGAAAATGTGCTTCATCGCTTAGGATGATTTTGCTCGAAAAATCAGGGTCCATTTGTTGATGTTCAATAATCCATTCAACGAACTCTCTTCTCTGTGCATGGTCATTAGGCTTCAATTGTTGTGTTAATTGAATTTTGTAAGCATGAAGACACAGATCTTTGGTGAGTATACGCTGTAGAGAGGTTCTTGAAATTTGCAATTCTTGTCCACGACGTCGAATTGAGGTTCCTGGATTGTCAGCAACACTCTCACGCACTGCTTCGACATTCACATTTGAACGGCTTGTTTTTGGACGACCAGTGTGTTTGGCGTCTCCAACGGATCCAGTCTCCATGAATTTTTCAATTAATCTCTTCACAGTTGACGAAGTTAAAACACTATTCCGACCATATTTTGTATGAAATTTTAGAACTGCAGCCGCCAAGCTTTCACTATTTTTGAAATATTCTTTAATAATGAAGACACGTTGTTCTCTCGTGTAACGCTCCATTTTTAATAACCCTATACTGTTAGCTGTCAAATTGCTTTTTTTCAGGGTTGCCAACACTTCACTGCACAAATGGCGGCAAATTCAAATCTTGCGTTAATTTTGGGACACCCTTTATATAGCCCTCAAAGTTGAAAAATAATTTTACTCAAATCGCGAACCGTACTTTCAACATATTTTGAGATGTTTTTTTCTGAAGTTCCTTTAAATAAATTCTCTAGCTTCTTAAATAATTTAATTGGTCTATTTCCGATTATCTAAAAAAAAAAATATTGATTATTTATAAAAGATACCTTCCATATGTAGTCTGAAGATTTAGTATTAGGAAAAAATGCGTTTTTTTAAAACTTTTTGATTTCAAAAAAAGCTCCAAAAGATACCAAGAAAGTAAGTACGCCAGCATATGCTCCATACATTTATGTTAAAGCACAGAAAAAAATCAGCTGCAGACACGTGCAGATGTGGAAGTTATGATCAAAAATGTTTCACTGAATCGAATTTCAAAAAACTCCGTTTTGAAGGTGGTGTTTACCAAAAAGTTTGATTTCTTCGGTATTAATTGTCAGAAGGAACTCGTTAAGCCCATTATTTTAAGAAAAAATGTCGAGATTTATTTTAAAAATAAAACAAAATTAAAACATTGATCTGAGGTTTTGCGAGACCATTTATTTCTGCCTGGAAAATTTTTCAACTTTGAACTCAATTTTCTTGAAAACAACACACGAAAAATAATGTACTTATATGATATTTTAAATTATATGAAATATGATAGAGCTTAATTGAAAATAAAGAAAAGGATTAGGGATAGTCCTTTAATTTTGTTTTAATTTTTCGCTAAAAGTAGGGCGGGTAAAAATAAAAAGGTGTTATTAACAACCGTACATAAGGTTTTGATCCATGGAGAAGAAATGGTTTAAAGCTATGCATTTCCTGTTGGATCGCTCTCTTAGGAAGCCGAAGAATGCCGAAATAAGGATTATAAAGCCTACCGCAGGTTTGATTCGAGAAAATGCAGCCTAATGAAGATGTGATGCATAATATACTCATATCCTCAGATCCAATAATAACAGGTTTAAGGCTACAGGCAAACCAAAAAAAATACTACTTCATAATTGGTTTTTATTTATGTTTTTATGTATTTATGTATCTATTTATTTATTTAATTTTATAATGTACATAGTTAATAATAATATTTTATTCAAAATAAAAAGTTAAGATTTTACTTAAAAAAACTTTTATTTAAAAACCCTCAAATTTTAGATAAATGTCAATACTTTTTTTTCTAATAATTTTTTCTTGGCCAAATTTCGATCAAACATGTATAAGACTAATCTAAACATGTTTGTCAAATTTCATTAAAATTCGTTTAAAGGTTCAGATTTTATAGACTTTTTCCGCTCTCCCATGCAAACATAGAAACCCTTAAATTTTATAAAAATGTCAATAACATTTTTTCTAATAATTTTTTCTTGACCAAATTTTGACCAAACATGTATAAGACTAATACGTGTGTTAAATTTTATTAAAATTAATTTAATAATTCAGATTTTATAGACTTTTTTCCGCTCTCCCATACAAACCGAACCACTGTGCGTCGCTGTACAGCCCTTACAGTTTGTCGTTCCATCTTCTCCTCGACTCCCCTTCTATGCATACGGAACCGTAGATCACGCGAAGAACTTTTCTCTCGAAACGGCCCAAGGTGCTTTCATCCAATATTATCATAGTCCATGCTTCTCCACCGTACAGCAGGACGGGGATGATGAGGGTCTTATATAGTGACACTTTGGTCCCGAGAGAGGACTTTGCTACTCAATTGCTTTCTTAGCCCAAAGAAACAACGGTTAGCAAGAGTTATTCTTCGTTTGATCTCAGCGCTCGTGTTGGTTTCTGCGTTAATAGCGGAGCCTAGGTAGACGAAGTCCTTGACTACCTCAAAGTTACGTCTGTCGATGACGTTTTGACCGAGACGTCGGTGTTGTAAAACCTTTCTTGACGACAGCATGTACTTTGTTTTACCTTCATTAACCGTTAAACCCAAAAGCCCCATTCACATCACGCTGAGTTCTTCCCATTATGTCAATGTCATCAGCACATGCTAGTACGAGTAATTAGACAGACTTTTGAAAGATAGTGCCTCTAGTGTTGACGTGTGAGCTTTGCAGTATTCTTTCAAGTACGATGTTAAAAAAATCACATGACAGCGCATCACCTTATCTAAAACCTTTTTTGACATCGAAAGGTTCCGTTAATTTGTTTCCAACCTTTATGGAGCAGCGTGAATTCTCCATGGTCATCCTGCACAAACGGACGAGTTTGGCAGGGATGCCAAAACTAGATATGGCTCTATACAACTCATCCCTGTAGATACTGTCATATGCGGCTTTCAAATTGATGAAAAGATGGTGGGTGTTGATTTGATGTTCTTCGGTTTTTTCCAGGATCTGCCGAAATGTGAATATTTGATCGACTGTGGCCTTTCCTGGTATAAAACCACACTGATGAGGACCTATCAGGTTGTTGACGATGGGCTTTGGAAGTTCCATATTACGACAGAGAAGATTTCGTAAGCGATGTTAAATAGACTGATGAATCGGGCAAACAATACTAAGGTTCCATTCATCGGGCATGCTTTCTTCCGACCATATCTTACAGATAAGTTGGCGCATGCTCCTTACCAAATTATCTCCAGCTGCTTGGAAGAGTTCGGCATTCAAGACATCTGCTCCAGCTGCTTTGTTAGACTTCAGCTTAGATATGGCAACCTTTACTTCGTCTAAGTCGGGAAGACGTGATTGTTGACTTTTGTTTTGGATCATCTTACATAACAGCTAAATTCGGTTTGTGCGTCGTCGCCGTTATACAGTCTGCAGAAGTGGTCCTTCCATATCCTCAGCATTGACTGCGGTTCTACTATGATGTTTGCACTTTCGTCATTGCAGCCTTCGGTTCTAAGTTTATGTACTTGTGAATTTTGTTTTAACTGTTCATAAAACTTTCGAATTTCATTCCTGCTTTTAAACCTCTCAACATCTTCGACCGCACGGTTCTCATGCTCTCCCTTTTTTCTTCTGAGAAGTCGGTGTTCCTCTCGCCTCTTCTGCTCATAGGGTTCATTCGGAGCTCTTGTTCTTCTATTTAGTGCCGTTTTGCGTGCCGGTTGTTTGGCTGCATTTTCCTGCCGACATTCCTCATCAAACCAGGGGTTCCTTGTTGGTGAACTTTCAAAATGCGGTTTTCTTTTTTTGATCATTTCTGGAGCTGTGACCTCAACCCACCGTACCTAGAGTGGCTCGTGACAGATGCTCACACGACCCATTTTAAATTCAGAAAACACACTGCTTTATAGGTTAATATTATGGGAAGGTGGGCTTTAATTTTGAATCCATATCTACTTGATTCGTGTTGATGTAAAATCCTTTGAATAGAAGTGTTGGATGACAGCACTATTTTTCAATTTTGCATTTTCATGAAAACAAAAGAATCGTCTTGCTAAGTGTGCTCTCAAACGTAAACAAAAATATCCCAAACTGTACATACAAGCTAGTTAGGGATAATAATGTGTGAATCAATTAGTCTGACCATGTTGAATGAAAGAACAAGAAGTGACAAAACTGGTAACTTTACCTTTTTCAGAGGAACTGCCAACTCCACAATAGACTGCTGCCTTATACGTGGAAAGTGGCTCGAGTACACAAGAGACTTAACGGTGGAACAACTGGTATACTCAGACCATCTTCCAGTGGTAATTTCTTGTGAATTCAACAAAGACTCAGAACAACCCACCGAAAGCCTAAAACTCTTACCGAAACTCCAGTGGAAGGAACGTTTCTTGCTGTCATACCAAACAAGACTTGACACAAGTCTGAGCCTTGTAAACGACGATCAAATTCAATCGATAAGGGGTGTTGAGTTATTGGTTGCATGTGTCGAACAAGCCGCCCAACCATTCCAAGCAAACCGTAGGCAAAAGAATTGGAGGGACCCTTGGTTTGATGCAGAATGTGAAGCAGCTAGGAACAAATCTTTCAGGCAGCTTAAGCTAGTCAGGGCAATGAATTCAAACTCAGCAAAAATGATGTACCAAAACGCAAATGTGGCTTACAAAAATCTCTGCAAGGAAAAACAAAAACAATATTCTCTTTCCCTCATGGTAAGGCTGAACGCAGTAAGAGATAGCAGCTCTTTTTGGAAATTAGCGCGGCCAGAAATACCTTTCCAAATACAGTTAGCTTATCCTTGGATCGAAAACGAAATTCTGGATCAAGCATTCATAATTCAAGAAGTAGCGACTGTCCTTCACAGATGTAAAAACAACAAAGCTCCAGGAGACCATCGCGTTCCCTATGAATTTTATAAATATGCTTCAGAAAACTTTTTAATAAAACTAACAGATGCATACAACTACATCTTCGGAAAGCTTCCGAAAGAATATCATTTTCCCAATTTTCAAAAAGGCGACGTGAACGAACCAACAAACTATCGTGGCATATCTTTTATGAACTCTGTCATGAAAATCTTTACAGGTGTAATATTAGACAGACTTACGCTATGGGTTCAAGATAACAATCTGCTAAGCGAATATCAGGCTGGTTTCAGAAAAGAATACTCAACGGTGGACAATGATAAACAAACTCCAATCATATTGTAACCTATGGAATCTGACTGTTAATATCAATAAATCGAAGGTAATGATATTTCGCAACGGAACAGGACGATATGCAAGAGAAGAAAAATGGAAATGGGAAAATGTAGATCTTGAGGTGGTGAGAGAGTATAAATATTTAGGGGTAATCATAACGCCATCACTATCTCTACAAAAACATTTAAAGGCAAGGCTAATCGAAGCAAAAAAAGCTATCAACTGCAACTGGAAAGAAGTCTTAAGTAAGAAGCATATTGCCCCAAGCACAAAGTTTAAACTATTTGAGGCCGTAATGCGATATTATGCTATGCTGGCCAGGTATGGGGATTTCAGCAGTATGAGGAGGTAGAAAAACTTTTAAGATATTTTATTAAAAAAATGTTTTGGCTCCCAGAAAATACACCTACCTATATGTTGCACCTAGAAACAGGAGTGGCACCACTCTATATCTTCACATTGAAGATACATCTGCAATATATATTTAAAGTTATAGAGCTACAAAACCATCGGCTACCTAACATAATCGTTAGACATCTGCTTTCTAGGAAATCCCAGTCTTTGAAGAGTGGACTCGACTTGGTCTTGAAGATGACATCCAGTTGCTAGAATCAGGTATAGAGGATTGTAAAACTTTATGCCCACTATTGCTTGGAAAAATTGAAGCATCATTTTTTGCAAAATTTGGAGAGTCGGCTCAACAAAGTGAGTCCCGAATCCTATATGGCCAATTTAATTACGACATGGGTGTGAACAATTATTTCGAAGATCGATATCCTATCAGTACAATAGCCTTAGTTTTCAAAACCAGAGGGTAATTGTTGTGTTTAAATTACCAACCACACGGCTCAAACGACAACACTCGGTGCACATTATGTAATCTCGTAAACCGAAAATGTAACGCATTTCCTAGGAAGATGCCCTATCCTTCAGACAATTCGACGCGCTTTCTGGGGAAAAAACGTCCTCAACAATGATGATATCATTTTAATTCTCAATGGTGAAAACTGGACAACATTGTCCAGTTTCGTCCGCTGAACTATAGAAAACAAATTATCAATCAAGCTTTTTAAAAATGATCGAATACCTCATTCAATTTTCTTTTTGACATTAAAACTATAATTATAATAATTAATATACTATAATTAGAATACATTTATGTCTTTGTATATAAATTTAAACTCCTTTTTTCTGGCTGACGGCAAAAGCCAATGCTATACTTTGTGAATTTTTAAAACAAATATGTAAATCAATTTTCTGCTTAATAAAATCACACATTTTACTACTACTACTACTACTACTACTACTACTACTACTACTACTACTACTACTACTACTACTGTAAGATTCCACTTCAAAAGTAGACCTAGTGGCGCTATCTTTTGGTCAGACCTTCTAGAGCGCGAATAGATATAAAATTTTAAGAATATTTCTGAATCGACAAACTTTGAGAATCTGTGGAAAATTTAAAACCGTTTTTTTTTCGAAAATTCTTTTGGAATGTAACCCCTTAAAAGCAATTGAGTGCGATTTCACTATTATGTGGTCTCACAGTCCTATTTTCAAGTAAAATATCTTTAAAAAAAAAAAACAAATTTTTTAATATGTATAAGATAATTTGGAAACATCATTTCTATAAACAATTAGATCTAATTTTGTTGTTATTTTGTTACTCCTATCTTGTGTTAAAGTAAAATCATATAACTTCGTTACTGAAATATTCCACTTAAAACCAACAATTTGGGGCACCTTTGGTGAGAGCAATTAAGTGCTATCTTATTGTCTTTTTATTCTTCAGTGGTCAAGCTTGTAGTTAAGGTGTGTCACATCCTAAAGGAAGAATCTCAAGGGACATTCTATATAAGATCAATTGGAAATGTCAATATTTATTTATTTTTAAGTGGTCTCATCGTTAAAAGGTATTTTTACTTTGATATCCCGAGAGAAACTAACATTTTGAGACACCCCTTACAAGTAAAATGGAATGTGATTTTATAAATTTTCATTCTTAAGTGGTCAAGGAGATAACAGTCCTGCAATGAAATATCGCAAGAGACTCTACAAAAAAAATACATATTTCCAAAAATTTGTATTCAAATTCACGATTTCACACTTTCTCACATTTAAAAGCTAAAAAATAAAAACTTATTCTTCTATGATCCCTAGAAAAAGAGCACCAACTCTACATTGAATTTTCAAAACTTTTAGTCCATATGGGATATACATTAGTATTAATTTTTTTGTATGTTTCCAGTTTGTTTTGAGTTAAAAGCTATTTACCAACTTCTGAAGGAGTTTGTTTCTATTTGTATTTGTTTTTATTTTATTTAACTTTTATTAATGATACACTATTAAAAATTCTTTGTTTGAATTGAATCCTTGTTGTGTTCTTTTTTTTGCATAAGGATTCCATTAAAGAAATAAATCATAACTTTGTTCGGTGTTTTTCTAGTTTTTTTCTGAATATTCTGTCCAAAACTCTGGAAAATAAACTTTCCTTTTTAACCACAATTATTTTACGATATCATGACCTTTAAAATCTTGTTTATTTTATTTCAAATTTTATTTTTCCAGCTGTGTTATGGTGCATCGAGTCCAGCACTATCAGATCGCAGTCGGTTTCCGACCCTTTTTCGCACTCATCCCTCCGCAACAGTACACAATCCAACAAGGATTAAACTTATGAAAAAGTTTGGATGGTCACGGGTTGCCATTCTACAGCAAGCCGAAGAGGTTTTCATATCGGTGAGTTAAAATATTCAAAAAATAAAAGATACTATTGGTCATAATGTTCATGGAAGGTATGTGTGTGTCTGTGCAATTGCATGTGTGTGTGTGTAATTTATTTGGTCTTATAGTCGGATTGAAAACATATGTTTGTTTAAGGACTTCAGGGCAAATATTTATTGAGGAACGTAAGCAACAAAAAAAATCATCATACTTGCATGAGGATATAATGCAAATAATAAACCGATTCAAATAGAATTGAAAGTAAAAAATAAATGTATGATGTGAATTTGTTATTTTTTTTTTTCAAAAATGTGTAGATTGAGAGAGATATTGGAATTTAAGGAGTTTAAATGTGACTTGAATTATTAATAGTAAAGCTTATAGCTTTTATATAGTATGAGGCCTGAACAAGTGCACATAATTTTCTTAAACAAGTGTTTTTTATTTTGTCGTAGAATAAGTTCCAGAAAAACAAGTTCTGTTTGTTTCAATTGAATTTAAATTTGAAGGAACATTTTTTTGTTTTGACAATCTTGACGTTTCTTAAATATTTAACATTGTTACGAGCATAAATGTATTATTTATTGAATTCTGTTATCTCTAAGCATTTATCATTTCTTTATGTAGCTCAAGTGCTGTTTTAGTTTTCAAAGTTTTGAATTTCAGGGATTACTCGTACTAACATTCATATTCATAATCACGAATTCCATTGGAAAATTTTACGAATTCCAAGAAACCATATTACGGAATCCGTATGTAATGCAAAATTGTATGAGATTTTCCACTACGAACGTATTTGGTAATAGTTTTTGTCGGGATTTGTAAAACTTTCCTATGATGATGGAATTGGTGATAGGAATGATTATTCTTTACCTTTTAAAACTAAATCCTATAGTTGCTCAAAAATCGAAATTTTGAAAGCATCTTAACCAAATTTTTGTTTGCATTTTATTGGATATTTTGGTTATCAGCAACCTTTCTACTATTTCCACTATTTCTGAGATTTTATGATCACTGATTTTAGTATTTTTAGATTCTCAGATTTTTTTGGTTTTTAAAATTGCGTGTTCTTAGGACCATAGACTTTCTAGATTCATGATTTTAGATTCTCGAATCACTTCTGTTTGAGATTTATGATTTCCGAAATGTTGAGCTTTCTTTTTGAACGGTTTCTTGGATTATTTAGATTTGTCTTTAACGCCTTCTTGTTATTTCAACTTTTTTGAAACTTGTGTTTTTTTGAAAATATTTTTTTTAATGATTTTTTTATTTCTGATATTCTAGATTTTATTTTATAAGTTTTCCAAAAATTTTAGGATTTTAAATGTTGGTTCTAAACTTGCATGGTTATTAAATTTTTTGAATTTATAGATGCCGTGCGTCGAAATGTGTTTTTGTAAGCAAAATGTAAGAATTTTTTATTTTTTGAACAATATTTTTAAAAAATACAAATATGCAACAAAAGAATGTTCATAATTGTAATGTAACTACGTTATAAATATGTTATTAGATTTGAACATTTCTGGACATATTTAATAAATAGAAATTAAATAACCATAATTCCAAAAAAAAGAAGACAACGATTTAAAAAGTGCTTTTAATATTCTCCTGAGTCTAAACGAACTTTGTGTATGTATGTATGCATTAGTTCTTCTTCTTATTTAAATAAAAAGTTATATTTGTTTCATTAGGCAATCATGATGCGAAGTAGGTACTGTTTCCTACTTTGTCTACTGATTTGCATTTTATTTTATATCCATGAAGCATGGATATACTTTACTCTTGCATAAAGAAAGAATGAAAGTTTAAGAAATCTATTCTAGAAAAAAAACTAACTTCCCTGCCGCATTCGTCTTCCCATTAGTATTATTTAAATAAAGATTTTTGGTTGGTTCTTCACACCAAGCAATCATGTTAAGTAGCAGGTATTTTAGGCCTACATTTTATATTACTTATTAATACTTGCAAAGAAGGCAAAATAAATGTAAGAAATGCGTATGTAGTTCAAGCTTTTTTTAAATCCATTTATACAATCACGATCGTCAACACTACTGCAGGACTAAACATGCCCACACTCGTCAATTTGTGTGTATTAGTAAGGTAGGATTAAGAAAATACAAACACGTAATTAATTTTTTATTGCAAGAGAAAATAAGAAATAGAAAAGTCAAATACAGTACGAACGCGATTTACGAACTTACTGGGTTATATTTGTGATACAAATTATACATTATTAAAGAAACAAATATTTTTGAACATATTTTTTTTTAAATACTAAAACGAAATTATAGAAATTTATACAAAAATTAATATTTGATGCATATAAATTGTTTTCTAAAATAAGTTAGATATTAAGGTGTTTAATGGTAATGTTTTTGTTTCAAGTTGCCCCCTATTTTGGTATTTGTAGCCTAAGTCCAAATTCAGTCCTAAAAACAAAATGTCTTAAATGGGTTCCCTTTAATATTATATCGCTTAACCGAAACGAAATAACATAAAACCCTTTTCTAATTCTGTCAATTTACCACTTATTTTTTTAATATTTCTTGAACCACCCGTCCTGTAAAAAAATTCCGTAGACACTTTTATGAAATCACATTGTATTTACAAGGAATTTGGTTCAGACATACTAGCTGTAAGTTAACAGAGTTGTAAGAACTAAAGTCTTTTAGTGAATCCAAGTCAGTAAAGTCAAAGTCAACTAACTAAAAGTTAAAACTCGTGATATGACTTTTAAATAAAAGTTAAAAGTCATGACTTGAAGCCAATTGACTTAGTCATTTGGCATTCAATCTCTTTGACTTTATAAAGTCATTAAAATTATTAAAAAATCAATTTTTAATGTGACTCAATTTTAAAAGTTAGCAAGTCAATTAAATGAAGTCTTTTGACTTAAATCAATTGCTTTCACGTTAGAAATTGTATGTTGGTTAATTCTTTCGTTATCGGAAACTTTTAAGAAAATTCTTGAAATATAAATCATATTTAATAAAAAAATCAGGCGATCATGCTGCTAAGAGGTACGCATATTTTTGGTTTTTGCATTTTGTTTAAATACAGTTTAATTTTTTTGATATTTTTTTTTTACTAATCGTAGAGGAAATTAAGAATCTTGAGTGTGACTTGCTCAAATAAAAATCAATTTACAAATCTAACCGTTCTCGGTACAAAAATTTTTAAATGTGGACATTTTAACTAAAACGAGTACTACTTTCTTTTGCTTACAAACGGTTCCTTCATTAAAAAGCACTCTGAAAAAAACCTACTACTATTCGATCAAAAAGTAAAACTACTACTTTTCTGCACGGTAGCACTGTTCTTCAATTTTCTACTCCAGAGAGGGCATTTTTATTCTAAATATGATATAATGATTTTCAAGTTGCTTGTATTGTCAAAAAGTCCCACACTGTCTTCTAGGCTTCAAAAATTATACATCAATATTTGATGATCCGCACCAGCCCATCATACTTTATAGCAGTTACTCTTTTTGTTTTTAGATATGCATTACGCAACTCATCACTACTTTCACACAGCACACAAACAAATATTGGAGTATGTATAGATTTAACCAACACTACTTTAGGATAAATCACACCCACTATCCTCAATTTGTTTTAGTATAAGTTAACTTGTATGAGAGATAAAATGCAAAATTTTTAAGTTCTTGGGCTAAAGAAAATGGAAGGCGAAGAGAACAACTAAAACCATATTTATTACGATGTGCAAAAGTAAGTTTACCTTCTTTGCCATCTTAGTCGCCTGGTATCTCAACTCAATATATATTGGTTAATTTTTTGGGACTCCTGAATGCTAGATTTGGAAACTTATGAACATGTTAAGGTGTTGCACACAACCAGCGTGTGATGTAGTAATCGGATCTTTTTATTCTCTATTTGTTTTGGTTTTATCCTTGACGTTTCTGCTGAGTAAGAAAATAATATAACATTCAGACTAGGACTAATAAAACTCTTTGCTGAACTCTCCTTTGACTCTGCATATTTGATATAAATTTATATAAAGCTTGATATAAAGCTTGAAAACAAAATTGAGGTTTTGTGGCTTTGTTTGATTTTTGAACTTAGTGCTTTAGTAGTTTTAAACATTTTTAAATTAGACAATTAATATTTTACTTCTTTTTCAGTTATTTATTTCTATAGCTGACATCCCTGACCAATTCTACTTAATGGTTAAACAATAATGTTTCTCTCAATTTCTTTTAGTATTGATATTGTTTCTGTATTATTAATGTGAAGAAATAATAAAAAGATTTGGTACTCAGGAGAAGTATAGTTTAGCATTTAGATTTTTCATAATATTCTTTCATTTGCAAAATGGGTGTGGCCACTCAATTTGATTTGATGCACCAGGCAACCATGCACCAAAGAAGGTAAACTTATTATTTGGTTTGCTTTGCTTAATCCTTCTATTTACTTTTTGCTACAAAAACAGTATATATTTGTATTTTGTCACTCTTGCAAAAAACTAACGTAACTAATACTAAAATAAATTGAGGGCAAAGGGTGTGGTTAGTCCTTTAGAAGTGTGAATGATCGTGAAGTGTTTACTTTTTGTTGCTCCCTTTATAAGTGATAAGCAAGAAGAAGAAAGAATAGCTACTACGCAGCATGATCGCCTGGTGCAGATCATCATGTATAAAGGTGCGTGAAAGGGATCTTTAAAAATCGTTAGCGATCTCGTTTCGATTAATGAGAATAACAACATTGGAATGAGAATACAAATTTTGTCTCTTCTTCTACTTCGTTCTTATGAAAAATACAAAAGAATAGGCAAAATTGAATAAAAGTATTACTTTAGGGACTTTCGTTGAACAATAAACGCAAAACCTTTAACAGAGGCTGAAAACACAGTTCCTACTACGCAGCACGATTGCTTGATGTAAAAATTATAACACATATTCTATTCGAAATAAAATCGAGAAATCGTTCGGACTTAAGAGAATATTACTAGCACTTTAAAATCATTCTTTTTTACTTTTTGTTCTAAATGGAAATTGAATTTTTGTTTTTAAAATGTGAATAGACGATTTCAAAACAAAACACTAGTATTCAAACTTAATATTTCTAATGTCTAATGCATAATTTTAATGCAAGGCGAATACCCATTGTGCTTTTATGCTTAACTATTTTAAGTTCCTATTTTACAGATTTGAATTAATATTTTTAGACACTTTTAAAGAAAACGAAACCAAAGATGAACATTGTTTTTTTTTTTTTTGGTTTATTCGCTTTGTATTATTTATAAAATGAAATGTATTCCCCATATCAACAACGGTCCAGCATGCGCTTTAACTTGTCTCCTAAGGAAATCCACAGTATGGTCAAACAACATTTCAGTAAACTGGGGTTCTGCATGAAACAAAAAAAAATAATTTTACAATATAAACAAACGGGTTTTGGAAATGTAAGGAAGATTAATATATATATATATATATATATATATAGGGTGTCCCAAAATTAACGCAAGATTTCTTGCGTTAATTTTAGGTGTCCCAAAATTAACGCAAGATTTCTTTTTACTTTCGTCTTTATGGTTTCATGAAGATTATGGGTAAGGTACAATTATTTTTAGGGAGCATGTCGAAATACTGTTTTCGAACTGAATTTAAAAACACTTAAATTAAGAATACTGAATAGAAAAAAAGTTGCATGAACACAACACTGTATTTCCAAATTTTGTATCACAAATTACTGCACCCTTAAAAAGTGAATTTTACAAAGTTCAGAATGTTAACTATCTGCCAATCCAACACCCTATTTCTCATATTAAAAAATTTGACATTTCTTGATGTTTCAAAGTTTAGCAAAGTAGGTATTGTTTTCTGCACTGTTTAAAGATTTGCATTTATTTTCCATAATTACTAAGCGCATCTCCCTTAAACATTCCTGCTACTCCTGCGCCAAAAAAGTAAGAAAGTCTAAAAGATTCTTAAAAAAAGTATTTCCCCACAGCATTTGTTTTCCTATATTAATATTTTTTGCATACATTTGGTTGATGCTTTACACCAGGCGATCATGCAAAGTAGCAGCTATTCTTTCCCGTTTTTGTGTTTAGGCATTCCATTCTTTATCAATATTTCCAAAGAAAATAAATGTAAGCAATACACATATAGTGAAATTTCTTTTTTATATACATATATTCATACAATCACGATCATCAACACTACTGTAGGATTAACCATGTCCACCTTACTTAATTTTTGTCTGTATTAGTAATTTAACAGAAACAAAATACAAACATATAATTCATTTCTTGTTGCATAAGAAAATAAGAAATAGCTAAGTCAAATACAGTACCAACTAGATTTACGAACTTACTGAGTTATATGTTTTTTGGTACAAATTATACATTATTAAAAAAACAAATATTTGTGAACATATTTTTATTAAATACTAAAACGAAATGATCGAAATTTACACAAAAATTAATATGTGATACATACAGACTGTTATTTTATTTTTAAATAAGTTATGTAGATATAGAGATGTTTAATGATAATGTTTTTTTTTTAAACTGCACCCTCTTTCGTTTTTTGTCCAAAGTTCAAATTTAGCTCTAACCACAAAATGTGTAAGATGGGTTAATAAAATTATATAAAAACCCTTTTCTAATTCTGTCATAATATTATTTTTGTTTTTAATAGACAATTGTTTAATATTTTTTGAACCACCCGTCCTGTACAAAATCTCCGTAGACACTTTTATTAAATAAAAAGTCAGTGTTTTGACTTAAATCAATTACTTGGACGTAAGAAATTTGATATTTGTGAACTATACCACGAATTCCATCGTAATCGGAAATTCTTGAGAATGCCGAAAAAACTTTAACCAAATCCGTTCACAATGCAAAATTTTACGAAATTTTCAACGAACGTTTTTATTGATAATTTTTATATCGGTACTCAAAATTTTCCAATTTAATTTATGATAAGTTCATCAACAACAAATTTCTTACGTCAAAACAAACAACTTGCACAAAAGTATAAGCTTATCTTGAATGCTTTAATAGTTACTAATCCTTAGAGAAATTGAGTTTGGATGTGCCATACTCAAATCTAAAAATCTTTTTACAATCTAACTATGGTTGGTTAAAATTGTTTTTAATATGGAAACGTAAAACAACTATTTTTCTGTATCGATAGCACTGTTCTTCAATTTTCTACTCCAGAGAGAGCATTTGTATTCTTAATATGACTGTTTTGTTTTTTTCTTTTTCATTTTCGATTTGCTTGTGTTATTGTCAAAAAAGACTCCCTACCAATTTTCCAAGTCTGGTGGTGCAAAACTTACATTAACTGTCAATATTTGCTGCTCCGCACCAGGCGATCATACCGCATAGCAGCTATTCTTTTTTACGCATTTCATAACTCATCACTTCTTTCACAGAGAACACAAAAATCCAACACTACTTTAGAATTTACCACACCCACTCTTCTCAATTTTCTTACCTTATAATAGAAATTTAAAATTCTCATGTCGAAAGGAATATAAGAAGATAACCAAATTTATAGCGCCTGGTACCTCAAATTAATGTGACCAGACTTAGAAATTAGAAATCGAACAGCTAAATGCGAAAAAATCGTGCGAAGTGAAAAACAGATCAGATCATTTTACTCACTTTGCTACAATCTCCTGACTCGTCCTATTTTACTAATATTATACTTGCAAACAAAAAGATAAAACGTCGTGGTTTTGTTTGATTTTTGAACTTTTTCTTGATTATTTTTCAAAAATTTTAAATTTAGCGATTCATATTTAACTCATTAATATTTAACTCATTTCTAGAGCTGACATCCCTGGTCAATTCGGTTAAGCATTCTCATTTCTCTCAATCTCTTTCAGTATTGATGCTGTTTCTGTGTTAATAATGCCAAGAATAAAAAATTGGTACTCAGGAAAACAATATTGTAGCACATTTCAGATTTAGTTTATTTTGCTCACTAGTTTTTTCATAATTTCTTGTTTGTAATTACATTTTTTTCTTTAAATCACATCTTTTTGTCGATAGAAGGGATACGTACACAGGATTAATATCTTCATATAGAGTGTTTTTGTTTCAATTTTTGATTCTTGGCGGGACAAAATGACATTAAGACATCATTGTTGGAAAAAGATTTGGGAATATTATGTTCAAAAACTTGAAATTATTTCAAAAGTCTTTACAATAGTTTCATGAAGTTTTTTGATAACATACATGTGTTTAAGGCAACGGGTCGAAATATTGTTTTGCATAAGTCTGTATGATGCTGTTTTATAAGTGTTTTGCTTATGTTCTTTTAATGCTCTTAAGATTAATTTTTGAATTTTGAATTTAGAATGCTAAATAGAATTAACAAAAAACATAATACAGTGTCTCTAAATTTTGTATCACAAATTACTGCATCCATAAAAAGTATATTTTTGCAAAGTTCTGAATTTTAACTATCTACACAAAAAGATCCAACATTTTATTAAGAAATAAATTAAGAAACTAACTTCTCTGAGCAAATTATTGTAATTAGTTCCATTTGTCGAATTGAAAATTTTGACATTACTTTATATTCTTACGGCCCTAAAACCAACACAATTTCAAATCTGTCAAAGGTTTGTAGAGAGATGTCAGTGTTAACACGTTCGTACGTTTTTACATATGTATGTTCCAGATACCTTTTCGTATTCCATATCTCAAGAACCGGCAGAGATATCGACTTCAAATGAATTTAGTTTTACAAATAATAACACCAAAAGTTTTAAAATTGGTTGATACCAACAATCCCTCGAAACGAACGAAAAATAACGCCATTGGGTCGATTGAGTTTACTTTTAGAAATTAAAGTTTTAAGCCGATTCGCATAAGGAGTTTTTTTATTTTTTCTCAAGACTAAAAATAACAGTAGACTCCATACAACTTTGTTTGGCCAAAAATAAAAAATTTCGAATTTTCTCAAAAATGAACAAATAGATTTTTATTAAATTTTATACGATTTTTTCTCCAATTAAGCTTCTTATAATAATAAAAATAGATTTTTCTGTTCTAGAGAAGATTTCAATAATTTTCTGCACAAGATCTTATATTGTCGTAATAATATTTGATGTTAGAAAATGTCAATATTTCAATATTTTTTGTTTGGATTTTTAAAAAAAATTTATTTTTTTTTTTCAAAATTCGATATCTCAGAATGGGTTTAACATTTTATAACAAAATTCAGATTTAGTAAGAATTCAAATGTGCTTATCCAAAATATTTTTAAGACAAAATTAAAAAAATTGTATATATCAAAAATGTAATAAAAAAAACGTTCCAACGATTTTCTATAATCAAGTTTATTTTGTTTAATTAAATGAAATTTAAATTTTTGAAGAAAAACTTATTTTGCAGGTACATTTTTAAATCTTTACATAGAGGAAATATTTTTAAGCAGACTTTTTGGTGGAATAGACAAAAAATAAAAACCTAAACAAAAAAAACATTACTAAATCTTGGTAAAAATTGATTTTCGACTTTAATATCTTTTAAAGAAATTAAATATATTGGCTTCAAACTAATTAAATCTTATGAGAAACATTAAAAATATATAAATAAAATATTCAGTCAAATTTTAAGGAAAATCGAATTGACTAAAACTAAAAATATTGGCTTTAAAATAACTTCATCTTATAAAATATTCAGTAAATTTTTTATATAAATACAACAGTCAGTTTTGTTTTCATAAAAATTAAAACCCAAAAATTAGTAGGTACGCAAAAATGGTAATAATTGATATTCGATTCTCGATTTTTTTACATTTTTTATTATCCTGATTTTGACTATTTTGAATTTTGGGTTCCGAAGGTTTAAAGATTTTTTTTTTATTTCACTTTTTAAAAATTAAATTAGATTTTAAGTTCTTGCGTTTTTGGATTTAGAGTTAAGAATTTTAAATATTTTGTGCATTTAACATAAGACCGACGAACTTAAGCATCAGTCAAATGGATTAAATTGTTATTAAATTATCCTTAAATTTAAACAGTTTCCTATAACCGACATTTTTATTCAATAAAATCAAGTTGAAGTATATTTAATCTCAAAGAGTGGACATCATTGATAAAAGCTCTTTCGATGTTTTAAGTACTTGCCATAAAAAGAAAACCTAATAATCTTTTTTTTTATGATACCTATTAACTTTTTCTGATACATTTGGTCCAAAATTAACTTTATTTAAATCTCCTTCAAACCACTTACTTATTATACTTTATTGCAAAAAACAACAAAAACTTAAATACCTGAATTAATCTAATAATAAAAACCTCGTATAAATTGTTTAAGTTAAACTTAAATGTGACTGTCTCCATAAATACAAATCCAAAACGCACAAATTCTTTCTCTGACTTGTATTTTATCCTCATAGCAAAAGTTCACGTAATAGAAATCTTAAACGACTAAAATATAAAAACAACATCCTGATCCTTTTAGATGTAGCTTTTCTATTGTTTTGTCAACTTTTACGAGACTATAAGATTCGCTGTCCCTAATCTTTAACCCGAAAATAGTCTATTTTATTATCCTTCCTGGTATACCTACTGCGTATATAGTATATTATGGAAGTATGTAGTTTGAGAAATATTTGGATTTATTATACCAAAACAACCAACGAACCACCAGAGCGAGACACTTAAAATCTAATAAAATACGAGACAATCCCCAAAATAATTCCCATCTAAGGACCGACCTTAGCCTTGGCTATAATAATAAGGATCTTCAGATTATTAAAAGAGCAAAGCGAAATATAGATGCGAATGTATTTCTGTTTTGTTTTACAAAAGAATTATTGTCCTTTTTTCGGTTGTATTGATAAACAATAACATTTACAGAAATAGCACAAATTGCAGTGTGTATGAAAATGTGTGTATTTTTTAACATTTTTTCCTCGCTTAGACACATTTTCGAGGTTTTGTCTAAGCACCGGTAATAGTGATGTTTTGGTGTGGTTGTTGTTAATGTTGGCCATTGGAAAACAAAATCCACAAAATTGAGGCAAATTTCAAAAAGCCGTAGCTATGTGCACTTTTAGAGAATCAATTAAAATGCTCTTTGAACTGAATTCAAATCATATGCCAGAAAATTTACCTTAGGTATCTTATACATGCACTTTAGAATTTAATTGATAACAAGCTTAATGTAAGCGGATATACGAAACATTCAATAAAATTGAGTTATTTGCTACGATACGATTAGGTATAAGGACGAAATAAATGAAATTGTAGAACTGAAAACCCTAATCTAATGATGTATGCACTTTTATCTATATTTTGTGTGTTCGAATTAATGGCGGGCTAATCTTTCGAAATCTGCTGGCACAAATTTTCAGATTTATATTGACTTTTCTGTTTGCATTTCTTTTTCAAAAGTAACGAAATTGCATTTCTATTCAGAGTTGTCAGCATATTTTATCAAAAAGAATGAAAATAGCTGCAGATATTGATTGTTCTTTTTTTTTAAGTCCTTGCTTGTCTGTTGTTTAAGTCTATAACGTCTAAAACTTAAAAAAGGCTTGGATGCAACCTTTACAGATAACTTTCTTTTCGTGGGCGTTTGTCAATAATTGTAAAAGTTGTACAAAATTTGAATTACAACATTTGGAGTAAGAAACAAACATTTTGAAGTCAATATCATTCTGTATTCTAAAGATACTTGACTCGAAAAATATTTTTATCAGCTTTTAGATATTTGTGAAGGTTTTCGGATTTATAAAAAAAAAGTTTTCGGCTGTATTTTTCTAAAACAAAAAAAACGACTAAGAGCTAACAATAATATTTTGCATATGATAAAATAAGTTTGATTTCTGTTGTTGTTCCTGAGATATTTCAGAAAGCAATTTTTAGCAGAATTTTTCTTGAAAGTTTTTATTTCTTATAAGAAAACTGTTTCATGTTAATAACAATATCTTGTATTGAATCAAATATTTTTGAAGTCATTACTTTCATTTATTCTAGAGATATTCGAGTCGAAAATTAGTTGTTAAAAATGTTTGTAAGAATCTTATTTCTTTTTATAAAAAAACTGCCGATTGGTTTTTTCCAAAAAAAATGTACCATACATTATATTTCTTTTATAAGATTAAATAAGTTTATAGTCAATATCTTAAGTTGTTGCCAAGATATTCAAGTTGAAAATAAATGTTTACCAATTTGTAGTGTTTTTTTTTTGTTAATATTTAAAAAAAAACTTTTCACTTCAATTTTTCTAAAATTTTACCAAATACTAAAAACTATGTCCTTTATAAGAATAATAATTGTTTATAATTATCAAGCCAATATCTCTAATTATTAAAAAAAATCATTTTTTTTGCCAAATTTTAGAGTATGTTTTTAAAGATTTTGTACAAAAACTCTAGCTTCGATTTTTCTAAAAATTTAAAAAGATGTCAAAAACGTTACTCCTAAATGCATACAATTATCTTGGAATTAATTTTGTTTGTTGTTCGCAGTGACAAAAATTGGTGACAATTTGGTATTACATTACAATGTTTAATTTAATATTTAATTGAAGTCACTATTCTTATTGGTTCGAGAGATATTTGGGGTCAACCAAACTATTCACTTTCTTAAAATTAAATTGAGTCGCTCTTGTTCCTGTATCCAAAGACTCTGTTCACAAATAGTGTTTATATTTTTAAATTTAAAAATTTACCTATAAAATAAGTTTGTCTTCAAAAATTTAAACGCCATTTATTTAATAAAAAAACTTGATTTATTAATTTTTTTTCGAAAATTGTTAGAGTGATTTTTCTTTTAATAAATTAAATGTTCGAAATAAAGGGTGTCCCAAAATTAACGCAAGATTTGAATTTGCCGCCATTTGTGCAGTGAAGTGTTGGCAACCCTGAAAAAAAGGAATTTGACAGCTAACAGTATAGGGTTATTAAAAATGGAGCGTTACACGATAGAACAACGTGTCTTCATTATTAAAGAATATTTCAAAAATAGTGAAAGCTTGGCGGCTGATTTTTCGAGCAAAATCATCCTAAGCGATGAAGCACATTTTCATCTTGATGGCTTTGTCAATCGCTAAAATTGCCGCATTTGGGGTTCGGAGAACCCACATGTGATTGTCGAAAAACAAATGCATCCACAACGCGTGAATGTATGGTGTGGATTTTGGGCTGGAGGCATAATTGGGCCATATTTTTTTGAAAATGATGCTGGTCAAGCAGTGACTGTTACTGGTGCTCGATATCGCGACATGATTACACAGTTCTTTCTGCCAAAATTGGATGATATTGATGTGTCCAATATGTGGTTTCAACAAGACGGTGCCACATGTCATACAGTCCGTGAAACAATTCAATTACTGCATGAGACATTTCCAGGTCGTGTACTCTCTCGTTTCGGTGATCAAAATTGGCCTCCTTGATCGTGTGATTTAACACCATTAGACTTCTTTTTATGGGGTTATTTGAAATCACAAGTCTATGTCAACAAGCCCACAACCACCCGTGCATTAAAGGAGGAGATTCAACGCTGCATCAACGAAATTCAGCCACATTTATGCAGAATGGTCATGGAAAATTTCAACAAAAGAGTGCGCATGTGCATGCAAAGCCGTGGAGGCCGTTTGTCCGATGTGTTATTCCATACATAACCCTATCCTATGTACTTTACGAGTCAATAAAAGTATAACTATCAAAAGACTAAAAACGGCGTTTTCTATTTAATTCAAATCTTGCGTTAATTTTGGGACACCCTTTATATATACAATTTTTCAATTTTAGCTAGAAACATATTTTTACTATTCTGTTATTCAGAGCATTTATGTACTGCATTCGATTTTAGTAAAATAAGATGACCCATTTTCGAAGTATTAAATTTTGAAAAAAAAAATATTTTTTGTTCAAATAAAAAATAAAAACAAAGACAAAACGTTTTTGTCGGTTCGATAGTTCTTTTAGAAAACTTACAAAACAAGTCAATGGTTGGATTAGGGTACCCTTATGGAGCAACACAAAAAAACAAATTTTTCTTCTAGAAAGATGACAAGTTGATACAAAAATTTAATACAAACCTAACGTTTCGTTTTTTAGAAAATTTTGAATTTTTTATTCTTGAATACAAAATTTTATTTTTCTTTAAAAAAGTGAAAAAACCCGCGACTTTGCTTAAAACCTTAACTTCAAAGTTTGACCTCAATTGACCCAATGGTTTGGGCTGTAGGGACGATTGATTAAATTTGCCATATAGTTCCTATATGTATATATATATATATAGGGCCACACTCAACACACTTCTCCATCTAGTTCGGCCCTTAGCTAGATGTCTCTAGTTGCGCACTCCAGGTTATGGTGAGGTCACTTTCCACTTGTGTGCGCTGTCATGTGGCGGAGTGGATTCGAAGACTTTCCGGGCCGGAACATTTGTTTCTATGCACTCTATGTAACCCAGCCATCTCAGTCTTTCAACTTTTATCCTTGTGCTTAAGTCTACTTCGCTGTACTGCCCGTACAGCGTGTCGTTCGGGTGCGGGACCATAGATCACACGAAGAACTGTTCTCTAAAATGGCCAAGGTGCTTTCATTAGCTTTTGTCATAGTCCATGCTTCTGCACCGAATAGAAAGACGGGGAAGATGAGGATCTAATAAAGCGACATTTGGTCGCTCGAGAGACGACTTTACTACTCGGTTGCTTTCTTAGCAAGGGTAATTCTTCGTTCGATCTCAGTTCTCATGTTGTTCATAACGGAGCCTAGGTAGACAAAGTCCTTAACTACCTTAAAGTTACGTTTGTCGATAGTGACGGTTCGACCGATACGTGTCGGTGTTGTAAGTACTTTCTTGGTGACAACATGTACTGTGTTTTGTCCTCATTAACCGCTAAATCTATTTTCGCCTTCTCTGCCTCAACACTCTCAAAAGCCGTTTGAAATTACGCTAAGTTCTTCCGATTAGGTCAATGTTATCAGCATATGCCAGTATTTGGACAGACTTTTGAAAGAAATTGTTGACTTTGGAGCTCTGCGCTGTTCTTTCAAGGACGATGTTGGAGAAATCGCATGACAGTTCATCACCTTGTCTCAAGCCTTTTTTGACATTGAAAGTTTCTATCAAGTTGTTTCCAACCTTATGAGCAGCTCGAATTTTGGAGCAGCTCGAATTTTGCATCGTCATCCTGCACAAACGTAGAGTTTGACAATGATGCCAAAACTAAACATGTTTCTATATAGCTGTCCCTGTAAATGCTGTCATATGTGGCCTTCTTATAGAAAGTTAATTTTAAAAAGTCTTTCCTGTGTCTATTTTAAATTAAATCGGGACAAGATTTAAAGAATATTTACAATTTGAACACTTATTTGTGAACTTTTCTTTTCCAATAAAAAGTATTTTTATTTTTTCATTCGAACCTTTTAAAAGAAATGTTTTAATTCATTTATTCATCCTGTTATGCTCTGCGCAAAAAATGACCCGTTAGAGTCACCACCTTTGTAGTAAGAATTCAATAATTCTAACGGATTTTTCAACTGCTAAGCGATCCATGTAAATGGAAAACACTCAATTAGTATTACAACACTGCGTTAGAAGAAAATCCTAGGACTGTCATGCCAGAGGCCCCTTACTGTGCCACATAAAAGTTTTTTTACGGGTACTGGCTTTTGAAATTGCGAGGAATTGACAAATCCTATAAGACTGATTCTTGTCATGAAAAGCGCTTTCTCAAATTATCCGTTCGGATTTGGTATAAGACTGTAGATCCCCTTCATCCCTGACATTACTTGCACACGGGAATGGTTGAGAGTTATAAGTCACAAGGCCCTGATTCTTTACGGAAATTTTAAATTATATTAATTTTAAATGAAATTGTATAATTTTATAAAAGTTCATAAAATTATATTTATACAAAAATCATAATGTTGTGTTACAAAAACTTGGCCTAATCAAAATAAATGTTGGGAGATTTTTTACATTGGAATCAAGCAAATTTGCTAAAACTTTTGATTTATTTGACAAAAAATTTGAATTTTGGGTCCTAAATTTAATTAAAATGATGTTTATTCATCGAAAAACCAATATGGTTCGGGCAACATTTAGAAAAGTAATCGAAAATACTTTGCTATATCTATCTACAAAGAACTTAAATTCAATTTTAAATTTTTTGTTTATGAAATTTTGAACTTTTTTGGGCATTGCATTACTTTTCATTCTTATACTTACAACTTTTGCGTTAAAAAGAAATTCAAAAAATCCTAAATTGAATTTAGGATCTACAACAGACAAGATAGTTTCAACAATTTAGATCTTAGCCCGAAATTGTTTCGACATTTAAAATAAAATCAGAAGCCAAAAATGTGTACCTATTCAAATTATTAAAAAAGGTCCTGAAATGTGTTTTTTTAATTAACAATGATAAACTATGTTTCAAACTTATAAAAGTCAAAAATATCTGTATATATATCAAATTTGATAGAATTTCATACAATTAACGATCTTTGGATTCAAAATTTAGCTAAACCTTTTTTTATATTCAAATTGAAAAATCCTTAATAGTGGCCAAAAAAAAGAAAAAATTGTAAACAAAATAATCTTAACGTTCTCAACAGCATCTTTTCAAAAGTGATTTTTTCTATTCAAAAATGTATGTTCAAAATGCTTGATGACTTTCAAAAAAATTATTATGCGATTTAAAACCAAGTCTAAATTTTCTTTCAAACTTAATCAAATAAGTAGAATTTCCTAAAAATGGCAATGCCATCTTTGTTTTCCAATAACATCGTTTAAAAATATTTTGCTTAAGAGATTTCCTTGGTTTTCATCTTTTTTAAAATAAGATTGATATATTCAAAAATGTCATGGAAGAAAAACAAATACCACTTAAAATAATAAATGCTTTTATGCAAACAAATCCATCATATCCAACATTTGGCAGTAAAAATCACTGCCATTTAAGTGATCTGATAAGATCCATCCCACTTAAGGCGGGTAGCTTATGTCTTAAGTCTGTCTTTCCTCCAAAAAAAAAAAAAAAAACACCAACAAATCCCTACAAAAGACCCTCAATTTGCCATACATACATAGATAAGACATAAATATATAACAACTCCAAGGAAAATATTCTAAATTGGTCCTATTTATATATATGCCTAATATCTACTCCACAATAAAATATTCCAAATCCAAAAATGTGAACAGAAAAACTTTACATATAAATCAGCTACTAAATAAATTTCCACAAATTTATGATTCTTTTCCAAAATATTTGTTTATGTCCTTGGAAGAAACCAAACTGAACCGAACAGTTGGGCACTCATTTAAACCAACAACACACCTACTCCCATTCCAAACATAACAATGGAAGGACGACCGACGTGGACGCCTTTAGGTATAATTTCGCTGCCAAGCATCAACAAAAATATAAAAGGAATGAAAAAAAAAAAACACACTAAGAAACAAAAGCCCCTTGATTTCTAATATTTTTTTCCATAAATAATATCCTCTTATATGCTTTATGGCAGATTTATGTTCATCCGCAGTGTTTTTCTCTTGCTCGTCTTATAAGATGAAAACACATAACATTCTAAAGCTGCGAAGTGGGAATCCGCACATCCGCCACCATTCGTGGCTCCTTCAAACCGGAAACCCACCCACTAATTGTTCATTCACATAAGGAAACCGGAATATAGTGTTTGTCATCCTCATAACCATCGCTATATTGGAAAAGCGGCGACATTTTGAAAGAAATGAAATAGTACGCTTACACCTCTAGCTAGCTGGCTTCCCATAGACCCGGCGGAGGTAGCAGCACTCTTCTCATATTTCCCCCCACTCTACATCCGCATTTAAGTGAAACCATGGAGACATAAACCAGCAGCAGCAACAGAAACAGCAATTGAACTTATAAGCTGTGAAGTCGTAAATTTTCCTTTTGGCCACGTAATTGGTGGATTAAATTGAAAATATTCTTTATTCTTTTTCCAACCAACACCAACGACCGAATGCGATGAACAAGGACGAGTTGTCAGTTTGTCAAACATGTGCGAGAGCTTCATAAACAGAGCAGACCATCAAGCTTATATATAGTGACTAAAGAAGTTGCGTTGGTGGGAATGACAATGAATGGTTTGAGTTTGACAGTGACAGTTGTTGTTTGTGTGAAGCGCCATCAGCCAAAAATTCAATCAACTTCCCATTTTGGTCTAAAAGTGACACATACCTGATTAAAAAAAAAATCAAAAAAATAAATCCTTTGATGGGAATGGGAGTCCTCCTGATGGCATATCCTTTATACTATATCCTTTATACATACAATCATATATATTTTTGTGCCGAAAATGGATTGCCACTTAAATGGCTCTATCATTTCGATTCACTTGTGTGATAATCGATAACAATTTGAGGTTGAAAAGGGTTAAAGTTGATGATGAGTATGAAGCAGAGAGAAGGGTATAGAAATAGAGCTTGAAGCAGCACTTCTTTGAGAAAGGAAATGAAATTGAAAATAAATTGCTTTTTTCTCATCCTGTTTAGTTTTTTTTTAGTCAATTCATTTATTTGCCGTTTGGTCAAAAAAAAAAAATAAAATAAAATAAAAATGCTTTCAAGCTTCAAGAGTTTTGTGAGATAGGTAGGAGGATTATGAGGTTGTCTGTGAAAGTGTGAAAGTGTGAACCATAATCATATTTTTTGTTTTATTTCTATTAAAAAAAAATTGAAAAATTTAAGGTCGTTTAATAAAAAGGTGTCAAAATCGTTCGTCGTTTAGTAGATTTTTCTTAAAAGTACTTTTTAACTTTCAATATAGAAAGTGTGTCTCAAGTTATAAAGACAAATCTGGAGTTGTCAATGTGGGTCTGGGAGTTGTGAAGATTGTTCTTGTGTTAAGATATGAAGGCAATATTACGTTGTTGTTATTTTATTTTCCAAACATTTGCTGGTGTCTATTATAGGAAAGTGAACAAGAAAAACTGTTGGTTCAGTTGTTTATGGGATTGGTACAAAGAGTACTCATTTGGTAACAATTTTCTCAATAGGAATTCTTAGTTTGGAAATTTGTCCAACAAACGTTATATTTTTAACTTCCCATAGAAAGTTATTGCAATCGGTCCGATTTGTCGAATTGAAAATTTTGACATTCCTCGACGGTTCAAGATACCTTAAGTCGAAATAAAAGACATATAGAGAGATGTGGGGGAGAGTACGATAACTTAGGCGACAAAGTTTAATGACGGATTTGTATAGAACAGTTAAAAACAAGCATTTTTTACTATGGGAAGGGGGGTCTATCTTCCCCCGTTTAGGCGGTAGTGGCAATTTTAAAAAAAATGTACATTAAATGGAAAAAAAATAATTAAAAAATAACGGTAATACTTACAACTATGTATTATACCTTTTTTTAAAGCTAACATTTTTGTCTATTAGCTTGTTCTTAAATCAAGTCAAAACTATGTATTGTTTTTGAAAAAAAAATGTTTTAAACTAAAAATGTATACAAAAAAAATTAAAAAAAAGGTTTAAAGTGTAGTTTTTCAAAAACTTTGAAATTATCTACTTTTTCTGTTTAGAAATTATTGCTCTTATTTGTTTTTGATCAAAAACTGAAAACTAGATGACTTTATGTCTTCTAGTTCTTGAGAAAATTGAAAATTAGCAAAACAAATATTTTAATTACATTACTTGCTTAAGTATTAACGCAGTCTTATTTTGATAGTAATAATCGAATATGGATTAAGATACAACTAGGGTAAATTAATTTTTCTTAAATCCAGCTTATTTAAATGCAAAAGAAACTTTGCCTGCACCCCATCTTGCACCCACCAAACTTTGCCCCCTCCCCACCTTGCACGCACTCCAACTTGCACCCACCCCAAACCCTATAGTGTTCGCAAGCAGGGGGGTTGCAGGGGGGCAGCATGCCCCCCCTTACAGATCCCACTGTTGCATACACCCAAATTCGCACACACATTACTGTTGCATACACCCAAACTCGCACCTACCATTGTTACTATCAAAGACCACTCAAGCAAAAAAAAAAAAGAATTAAATTAAAATAGTAGTTGTGGTTATTTTTAATTTTCTCAAAAACTAAAAGACATAAAATCATCTAGTTTTCAGTTTTTGATCAAAAACAAAAAAGAGCAATAAATTCTGAAATAAAAACAATGGTAGATAATCTTGAAGTATTGAAAAATTACACTTTAAACCTTTTTTTTAACTTTTATTACTCAAATTTTGAGTTTAAAATTAAATTTTTCAAAAACTACGCATAGTTTTGACTTGAATTAAAAACTGGCTAATAAAACAGAATGTTGGCTTTAAAAAATTGTATAAAACTTAATTGTAAGTATCACCGTTATTTTTAAATTATTTTTTTTTTTCATTTTAAATAATAATTTTTTTAAATTGCCCCTATCGACTAAACGGGGGGAGATAGACCCCCCTCCAATAGTAAAAAACGCTTATTTTTAACTGTTCTAACAAATTCCGTTATAATATCTTGTCGCCTTGTCGAGATGTGTGTGCACTGTGCATGCGTGTGTACTTGCGTTCGGTTCGTACGTCCGTACGCGAGGGTTTTTCGTCGTTCATAGCTCAAGAACTAGTACAGATATCGACATCAAATAAATTTTGTTATACAGATAATAATGCAGAAGATGCAGAAAGGGCACTCACCAAAATTGCGGGTGGTTTTTTTTACCATATCAATTTAAAAAAAGGTGAAAATTTTGGGTAACCCAAAACATCTCACGAACCAATAATGCTAGAGACTTGAATTAAATTTTATATTATACATATATTGTCTCGCAATAACAATCAAACATATTTTTGGAAAAAAAAATAAAGTTAACGGTTTTTTTTATAAATCAAAAAAACTGAAAAAAATATTTTTCACCTCGAAAATTTTATAAACAACAAATGATTTTATCTCCAAAAAAACTCCAAAAAAATTGTGCAACGAAAAATAACGTTTTTTAAATATGGTAAAATTTTGAAAAAAATCGAATTGACAGTTTTTTTTTCTTAAATAAAAACCTAAAAAAAACATTACTCAAAGTTGGTAAAATTTATTTTCGGGTAAAATATCTTTTCAAAAATTTTTATCTTTATATGCTAAATAGTTTTTTTAACATTTGGAAAAATTTTGAGAAAAAACGAATTGACAGTTTTTTTACAAAAAATAAAAACCTAAAAAAAAATTAATAAAAGTTGGTAAAAATTGATTTTCGACTCAAATGTCTTTTAAAAATTAAAAAAAAATATTGGCTTCAAACTAATTTTATCTTATAAAAAATATTGTTTTCAACATTCGATAAAATTTTGAGAAAAATCAAATTGACAGTTTTTTTTTATAAGAAATAAAATCTACAAAAAATGTATAGTATGCAAATTTGGTAAAAATTGATGTTCGGTTCTCGATATCTCGTGAACAATAGAAGATATTGACTTCAAATTTAATTCATCCAATTTGTATTTGTTTACATAAGAAATAAAAACTTTAAGAAATGCTACTAAAATTGGTAAGAATTGGTTTTCGGCTAAAATTCTCGTTAACAAAAATAGATTTTGAAATCAAACTATTTCATCATATGCAAAATATTGTTGATATTTTTTTTTTAATTTCTTTAGAATAATTCAACTGACAACATTTTTTCACAGAACTCGATAACCTACAATCCTTTTAAGCAAGACGAATCGAGAACCCCTTTCTTTATTTGGCTGAAAACCCGTGAAAAAGTTCAAAAATTTATTTCTAAAGTAACTTTGTAGAGGTTGTGGATGGAACGGTGTAAGCAAATCATTTGATGGTTTTTTAAATCTTTCTTAGTCACCAGAAAATTTGTATAGTTGATACCGTACCTATTGACTTTCTATACGAAGACTAATCGCAATATTTCGCATATCATGAAATAATTTAATTTCAAAATCTTTATTTTAGTAACGAGATTTTTAGCCGAATACCAATTTTTTGAAAGCTTTTATTTCTAATATAAACAAATACTGGTTGGATTTTTCTAAGAATATTTAGCACAGAATGAAATCATTTTGAAGTTAATACTTTCATTATTCATGTATTCACGAGATATCGAGATTCGGCCATACATTTTTAAAAATCTCTGTTGGATTCTTATTAAAATTTTACTGAATGTCAAAAACAATAATTTCTATAAGATGAACTTAGTTCGAAGCCAATCTTTAAAATTTTGGAAAAGATATTTGAGCCGAAAAATTTTTTTTACCAAGTTTTAGTAACGTTTTTTTTTTAGGTTTTATTTTTTGTAAGAAAATTATCAAATCGATTTTTATCAAAATTTGACCAGATGTCGAAAACTTTATGCATACATAATTCGTAAAATATTTGAAACTACAGTTATTTTTTTAATTATTATTTATTTTTTTTTTATTTGTAATTTTATTTATTTGCGTTAATTTATCGTTTTTTTTTTTACAAAATGGCAATTGCACAATTTACATAGATATGGTTTCAATACCTTACTGATGTCAATAATATGTTTGGGAAAAAAAAATTAAAAGAACGTGATCAAATATAATTTATAAGAAAACGGTTGATTGAACTTTTTTTTTCAAAATGTAGACGACGAAAAAAGCTTCCCGAACGTACGGAGGTACAAAACTGCGAACACACACGCTCATACAAACATATTTATAAAAATCTTTTATTTAGATTCTTGAAACGTCGAAAAATGTCAAATTTTTCAACTCGACAAATCGGACCGATTACAATAACTTCCTATAGGAAATTAAAAATGTTTTAAGAACCGGTAATATAAGCGAATTCAATTAAATTTAATGTATTACATTATGATGATGTCAAATTCGCATTAATTTGAATTAAAATTAACAAAAACTGAAAACAAAATTGGTCACTTTGAATATTTCGCGACCAAACAATTATTTTAGCACGAAAATAATTCTATATACCAAAGAATAACGTTTTTGAAATCTGGTAAAATATTTGCAAAAACATAATTGGCAGTTTTTTTTTTACTAAAACTAAAAAATATACAAAAAATAATAAAAACAAAATTTGTAAGAGCTGATTTTCGACTGGAATATGTAAACGTATTGATTTCAAAATTATTTCATTCTATACAAAATATTGTTGTTAACATAAGGTAATTTTCAGAGAAAGAAAATTTCCAATCATAAATTTGTTTATAAGAACAAAAAAAAACTTCAAAAAATTGTTTATAAAAATCGGTTTTCGTTAAAATATCTCTATAACAAAAAAAGATATTAGAATCAAGCTAATGGAAAATATTGTTGCTAACTTTCAGTTAATCTTTTTAAACAATACGAATGACAACTCCTTTTACAAAAAACGAAAACTTACAAAAACAACTGAAAACTGAATAAAAATGAATTTCGAGTCAAGTATATTGAGAAGGAAGAAAGATATTGACTTCATTTTTCTTATCTCACACAAAATTTTTCCATTCATAATTTGGGAAGTGTGAGTCATATCCCATGTTATTTTTTTGACAATTTTTAAATCTTTGACAATTTTAAAATTTCTTACAGTTTAAAAAAAAAATGTAGTATACTTATTAAAAACTTAAATTTTTTGGGACAACATATAAAATTGATCACATTTTTGTGTGTTTTAAAACATAAACAGTTTTCAGTAAGAATTTGTTTAATTATCTCAAAATGTTAATGTTTTTTCTTTGCACCAAATAAAATAATATATCATTAATTTTTAAAAATCGGTAGAAAGCAAGTACATAAAATGATCGGCACAGTCAACTAACTACAGTGTCTATATTTTAAGCACAGTATTCAAAGTTAGGTATAGGTATCTAATTATGCAATAATCGAATGACAGCAATAGACTTCTTTCATTTTCCACATTTGTATTCTGGATAGTAGAAATTTTATGATCAATATGATCTTCAAATTTTAAGGTCCCTAAAAAATTGTATCAACTGTAAAAAACTTGTCTTGAAGTGTTTCTAATTTTAAATGCAGACATTGAAATTTATTCAAGAAAGTTACTACCCCCATTATGTTAATTCAAAAAAGAAACTTGGCATACTGTAAAATATACCGTACCTACATTTGCTCAATTTCATTATAAAGGGTGATTTAAAAAAAAAAATAGTTTAAAGGCGTTAAATCGCATGATCTAGGCGGCCAATTGACCGGTCCTGAAAGTGAAATAAAATGTTCAACAAACGTGCTGTGTGGCACCGTCTTGTTGAAACCACATGTCATGCAAGTCAAGCTCTTGTATTATGAGCAAACAAAAGTTGGATATCATCTCACTGTAGCGCTCACCATTCACAGTTACGTTACGATTTGCATCATCTTTGAAGAAGTACGGTTAATGATGCCACCAGCCCATAAACCGCACCAAACTGTGACTTTTTCTGGATGCATTGGTAGCTCTTGCAATGCTTCTGGCTGTGTTTACTCCAAAATCGACAATTCTGCTTACTTGTGTACCCATTAAGACAAAACTGAGCTTCGTCGCTGAACTCAATTTTTCGGTAAAAAAAGTGGATCTTAGGCCAGCTTTCCAAGAGCCCATTCACCAAAATTTTTACGTTGCAGTAGGTCGTTCGGCACTGTAGCTGTATTTTAAAAGTCATCACACCTAAATCCTTCCACAAAATTTTCCACGTTTTTGAGTAACAGAGGCCCAATAGCTGCGAACAGCGACGTATCGAAAATTGATGTTCACCATTAACACTGTCCGATACAGCTGCGATATTTTTTTCAGTTCGCACTCTACGTAAGCGTGTTGATGGTTTAATGTCCAACAATGTAAATTTGGTGCGAAATTTAGTCACAATAGCCCGAATAGCAGCTTCAGTGGGTCGATTAAACTGACCATAAAATGGAAGAAGCGCCTGATGAACTTTCTTAACAAATCACGAATTTTGATAATAAAACTTAATAATTTGCAAGCTTTGATTGTTTGTAAGACTCTCAAATGACTTTTGCAGAAGGGATTTAAACTGGTTTCATTGAGCTTAGAAGAAAGCCTCAAGATTCATGTGGTATCACATTGGGCCATTAAACTGGCTTAAGTTTGTCCTACTCCATCACGGACAGTCACTTTAACCTAACCCAATCATACTTCACGTGTGAACATTCAAATTGGGAATACTGGGCACCAGGGGCGAACGCAGGTAGGGGTTTTGGGGGTTAAAACCCCCTCCGAAATATCAGAATATGTGCAGTAATCAAATATCCATTATTGTCCAAAAAAAGAAAAACAGAAATGGTACAAAATTAATTTCCAACTCAAATTCTAAAACTATATTAAAATTTTAATAAATTTGCTACCGTGATAGAAATTGTGCACAAAACACAAACACGCTAAATTAGAACAATACATTTCTGTATTTTTTGGTAAAGAAAGACAAATATTTTTCTTGTTTTCATTCATACTAACAATTAAAATGTTTAGTATTTTTATTTTCAAACACTAAGGTAGAAGATGAAGGGTTTTTAACTTTTTGTATAAAGCTAAATATTATTATTAACACAGAGATGCTCCCTTTCGCCATGTTTCTTATGGCTAAAAATAAAAAACTGAAAACAGAAAATGACGATCTCACGGCCACTTATGACATATGTATTTAAATGTCCAACCACCGAAAAATTGTTCGGTTCATTTATGTTACTTTTAACTGTAAATTAAAAAAAAAATGTTTAACTTAACTTTTTTCACTTCTTGAATTGTGACACAAGAATATTTTAAAACAAAAACAGCAACCCTGTTTGCCTTTGTCGCGTTTTTTCCCTATTTTGTCACCTAAATTCAATATTTTTAAACATTTGAATGCGTTTCTGCATTTAAACATACCTTAATGTAAGACACAAAACAATATGGGGCATATTCATAGTCATATTTTAAACCCGAGTGTATTTGAACTGGAGTCTAAATTTAACATATATGTAGGTTAGACACAGCTGCTATTCATAAAGAATTTTCCAGCTCTGTTTAATTAGAAACAGGTTTAAGGCATATATTCTACTACAATTTTGAAAAATTTCACTTAAACCTATACAAAATAGCTTGTAGAGGGTAACAAAATAAATTGCGTAAGCTGGAGGGCCAAAATCTTTGAAACCCTTTAAACTATTTTGTTTGCTCTTAGTTGAGAAATTTTAGAAGATCAATTATAAACTCGACAATTTTTTTTCTCGAATCGATACCTTTCACACGAATGGTCTTCATCTATTTCATCGGGTTAAGTAGAGCTTTCGTTTTTTGTTAGTTGGTAGCATTCCAACATCCAGCAAAAAATATCAAAATATTGATATATGCTTAAGTCTTTTTACATTTTAGTTTTTGTTTTTAAATTTTCAAATAAAATGCCTCGTAACTTAATTTTCTCAATCAGTTTGTTTATTTTTGACGTTTAATAGATTTAGAAACAGCTTAAACATAGGTTCCGTCGTGTTTATTTGTAGACTCCAGATTATTATCGTTTTAAAATGGGTTTAAATTGTCCATGAATAACATAAACTGTAGTTTAATTTAGCAAAGACAAAATCAGAACTTATCAATGAACTATGAATATGACCCTATGTCTTCGGTCTAAAGTTTCGGAGCGCATTCAAAGTCATTACTTCTAGTATTTTCATGGTGAGAACAAAAGAGAACTGTGAAAATAGAAAAATCTCACCTCATCACGGCAACTAGAAAAAAAGGCATACAAACTTATACTATACTTATACATGCATAATGCATATAAAAATTAAGTTTTAGCTTTGAAGTCATAAGTCAAACTGGTTTGCCAATCGTGAAAGCAAGTCATATATGTGTATATGTAATTTTTATTCATACATGTTTCTTAGTACCTATATAAAATAGTGTCAAAAAAGAAAAAAAAAAACACTTGACATTTAAAATAAAAAAATAATATAATATATATTTTTTGAAACCCCCCCGGAAATTTTTTTCTGCGTTCGCCCCTGCTGGGCACAGGCACAGGATTTAAGAACAAATTTGGTCATTATTTTCTCACTTGGTCGCATGGTCATTTTTTAATCCATTTGATCCCTTTTTTAAGAAATTTAAAAAAAATAACTCGACTCTATTCCTTTTATAATCTCAAAAATAAAATACATACCTAAAGAATTTTGGGAAAAGTTCAATTATCATAAAAACGCTTCAAATGAATATTGTTTTCAAAATTTAAGCCAGTTCGTTTATAACTTGATGTTACTTCCTCACAGCTCACCTGCTGAGAGGATTTTTTTTTTAATTAACTTTGATAAAAAAGAAAGGCAGACTTAATTTGGGTACCATTAATAATATAATGCTGGCCAAAAAGCGTCAAGATGACAAAAATAACCATAGCGTTTGGTCTGCAAAAACATTTTTTTGAATTAATATTAATTCAAAAAAATGTTTTTGCAGACCAAACGCTATGGTTATTTTTGTCATCTTGACTGGTCTACAAAATTTATATTTTTGTCTGTTGCCGCGAATTTTGTAGTTGATAGTACTTACTTATGACTTGTTTGTTTCAAATTTACCGTTAAAATTTTTTTACCAGCTCGCGTGATTTTGGTTTTGATGTTTATCATTGAAGCCTGTATATTAATCGATAGTAGACGTATTTTAAGGTGTTAAGATTATTATCTCAAGTTTTTGCATCATGAGTAGTTTAAAAAGACGTTGTTTAAATAACCCAGATCATTTTTGCTACATATGCGGAGAATATGTGGTACAAAATCCTAAAAAAGTTATATCGGAGCTTGTTAGAAATACCTATTTTGAGTATTTTGGCATCCTCTTGGATAAAAATGGGAAGTGCTGGGCTCCCAATTGTGTTTGTAAGTCGTGTGTAGAATATTTAAGATTATGGAAAAGTGGTAAAAGAAGTGCCTTCAAGTTTGAAACACCGACTATTTGGCGAGAACCACGAAATCATCTCGAGGACTGTTATTTTTGTACCGTGAATATAAACGGTTTAAACACTAAAAATCGAGCTAAATGGCAGTACCCAAGTACTAGTTGTGTTCAACGTCCAGGGCAGCGTTCACCTGACTCTTCAGTGCTTACAAATATATCTGAACCCTTAAAACAAGACATTGAAGGACCAAGCTCATCACAAAATGATACTGATGCTGATGCTGATTTTCAAGGTATGTTAAATGAGTCAAAATGCTTTTCCCAAAAGGAGTTAAATGATCTTGTAAGAGATTTAAGTCTGTCTAAACAAGCTTCAGAACTGCTAGCATCAAGATTGAAAGAAAAAAATGTGCTTTCCTCAGATACTAAAATAACTTTTTATCGTGAGAGAGATAAAGAATTACGGAAATTATATTGAACTCGTAGAAGACCTTCTGCTACAGTTAAAAAATATGGGGTGCAATATGAGCATAAAACTCCACTTCCTCCATAGTCACCTGGACAGGTTTCCGGAAAATTTAGGAGATATGAGCGAAGAGCAGGGAGAGCGTATGCATCAAGACTTACGCGTCATGGAAGAGCGCTACCAGGGTTTATGGGATAAGAACATGATGTCTGACTATTGTTGGTCATTAATGCGTCACTTTACAAAGTCTACACATCAACGAAAAGCTTTAAAACGAAGTTTTTTAGAACTCAACGATTAATTCTTTCTAATAAAGTTTTTTTTTTTTAATAAATACGTGTTTTTTCTGTTTAATACCTACAAAGCTAAATCTCAGAAACTAGAGCTGATGCAAATCTTTTAATTATATTTTTGAAAATATCATATCATGTGTAGTCAGCAACAACTAAAATTTCTTTGGCAACAGATGTACTGTAAACTAGTGATGAATTTTATTTAGCGATAGTATTCGATCTCCTGACTTATTCGATCTCCTGACATAATGTTAACATATTGTGATCTTAAAAAAAAAGAGGCTGGGGTGCGTCCCACACTGATAACTTCCCATCCCGTCTGCCGATTTGTCTTGCTTAAAAGGTTTGTAGGCTTTCGTTATTTGCTAGTTGTTAGTTGAATTATTCTAAAAAAAAATTTAAAATTACCAACAATATTTTGAGAATGATGAAATAGTTTGATTTCAATATCTGTTCTTGTTAACGAGATTTTTAGTCGAAAACCAATTTTTACCAAATTTTCGTAGCATTTGCGTACTATTTTTTGTAGATTTTAATTTTTATGAAAAAAACTGACTGTTGGATTTTTATGAACAATTTACGGAATGTAGGAAACAATATTTTGTGTGAGATAAAATTAGGTTAAAGCCAATATTTTTTTAATTTTGAAGAGATACTTAAGTCGAGAGTAAATTTTTACCAAGTTTTACTATTGTTTTTCTAAGGTTTTTATTTTTTGTAAAAAAATGTCAATGCTATTTTCTCAAAATTTTACCAGATGTCAAAAACGTTATTCTTCCCGAACGTACGTACACACGCACGCACAGATATCTCTCTAAAAATCTTTTATTTAGACTCTAGGAACCTTGAAACGCCGAGAAATGTCAAAATTTTCAATTCAAGAAATCGGACCGATTACAATAACTTTCTATGGAAAGTTAAAAGCCATTGCGGACACAAAATATTTTGGTCCTTTTTTGTTACGATTGGTCATTTTTATTTGCAGCTTTGGTCATTTTTTTTCAAGTGACAACCGTGGGCACAGGGCTTTAAGTCTATACTAAAGAGCACAACAATAGATTTGTCATCTCTTCAATTTTCATCATCTCTTGATGAAAGACAGAGATGTATGTAATGTATTATACAAATTGTATGTAGAAATTATCATTGCTTACCAGCGATGCCACTTTGCTGCAAAAGCAGTAAATCTACTGCACATTTCGCAAAATCTAAATCTACTGCCACTAAATTCAATCTTCTTCTCTTGGACAGCTGTCTAAAATGTATATACCTATATACAAATAACCGCTGTAAAAACCGTCCGAACGAAGCCAATTCATTGTGAACTTGATATGATATATGAAATTAGTTGAACGCTGAAACATGATCTCTGTCTATGTTTCTAAAGTGTTCCCGTTTTCTGCGAAACTACAGGATTCTGAGAGCTTATTTAAATTTGTATATTTATTGTGTGACACTGACAATTCCTCATTTTACAAGAATTTATCATTATAAAAAAAATTAAATATCTATTCCAATTAGAGTACACTCAAATACGTATATCTTCTTGAACGACACATTTTTAATCTCTGAAGGAAATAAATATGTGTTTGTAAACATTCTTGCAAATGTAATTTCTTGTAAAGAAATGAATAATGTCAGAAAATGTAAAAATGTCCTGAGCTTTTAGAGTATGTATTTCCAAAATTTAACTTTTACTGATAGAAAGTATGTGAAAAAATACGTTTAAATATTTAGTAAGTATTCCAATATAAGGTTTTAAAACCTATCGGTTTAAAAATACATAAATACAAAATAAATTTTTTGTATATTTTTGTTCGATAAAAATCTACTGCGGAAAGATCAAATCTACTGCTTTTTTTGTAATGATCTACTGCGCTCTTCTCTTCTTGAAGTGGCAACGCTGTTGCTTACTCCACTGCTCAGTGCACTCTGAACAAAAAGAGAGCAGCAAAAACAGAAACAGATACATACATAGATACATAAGTTCTCTCTCGCAAAAGTAGCAGAAACAAGTTGATCTTCCTGTCATTCGCTCCTCAGTTGTTTTCTTGATCGTTTCATCGTTTAGTAGAAAGAATAGTGTAGTGCCTGACCAGACTTAAACGTTGAATTAAATAAATTAAACAATAACTTTAAGAATCATACGAGTATTATAAATTTTATATAGTGTTTTATTTTAAATGTATTTTTGTTGTGAATTTATTTTTTTCTCATTTACACAAGTTTTATATTAAAACAAAATGAATGAATTAGAATTATAGCAGCCTCTTCGACAGTGTTATTGTAATGAGTAAGTAAGTAAATAATTAAATATATTATGAATTTATGTAAAAGTAATTATTTATATTAACATTATAAAAATCTTCAAAAATTCAAAACAAAATGGTTTTGCATATAATAGTTTGAAGAAATTAAAAAATTCAAATGATACAAATTTAAACCATTAAAATTGACAGCTGCCTTAATAGAAGTCTTTCAAATTTAAACTTCTTATTGGAAAACCTTATAAAATGTCCCTGTTCTTTCAAGGGTAATATTGTAAGACAAAAGATGCGGTTCTTGATGCTCAAAAAAAATGTCTTAAATATGTCGTCTTTTAAAGCATAGCTTTTATTTCAATTGTATGTGAAAAATTTATAAAAAATTCTCTAGAACTACAATTTAATGAAAAAGAATTAATCAAAATACCACCCTCACACTACTATTTAAATATTTATTAGCATCAATTCTAAAAGTGGAAGATGTTATAACCTAAAACAACATTTTTTAAGTGAAAAAATATACATTTTATACAAAATTGAGATCCTAAAGTTTTAGTTTTTCGAGTTTCTTAGGTCTCGGTAACCCAAGTGCGGATCCAGACTTTTCATCAGGGGGAGTTTTTACTCACCGCTTAAAAATGTTCTTTAATGTTTTGTAAAGGAGGCTAACAAAATTTAAATAACATAACGTGTACGAGTATATTAACCTAACCTTTACACATTTCAATTGCTAAAATGACAACTTTAGTTATAAAATTATTTTAGAACACTGTTGTCCAGCAAGGTATGGTCTAACTATTTAATTTGGATGACTCCCTACATATGAAAGCATTCCTAGTTTCCAAAAGTTTTCTAAATATGCCATATTTAAGAGCTAAAACACAATAGTTTAGTGGGTTTTTGCTGCATTTCACGCAGAAATGTAAGAAATTGTTTTGAAACGTAGCTTTTTTTTTCCAAAAGTAAAATATACATTTCTTGTTTCTATGTATGTATTTCTATTTATGCTAAGAACGCTACAAAAATTCAAAAATTCAGAAACAAAGAGAGGATCTAATATAAAGAAATGTCGGGCTTTTTTGACGAAGTTTTTTCGAAGTCTATTATTAATATCGCTATCAGTCTGTTTACTCGTATCTTATCTTATCTTATCTTATCTTAAAGGAGTCAACAAAACTTAAAAATTTTAGAGAGAAAAATGTTTGGTTTAAGAAAAAAGGTGCATTTAAGTACATAATTTCTCTGAATATAAAATAAAAAAAAATTAAGGTAAACAAATATTAGTTCTAGAACACCCAAAGCAAATTCAATTTTAAAGTAGATTCATTTATTTTTTTTTAAGATCTTTTGTATTCAACAGAAAACCAATTTTGAAATAAATAAAATGCACGACTTGGTCGCTAGAAATTGCTAATTTCTTCCAAAAAGTCTGTTTAAAAATGTTTCCTTTATTTTAAGATTTAAAAATGTACCTGCAAAATGAGTTTTTTTTTCAAAAAATTTAAATGCCATTTTATTTGTCAAAAAATCTAGATTAACTTATTTTTTTTTCCAAAATCATTTTAAATTTGAAATTTTGTCTTAAAAATATTTTTGGTATGCACTAAATAAAGATCTTATAAATATATCATTTTACATTTAAATTTCGTCAACAAATGTTGAGCTCCTTCTGAGATATCGAGTTTTGTAAACAAAATTAATATTTTTTTAAAAATAAAAAAAAATGTTTGATCATAAAAAATCATCACCAATTTGATATTTGAGCATCAAAAAGAGGTTGCAAAAAAAAAGAGAAGATTATTGAAATCGGTCCATTATTTCTTGAAAAAACATACAAACAAAATAAAGGTTTTTGAGGGGTACCTTTCTGGAGCAATACCAAAATATGTTTTTCTTGTAGAAAGAAGCCAAATTAAGAACACAAAATTTAGAGAAAGTTTTAGAAAAATCACATGTTTTAACCAACAAATTTTTATGAGGACTGCTGTTATTTTTCGTATTAATAAAATAAAAAAAACGCCTTACGCTAATCGGCTGAAAACCTTTATTACAATCAACACAATTGTTTGGACTGTAGGAGCAAAACTTTCCATATAGTGTCTATATGTCGCCAGTAAAAATCACTTCAATGTTCACTATTTATGTGTGTCAAAAAAATTTAATAATAGAATTGAAGGCTAGTTTAAGGAATTTAAAGGCAACTTAATATAAAATTAATGATCTTTTATTCAAGTTTTCTTTTTAAGAACCTGAATATTTGTTCTTTTTCTTAGAAACAAATTTTATGAAAATAGTTTAAAGCATGACTAAACTTTTTTTCAAATTCTAAATTGAATGAAACCAAAAATTTTAGTTGTTTTTGACAGCAGACAATTTTTTGGTGAATGTCGTTAAATTACTAATAAATCTATAGATGAAATCTTTACTTAGGCGCCATTTATAGCTATCATTGGTTTCCATCATTGAAAACAAACATTGGAATTTTTTTGTCAGGTCGTTTATAGCTATCATTAAAAATTTCTGTCATTGAAAAATTTTTCCTGATTGAAAGCCACCGAAAAATTTTTACTGACAGAAATCTGTCAATGGAATTGTGTGAAATTGGAGCACAAATCAGTGGAACGATTCGTTTCACTTTTGAACATAAAAGTATGAGCTGTTCAGAAAAATGAATTTCCGTCCGTAAAATAGAAAAATACATTTTTAGAGAAAAATCAATAAGCAACTAAACTTTTTTTCTCAAAAAAAAATTCTTTGTGTGATTTCCGATCGATCGGTATATAATTTTCATTTCTAATCAAAGGGAAACAGCGTCAAATATCGATTTAAAATTTTTTCCGGATCGATTTCAATGATAGCTATAACTGGCGCCTTACGTTATATATAAGCTTTATGGCTCATATGACCCCTCCCCTGGATCGTCAGTTGGTCAAAAGTTGATAAATTTGTGCTTCGTTTTTGGAATAGGCTGAATTTCCGATTCATATTATGTTCTTGGTCCAGTCCTCAGTTAAAAGTAGTACTTTTAGCAACAAAGTTTAAGGAAATAAAATACAAATGTTGTTTTAATATACAAAAAATAAATAATAATTCAAAATATAATGGTGGTCATATCCATTAACGCAATACGATTAGTTTTGAACTGAAGGGAATTCCTACGAAAAAGCAAACAAACTATCTTCCAGGGGGGCGGTTTTGAGTTTGAACAAACTTATTAAAATTTTCAATAACATGTATTTAGTAAGTGCATTTATTTAATTACAATAACAAGTAATTTAAATAATTATTTTTTCAATTACATTTGTAAAAAAGAGGCTGGGATGCGACCCACACTGATAACTTCCCATCCCGTCTGTCGATTTGTCTTGCTTAAAACTTTGTAGGTTTCGTGTTTTGTTAAAAAAGTTGTCAGTTCAATTATTCTTAAAAAAATTAAAATTACCAACAATATTTTGCATATAATCAAATAATTTGGTTTCAAAATCTATTTTAGTTAACGAGATTTCAAGTCGAAAACCAATTTTTACCAATGTCAGTAGCATTTCTTAAAAGTTTTTATTTCTTATATAAACAAATACAAATTGGATGAATGAAATTAATTTGAAGTCAATATCTTCTACTGTTCACAAGATATGGAGAACCGAACATCAATTTTTACCAAATTTGCGTACTATTTTTTGTAGATTTTATTTATTTATGAAAAAACTGAGTTTTGGATTTTTATACAAAATTTACTGAATGTTGAAAATAATATTTTCTGTGAGGTTAAATTAGTTTGAAACCAATATTTTTAATTTATGAAAAGATATTTTAGTCGAAAATCAATTTTAACCATCTTTCAGTAATTTTTTTAGTTTTTTATTTTTTGTAAAAAAGCTGTCAATTCGATTTTTCTCAATTTTTTTTCGAATTTTGAAAACATTATTTTTTATAAGACAAAATTAGTTTCAAGCTATAATCTAAAATTTTTGAAAAGATATTTAAGTCGAAAATCAATTTTTACCAACTTTTAGTAATTTTTTTAATGTGTTTATTTGAGGAGAGTACGATAACTTAGGCGACAAAGTTTAATGACGGATTTGTATAGAACAGTTAAAAACAAGCATTTTTTATTATGGGAGGGGGGTCTTTCTCCCCCCGTTTAAGCGGTAGGGGCAATTTAAAAAAAATATGTACATTAAATGTAAAATAATAATTAAAAAATAACGGTAACACTTACAATTAAGTATTATACCTTTTTTTAAAGCCAACACTTTAGTCTCCTGTTTTTAAATCAAGTCAAAACTATGCATAGTTTTTGATAAAAATACTTTTAAACTAAAAAATTGGAAAAAAAGTTAAAAATAAGGTTTAAAGTGTAATTTTTCAAAACCTTGAAATTTTCTACTACTGTTTTTTTTAGAATTCATTGCTCTTATTTGTTTTTGATCAAAAACTGAAAACTAGATGATTTTGTGTCTTCTAGTTCTTGAGAAAATTGAAAATTAGCAAAAAAAAAATCTTTTAATTAAATTATTTTTTCCATGCTTGAGTATTTACGTAGTCTTATTTTGATAGTAATAATCGAATATGGATTAAGATATACCAAGGATAAATTAATTTTTCTTAAATCCAGCTTATTTAAATGCAAAAGAAACTTTGCATGCACCCACCGCACCTTTCACCCACCCACCTTGCACCCACTCCACCTCGCACCCACCCCAAATCTTATAGTGTGCCCTAGTAGGGGGGTTGCAGGGGGCAGCATGTCCCCCCATACACACCTCGGTGTGGCCTACACCCACACCATTGTTACTATCAAAATAAGACCACTCAAGCAAAAAAAAAGAGTTCAGGAAAAAAAAAAAACTATTTGACTTTTAACAGTCAAATATTTCTTTTTCAAAAAAAAAGAATTAAATTAAAATAGTAGTTGTTGTTATTTTCAATTTTCTCAAAAACTAATAGACATAAAATCATCTAGTTTTCAGTTTTTGACCAAAAACAAATAAGAGCAATACATTCTAAAATGAAAACAATAGTAAATAATCTTGAAGTAGTGAAAAATTACACTTTAAACCTTTTTTTTAACTTTTTTTTTACTCAAAATTTGAGTTTAAAATTAAATTTTTCAAAAACTACGCATAGTTTTGACTTGATTTAAAAACTGACTTATATCGGGTGATTCTTTTGAGGTTAGGATTTTCATGCATTAGTATTTGACAGATCACGCGGGATTTCAGACATGGTGTCAAAGAGAAAGATGCTCAGTATGCTTTGACATTTCATCATGAATAGACTTACTAACGAGCAACGCTTGCAAATCATTGAATTTTATTTTAGTAAGTCTATTCATGATGAAATGTCAAAGCATACTGAGCATCTTTCTCTTTGACACCATGTCTGAAATCCCGAGTGATCTGTCAAATACTAATGCATGAAAATCCTAACCTCAAAAAAATCACCCGATAGAACAGAATGTTGGCTTTAAAAAAATGTATAAAACTTAATTGTAAGTATCACCGTTATTTTTTTTCCATTTTAAGTACTAATTTTTTTAAATTGCCCCTCCTGTCTAAACGGGGGGAGATAGACCCCCCTCCCATAGTAAAAAATGCTTATTTTTAACTGTTATAAAAAATTCCGTTATAATATCTTGTCGCCTAAGTTATCGTACTCTTGCCGTTTATTTTTTATAAAAAAAACTGTCAATTCGATTTTTCTCAAAATTTTACCGAATGCTTACAACAATATTTCTTATAATTCAACATTTGTTTAAAGCCACAATCTCAAATTTTTGAAAAGATATTTGAGTCGAAAATCAATTTTACCAACTTTTATTAATTTTTTTTAGGTTTTTATTTTTTATAAAAAAAAACTGTCATTTCGATTTTTCTTAAAATTTTACCAGATGTCAAAAACGTTATTCTTCGTTGCACAAAATTGTTTTGGATATAAAATCATATTTTGTTCGTAAAATATTCGAGGTGACATTTTTTTTCAGTTTTCTTGATTTATAAAAAAACCGTTGTTGGATTTTTATCCAAAAATAAACTTGTTTGGTATCACGTTACAGTATATATTACAAAATTTAATTCAAGTCGCTGGCGTTATTGGTTCGGGAGATATTTTGGGTTAACCAAAATGTTCACCTTTTTTAAATTGCTATGGTAAAAAAATCATCACATTTTTTTGAGAGTCCTTTTTTGCATCTTTCTGCATTATTATCTGTATAACAGCATTTATTTGAAGCTATGGACGACGAAAAAAGCTTCCCGAACTTATGGACGTACGAAGGTGCGTAGTACGTACACACCCACGAACGTACGTACACACGCACAGACATCTCTCTAAAAATCTTTTATTTCGACTCTAGGGACATTGAAACGTCGAGAAATCTTCAAAATTTTCAATTCGACAAATCGCACCGATTACAATTATACTTCCTATGGGAAATTAACAAATAAATTAGGCTTTTAGAGAACCAGGGCTTATTGACATTCTAGTGTGCGAGTAATGTAATGAGTAATGATGGATAGAACCTACAGTTTTTATGGCAAATCCGGGCACCTTGGATACATTGTAACTTTTCTTTGAAAGGAAAATTATCACTAATTGTCACGCAGCTGGCACGACTAGTGGGATCAGAACGAGGCAGCAACTGATTCCTCTTCACCGTGTTTTGTATTATTGGCCTACAGAGAACTTTATCTATGAGAGCCTAGGTTAATAGAACCTCATGATTGTCAGTTCAGTGAAAAGACGAAAATATATAGAAAAGCTTTTGGGGATAAGCTGAACCCTTCTCAAACTTAGTCAAAGATGTCACCAAGTTCGGTTCAGACAACTAACAACTAAGTAATTATGTAAAGTGGTTAAAATCTTTAGTCTTCTTTTCCGAATTCAACTCAATTTGTTTATTCAAAGCTTCTGTCACGGACTAAACAATATAGTTCAAAAAGGATAGATTCTCTTGATCAGGAATAGAGTCAGGTTATGAATCTGGTTTTTCACTATATGTACATAGAAACTTCGAATGGATCTCTTGAGAGATAGATTGCGGATCAGTTAAGCTGAAAGAGCAGTTCAATGCTCTAAAATTGAAATCTTTGATTTTATACAGAGCAAAAGACTAAGATTCCTACTCAGATTACGAATGTGGAAATACAAAGTTATAGAAAGACCTGGCTGGAATCAGTACAACATGAATCATTAAAATCATCAAAACTATCCCCGAAAAGCTATCGACTGAGTGTGATCACGTAAAAATTTAGATCACTAGATTAGATCTATTTAGTGTCCAAGCAGCCTGATGTAAGGACTAATAAGTCATCAGTAAAGTTCACTCTGTGTCGTTTTCACATGAATACTTTATGTAACTTTTTAATATAAACTACAACGAAAAGAATCCTCCATCAAAAAAATTATCCACTGAAGTAAAAAGTTGTAATTCCTCCTGTTTTTTTTTTTTTTTTTTTATTTACAAAATACCAATTTAAAGTTGCAAATTGATTTTTTGGTCCTTAACCTAAACCTATAGTACTTCCCTATATACAAAAAACATCACGACGACGATGGTGAGATGTTATGACATACTCTTCTTTTTTTTCGTGCCACATAAGCGCCCAGTTATTAACATCATTCCCTCCGCATCTTGTGACTTATATATATACATACATACATAAAGAAGGGCCTGATTTATATTTTACATGTTTTTAGCTTTAGTCCTTTTTACTTGTATCCCTCAACAACCTTACCATCACCATCACCAACATCATCCAGCCAAACAACCTAAAAAAAACAACCTCCCTTGCAACATCATCATTAAGAGCACTTTTCTCAATGACTCCGAATGATGACGAGTATAGGAGAACGAACGATGATGATGATGATTACGACAACGAGGATGAAAACAAGGATGAAGATGACGATGAGGACGATGGCGATGAGCGACGCCGCCGGCCGCCGCCGCCGGCGACAGGATCAGGCCATCAGGCTATTACACTTTTACAATGTCCACCAGTCCGGAATTAGGATGAAAACTTTTATACATCTGTTTTGTATATATACGTTTGTAGTGTAGTATAGCTAGCTAAGGTTTTTCTTATAATGGTGATAATGTTAGTTGTAAAAAGTCCTAAAAATATAAGAAACTCTCAAGTTCTCAACTTGACTATTTTATTTTTATTTTTTTTAGCTATAGCTTGTAAGAGCTAAATGGAGTAAATATTACAGAACATTCTTGTTTGGTCCTCTATGTGTTGTTGTGTACCACTCACTTACCGCCTGCGCTTCCTTGGAAAAAGGATATACAAGATTCGACTATTTTCTATATAGAGTCCTGACACGACACACACCGACCCGCCCGAAGGGTATAAATGACAGTTTCCATGTTAAGCTAAGTAGTGTTTTATGTTTCCCTCTCGTTATGTCTGATGGTAATGACGTGTCCTGTAAATGAGACATACCTATAAATATCCTGTTGTTGTTGTATTTCAATCTCTCTCTCTCTCTCTCTTAATGTGTCTCTGTTGCTCTGATTGCTCAGCTACTCTGGTTGCTCTAGTTTTGACCTTGTCAGACAATATCGTTGATTGGTGTTTTTCACGATAATGACACCCGACGTGATGTATTTAGTGTGTTACTGACTTCTTCCAGCTAACGGAGATTACCTGTCAATTCATTTACAGACAGAATCAATGTTGGTAATGACATTTTTCATATAAAGGACACACACCACACACGTTGTTATTTTGTGTTTTTATCGCAAATCAGATCAGGCATGTTCAATATACTTTACGTACATATGTATGTATGTATATGTGTGTTCATGTTTTTGAAGAACAAAAGTACACAAAAAAATATCCTTTGAAAGTTGATTTTTGTTGAAGGATATCATGGAGCTTCGTTTTGTTTGCATTTACTCATTTTACTTTTTTTGGCTGGTTTACTCGACTCCTATATCAAAGTAATCCTCTGTGAGATTTAAAAATAACATCCCTGGATAACAGAAAATCTGTTAAGCCTATAGCAAGCAAGCCGGACGACCTTTTCAAGATTAATTTGAAACATTTTACTTAATGTTATTTTCTCAAAATCGAGAACAACGGTGGCCGTGTCGGCTTGGCGAAGTTTCATTCAAATGACAGGACAAATTGGATATTAAAATCGTTTATCTTTTTAAACATTCTCAAAGAAAAGGACTCAAGGAATCTTTAATTTGAAAAAAATCCTCCTCACCGACATCATTTCCTTTAAATTTTACAGCCAATGAAACGTGGAAAAATGAACAAAAGGAAAACGGCATACCCTCACTCACACCCTCACATTTATATACTGATGCCTTCCTAACGTACAGAAATTCTATAGTTAGGTTGCTTGGTGTACCTTTTGTCGTCCTTTTTGTAAAATAAAATAAGAAAAGGAGACACACGTAAATAATGAGAAGGGTTTAAAGAAAATGGAATTCACTATGGCATTTATATACACTATACGATTTTATTTCCTTTATTTCGTCGTTTTTAGTATAGTATAGTTGTTCTTCTATTTTTTGGAACATTTCTCGTTAACAGTTCATTACTTTCGTTTAATTTGTTATGTCCCTCATTTTGGGATTAAAGGGAAACATTTTATATACACGGGGATAAAAAAAGAGTACTGGAAGTCTTTTTATTTTAATGGCCCATATCTGGATACTTTGAAAAAAAATTCCTTAACGGTGTATAAATGGAAACAGATAGAAATGGAACCTTGTGAAGGAGACTTTAAATTGTTGTAAAAGACATGTTGAAAGGTAGTGAAACGGTCAAAGCTTGTCGGCGTTTTTACGATATCTCAGAGTTTTCCCCCGAAGAACGGTGAGAAAACTTGAGACACATAAGATTTAGAGTTGTGAACTTTATTTTTTAGTAAGTGACAATAAGACTGACATGTAACATCTGGTATATGGCATGTGGCGTTAAGCACATGACTTTCGGCAAAGGACGTCCCGCATGAGGCATATAATGCGTTTGGCATATGTCATGTAAAATTTTAAATGATCAACCACCATATTTTAGTTTTGAAATTGTGAACTATTGTAATAACTTATTGGAATAATTTTTGGCTGAAAGCAGTGTCAAAAATCTTTAATTTTCTTTGTAGTTTAGACGGGTTATGATATTTAGATCACCAGCATGTCCGTCTACATTTATCATCATCCCACACGAGTCATGTTTCTTTACGATCTCACCAGGAGCATAGAGTATAGATCAGAGAGCATAGAGAACAGAACAAACACTATTAGGCAAACAAACGTAAGCAATAGGACATTTATAGGGTATGTAGAAATGGCGATCTCAAGGCAACCTAGCCTGAGATCCAATTAGCGCTGTAGTGCGCCGTTTTGATACCAAAACTCGTTTGACCTGTGATAGAAAGGAAAAGATTTATAGAGAAGCTTCATAGCGATTATGTTAGAGCCATTTTGTCGCATTGAGAAAAAAGATTATGTCTCTAATTTTTGTCTCAGATAGCTCATCAAGTTCGTGAAAGAATGCTTTCCCAAAGCATTTCATTCTAGTGTTTGCCAAAGCAGGACATTTGCAGAGGAAATGGATTATCGTTTCACTCTCTCTTTGGTCACTACAACTACGGCAAAAGGTGTTGTAAGAGATACCCAACTTCTCTGCATGAACTCCTATAGGCCAATGTCCGGTACAAACCGCAACAATCCTGGCTATGTCTTGCCTTGGCCTGCATAGAAGATCTTTTGTACGGGTTTTATTATAGGTGGGCCATATCTTCCTAGATATAATGCAGTTGGGTAAATTGCTCCACCTTCGGTTTGATTCAGTTTGGTAGATAGATACCCTTCATAGCACCAAGAGGAATGTTAACCATTTCCGCAAGTGAGCTATGAAGGGCCGATCCATAGGACATTTATACTTGTGATTATAAAATATGGTTTCAGAAATTAGTTCAAATAAGCATTTTTTGAAATTTCAGTGTCTTGAAAGTTAAAAAAAATTAATTAATAATTGAATGCATAAAACTGTAAAAGATAAGACTTCCCGTATTTGAATGTTACTCTTTGCTCTCTAGTCCAAGTTTTGCTCGTCGTTCTATCCAGATTTTCACTAAACACGCAAATTTCTGGGTGTGGTTCCTCAGCTTATGAGGTAAATCTTGTTCTCTTGGTTATGTGTATAGAGTCTGATTATCCTCATACAGAAACTAGGTTGGCTTGTACGGGAAAGTAGTGCACTACTAGATCGGCAGGTACTATGCCCTTAGTGGCAAACAAGTTCGGCAAGAATATTTGCCCTGATAACTGATCGGCTGGTGACCAGAGCTCCGTTTTGTCTCTGACACTCTTCCTTATTTCTTTCTTATTGTTATGATTTCTTATTCGAAACTTCTAACCCACTTATTGTTGTTGCTAAATATAACACCCTCAGGTTTTTATATTCGTTTGTAGATTGTCCTTCAAATGAAGACTATCAACGGCAGCGTATGATAAGCTCATTAAATTCTGATCTTGACAGCATTGTCTAATAGGGAATTAAAAACGGTGTAGAATTTAATTCTCATTGTTTTATGCATATATGAAGTCGCTAAAAACGCTGCTAAGTGTTTAGGTTTTCTCCGTCAATGCAAGAAGTTTATACCCCTCCCAATCTGGCAATAATTTAAATATCCTATATTCAACCGAAACTTGAGTACAATTTCCATTTCTGGTCAACAGCTCCAATAACCCACTTAAGTCTCTTGGACAGAAGCCAAAAGAAATCTCCAAAAATGTTTGGTGAACGTTGTCTAACTGAATTCAAAAAAGAGCTTTAAAAATTAAACGTGATCGTTGTCTAACTGAACATTTTGCTTCTCTTGAGTAACGTCTTAAGGTTTCATATCTGTTACTATTTTATCACTATTTTCATAAACAAAGATCTAATCAAAAATCCAACCCCCTTAAACAATTCAACTGTAATATCCGTTCTTCTAGGAATGCTCATCAGTTTACCCTTGAGTCCCATTTCGGACGTACTGTAAAGTACAGTGATTCTTTTTTAAGTCGCACTACACGAATGTTCAGTTCAGTTCAGTTCAGTTCAGTTTATTTACTTTTTCTTTTACATTAAATATAGGCAATATAAAATTCAAACATAACAATTAGTTAATTAAATCTTGATTAAAAAAAATAAAAAAATTTGTAAATGTACTATATTAAAACTAAATATAAGTGTTTTTCATAATAGAGAACGAAAAAGAAGGTACAATCTGTTGTCCTATGACACTAGTCGAAACTACCAAATAAGTATAACTTAATCATAAATTTAAATTGAATTATGTACATAAAGAAGTGTTGTGGGGTATCGTATGAGAAAGAAAATCTAAGGTTATTTTTTTTTTTTTGCTAAGGGAAATTAAATGTGAATATACAAATTTAAACCATAATTCTGATGATGTTATTGACTTCTTCAAAATCAATGTTAAAAAGCCATTTTTTAATGTACATAGAATGCTTTACCAGACTCATTATTTCCCACTCATTACAATGTACTTTTACTCTCTTCCTAATTGCTTGCACATTATAAGGGTATTCATATCCCTTTGAGTGCGTGCATAATATAAAAAAAAGTAATAAGTAATAAACAGCACTTGAAGTAAATCAGCAAGTACCGAACCCTTCCTAAGCACATTGACTGTAATGGTCAGCTCAAAACATTAAGTGAAACTCAATGACTGTAGAAGTGTAGACAATTCTAAAGGGTGTCTTACATATTTTTCAACAGGTCCTCATATGGTACATTTTAGTTTGTAATGGATGCGAACTATAACAACAAATTTAAATACCGAATGCCATATAACGGTGTGTCATATGCATGTATATGTATTTATATGAAGCAATTGCCTTCATAATTCGGGCCGATGATCACTGTGGCGAGCTGTATAGTCTTCACGATATTGCAATAAAGGTGAACATGGTTTAGAACGCTTCATGACACTATACATTTGAAAATATTTTCATACAATTTATTTCAATCACTATTATGTATGCATATACATACATATTTATGAACCTTTTTCCAAGCACAAATTAAAACAATTTTCCATAAACATAACTTAATGAATTTTTCGCCCAAATTACATTCATTTAAATTCCCTCACTAATATAAATTTATTTTCTTGCTAATCATCCTTTATAAAATCCCGTATGTTGCCAAAAAAAACAACCATGTATGTATGTCCTGTATTACGTATTCCCTGAGCAACGTTATACAAAAAAAAGAAGCTAAATTGTCCCATCAGCTGTATGTCAATTGCTGTGAATTTCATTTCTCACAAATTCAATTTTTTACATCCGTCTCCATTTAACATCACAGCAGTCTCATGTGTACAACCAACAACAAGGACATGGACCAGGGACAGGAAACTGTCATCACTAAAAAATGAAAAAAAAAAAAATATTATCAAAAAATGTTATTACTCCGAAATTGGAAATTGGCACATATCTCAGTTATTGCGAGGTTTTTCTTTTTGTATATTTTTTGTACTCAAAGTCGAGTGTGTTAGGAATCTCATTTATGAACAAGGATACGGGGAGTGTAGGTATATGGCGAATATAAGCGAACTGCATAGGTTTGATGCAATCTGTGCGTTCAGTGTCAGAAAAATGTGTTGTCTATATTTCTGTATATCAGCACACACACACACTAGAGCTGAACAGACACAAACGTTAAGGTTCCATATCCGTTTTGTAGATTTTGCTCGTTTTATATTTATTTATATTTTCGTCCTGTCACATTTTATACAAAAACAGCATTTGCTGTGATGAGGCTGTCTCCTTCAACAAATTGAACGAAAACTTTATAAAACTATATATTTATGGACAGCTGATGCAACAGAGCAGCTTCCTTTGCTGCTTTCTCTCCCCGTGTTTCCTTGAAAAGGACTTTGAGCGGAACTAGAGTGGAAACAAAACAACTTCCTATGTTTGGTTTTGTGAAAGCTTTATTCTGGGGAGACACAAATCCCTCAAGTGACCCCCTCCCTACAAAAAAAAAACAGGATATCCCCCCAATGCAACAGCTCACAGTTTTTTCTGACTTTCTTTTTTAGGAATAAACGTCAGTGTGTCATTCAACATTATTCCAATATACGCTCCTTTGACAAAAAACAGAAAGGCAGGCAAAAAGGATACAAATAAAAAATTACAGCTGACGACAAGTTTTAAACGAATATACATACATATACATATGTACGTTGGCTTGACACACAACATACGGAAGGTAGGATAGCAGGCAAGGTAAAAGTATACCATCAGAGAAAGAAAAGATATGATGGAACGAATATGTGTATTCCTGGAATGAAAAATGGAAGCATACGATACAAGTCCCAGTCCCAGATGATGACAATTGCAATATTTGCCAATGACAAGGATAACGACAGCACACACACAAATGTCAAAGAAAATAAATTAGCAAAAGGTAAAATGTTTGCAATAGGTTTTCTAGATAGATAGATATGCATATTCCTATGTAGGTTTATATCTGTGTGATAGGAATCCTTAGGGTGGTGCATGTGATACAGACCATACGATAGGTATACGTAGATACTTGAAGCACTAGATGATATCCTTTATGGTTAAGGCCAGTCGTACATCCGCATCTCTACGTCGTCGTATACGAGGGAGCTTCATTCTATATGGATAGTTCGATAGAAAAGGACATTCTTAAGCACGAGGAGAGATTGGCCTGTATTGTATATCCTCCCTTAGTTGGATATAACGTCGATCTCGATGAAATACCTACCAAATTGAATTTAAGGGTTTATCGTGTTGAATTTTAATGCTGCAAGTGGCTTCGTGCGCTTTTTGTTGATTATATAGACAACAAGCAGAGCAAAGTATGTACGGTATAGGTACTTATAGCCTCAAAAGCTGTTGGAGAATTAAAGTCAAAGGAATGGAAAAGAAAAATCCATACGAAATGTGATCTTTGAGTAAAACAAAAAATACTAGAATTGATAGGGACAATAATAGATTGATTTTAACTTAGGTATATAAGCTTACATTTAGAACACATGGAAATTATTTTATGACATTTTGATGTACTTTCCTTAGAAAAATGTTATTGAGAGCAAAATATAACAAAATTATAATGGGCACTGTAAACACTACATGGGGAAATGAAATTGAGTCAAATTACAATTTTTAAAAATTGTTTTAAAAAGAATTAGAGGATTATTACTTTTCCAATGTATTATGACTTAAATAGTAAGAGCACACATTATCATTAATTATAGAAAATAACGTCGTTCGAGTGCCTTGCAGAATCGAATTTTGTCACTATAATTTTTCAAGATCTTGATGATGGTGTGCGAGCTATATCTTATGGATTAGTTTGATGATTTGATTGAATCGTTTACCAAACTAGTTGATAGTATTGGTCCTTCATAGTTCCCCATTAAAAAAATTCTCCAAAGGTAATCAGTTCTGAGGCGACAATGGCAAGAAGTCAACACGATTTCAGAATTGTGTGCTCCAGAGATCGATTGTGGACCAGAGGTCGTCTAAATTCAGAATCATTCAGCCCTATTATGGTTATCAAATATCAACACGATATTTGATAATAGTTGATAATTATCAACAAAATTAATGAATCGGTATTACGGTGATCAATTATCAATATTTTTGATAAATAGTGAATTAAAAGATCTATTGTGAATAGCTTTATTGACAAACTCGGTATTACGGCTATCAAACATATTGATACCCATCAAATATTCTATCAGCTACAAAATCTTCGTTGAAAAATATATCAAATAATCGTAAATGGTAAAGAATTGTAATTTAAATACGATTTATAAAAGTTTTTTTGTAGTTTTTATTAAATATACAAATTGAAGAACGAAATGCCTTCACTAAAATTGTTGTTTGAAGGCAATTGTACTGAGGAACGAAGGTTTATAGTGCAAGCTAAAATAAACAGTATTACGAGATTCTTCAAAAAAAAATATTATTAAGAAAAAAGAGAAATTTATTTAATGAAAACAACTTACATTATTCCGCCGAAATTATTTATAGACCAAAACACAAGAACTCAACACAAATGACAAACGTCAAACACCAAACACCAAACAAAACCTATTCACAATCGTATATTGATTAGTATTCACAATGGATGAAAAATTATCATTTAATACTCATAATACCAAATTATCAATAAATTGATGGAAGTTATCAGTTATTAAATATTTGATAGTTGATAGCCATAATAGGGCTGATTGTCTTCTCAAAAATAACGTGCTGGTTTTTGAGCCCTTGATTTGGTTATAAATACAACTACCAAGATGAATATGCACATTTTCAGAAAACATGTTTGAACCAAAGTTGGGAGAAATGTTTACAAACATTTTTTTAACAATTATTTATACTATTATTTTTGAAATCTTGAATGGTTTTAGGCTTTACCGATCCGATAGGGGGCTTTCCTGTGCAATTTTGTATGTAAGTCGGAAGATAACTCTGCTTTAGAATTTGTTTTTGTCAGTGTTACTTGTATTATGTAACACTGAGAGTGTTTTGGTTGGATTCGTATACAGTCCTTACAATCACATTAGTACCATTCCTTTAATAACAATTTTGGAGTCTTTATCTTGCTTATATTACATAGTACACTATAATTGGTAGTAATTTTAATTACAACTTATTGAATACGCGTTTAGCCGAAACTTTTGTAAGTGAATTTCAGGTATACTCAATCTGAGTCCCGTTAACAGTTTCAACCCTACCTACTTTACTAAGGATTCTTGTACGTTACTAGATATTTATTTTGCTAGTGACGCTGGGAAGATACTTATCTTAACATACAGCTTAAGCACATGGTTCCTCAAATCAAGACATAATTTGTCTTTGTTTTAATGTAGCATGTCAGATAGATCAATATGAATTTCAATATCAAGATTATAAAAACATAAACTCTACTGAATTGGTGAATGACTTAGAATATATGAACTGGAACATGAAAACTGTTGATGAGCAAGTAGTTTGCATCATAATGTAAATCAGCTTTTCGATCAGTTTGTGTTTATTTTACTTTTCTAAGACCTTTGTCATTGTAAGCCATCCAATACTCTGCAATAAGCTGATAAATAATTTTGGCTTCTACGCAAGCTATTGTAAACTAATTAATTCGTACCTTAACGGTACCCAGAAATTTGTAGTGGCAAATTAAATGTCTTCCATCTTCCTGAATGTGCCTCAAGGATATATCTATGGACTCATATTTTTTTTCACTATATGTTAATTAACTGCCACATATTGTAAAAAACTGTATGATTCATGATGATTGATGATGTCGGTGATGTGCAGCTCAAAATAAATCGACCCTATGATGCGAAAAATTATTATTATTTAATGAACTCAAATCAACAGCACTTCCGATCCACCGTAAAATCATTATGCCGCTTGATGTTGGGAGATGGAATAATTGATGATGTCAACACAGCTAGGAATCTAGGACTTATTTTTAACCGGACCCTTACATGGATTGACCACCCTAACAGTGTTATTGGAAAAGTCTATGGTAGCCTTCGCACTCTTTAGGTAACTAGAATTTTCACCATAACCAAGACTAAATTGCTAAATGCCAAAACTTTCTTACTACCAACTATGCTATTTTCATGTGAAGATTTCTGTAATTCGGGCTCAACTACTAGCCGCAAAATAAATGTAATATAAATGCTCGTAACAATATTAAAAAAAAAAAAATAGGTGGCGCAACCGTCCGTAAAGAACCAGGGCCTAGTGACTTACAACTCTTAACCATTCCTGTGTGCGAGTAATTGCAGGAACAGAGGGACCTACAGTTTATATGCCGAATCCGGACGGCTAATTTGAGAAATCACTTTTTCATGAAAAGAATTACTCTTGGAGAATTTGTCAATTCCTCGCAAGAGGCAGTACCCGTGAAAAAAACTTTAGGTGGCACAGGCAGGGATCGAACCCAAGACCTCTCGCATGACAGTCCAACGCACTAACCATCATGCCACGGGTACTACCGTAACAATATTACCCGCTTTAAAAATCTAAATTGATTTAAAGTGATTTATATAAGCGGTTCTAAAATGAATAAATACAAAATGCAAAGCTAGATACACTTGTTCAATTACTTTAAAATGTAAGTGACAAATAAAACAAAAGTAATGATTAAAAAAGGAATATTGAATACATTTGCCAGTAATCATTACACAAAAATGTAATTCAATATTATTTCCGTCAATTACATTTTAAGAGATATTTCTAAACATGTCCCTTTAAAATTATATTAATTTAATGAAATAATATTAATTTATTAGGTAATAATTTACCTTGACTGTAATTTAAAACAACATTCCCTCAAGAACTTGAATAAATCCATTTCAATTTGGAATTTCTAAGTATTTTTCTTCATGACGTAAAATTGTTACGACATTTGAAGATATGCCTTAAAAATAGAAGGAAAAAGTATAACTTTTTTGTTGTTTTGTGATCCCTCTCATATACCATCCAAATATTTAAAACATCTCGGTATCTGTAATCTTGCTTTTTCTTGAATAGTAAAAAAATTACAACCAACGATTTTTTTATAAATCAAAAAAACTAAAAAAAAAATATTTATCACCTCGAATATTTTACGAACAAAAAATGATTTTATCTTCAAAATAATTTTTTGCAACGAAGAATAACGTTTTTTACATCTGTTAAAGTTTTGAGAAAAATCGAATTAACAGTTTCTTAACAAAAAATAAAAACCTAAAAAAAAATTATTGGCTTTAATTTTTTTTTATAAAAAATATTGTTGTTATTATTTGTATTGTACTATTCGTACTAGAATGTCAGCTTGTTAGACTTGACCATTCCTTTTAATTTCTTTGAATGTTTTTGAACAACATCAACAACTTAAAGGTGCTACCACTCATTGTTTTTGGCTGGAGATATAGCTATTTCGTGCTTTGCCACTTTTGCACTCATCAGTCTCCTTTTTTGTGGTGCTGAGCTTTAATCCAATTTTATTTGAAAAACTTGAGTGCAAAAGTGGCAAAGCACGAAATAGCTATATCTCCAGCCAAAAACAATGAGTGGTTGCACCTTTAAGTTGTTGTTGTTGTTCAAAAACATTCAAAAATATTGTTGTTAACATTCTGTAAAATTTTGAGAAAAATCGAATTGACAGTTTTTTTACAAAAAATATAAAAGCTAAAAAAAAGAAAAAAAGTTGGTAAAAATTGATTTTCGGCTCAAATATTTTTTCAAAAATTTAAGATTATGGCTTAAAATTAATTTTGTCTTATAAAAAATACTGGGGTCCTACTATGTAATTCGATTCTACAATGAAATTGCTCGAATTCGAAAAATTGGTACTATGCATCTATTTGACTACTTTCGAACAAACGAGAATCGAATAGTTCTAGTAGTGACAACTATATTCTTATGAACTTTCGAATAAACGAGGAACTACGTAACTCGAAAGAAGAATTCAAAACAAGGCAAAATCGAAAGTAATCACTCTACATCAAATGTGTTTGCGAACGAAGTTTTTTTTTGTCAAAGTATAAGTAAAATGTTATAAATTATTAATATTCAATTTGAATTTGAAAGTTTTTCATTCAACTTTTTGTGTTTTATTATTTTACCACCCCAATTACACCGGGAATTCTTGATTTTTGCCAAAAATAGCGTTTGGACTTTCGTTTCTCTTCCTCATTCATTTCAAAATTCATCATCAGCGGGCACATAACTCTTTCCATTGAAGTCAAAATTTCGGCAAGTATTTTTGAAATGGTTTGCAGTGCACGTCCAGCGTTCTTGTCACCACCGATTTGGTTTTGGTAACCTCTTGGTGCCAAAAACATCAATGCTGCTGATAACTTAATGATAATCGGAACAGCATTTTGTCTTCTGCGAGTAGTCATGTCGGATGATATGGTGTTAAGTAAGAACATAAATCCGTCTTTAGAAAGACGATAGTTCTTAACAAAACTAAAACAAAAGTATATATTTTTCATTAAGAATGCGTTCAAATATTCTACCATATATATAAAGGTTCCGCCAAATAACTTCTTTTTTTGAAAATGCTATAAAAACATCGAGTGTAGCTTCGGCTGTGTGGCACGTAGCGCCGTCCTTTGAAACCAAATTTTGCCAATATCCTCCTTTTGTGAACAAAAATTCGTTCAACTTGGCCCGATTACGATCGCCATTGACTGTAACGGCCACTCCTTACTCATTTTCGAAGAAAAATGGCCCATTATGCCTCTGGACCAAAATCCGCACCAAACAGTGACTCGTTTTCGGTTTATCGGATATTCAATGTATGCGTTCGGGTTTTCTGTGCCCCAAATGCGACAATGTTGCCTGTTTACATACCTGCCAAGATCAAAATGAGCTTCATCTGAAAAGATGATGAAGCGTATACACAACCATATTCGTTCAGCGGAAAGATAAACCTAATTATCTGTGAAATCAGACAGAAGCTAAGTGTAACCATTCACAAAATAAGCACTAGTTGACAAAAAAAACGTTCGATGGCGGACCCTATATGTGCAAACCTTTTCTCACTCAGCTCCATTATTTGCGTTCAATTTGCTCGTACCGTTCTTCATTTCCTTTCAAATTAAACCAAATTTCAACGGTGTCCATTTTTGTTATAATTATTCTTGTCAAAAAATTTGATATTTTTTTTTTTTTTAAACTGCCAAACAACTCGATACTCGTTCGAAAGTAGAATTTTTGTTTACAAACAAGTTGGTATAACCGGCATTCGATTCTACTTTCATACGTAGTACGATTTGAAAGTAGAATCGGAAATGAGTTTCGAATGGAATCAAAAGTAGAATCGAGTTACATAGTAATGCTCCTGTAGTACGATTTGAAAGTAGAATCGGAAATGAGTTTCGAATGGAATCAAAAGTAGAATCGAGTTACATAGTAATGCCCCTGTTTTCAACGTTCAGTAAAATTTTGAGAAATATCGAATTGACAGTTTTCTTACAAAAAATAAAAACCCAAAAAAAAACAATACTAAAACTTAGTATACAAATTTACTTTCGACTCAAATATCTTTTCAAAAATTCAAAATATTGGCTTCAAACTATGCTTTCGCACCGAAAATATTGTTTTCGACTTTCAATAAATTTTTTATAAAAATTCAACAGTCTGTTTTTTCATAACAAAATAAAATCTACAAAAAATAGTACGCAAAAATGGTAAACATTGGTGTTCGGTTCTCGATATCTCGTGAACAATAGAAGGTATTGACTTCAAATTCATTTCTTTCATACAATTTGTATTTGTTTATATAAGAAATCAAAACTTTTAAGAAATGCTACGAAAATTGGTAAAAATTAGTTTTCGACTTAAAATCTCGTTAACAAAAATGGATTTTGAAATCAAACTATTTCATTATATGACCAATATTGTTGGTAGTAGTTTTTAAATCTTTTGGAATAATTCAACTGACAAACTTTTTTAACAAAACACGAAAACCTAAAACCTTTTAAGCAATAGAAATCAACAGACGGGATGGGAAGTTATCAGTGTGGGTCGCATCCCAGTTTCCCTTTTCTAAATAAAATCAGCTTTGTGTAGAAGGTTTCCAGGGCGTATGCGTACTATTTTTTAAATTAAAAATAAACCGAGGCCTTCAAGACACTTAATTTTATATAGATAAGATAATCACTATAGTCCTTAAAAAACCCACAAACTAACATTGAAATCTCGTTTAGTCAACCGATCTTCCAACTAATACAAAATAGGTCATAAGTTTCTGAACCTTTTTATAAGCAAAAGGACATACTTTTAGAGCTAGTATATTACTGTGTAGTGATTTCAATTTAGTCAGCAGAAACTGTCCTGTTAAATTTTAGTTAATCACAAAAAGAATGAAGAATGAGAAAAATATCAACTAGGACCTTTGAGAAACATTTAATTCATCAAATACTACAAACTTTCGACAGCAATTATCCTTCAATCCTCCTTCTTCCCATACGCACACAGTAAAATTGTCTTTAAAATTTTAATTATAATTTTAAACCATTGTATACCTGGACGAACCTGCCACAAAGGAATAAAAAAAACTTCCTTTTAAATTAACATTTAATTTCTCCCTTATTTTTGTGTGTAGGGCTATATGTACAGTGTACACGGCACCTTTCTAATTAGGTCCTCCTCTTGTTGTTGGCACACAAATTAAACGACACAATACCAAATTGGTACAATTTTTGTTAGACAAAATACAAAAATTAGCATATTCTATTCATTGACAGGGACAGGACACTATTTGACTTGAACTCTGTCTCCTCTGTCTCTGTAATAATTATTATATTCGTGTACCTCTACCAACAACAAATTCAAAAGGAAATGCTTTCATATCGAACATTGGAATATCTTTTATCAAAAACCCCCCTCCTGATAATATTCCACCTCACCACACAATGGTACTGTGTTATTTACTTTACTCCAACTATACCATTCACCATCATTCTTCCCCCAGGCTACATTTAAATAAGGAACAAAAATAAAGAAAGTAAGAAAGGAAAGAAAAAACAACTTGGAAAAGTCCTTTGATGACCTAATTTTCAATTCTCTCTCTCTATCGCAATGTTTACTGGCCATGGGCCTTGTTATCAAGAGAACAAAAGAAAAACCATTCTTGTTTTTCTTCTTCCACTGATGGCAGGACTAGGTAAGGAAGGTATTAACTGTATCTCAAAGCAAAAGGGAAACCAAAGTCAACTATGTCCTGATGATGTTGTATACTATTAGGTAGATGCGGGACTTTGGGGAATATCAATGAGTTGTTCTTCATTTATAAATATTTAGATCTATGTGTACGAGTAGAACAGGATGACGACACTCGGTGACGTTTAGAAGGATACAAAATTATTATAATACTAAAACTAATTTCCTTGACAAGAAGTACGCATTTATTTGACACTAATTGGACCTCTTCCATCATGAAGCACAAAATTTATTGTTTGTTTGTGTATGTCTGACTCGTGTTATATGTATGTATGTGCCTCCTAGTGCGTATGTGTGTGTGCTTTTTTGTATCTTTAATATATGTGAAATGGAATTGACTATTTTACGCCGAGGAAACTCTTAAATTTATTACTAATTTTTTGCTATTTGAAAAATAAAATATTTCTTTTTATTTCTTTTCTTTAGACCGTTGAAGACCTCGAAAATCGATGCATGGAGGCGGGCGTCGAAATCGTCACTAGACAATCATTTCTATCCGATCCAACAGACGCCGTTCGAAATTTAAGGCGTCAGGATGCTAGAATAATCGTAGGACTTTTTTATGTAGTTGCAGCTCGCCGTGTCCTATGCGAGATGTTTAAACAGCACCTATATGGGAAGGCGCACGTGTGGTTTTTTATTGGTATGTTTATATGTTTAATCAATTTTTATATTATCAAGATTAAAGAAATATCGGGGCTTCTAATTTTCAATAAATTTCCTCGTGTTGGGCGCCACTTTTTCTTTTTGATGTTTACAAGAAAATACCTGGAAATGAAAGTCTGTAGTTGTTTGCAGTTTTTATTACGTAGTTGTCTGAGCCAAAAATGACTTTTTAATTTGTGTAAAGGTCATAATACTTTTTTATGTCAGCTTTTTGCATTTTGTACTCAATAGACTTGCGTTGACTGCCATTTTGGGAATCTAGTTAACATTATTAAAGTATTATTTTTTTCAGATTCAGCATATTTTTAATTTCTGTCTCGATCAATTCTTCCTCGAAAAATTGGCCCTGATTTGTTCAAATATAAATTAAATCAACTGAGGAATTCTCACTTGTCTCAAAAGTTTTCTGCTTGACTATCTTCTCCTCACTCACTAGCTTTGAATGTTTAGAAAACCTCCTTTGTTACCCAGTTCATAAAAAAAGGCACCAAAGATAGTATTATTTAAAATCATCTATTACGATATTTTTTGTTTTCTTTGCAAATCTTTCATATCTCCAAAAAAACATGCTTTCAGAACTGAAAGTCTACAAGTCGTGTCCTTGATGGTGTCGGTGCTTAAAAGAAAACGAAGTCGACGTAATCTTCACTGACAGTAAAGTCTTTGACAAAATATTTCACAGACTTATACGCTTTAAGCTTTGTACTCTTGATTTTGGAACGATTTTGTTGCAATGGATTTCTTTTTACCTAGAGAGCCGAGTATATATGTAATTTTTGCATGAGATGCACTCTCTCCTACCCTTTTCTTGCTACCTCTGGCGTACCACAAGGTAGCCACTTAGTCCCTCTCTTTTTTATCCTCACCATTAGTGATATAGAGTTGATTTCTAAATATTCCCATATCATTCATGTTCCCATCATCATCATCATTTTGTAAGTACATTACGTCGATGCAGGATTCTCACCTTTTTCAACTCGAGCACGACAGACCTAAAAATAAATAAAAGTCAGCCAATTACTTTTTCACAAAAGCAAACAAGAACTTCACAACGTTAATACTTTCTACAAACCATTCTCTCTGTTGAGGTTAATCGCGACGTTGGGCTCTTATGTTACCGAGAACTAAATCCCCCTGCTCATATAAATGATACTATATAAAAATCCAACTCAGCGCTGGGTTTTGTAAAACGTTGGCCAAAGGAATTTTCCAGCGCCTACGTTACCCGATCTCTCTACATTACCTTTGTCTGTGCTCTCCTCCAATACGCCTTTCAAGTATAGTGTACATATGTATGTCAAGAATTGAAAGCGTGGCATGATCCCCTGATCCTTCCTCCACATCAAGACCGCCTTAACTTAATTAATTCCAAACCTCTGGAAGAACGTAGACAGATAATCGACATCTTGTTCGTACTTTGTCTGCTTTTTGAGTCTATTCAATGTCCTAATCTTAATAACTCTATCTTCCTTAACATTAACCCCCGTGATTTGAAATATACTCACCTCTTTTTCATTTTACAATTGAAACTTTCAAATCTAAAAGAATTATTTAACAGGGTCAAGTATACATGAGTTAGTTGTTAAGCTTTCCACAATAAGATGAAGCAAAGATTAACCAAAAGTAACGACCTTACGGTTAAGATATAAGTACTAATAATACTTCGACTAAGTTGTGTGATACAAAATATTGTACCGTTACATAATCGAGTAGCAAATTGATCGTGATATATGTTATTTTGTAAATCAAAGTAAACACTTGCAATAAGTTCAGAATTACGATTTACTAAATTACAAAAAATCTTCTTTTAATTTCACATAGCCCATAACATCAGCTCTTAACAGGCCATTTGCTAATTTTAATGGTGTTTCAGCAAAGTTTCGTGTCCTATTGCCATTATAAGAAACACATAGTGGTAGGTAACGATTATTGGTCCAAAAGCAGGAAGCACCAAATGGTATGCTACTAATTAAAGTTCCAAAAAAAAAGAATATATCGTACATCTATTGATAAGTGTTCCCGGTAAATCTGCACGATTGAGCTGGGAGTGAGATATTTTAAAAAGTAGCATAAAACACTCTCCAGTCTGCCTCCACACAAAAAATCATGTCATAATATTTGTCGGTTGCGACGTGAAGGACGGACAAACAAACAACAAACAAAAAAAACGAACAAACCGACATTCGCATTTATAATAATATTAATTATACATTTTACAATCCGAATTAAAAAGAATACTAAGCGACAAAATGATAAATATACGACAAAAGTTAGAGTAAAATTAAATGACGGTAATTTTTGGACTCTGCCCTGATATAAGAAATGCAATCAAATATTTTTGTTTTGAATATTAGATTTAAATACAATCCTTTAACTCTTTTCATATTATTCATTTCTCATTTATTCTCCATTGAGATTAATTTAAGGTTTCGTGTTGGGCGCCATTTTTAAAGTTGTTTATTTTGGTTTTGGTTGTATTAAAATATGCTAAATAATCTTCTTTAGAAATTTATTTCTCTAGAAAATCTAGCCCCTTCATTAAATCAAGGTGCAAATTACAATTAGCTTGATTTTCAGTTTTAAACGATGTGATAAACCTGCATAATCTTCCTTGAATCAAATTCATCTTACAGATTTATCTCAATTCCATTTATACCTTTAGTAAGTTTCTTAATCCGTCTTCTTTTTAATTTATACAATTTTAAACCGAAAAACCTCATCTCATTTGTGTATCCATTGGCACCCATGATGAAAAACTTTCTTTTCAATATTTACCACCCACAAGCTCGTTTTCTCTTCGTCTTCTTTTCTCTTTCTATCAGTGTGAATATGTAGTTTCCCATTTTTCTTTCTTTCTATTTTTCTGTTGGTTCTTTTTTTTTCACACCTTTTTGTCCTTCTGCAGTTTAACCATTCAGCTTCGATTTAATTTAATGGCGAGCTTTTGAATTCTTTTCCTTTTTGTTGCACCTCATCATAGTATAGAAAATTCTTTTCTTTTACTTTGGGTCACGTTTTGCACGTTTTCAATATAAAAGAAGCATAAATTAACGAAATAGTACTTCTCTTTGAACTTAACGTTAACACCACCAACCTGCTCAGCTCAGTTCAGCTCAACATACCCCAACATACCTCTTGCGTCTTATTCCACTAATCATCATCATCCTCGTCCTTTGCCATCATGGAATGTTTCATAAGGGAGAGGTCGCTGTATCCGGTGAGACGGGTTTGATATAGAAAACTATAAGTTCTGTGACTTCACGACACAAACGTGCACATCCAATCCCCGATTCACCTTTACTACAAAATATATTCTCCCCCACCTCCCTACATATCCAATGGCGAACAAATTAATATCCAACACACGTGAGCTTGAGCTCTGAGGTGGCGCGGCGTTTGGTTGGCGAGAGGTTGAATTGACGCCCGGTATTTCCCGCGATTCTCGATTTCTCTAGGAAGCTTAAATGCATATACGAGCATGTGCGCGATGTATGAACGGGTAGGTATGTAGTTTTATCCAGGATTAACAGTTCTGTTGTTAGAGGTTAATTTATGTAACCTCAACCGGGCCCGGTGTGTAAATCATTACCGCCATTTTATCGATAAAACGGTATAACCTTTCCAAAACGTTACCATGTCTTGTTTCTTGTTATCCTTTCTTTAGACACAAGGACACAAGGTCTTATACACAGTGGAAGTGGCAGAGGCAGTGAAGGTGATGATAGTTGGTGTGTCGGTCGAAGCAAACGAGCGACGAATGCTCGCTGGTGATGGTGATGGTGCAGGCTATAGGGAAAAGTTTAACTCAACTTCACTACACATCAGAGATATAAAATATAATCGTATAGAGGAGTATCCTTATATCCTTGAACAAAGGTGATTGTGCGGTGGTTTTGAACCTGAATTTTCCACATGGAGGGCGTAATAGTTTGTGGTTTGTTTGTTGGTTAAAAAGGCAAAAGACGAAACGAACGTACCTACATATACATATACGAGTACACTATTATAAGCGAAGTAAAGAAATATTCGATAGTTTATGAGCGGAAGTCAAGGTTTCTAGTGAATTGCCCGCTCGCTATAACAAACACATCAGCATACAGCGGCATCAGTGGGGTGATATGATTGTATGATTGTTTAAATAGGAAACTTGATAGTGCTTCAACACAAATACATATATATTGTTTGTTAGAGGAGAATATAATGTAGTTACCTTGACTTGGTATATGTATTGTATAGCCATCATCACCAGGGATCAAAATTGAGTTTATTGTGTGGTGTGAAACAAATTTAAGTTTTTAATTGAGATGGGAAAGTGAAAGTGTAAAAAAGTTTTTACAATTTTTTTTTTAATTCTTGTTTAAAGAGAATTAAATAAGTTTCTGATAGGAAAGTAATGACTTTGGATCAATTTTCTGATAACAATGTAATGGGAATTTTGGTTTAGGGTTTTAAAAGCACTATGTAAGCAGAAAACGTGTGGATTAGTCTTATGACATTTTTGAAATAATGTTAGAAACTACTAGTATTGTTTATCTGGGTAGAAATATAAATAGATATACTAACGTTGGGCGCCGTTTTCTGGAAAAAATTGTTTGTATCTCTGGAATTCACTTTAAACATTTTAAAAACAAATAACACGTAATCTGAGTCATATTTTGGCAGTTTAAGATTTTTAGTTTTAGCCTAACTGTAAAATGCTTATAAGACAACATTGCTCAAATGAAAATGGTAGAAAGTGGTTCTGAGTTTTTTTTCTGTGTTTTCAACAGCTTTCCAATAAAGTTTATGGTTTATAATAACAAGAGAGGTTTATCATCTGTAAATAATGTTAAATGTTGTTCTTCTCGACGGTTCGCCTTCATTGAGTCTTTAAAATGTTTGTCGGTGATAGCTCAAGAGTACAGGTACATGTTGATAGGTTTGTTACAGCGTGCTGCTGGTTTTCTATTTTGCTACTGTAGATCTTCATTCTTTATTTTAGGTAGTATTTCCATAGGTTCGAGTGTGTCCCTGAAATCTTTTGGTATCTATTTCTGGAGGGGAAGATGTAGGGTATTAGATGGAATCGTCAGATTTGTCTTTGTCCCAGGTATTATTGAATGGTCAGTCAGCAGTATACAATTTTGAACATCAAAGGTCCTACTTTAGATCCATGTGGTACTCTCTTCATTTTGATGAGTGCTTGCGTGACGTCACTGTGAAGGCCCAACAGTGAATGGTGTTTAATGCGAAAGCCATACTGAAAATCCAGTTTACATCTCTTCCTGTTAGTTTATCACATAGGATAGCATTTAATTAATACGTTAAATGCTTACGTTAAGTTTAGACAATTAGCTTTAATCTAAACTTAAAATTTACATAATTTTAACTACTTATAGCAAACAAATTTAAAGGCTGAAAATTTGAGTGTAATAAAATGTATCAGGCCAGCGTAAAAAATGAAGGTGAATTTTTAAAAATCTACGTTGAATATTCTTTTTGTTTTTTCAATATCAACGGAATAGTATGGCGCCCATAAAACTTAAGCGTATTCAAGGATTGGCCTGACACTCCTCCTTGATGGAGTTAATAATTCTAAAATATTTACCATCATTTGCAGAGATTAGCGATTTAGAATTATTTATAATAGAAGGCAAATTATCAACGAATAAAATAAATAGCAATGGACAAAGGTGACTCGTTTTAATTGACATGAAGGGTTACTCCTGACCATGACACTATAATACTTACTTTACTTAATTTATTAAGAAAAATTTCATTACTTAATTTGTCAAATGCCTTGATAAAGTTTGTAAAGTTACAATCGACTTAAGAGTGTTTTTCGAATATATGCAAACAAAAAGCAGAGAGTTGTAATAAATCAGTAATTGTAAATATTTTTTGACAAACCCATGTTGATTTTCAGATATAACAGAAGAATGATTAAAAAAAATTATGCCACATACAAGGGATTCAGACAATTTAGGAAAAGCAGAAACTCTTTTAAAGATTAGCGTTAGGTATGAATTTTTCCAAAGATCTAGGAACTTAGACCATTTCAGACTTTCAGAGGCTCCCTGAAAAAAAGAAACAATGGATAGGACACACATCATGGTGGTATTCCATCAGGACCAGAACTGAAACATTCATTGACATTTAAAATATTGTCACCTATAGGAGCCTCAGAAATCGAAAAATCAATTGATGTAAGAAGTCTATATTCTTGTGCGTTAAGAGAAAAAAGAGAAGAGGTACTGACAGAAAAAAATCTTCAAAAGCAGTCTTCGATATCCTTCCACATTTTAGCGGTTGGCCTTTTTCGGTGCAGATATAACTTTAAGCCTTTTACAGTCTACCGAAAAATATCTGTAGTTGACAGTTGTTGAGTATTATTGTTAGCAGGAGAATAGCAAGGTCACGTTACTTTTTGAGTATGTAGTTTGAAATCTTGCTCTTTCACGCTGAATTTTTGGAATACGGTTTCTGACACTTCTTTAGTGGAAATGAATATATACGTCAGTAGCGGATCTGTTGATGAATCAAACGGATTCTTTTTTTATACTTACCTCGAATTGTTTGACAAATACTTCAACTTTCTTAGCAGAGGTTCTTAAAGCTTGTTGTTAGCTAGGGATGGTTTCCAGTATTAAGTTGGATCTACCTACGATTAGGTTGATTTTTTTGAAGGTGTCAGGGCCGGGTTTAATGTGCTGAATTCTTATCCCAAAGTTATTTTTCTTGATAATGTTTAACTTTCTGGTTGAACATAGTGTTACTAAAACTAAATTATAATGTAAAATTATATTAAGTTATTGAAGTTTATCTTTGAGAAGCATTTTATATTTTATATTTTTAATTTAAAGTTCTTATGAGCCATAAGTATACAAATTTGTTTGTTTTAGCTGTAAGATCCATATGCTATTTCATCTTTTAAAATTTGAAGCTGGCCTACATTTTTATTTCAATTAAAAATCTTGGGAGCCATTATGAATTCCTTCTAAATTCGAATAATAACCATAACCATTTGAGTGGAAATGAGGAGGAGAGGATCAAATATAGAAGTTCCAATAAGACTTAAAATAACAATTAGATCACAAACAGTTTGTTTCTTCAATCTTCACCTAAGGTAGCAGCATTTCTAGGAACCTCCAAAATTGTGGAAAATAGCTATCGAAAAGAAATTCCACAATCCAATAAAAATCAGGTCTTTAACCGCCTTGAAACCATAAGTCAGAGGCGTTATATCTTTTCGCCCAAAACTATAATGCACAATACCAACTATGGTCACAAAGCCCAAAAAGTTAAAAAAAATCGTCAAACAAAGTAAATGTTGTAACGCCCAAATATATTTTAAATAAAAGAACGCCTATATTGTTAGTTGTCATTTTGCCCCAACATTTGAGGTGCGTGTAAACAGAAAGTAGAACCACCCTACTTAGGCAGACTATAGCACTTAAAGTATGTGTGACGTTGGGTGCATGTAATGTTTCGTGATTTTAAAAAAGTTTTGCATACACACAACTTCGTACCTACCCCAAATCCAGTAGAGAGTCTAAATAGGGGAGTTATAGGGGGGCAGCATGCCCTGCCCATCCATACATATTTCACTGCATATACGCCATAGTGCTAGGTGCTCACACTATGAGCAACAAAACCATTACGTTTTTTCCATTTGGAAAATTGGCCTTATTTCGCTTTCTGAAAGTGAATTAAAGCCAAAAATATTTGTTATGCTTTCTTAATGTTTGCGTTTTTGGGAGATCTGAAATTTTTTTCGTTTAATTTTTATGTTTTGCCGATAAAATTAAAACTATTTTAGTGCCCAAAATAAACAAACAAAAGCTCAAAAAATCGGTAATATTGCCCAAATCGTACCACAGCAAAATATAAATAAAATAGTTTTGGGCGCTATGGCATTTTTAGTTTGGATGAAATGGTTTTAGGTGAAAAGACCTAACGCCTAAGTCAGATTCAGATGCTATCAGACTATCAGATAATCTGTCTTTTAATTTTTGTTTTACGTAAAATTTACCAAATTGCAGTTTATCGCAAGTGAAAATTTTGCTATCGAACGTTGTCTCCTTTTTGGTAATATAGGGAGAATGAAACAAGACAATAAATAGTTAATCGGAATTGTGCAAACTGTAAGATGTTTTCCTCTTATTCGTTTATATTTATTTGCATTTATTTTTTCTTTAGTGGACTATAATATCTAAAGATGTTTCATTGAAACACAATTAATTCAAATTAAAACACTTAAATTCTTAAATTGTATTCATTTAATATTGTAAATATTTCCAAAAAATACAAATTCTTTTGAAGCTTTTTGAATTAATTCTTCTTAGAAAAATAAAAACAAAACTGAAATAAAACAGGAAAATATTCAAATTCATATTCAATTCAATATTTCAATAGCGAAACGAAATAGCACGTAAAATCCTTCTGTTTAACTTTTTATAAATTCTAATCCCCAAAAATGTATGTGTGTATATGTAGAGGTATTTTGTACTTTATTTGTATATGTGTTGGAATTATAAATCCTTGGAAATGTTATTTTCTCTTTTCGATGGAATTTTAAGTACAACCATCAATTAGTCAACTCGTGATAAATACAATTTATTTCCGCTTCCTCTCATTTAAACTCATCTCGCTTCTTCTCTCACCCTCCCTCTCATTGTTTTGCATGTCTGTCTCTGTGTCTGATGATGGTTTTGTTGGTTCTCTGCTTTTCCTTTTTCCACAGTATACATACATACAAACACAAAGGTACAAACATAGTGTGTTGCATAAGCACTCAACAAAGTCCAAGGATTAAGTATTTTGCATAAATCGATGATGCTGCTATTCAAATTGAATCATGGAAATATCGAATGACATATACACAGTTATACACATACACATTCATACATAGACAGCAAGAAAGACGAAATGAAAGAAAACACTTTGTGTGGGAGGGGATTTTCAAAGGATATCAGGAGGATGTTCCTTCTTTTTCTTTCGACTTTTTCCTTCGATTTTTCTATAAAATGTGTATTTTTCGTTGTTTTTCTTTCACTCAAAATTTCCTGATTTAAATTGATTTTTCCATTGTTTTAGCAGAGCTTGAGAATTTTATAAATTTAAGATGTTTTAAATTTGTGTCCTTTAAGATACATCTATGAATATTGTACTATCTACTCAGAGAATGTGGGAAAACAAAAATAAATGAAAAATTCCTGCTGATTTTAATAATAAAATATTTATATCCACGAACATTTATGTTAACCCATATAAATAAAAGACAAGAACAACAAGATCAACACAAACTCACGCTTGATGGCAAAAAGGATATGGTATCCTGTTTACATCTCTTGTTCCATCATATTATAGTATATTCCACTTCTGAACTCATGTGGCATTACATTCTATTTTGTTGTTGTTGTTTTTTTGTTCTTTTATTTTATTTATCAAGATACAAATATTTGGTGAAATGATCCTTCGTAAACATCAAGCAATATCTATGTATGTGATGAAAGAGAACAGAAAACCGTTTGATACGATATGCGATGTAAAAGACAGTCTTGTGGGTTGGAGGTGGGTGGGTTGTTTTGTTTAAAATCTAAAAGTACATATGCAAACGATTTCTTTTGGTTCTTTTATTTTTACCAAAAGAAAAGAGCAATGCGAGTAGATATATAAATTTTTCAATGAGAAATTTTACAACACAAAGGAATTGGAGATTAAGGATGAAAATGATTGGAAGGAAAAATGATGATTTTCCTGTTGTTGTATATTTTTCTTATTTTTAAAGTATTTTTCAAAGGTAAATCCAAGTTATATTATTATCCCCTACCATAGATATTTATAAATGAAATAAAAAAAAGGCTAATGCACATTGATATTTTGTATATGTTGAAGAACTTTATTTTTATAAACCCTTCCTCTCCTTGTGATATATGTACATATTTTTAAGGTACACTTTAGACTTTAAAAATGTATAATGGATTTAATGTATATAAAGGGGTTCTTGTAAGGCTTGTCTCAAGAGTGTTTTGCAAGCCAGTAAATTTAAGAAGTTGACACCCCTCAGTTTATAGTATACGTTATTTTGAATTCGAATTTAGGGATATTATATCGCCAACTGTGATTGAGAGTGAACTTAAAAATTCTTAGAATATTTGTAATCCAAGAACAAGCTTTTCAAATCCAGTTTTTTTTAAGAGAAAACTAGTCTCTCTACTAGAGTATTATAAGTCCCACCGTAATTGAGAGAGCAAATGACATCATGTGACCAACCTCTTTCCAAACTCGTTCTCAAGGGCGGATCCATACTTTTAATCGGGGGGGTCACACATTTAACATAAATACGAGTTTTTGGGCACCGTTTCAAATTGTTTTTAAATGTTCTGTAAACTAAAGTACACATCTTAACCATATATTTACATATATCAAGGGCTAAGGTGCCAATTTCAGTTAGAAGATTTTTTGAACATTGTTACCCATGGTCTAGCTATTTAATTTGGACTCCCTACATCTAAGAGCATTACAAGATCCCAACAGTTTTCTAAATAAACACTATGTTAGAGCTAACATAAAATAGTTAAGAGTGGTTTTGGGTGGTGCGTTAAGAAATTGTTCCAGACAGGAATGAAAAGAAAGCAACTAAGAAATAAGGTACAAAAATCAAATAATATACACATTTGACATGCATTCACCCAACCTTGCACTTACCCTAAAAAGTGTTCTCAAGCAGACAGTGTGCATAGTTTGGTTACCCTCTCATGTTTATCCCTCGTAATGCATCATTTTTGAAATCCCTTAAATTTCTCCATTGTGTAAGTGTTTTTTAAAGAAATGTGTAGTAGAACTTCAACAATTCCAAAAATAATATATTCTGTTCTTGTTGCCATTTCTATCAATTAGAAAAACGCTTTAAAAATTTAGACCCAAAAAGGCAGAAAATGAAAAAGTTTTTATAGAAAATTTTGATATTTTTTCCTAGAAAAATAAAACAGAATTTAATATGAAGAATTTTCTGGCTCGTTGTTAGCGTATTTTCCTGACTCAATTCCCGGAAGTCTATTATCACTTTTTCAGTCTGTTTACTCGTAGAATAGAACTGATGTAATAAGACAAATTCTAAAAAGTTAATGCTTTAAAAATATCTTCCTATAAAAACGTATGGTTCTTGAATTTAAGAAAATAGGTGCATTATCTTTAAAAATTAAAAACAAACGAATTAACGTAAACGAATAAGTTTGGAAAATACTAAAGTGTGACACTCACAAATTACACATGGCATTATCTTTTCTCACTTCAATTCTCGAGGGATTCAAAGCTTTATAAAACGTACATTTTGTATTTCAATTTGCCATAAGTTTAATGAAAGTGTCACTTTTGCTGTTTTTGGGACATTTATGCATATTCTTGAAATACATGTTAAAATCTAAATTCTACAGATTTCTTCAATTTATTTAGATTTTAAAATAATTTGTCTTTAATAGATAAATCAATTTTAAAAGAAAAAAAAAATACTTTAAGAAAGTCTTACACTCTTTATGTGCGTCAAAACAAAGGAGATGATAATTGAAGACTAGTTTAAGGAGTTCAAAAACAATTTTGGTTTGTGTTAAGAAAATAAAAAAATGCTGCTTTCTCAGATTTTCTTATTCAAGGTTTCTTCTTAAAAATCTAAATACATATTTGCTCTTTCTCCTTACTTAAATTTTTCTAAATTTTAAATTGTGTGAATACTCGTACCTTTAAGATTATTACAAACATTTTAGTTGTTGAAATGTTTGTTTATACAACTAAACAGTATGAGCTTTGTGGGTCACACGACCCTTGGATATTACATTGATTAAAATTTAGTGAAATAGAGGATTGTGATTAGACTAGGGCTGAATTTTTATTCATATTGTGTTATTGGCCCAGTTCTCAAGAATATCACTTTTTGCAACAAAGTGAAAAACGCTAAAATACAAATTTTGTTTTAAATAATTTAAATATAAGGGCGGGTCGTATCCATTAAAGCAATGCGATTAATTTTTTTTAATTTAAGAGAATTCCTACGAATATTATAAAAATACTTCATTGTGGGGTGACTTGACCCCTACCCTCCTCACTTGATCCGCTAGTTCTGGCTCTGTAGCTAAAGTCATAAAAGAATTCCATATATACAAAGCCCTCGCCGCCATGATGGCATGTTAAATATAGTTCAAAAGAGGTGTTCTTCTTACTTACTTACTTAAGGTGGCGCTACAGTCCTGTATGAACTAGGGCCTCACCCAACAAACTTCTCCATCTAGCTCGGTCCCTAGCTAGATGTCTCTAGTTTCGCGCTCCGATTTGGGTGAGGTCACCTTCCACTTGTGCGCGCCACCTGATTCGCGGTCTTCCTCTACTGCGCTGTCCTGTGGGTGTGGATTCGAAGACTTTCCGGGCCGGAGCATTGGTTTCCATGCGCTCTACGTGACCTAGCCATCTTAGTCGTTGGACCTTTACCCTTCTTGCTAAGTCTACGTCGCTGTACAGCCCGTACAGCTCGTCGTTCCATCTTCTCCTCCACTCCCCTTCGATGCATACGGGACCGTAGATCACACGAAGAATCTTTCTCTCGAAACGACCCAAGGTGGTTTCATGCGCTTTTGTCATAGTCCATGCTTCTGCACCGTATAGCACGACGGGGATGATAAGGGTCTTATATAGCGACACTTTGGTCCTTCGAGAGAGGATTTTTCCACTCAATTGCTTTCTTAGCCCAAAGAAACAGCGGTTAGCAAGAGTTATTCTTCGTTTGATCTCAGCGGTGGTGTTGGTTTTTGCGTTAATAGCGGAGCCTAGGTAGACGAAGTCGTTGACTACCTCAAAGTTACGACTGTCGATGGTGACGTTTTAACCAAGACGTCGGTGTTGTAGGTCCTTTCTTGATGACAGCATGTACTTTGTTTTGCCCTCATTAACCGTTAAACTCATTTTTGCCGCCTCTGCCTCAATACTCACAAAAGCCCCATTGACATCACGCTGAGTTCTTCCGATTATGTCAATGTCATCAGCATATGCTAGTAATTGGACAGACTTTTGAAAGATAGTGCCTCTGGTGTTGACGTGTGAACTTTGCACTATTCTTTCAAGTACGATGTTAAAAAAATCACATGACAGCGCATCACCTTGTCTAAAACCTTTTTTGACATCGAAAGGTTCAGTTAAGTTGTTTCCAACCTTTATGGAGCAGCGTGAATTCTCCATGGTCATCCTGCACAAACGGACGAGTTTGGCAGGGATGCCAAAACTAGACATGGCTCTATACAGTTCGTCCCTGTAGATACTGTCATATGCGGCCTTGAAATCGATGAAAAGATGGTGGGTGTCGATTTGGTGTTCTTGGGTTTTTTTCCAGGATCTGACGTAATGTGAATATTTGATCGACTGTGGACTTTCCTGGTCTAAAACCACACTGATAAGGACCTATCAGGTTGTTGACGATGGGCTGAGTTGTTCTTCAAAGCTGGTAAAACCATTGAACCTTCTCTATACAGGTATCATTTCGAGCTAATGAAAATCAGCATTTGTGCATCCTGTTCATAAAAAAGGCATATCTTTTTCCCCTTTTAAGAATCACCCAACCACACTTACGTCAATTTTCTCCAAAGACATGGAAGCGCTGATAAATCATCAACTGAATAATTACTGGAAGTTCCATAACTCCTTAGCGACATGGTTTTCACAATATCAGGTAAAATGTTGACCTCATTGTTTTTGAAATTTAGAAAGAATTTGATATAGTTTAGCGTCGTGCTCTCATATTGAAAATGCGCGTCCTTCGGTTTTTGACTCCTTAGTTGTGTTAGAATTTACTATTTGTCTCAACACTTGGTCATAGGTCTGTATCCGAAATTTGTTATCATTTTTACTTACGATCGTCTATCTGAAACTTCCAATCACTTACCATTTTCACTGACTTTAATATTCAATTTTAGGATTCATAACCCTTCCTTTGACTTAAATCTTCACTTAATTCTCATGTTGGCATTATCTTTAAATGGATATATCACTGAGCGGATTACAAAACTTTGGATAGTAACCCACAATTGTTTGATTCGCATTTCAAAACTTAAAAAAATAAAAGATCAACCAGGTTGAACTTCAATTTATCGAAGAGTGATAAGACGCTTTCAGAGGTATCTAAACGTGACAATATCTTAAAGCTAAATGGATGTTAAAAAATGTTTCAGTCCTGGTCCTGATGGAATACCATCACTTATGTTGAAAAAATGTGTGTGAAATGTTCTAAGTTCCTTGATTTTTGGAAATATTCATTCCTAACGTCAGTCCATAAAAAAGGTTCTAAAAATTTATCAACGAATTATTGTCCTATAGTGAAATTGTCTGTTGTTTCGAAGCTGTTTGGAATCCTTGTCTGTCACATAATTTAATTTAATATTGTTCTTCTGTTATAATGTGAAAATCAGCATAGATTTGTGAACCAAAATCTACAGTTACCAATATATTACAATTTTCTACTTTTTTCTTGGATGCATTCGAAAAATCTTTCCAAGGCTATTATATCTGTACAGACTTTATCAAGGCATTTTACAAATAAAACCATTAAACTTTTCTTAATAAATTAGAAGATCTCGTCGTATCATAAAAATAGATATTTAAGCGTAATGTTCAGGAGTAACCCTTAATCTCAATGTAAAGTCAATTGTGGTGCACCTAAAGGGAGTCACCTAGGTCTATTGCTGTTTATTTTCTTTATTAATGATTTGCCCTCTGTTATGAATAATTAAAGCCATCAAGGAGGATTGTATAGAACTACAAGAAGATCTAAATCAATTTTTGGAATAATTGTGCAATCAAAATCGTTTTATTTTATATTTTGGCAAATGCAAGACAATGTGCTTTACATGCAAACGTAATTATACTTGTAATAAATTATGACCAAATATTGAATTCATCACGTTTGAATAGAGAATCCAATTTTTCTGACCTTAGTGTTGTACAAGACTGAAAAGTTACGTTTACTGATTATTATAATTATTCTATTTTAAAAAAAGCTTACAAAAGATTTTCCTGAGAGTTCGTATGTATGTTATTAAAATGCTGTATGTTTCTTTTGTCAGGACAATTCTTAAACGTCCTTGCTTTATATAGCTGCTATAGTATTTCGTTCATATTGATAGAATCCAGTAGCCTGACTTTTATTACATCCATACATTGAAAGGCTTCCCTTGATGAATCTCCTAACTCTATCTGATCATAGAGAGTATTTGAAGCTCTGCTTTATAACTGGTGTATTGAATGAAACGATTTCATGTTTATCTATTTTCGTCGAATGAAATTCAATTTGGGTAAATCTAACTTAAGAAGGAATATACCCCTTAGCACTATTTTTAGAAGATCGAACTATGACGCTAACAGTCCTCTTAATCAATAGCTGTCTTAGCTTTCTTACCATTATCTTAACGTATTTTGTTCTAGTGAAATATAGTTTCAACTGCAGAAATGCTCATCAGTATACTTTCAAGCCCAATTTTAGTCGTATAGTCAAGAACAGAGATTTGTCTTTAAGCCGAACCATACGAATGTGAAATGCTTTACCACAGTATCTTTCGCTATCATTGCAACTTAAAACCTAAATGGAAACAATACCTCATTTCAAACCCTCTTTTAACTTCCTAATGCTCTCACAGTTTCCTTGGCATACAAAGTTTATTAAAAAACTTGCAGAAAAAACACAAGCTTTCATCAGAATCTAAAGAGGCAGATAAAATTCAATTAACCTAGTATTCACAGAACTTCAAAAAAACAACAACGTGATATTATTTTTTGTTTATTTTAGTTTTTTGAAAAAATATACAGTTGCTCCAACGCATAATCGGACAGTAGTTTCATTTATATAAAATGTGCTATAAACTTAGAAAAAACCGCTATATGTATGTTTTTTTCGCTCTTATTTAAAGTAGTACACTTACTTATCCAAAATACAACAAAAAAACTAAACATTTTCAAATGTTAACGGTTAATTCAAAGAAAAAAACAAAAAAAAACTAGTTTTTAAAGTTCAACAAATAATCGGACAAAGCAAAGAGAGTAAATGAAAAATACAGTTACTTTAAAATTTTCACTCCAAGTAGCTTTTCTTTGTTCTAATCAATCTTTCAATGAATCTTCAACCAAGTAGTGCAAAAATGGCTCCAAGTGGAAAACAAACAAGTGTCGAAATGAGGCAATTAATTATAAAATTAAATTTTGAAGGAAAAACGGTAAGAGAAATTGCCGAGTTGGTTGGACGAGGCAAATCTACCGTCCAAGATATCATCAAAAGGTATAGAGATGAATTTAGATTGGCCAACAAAAGCCGAGAAGGTCAAGGCAAAATTTTAAGTGAAAGAGAAGAGCGGTCAGTATTAAAAGAAATTAAAAAAAATCCTTTCAAAACAGCAAAAGACCTTCAAATTTCGCTCAAAAATCGTGTTGGAAAGGATGTTTGCCTCAACACTGTCCGCAACACTCTCCATAGATACGAATACTATGGAAGAGTTGCCAGAAAAAAACCGTTTATTAGCCTAAAAAACAAAAATAAAAGGTTAAATTATGCAAAAGAATATGTATTGAAACAAGAAGATTTTTGGAATACGGTAATGTGATCATATTTCTTAAAAAAATATATTTTAATTTTGCAGTTTTCGATGCTTCAAGGTCTTGTTCACTGATGAGAGCAAATTTAATTTGCATGGCTCGGATGGAAAGATGTATGTGTGGCGTAAGCCAAATGCTGAGTTCCAGCAACAAAACACCAAAGCCACAATAAAACACGGAGGGGGCTCCGTCATGGTTTGGGGCTGCATGTCAAGTGCTGGGGTAGGCAATTTGCATTTTATAGATGGTAAAATGGACAAATTTGCCTACCTCAACATTTTGAAACAAAATGTGAAGCAGAGTGCGGAGAAACTGGGAATCGCAAATAAATTTGCATTCTATCAGGACAATGATCCCAAGCACACATCCGGTGTTGCAAAGATGTGGTTGATCCATAATTGCCCCAAACTCATTGATACACCAGCACAGAGCCCAGACCTCAATGTGATTGAACATCTGTGGGAGGAATTGGCCAGGAGAGTGTACAAACACAAATTTAACTCCCTAAACCAGCTTAAGGAGGCTTTAATTGAAGCTTGGAACTCTATTGAGCCTGAGGTGTGCCAAAATTTGGTTAAATCCATCCCAAATCGACTTCAAGCCGTTCTGGATAGTAAAGGCTTTGCTACCAAGTACTAGATTATGGATTTTTACTGTTTTAAAGAAGATATCTTACTTTGTCCGATTATTTGTTGAACTTTAAAAACTGGTTTTATTTTGTTTTTTTCTTTAAATTAACCGTTAACATTTGAAAATGTTTAGTTTTTTTGTTGTAATTTAGATAAGTTAGTGTACTACTTTAAATAAGAGCGAAAAAAATTTACATATAGCGTTTTTTTTCCTTAAGTTACAGCCCATTTTATATAAATAAAACTAATGTCCGATTATGCGTTGGAGCCACTGTATACATACATATGTACATATATTTTCTCTAAAATTGTCTCGTTGGTTCTTTTGTATCCCAAAAGGCATCCAAAAACAAAGCATTTATACGCCTTACCTTAACTACGAGTTGATTTATAATAAGTGTCAGTTGTCGTCGTCTATGTTGAAAATAACAATCAAATTTAATGAAAGCATCAAAGAATGTTTATTTCTTGAGATAAAACGTACAAAGAAACGAAATTACTATTTTTGCTTTTTGGAAAGGAAAGGGTTCTAAACCTTCTTCCTTTTCTATGGGAGGTTAAAAAATGTCAAGAGTAGCATTAGAATAAGAAAGTAATTTTGAGTCTAGTAAAATGTTCTTATGGGTAATAAGATTTATGTGATGGGATTTTCATTAAAGAATATCTACCTTACCTACCTGGATAGCTTACGAATATGCTTAGCACTTTAGGGTAGATTGTAAAGGCTTTTATTTAAGACCTAAGTGGGATTCTGATTGGTTATCCGATAAATTTAATTTTCACGTAGGGTCAACGAAAAGTGAACAGTCTGATATTTCAAGGTAAATAAATTTGAAACTTAATCCTTTTAAGGTCTATTTTACCTTTTCACTTTATGACGAAGTGTTTTTTGTCAGATAATTGATCCGAAATAACTTTGAATTAATACTTTTGAGCACCCAAACCAAATGTCAATTGATTAACGATCTTTGGAAGTAAAGAAAGTTTTAATTAAACATAAGATAGGTTATATTTTATTAAGAAATGTTCTTGTTTAAAAGCTTTACTATAAAGTTTTTAATTATAAAAGGTTTAACAATAAGATGTAAAAGTTTCTAGGTGATCTAAATTATTAATGGCATACACACTTCCTTACAATAAAATATACATCCATTAATTTCTTTTTTAAAGTACTAGTTTGTCCTAAGCATCAAAATCAAACATCTTACTGGAAAACCATAAACTATTTTACAAACCTTTAACTTTTTTGCTATCAAAAAAGTAACCATACCCAAAATTACCCCAAGGATGTTATCTTTCATTACCCAAAATAAAAACATCTCAATTTATTAAGAAAAATAACCCAAAATGTACAAACACATAACTAACCATTCCAAAGCTCAAAACTCTTGTTGGTTGTTTAAGGAACCTTCACCACATGTGTACACATAATTTTATGTACAAGATATCTCTAAAGTTGATTTAACCTTGCATATGAAATCATATATTAGGCTTTACCAATATTTTTCATAAAACACAAAAACATAACAACATTTTCCCCGAGGTCGATAAGCCTTAACGAAAATCCGCTCATATAATTTTATGTTTTGTAAGGATATTTTGCCTCGAAGGACAACAAGAACAACATCAACGAATATACAGAAACCAAACATCAAATATTTCCAAAAGAGTTATTTTTCTATGTTGACTTATTTTTTTCTCTGTCTTCCCATCTTTTCTCTTGGATTCTTGATTCGGGAGGATTATGATTAAACCCTTCAAGGTCATGAAAAGCTTATCCGATAAGCCCCCCGCCCCAAAACCATTGACAGTATAAAAAAAAACTGAAAAGAAAAACTCAGACATGAAATTTATTTTTTCTTTGTATCCTTTTTTACGCCTCTAAAGTCCTCTGTCGTATACAACACAGAGTTAACCCAAAAATTGGTCGATAAGCTTCCATTGGCATTTGCTCTGACATTTCTTAGCCTCTTCTTCTTCTTTAGACTGCAAAAGCTTCAACATCTTGATAAAATAATTACTCCATTTAGAGAATCCGCTTTTTTACTCTTATTTGTATGTTTGGCCAATTAAATCATTTTGAAGGAGTCGTTATCCTTCTTCTTCTTCGTCGTTTATACTGCACAACAACAGAGATATAGTCAAGAAATTCCTGCCGTTTCTGCTTTCGTTTCTTGCCTCATCGCGTTCCCTTCATTATGGTACCTAATTAGATTGGATTTTGAAATTTGATTGCTCTTTTCTTCTTTAAATCTCCACTCGACAGGACTTCAGGACTTGACAGTTCAAAAAGTGAGTGAATGAGCGAGTATAATAATGCAGATGAGCCGAGAAAAGGATTTTTGAATTCCATCCATGCACAGCATCACAATATCATCGCAATAAGGAACCATCATCGTCATCATCGGGGGCATATTTATTACATTTAAGGTTTTATGATAAAATATCTTAGATAGAGAGTTAAAGTTTTCGTAATGAATATTCACAATGTAACAGCATGAGTTCGCTTTTATTCCTTGGAGGGCTCTAAACCCTTTTGTTTCAATAAGAGGTTGATTGGGATGATGGACAGGACAGAGAAACACTGCCGTCGCATTTCGGCCGCGCCGTGAATATTATATTTTAGATTAATTACTTGAGATAGTTATTTTTGTTTTGGAAACAAAAGAGAAGAAAAGTTTATTTTTATTTTGTTTTAGTTGAAAAATTGGGTTAAAAAGCAAACACGGTTTTTGGTTAAAACTTTGAGATATTTCCATGAGATTGGTTAACATAAGAGGTGGGTGCTCAAAATTAAAATTTGTAAACAGCTTGCCGTTATCTTAAAACAACATCTTTATCTTATTTAAAATAATTAATTCTTAGCATAATAAGAAAGTAGCCAAATCAACACTAAAAGCAGCTTAACTTTCAGGCTTAGGAGGTAATTCAGTTTGAAGTTTGCCATATACCTATCTTACGTAGTTAAGACTGTGCTTTAAAGTAAACTGATTCCAACATCTGACTATAAAAGTATTAAGAACTTTAGGACATCAGTTCTCTGAAACAAATGTAGGGAGCAAAAATATAATTAAAAAATATGTTATCAACATTTTACAAATATTTCGGTAAAATTGCTAGGAAATTACTGGAGCAATAGTTGAAGTATTAATCAGCATTTTAAGTACATGAAATTCTGAGAAATATAACAGATTTCATAAAATACTCAAATACAATTTTTTTATATTAACACTAAAAAGTTTGTAGTTCTAATAGCTGCCTTAAAAGAATTAACATAGAAATAGAATTGAAAGGCACAATGACAAGTTCGAGTCCTTGAAAATTTTCAAGCATTTAACCATGAAAAAAAAAAACTTTAATTTTTAAAATAAATTTATTTCGTATTTCGTCAAAAATGATACTCTGGCCTATTTCACCAAAAATTTTTCGCTTTTCACTTTGCAATTTTGCAGAAAAATTATATCCCGCAAAGTAAAAATGCAAAGTGTTTCACAAAATTTGCAAAGTAAAAAGACTTTCCACTTTTGATATTGGGCTCCATTTCCAACCCAATGTAGTGTACACAAAAGTTGTTGGAAGAGATTTAAGCACATTTTCCTTTGGCTATTGAATTGTTGCTTATTTTCAATTTGAGACATCACAAATTCGATGGAACTTTTCGTCAATCGAAAACTCTCTTTTTTTCAAGAAATCATTTCTGATATCGAAGTAAATTCTTAGTTTCACTACTCTTTGTTCACTATTAACTGTGTCCATTGTCTTGTTTACTATTATTTACTTCCTCATTTTCAAAACGGTTCATATATTTTGTATTAGTTTTTCGACAACAAATATTTGCAAAATAACAAAACTTTTCATTTTTCAAAAAAGACTTTACATTTTGCAAATTTGAATTTGCTGAAACGTTATTAGCAAAGTAAAAGTGCAAAGTCAAAAGTGAAGAGTGTTTGGTGAAACAGGACCCTGGTCTATAAAATTATGTTTTTTTCTGTCACATAAACAAAACATAACTTTTATAAAGTATTAAGTTGTTTTTAATTCGAATCTCGCCTTACATTTTTTTTCTCTTAAATTAGGTTTTTGAAACATGTTATTTTCAAAATGCTAAAGACAACTTAAATTTTGCAGAGTACAAATCTTTTTCTTCACGATACAATTTAAATCATTTGAGGACCTTACTTAATTTCTGGAAATTCTCATTAATTATGAGTTTTCATTTGACTCTTAATGAAGATTTCAGACATCTTCAATGTAACGCTTTCGAGGTTCTGTAAAATAATTTTTAGAGTTAATTTGTAGTGCTGCTTTTGAATACCAACTTTGATTTCAATTACTTGCTCAAATTATAAAAATAGCCTTTTGCAATATATTTCAAGAACTTGATGTTTTACCCTTATTAGGAGAACAGATTCGGTACAAAAACAAAAAATAATTGAGTCGAGATATTTAAGATATTTGTTATACCGTTAATTACCAATACTTCTCTCGAAGAAATTTCAATAGTTCTCAACTTATTGAGTGCAAATTTTTTAAAAATGAAAAGATACCGTTCAATTGTATTTAGTGTTGCCATTAACTCGATTTTTTTGAAAAAGTGACTTATGCCACTTTCAAAATAAACGGCTCAATTATCACACCATTTTGCTTATTTTCAATTCAAAACCATTTTACCATAAATGGTTCAGTGTTTCTTTAAAATTTAGCTAAGACAGGTAAAATCAAACAACTTTTGAACATTTTTAAAAATTTCATGAAATACTATAAACTTTTCAATTGAATATCAACAACTTTTGAAAATTTTTAAAAATTTCATGAAATATTATAAACAAAACATTTCAATTTAATATTGAAGATAGGAATTATATTTTGGAAAACCATCACGAATTTTATTGAAAAAAAAAAACTTCTTCATGAGTTTAGATGGCCTCAAAAAGCTTAATATAAGAATATTTTTTTTTTAATTCATAAAAGTAATATCTCAAAAACGTGACGTGATAGAGTAATTTTCAAGTCGGATTTTAATTTAAATTATCAAAACCGATCAGAATAGAGCTATTTGGAAGTTAATGGTGTTTTTTAAGACGTGTGGTATTGAAGAAGAAATAAAACGCATTCAATTTTTGACCAAGAAATTAGCTATATTGTAAATCCGCAGCTGGTTCAAATAAATTCTAGCTGAGACGTTAAATTCTTTCTGCAGAAATTGGGGCCAATGTCAGCAAAAATGCGCCAATTGTTCATTTCTATTACTTCAATCGACTTGAGCCTATCTGCTTAGACAATCGAGTTCAAATAACTCTCAAAACAGAGTTTAGCGGTATTAAATCTCACGATCTTGGAAAACACGCCAAAGTCCATTGATGGAGATAATGCGCTCACCAAAAGTGTCCTTCAATAAATTGATTGTTTCGTTGCGTCACGCGAACTGAACCCTTATTTTGGTAATAAATTTATACAATTTGTAAACATTTCTCAGGAGTATCTAGTTTTTGTGGAACGGCAAATCAAACTGAGCATAAATCAAGTCAAAAAGACCAATTCCGAAAAACATATTGCATATATTGAACCCCAAACGTTTAGAATAAAATAAGGTTTCGCAACAGTCCCTATAAAAACAGGGTCTAGTGAATAAAAACTCTAAACCATTCCTGTGTGCGTGTCATTTCAGGGGGGAGGGGACCTACAGTTCTTATGCCGAATCCGAACATCTAATTTTAGAAGCGCTTTTCATGACAAGAATTATTACTCTTTATGGATTTTACAGTTCATCGCAAGAGACAGTACCTACCCATGATAAAAAAAAAATTAGGAGGCACAAGCAGGGATTGATTCCAAGACCACTAGCGTGACAGTTCTATGTACTGGTAAAACCATATCGAGTCATACGTGATTAAATTAAGTAAATAATTTGTCTGCTTACTTGCTTACTTAGGTCCTCAGACCTGTTAAGTCCATTGGGAACCCTTTAAGGTGCGTAGGGCCTCTACTACGCCTACGCGCCATCGTGTGCGGTTTCCGGAGATATGTTTCAGCTCCCTCCAACTCTTGCCTAGTGACGCTGCAGCGTGCTGATTCCTCCTCGACTGTCCTGCGCCATGTGCTTCTCGGTCGTCCAGCTCTTCTTCCTTCTTGTGTGAGAGGATTCCACTGCATTGCTTGGCTTATGCAGTCGTTACCTTTTCGAAGCGTTTGTCCAATCCATTGCCACTTACGCCTTCATATAATAGAGTCTATAGTTTCCTGAGCTGTCCTTCTATAAAGGACCTTATTGGATATTCGGTTTGGCCAGAAAATCCTTAGGATGTTGCGGAGACATCTATTCACGAAGGTTTGCAGCTTTCTTGTAATGGCTGAAGTAACCTTCCAGGTGCTGCACCTATAAAGAAGTACAGATTCGACATTTGTGTGAAACAGTTGTAGCTTTGTTCTTAAGCTAATAGAAATATTCCTCCAAATTGTCGCCAGCATACCGAACGCCGCTTTTTCCGATGCGGTAGATGACGTCTTGTTCGGTTCCGCCTTCGATTGAGACGAAACTTTCAAAGCTCTCCACTTTCTCCACCGCTTGTGAGGAAATATTTATTTGAGAGCATGGTCAGGTTCCGATCATCAGGTTGACGATCATTCCTATCTTCCACTCATCGGGGAAGCTATCGGTGTTCCAGGCTTCTTTTATGAGTGGATGAAACAGTTCGCTTAATGACGTTAGCGCTGATTGTAAAAGCTCTGCGGGAATTCCATCAAGTCCTACAGATTTGTTGTTCTTAAGTGCTTTAATTGCGGCAACGGTCTCATCGTTACTGGGGAATTCCGGGATTAGTTTGTTCGGTCGCTTCAAAAAACATCGGCTGCACGTTGTTTGCAAGCACTCGGTTTGAAACCGACGAAAAGTTTTCTTTCCACTTTCTGACTTGTTCATCCACCGAACTTAGCAAAGTACCGTCTACTTCTTTCACCTGGTGTTGCTTTGAGCTGCATGCACCGGTCAGCTCTTTGGTTATTCCTTAAACGGTGCTGCTGTCGCACCTGTTTGCAGCATCTTCTGCTTCTTGCAGAAACTAAAAATTTATTTTAATGCATTCCTGGCTTTCACAAAAGTTTTATCACAATAATGTAGATCTTGCCGTTGTTTTCGATATTTGCGGTTTTTCTGATTGGACTTGGATTATTAATTAGGGGAAAATATTAAACAAGTAACAAGTAATTGTGTTCAGATATGTTAAGGAACATAAGCAGAGTTTTGCAATGACTTTGGATTGCTTTTGTCCCTCCAAGGGCCTCCGCTCCACAGCTTGGGCCATCTTACCTTCTGATATTTGTTAACTAAGCTTAAATACACATAAACATAATATATTCTTAATTTCCGAATCGTTCGATAAAACCAAAATTAAAACAAAACAAACCTATTTTTGTTTTATTTTCAGGTTGGTACGAAGATAATTGGTTCGAACAGAATCTAGAAAACGAAGGTATAACATGTACAAAAGAACAAATGCGACTTGCTGCAGAAGGTCATCTGACAACAGAAGCCCTTATGTGGAATCAGAACAATCAAACGACAATTTCCGGAATGACAGCCGAGGAATTTCGGTAAGCCACAAATCCACAAACAAAAAAAAAAACAAACTGTCAAAACAAATGTCAAAAAAGAACTTGCAATAAATCATTTTGAAATGTTTAATATTCTTTTTTTGTTTATTTCTCAAAAACACAGACAACGACTGAATACAGCCCTCACAGACGAAGGCTATGAAATAAGTAATGCTCGCTACCCAGAGGGCTATCAGGAGGCCCCATTGGCCTATGATGCTGTATGGAGTGTGGCCTTAGCATTTAATAAAACCATGGAACGACTGAAAGAACGAAAAAAGTCCTTGCGTGATTTTACATACACAGATAAGGACATTGCTGATGAAATCTATGCTGCAATGAATTCAACACAGTTCCTGGGAGTGTCGGTAAGTACAATAAAGTTTTTCTGTTTTTGTTTATATTGTGAACATTTGGGGAGGGAGGAAGGGGAAGTGAGTGGAATTAAATATAATATGTACATTGTATAATATAGATACCTCGTTTTTAAGAACAAACGGTGATACGGTGATATGGTGATAGTCCTTTTTTAAAAGTGTCTTAGTGTGTGTTTGTGTTTATCTTTGTGGCACATGTTGTCACTTATTCTGACACTTTTGAGTGTGCAAAGGATTATAATATTTTACTTGTGCCGCCGCGTCTCGTCGCCTTTCACTATGGTGACACCATATTCGCGAATAGCTTAACACACTACAGGATCTTAGGAAGTGTTTCTATGATATCCGCGCTGAACTCTTTCTTTTAAGTGTCAACTTCAAGCACAAATGTCGTCTTTATTTTACTCCCCAAGCAATTACTTGCGTTGTCGCTGGTGTGTCAACATCTTTTAACGAAAAGAGTCTTTTCTTTTACCGTTTTTTGTTTTCTCTTCTCCTGAGGGTTAACCTTTACATGTTGTGTATATGGTGTGTTCTACGTGCTAGTTGCTTGGTCCTGGATGGGTCCTTATTTTTAACTTTTTCTGTTGGCATCACCACCATCACCGTATCGTAGTTGTCGTTGCTTTGCTGTCACAAGGATAATAAACTATTCGTTCAAGGATATCAAAACATGTCGCCTTTTATTTTTCTCTATATCTCGCGTACATATACATATGTATGTATGTATGTGAGATTATTTTACGATACTTGCGTTTATTTCTTGTTCTTGTTTTTGTACCTATGCCTTGGCTTGGCTTAAAAGAACCAAAGCTCCGTTTGCTCTTTTAACTGAACTTTCCAGATAAGGTCTTGTTGTTTTTCTTTCTTTTTTTGTTGCAAAAACATCTTTATTTTCTGCAAGGACCTCACATACTCATACAATTTAATATATCTAAAGCTTATTCTCGCATGGATAATGTTGTTTAGTTACGATTATACCATCACAGAGCAAATCATTGAAATAAAATTGTTCTTAGCTTTTTTTGTATTTTATAAAATTCTTGACTTTATTTTCTGTACAACATGAGGTTTATTTTTTGTAATTCTTTTTCGTGTTAGCCCTTTTTTTGAGTTCTTTGTTTTTAATTAAAAATAATGACTTAAGGGCAGAGCAACAAAAAAAAACAAAAAATGTGACAAATAACTTGCCTTAATTAGTGAGGATGTCGCTTGTGAGGAATTTATGTTAAAAATGTTGCAAAGAAATGTGATTGAGTTGATTAAAAAAGGTTGTTGTTATTTTGTAGCCAAAACCAAAAAAATACACAACCTATAAATTATGGCTTGTTAGATTTGAAATGAAAATTGAATTAATTTGAAATATTATTAAAAAAAATAATGACAATTTTTTTTCCGAAAAAGTTTTTGTCTAAGGCCTTGAAAATTCAACTATCTTGTCTTGTTTTTTTTTGGATATTATTGCCCATAAATATTTTTAAAATTAGAATTTAAGTACATAGTTTGAAAAATATTATCTTAAATAACGATGGTAGAAAAGTCGACAAAATTGGATCCACCGATTCCATCCATCCATCTGTCTGTTCTCGGCCCTACATCCCAAACCATTGGGTTGATTGAGTTTAAACTCTGAAATTAAGGTTTTGATGCGATTCGCGTAAGGCGTTCTTTTTATTTTTTTTGGAACAAAAATTATGGTATTCCGTGAACATTTTTTTTTGCCAAAAATCGAAAATTTGAGTTTTCTCAAAAACGAACCGATAGATTTTTATTAAATTTTCTGTAACATTTTTTTCTCATAACTTTGCTTCTTTCAATAAAAAAAATAATTTAGTATTGTTTTAAAAGGAAACCCAATATAGAATTATTATTTTGTTTTTAAGTTTTCTCAAGAACTCATCAACTGATTTCAATAGTTTTTCTTCTTCTCAACATTATGTGGTTATCAAAAATTTCATTGTTTTTATTTCTGATTTTTATAAAAATATTATACATTTTTTTACAAAACACACTAAAAATATTTTTGAACGTTTAAGAAAAAATTACGAAATATTGATAATTTTAATAATTATTTCTAGAGCTGTTTTTGAACATATTTGTACAAATTATCTTACACATAAAGCTTTTTCCAATAAGGATTTTCTGAGCTCATCAAGGCTTTTGATCAAAATACAAAAAGCAATGGGGGTGGGGTGTTTCATGAAAAGTGCACTTTTAATAATTAATTCTAGAGTTGTTTTTAAAAATATATATTGAAATTATCTAATGCATAAAGCGTTTTCTAATAAGCAATTCACAACTTCTCACAACTCCTCAGCTTGAAGTACAATCAAAACATTTATGGATAGAACTTCTTTCACATGGCCACTTCTGTCACGTTTGTAGCGGTAGATTCGTTGGACCCACTTTTCTAAGACTTGGCCAAGCATTTCGGCCTAGACAGCATTTATTTCGTGTGCAATGTTGGCTCTGAGCTATTGAAAAGTTGTCGTCTTATAGGCATAAAATAAAGACTCTAGTCCCAATTAAAATAGTCTAAATCGACTAGCCCATTTTCTGAGATAACACGCTCATCGAGCTTACTCTCCACTAAATAAGGTGAGACGTCTGGATTCTGGCAGCATCCTGTTGAAATTTAATGTCGTCAGAGGCGGTATCTTTTTTAATTTTGGCCAATATAAAAGGTAATCATGGCACGATAACGATGGCCATTCACAGTAACGTGACGACACAGTAATGTGACGATCTTTATCTTAAACGAACAAATATGGCCCAAAAACAGTTACTTTTTGTATTTGAAAGTGGTGGTTCATAAAGCAAATGTGGTTCTGCACCCGACCAATAACGTACAATTTGGCTAATTGACGAACCCATTGAGCCAAAAATTATCTACTTCACTTAAAAGAAAAACTCTTACAGTTGCGGCTACCGACTCCGAATTTCAGCAGACAATTTTTATAATTTGGTCGTTTGTATACTTAACAATAGTGAAAATGTTGATTTTACTGAATAAATTTACAATGACAGTTCGATAATTAATAAAATGCTGCTTTCACAAATTGAATTCAAAATTGTCAAGTACCTATTGGAAAAATCGGTACAAGCTCTAGACTGTTAAGAGATCGTATAAAATAATCATGAGTTTGGTGTCCTTGTATTATTTGTCCTAGTACATTTAGATTTATTATGACCAATCTGTGTATTTTCTTACTTCTAACCCTAAGCTTATTAAAAAAATGTTTTTTTTATTTTAATATGAACACAAATTTTAACTTTAAATTTTCAACAACAACAAGTCTTGTGAAATTTGGAATGTAATTTTCGGAAGCCAAATTTTTTGTATTGACATAGATTTCAAGACATTACATCTACGAAATAATTCATAACATACATTCGCGAATTAAATCGCCAGCCCTTTTCAACTTACATTAATTTCAAAGAATTACCTTTGAAAAAAAAATTGATAGAATGCTATCAGACTTTCTGGACTTTTATCGCGATATTCTTTGGTTTAATATGATTGAGGTTTCTGCTAAAGTTAAGCTTTAAATTATTGGTATAGATTAGGTTAGGTTAAAGTGGCTGTTGGTTGGGACGTCCAACACACTTATGTAGACCAAAGTATGGTCCGTTGTGATACCACATGGATCAGTTAATCAGCTTAACTCGTTGAACCAATTGGAGCTTCGAATGAAGCGTAGGAGACAAGTAATGTCAGAATTTTTTAGATCGCTGGTATCGTTAAAGTAGTAGTCTCCAAGGTGGATTCTACGTCTTTGTGATAAGGCAGGGCATGTGCATAGAAGATGCACTTCTTCGTCCATGCAACTCCTACAAAAATCATTTGCAGGGGCTCCAAGTCGAATAGCATGCCTTCCTTTTAAGCAGTGCCCAGTCAGGACACCTATAACGTAGCTAATGTGCAATCTACTCAAAAAGATTAATTTTTTTGAGCGCCTGGCGCTAAGAATAGGCCAAATTAGTTTAGTTGCGACACAGGTGGTGGTGTTATTCCACCTGAAGTTTGTTTTCTCTATGGTATCTTGCTTTAGCATGAGCTTGCATGTAGCAAAGGGGATACCTATGCTAGCATTGTGAGCCAGAATCGTTGGTATAAAAAAATCTTTAAATTAGCTTTAATTAAAAACATTTCAAAAACCCCAATAACACTTGTTAATTGAATCGCGGTTGTCAAGAGTTAAGCACCACTTCAACTTCTGCTGCTATTTTTTTTTTATTTTATTGGAGTTAATATCTTTGAGTTACCATATAACAGAAGTAGTTTTCCTCAAAATTTCATAACTAAAAATTAAATTCACAAAATTCATGCTCCCCAGCTGTTCAATTGGTTGCAAACATATTTTTTTGTAAATATAATTATACTCTGGTATCGAAGAGTTTTCGATTGCGAAATATTTGATTGGGCTTCGTCTGTTATCCAAAGATTTGCTTTAAGAACCCGCGATTTAAATCACGTGTGTCTGGAGAATACGAACACCGAAACGTCTATTATGTACATATTCGAACTCAGGAAGTCGAGAGCTTTCGAATGCGAACAATCTGAAGTGGTTTTCCAAAAGTCTAAAAACCCACAAAAAAACGCATTTTCGGGAACGTTTGACAAAAACTGCCGCTACTTAGACGTCTATCATTTACATATTTGCAATCAGAGAGTCAAGGGCTTTCATATGAGACCAATCTCATATGGTTTCCCAAAAGTCCAAAAACGCCGAAAACACGCGACACAGGACAAATGCGGTCATCTACACGTCTGTTGAGACCATATTTTAGATCAGCGAGTAATAGGGTCAAGAGGCTATGCATTTGAAGGGGTTTTTCCTCCTATTTAAATTTTTATAAAAGTTGCACTTTTGATGCACTTTTTCTAAGAAACGTGGCCACTACCTGCCAGCAGACGAACGTTTCTGCTATCACCTTTTCTAAGACTACCTTCAATTTTAATATCAACTGGATTCCTTTCACGCCAAAAATACGCCCTCTGCTCTCAGCAAATTTATAACTCTATCGAATAAAAGGAAGATCTCTCAAAAATTTAGTAAACATAAAAAAATATTACGTATACGCCAGAGTGTACAATAAATGTTTCATCGTGCTTCGTTTTAATGTAGAATACACTTTTACTTAATTTACGGCTTACTTAGTTGGTAAACCTTAACTTTCATAAAGTCACTATGAGTTATTATGTTGCCTCCATAAAGAATTTGAGAGTTATTCGAACTATGAGTATCACATAAAATCACATTGATATTTTTATGATAAGAAAATAAAAACGTTTAAACTAGGAATATAAAAAAAACTATAGCTAAAACTTTTTAGAAGTATTTTCAAATACCTACTCAGGAAAAAGTTAAAACTGGTGTTCTGTCGTATTAGCTATTTGCGCTTACTACGGTAATTTAGAGGAATATGTTTGGTATAGATTTTGAAATTGTAGTTATGGATTTAGTTTTCGTTTTTTTTTATTTAAATTTATATAAACGTATGATCTTACACTTGGCTCCATACTCATCTATCTTTTACGTGGGTAAAAACTAAATACGCATGTGTTCGAACATATGTGTGTGTGTTGGTGGGGGAGGGGTTAAACTGTATAATATATCTTATTTTGATATCAATATCTCTGTGTAGCTTTATTTAAATACATTTCTTAAGAAACTTAAATACTTACTTACTTGCTTAGGTCCTCAGACCTGTTGAGTCCGTTGGGAATCCCTTAAAGGGCATAGGGCCTCTAATTCCCTGCACCCAGAAGCGTCCTCACATTCCAGAAACCAATCTTTGTCCAGGTACAATAGCCAAAAGTCCGTCAAAGAGTTGTCATTAATTATCCGAGGCGTAATTTCGCTTTCCATAGCGGGATGGAGTTCAGTTACGAAGAGTGCTAATCTCCGTAACCTATCCTAAAGAGTCAGGAAGCTTCGCCCTTGCAATTTTAGCTAACTTATGTATATAGGGATACATAAATCATTGCCCATGGGCCCCCACGAGGAGGTAAAGCAAGAACTTCGACATGGCAAGAAAGTTGCAAAACCAAGTTTTAGGCAATCACCAACTACCTTATCTGTCTTGCCGCAGGCCCGCCTTCAACTTGAATGAGTTAATAATACCATTAAAAAAGGAAATATTTAGAACGAAGGGCTCACATTGTACCTTTACCGAACCAATTCTTTTATTTTATTTTACAAGACTGTACTGATTTCTGTGAATATTTTAAACCTTATTTTGTTTCAATAAAATGCAAACTTAGAAAAACACACTCAGTAAGAATCGGTACCGAGTAGTGTGCGACTCTTACTTCAGTAAAAGCTCCAGTTAATCAAAATCAATTGACAAACTACTATTCTTTCTTAATTTACAATTCAATTTAGTTTATAGTTATGATACTTTTTCACAGCTTTTATACCATCAGCTCTTGAAACGTGGCTTTCCTTAATTTCCAAATATTTGCCCATGTTCTGCTTTTCACTTATTGTGAAATTTGGGTGTTCCACAATTCGTTATTGTGAATTGGATTTTCGAACATGCAAATGGATGTTCTGTATTTCGGTTTGTTTCATGTTTTGAACGCATTCAAAAAACATTTTTATTTCTGTGAATTGAATTGATAGCTTCCTTCTGCTAGGAATCGGAGGGTTGCAGCAAGTTTTTGAATTGAAGAAATCGATGAAGGTATTATAAAAGGTTCTATTTCCCTTAGAACATAATAAAAAAGCGTATTTGCTTAATCTAAAATTACAATGAAAGCTTAAAAGAGGAAATCAAGAATTTACTTTATTTATCAGAACAATTCTACATAATTTTCACACACTTACATTATGTCAGTTAAATCCAATACATTTGATTTGTCTCGCAAAATTCGTCTTCTTATTGTTTCTCTTGAATTCTGCTTCCTTTGTTCACTTGAAATTGTCAATAATATTGAATCCATCTTCAAAACAGCAAACATTTTACTTCAGAAACAAAATAAAAATGGATGATCTTTTAGTTCGAATTTTCGATCGAATTTGAAAAGTGATTTCAATTCACTTTCGATCGAAATTCGGAACATGGGCGATTGTCTCATACGAATAAACTTTAGAATTGTCCTTTTAAATATAATTTTGTGTGTGCCCATTTTATTTTCAAACCTCTTATAAGCTTAGAAAAAGATACAAACTATCCTCTGTGATGGTTAAAAAAAGGACACCTCTATTAATCAATGTTTTATCCAAATTTGCAGAATTTTATTTTTCTCAAAATCTATAATGCCACCCAAACAAATTTCAAACAAGTGTCATGGCTGAAAAAATATAAATAAATGATACCTATAACAAAAAATCACTTAAGAAATAATAAACCATTTATTCTTCTGGCTATACTATATTATGCTACAAGCAACACAAGAAAGGATACACACACAAAAGCAAAAAAGAAACAAACTTCACTTAAGTCAACAACTACTAAACCAACCACCAGGATTCTTTCCTTTCTGTTAAATTTTATTATTTATGATATGATGTCTCTTCTCTTCTTTCCGTCTCTCTTTCTCGTTATTATACTCTGGCTTATTAACTCTGCAATGTGTCTTAATAATTCAAGATCCTTTTTCTGCTTCAATTCCATAACAATAAGGTCAGTTGGGAAATCTGTCTCTATATCCACTATACAAAGTATACACTGACACACACACAGACCATATGTATCTTCTGTAAAATATAGGTACCCTAAGTAAAACAAAAAGAGGAATAAGGAAGAAAAAATTAGTAAACGAAGGAAACCTTTCAACTCCTTTTCATCACTCACAAAACACTCAAACTCTCTCGACCCTCGATCCTTGTTCTAGACACAATTCCATTCCGCAGGTCCTATTAAAACACTGAACATACAATATTTACTCAACTTTGTAGGGCACCACAGCAAGGTTCCAGCTTCAGCTACAGCTTCAGCTTCAGTTCCACTTCCAGCTCCACGATGACACAGGCGGCGCAACGCAACGAGGAGAATATAATTTTTATCTTTACTTTACACACTCTCTTGTTCTTGTTCTTGTCATAATCATCATAGTCGTCGTCTTGTGTAACCTTGTAATTTCATTATTCTATATGCTGCAATGGTACTTACCTACCTACGTACGAGTACGTACCTATCTTCTTTATAGTATATGACCAGCAACATGCATCACAAATTGTCAGGACAATTGTAACTTTTCCAACCGTTAAATCGAGTAAAAGGATAAAAATGTACCATAAGGACACATCACAGTTACGCAGAGTGCAAAGATAGGAACTCCATGATAATGATGATCTGTATAAACACACCTGGGACAATATAGAGCGAATAATAATTTTATTTCATTACAAAACAATACAAAAAATAAATAGAATTCCTATTCCGAATATAAAACTAAGGTCCTTGTGCAATTCTTTGAAATCAGAACGTTTTTTTTTGCATTTTTCTTACATATGTATAATCGCGTTGAAAATAGTATGTTTTCGAGGACAATTACACTCAGATAAAGGACGATGAATCACAACACCGAGGGCAAGCAAAGTTTTATTTGTTTAACACAGAAAAAAATAAAGTTTCCAGTAAAAGGATTTGATGTTTTGTTGTTTGTTCCTTGAAACTTTCGTGTAGAATTTTCCCTGCTCTGATATGTCTCCCCTGTTCATTTTAACCTAACTTATATGTTTGCAGGATATACATAGGTATCTAACTTACTAAGTTCAAATGGTTATGTATTGCACCTGCTAGTGGTAAACAAAACATACATTTTCTTGTGTATGTGATTTGATGTCCTTTTGTAAAAATTTATTCGACTGGAAAAGAGAGGATATAACTTTTCTACTACCTTATTCTCAATTCATTTCAAAGTGGAATAAATTTTCTTTTTTGTTTTATTTCATGTTATTGTTAATGGAAGAAGAAAAACAAGAAGGAATTTTGTTTGTGTCCCTCTGCCATCTTTAACAATTAATTTCCTGCTGTTCACAACAGGTTTTCCGTTTCAAAACCCAGAGGACAAGGCAGGAGATATGCATGTATGAATAGGAATTTACACTGAATAAACACACACACACTATGCAGCAGGGGGTCTAATAATTTCGTCATCTTTTCTGAAGTCCACCCACATAAAATACACTCTGGGTCATTTGATTGGAATAAGTGTCATTTTTGAATTTGAGCGCGGTAAAATCTTTCTTTTTGGAATTAAGTTCTTAAGGTTCGGTGAAAATTTTCCGACGAAAATGATTAGCTTGTTGGGCCTCAAATTCTTACTTTCCACAACATTTCCCACAGCTCTTTTAATTTAAAATTGAAAAGGTTTTTTTATGGTCAATAGTTTTCTTGTTATGTGGAATGTATTCATTTTGTATTCTATTAAAAATTTTCGCTCTACATGACCCATCCATCTAAGTCGTTGGACTTTAATTCTGTTAACGAACTAGTACAGTTCGTCGTTATATCTTCTCCTCCATTCTCCATCTATGCAGACGGGACCAAAAATCACCCGAGGAATTTTTCTCTCGAAGCATCCTAAGACGCTCTCATCTTTCTTGGACAGGGTCCAGGCTTCAGCGCCTTAAATGAGAACCGGGATGGTGAGTGGCTTATAGATGGTGATTTTAGATGCTCGGGAGAAGACTTTACTACTCAATTGCCTTCTAAGTCCAAAGAAGCAGCGATTTGCAAGAGTTATTCTTCGTTTGATTTCAGCGCAGGAATATGTAGACAAAGTCTTAAACTACCTCAAAGTTATAGCTGTCCATGGTGACGTTTTGTCCAAGACGTCGTTGTTCAATGTCCTTTTTTGATGACAGCATATACTTGTTCTTGCCTTCATTGACCACTAAACCCATCTTCTTCGCTTCCTCGCAATGCTCAGAAACGCGTCGATAGTGGACTTTCCTGGTCTGAAGCCACACTGATAAGGACCTATTAGGTCGTTGACGAACGGCTTCAGACGTTCACATAATACGGCAGAGAGAATCTAGTATGTATGCAATATTAAGGAGACTGATGCCTCTGTAGTTGGCATCTTTTCTTATGTATCAGGCAAACTATGCTGAGATTCCACTCATCAGGCATGCTTTCTTCTGAGCATATTTTGCAGATGAGTTGGTGCATGTTCCTACCAAGTCATCGTTGCTTAGCTGCGTCCGCTTTCTGGCATTCGTCGTCAAACCAGGGGTTTCGTTGTGGTGGACATGTGAAACCTAGCACTTCAGAGGCGGCATCTCTGATAGCTGCAAGGCAATGTTGCCACTGGTTTTCAATACTTAATGCGGGCAGCATAGGACTTCTTAAGAGGCTATTAGAGACTCGATCGGAAATGGACATGACAGTCTCTTGCGATTGTAGCCGTCTTACGTCGAAACTACTCACAGTACTTCCTTGTTTTGGCAGCAAAATCGATGAGCCTGAATCCGTTGTCGGAGGTGGTGTCGTGCAGGCTGTATCTCCCGATTGTGCCACCAAAGATGTCTTTTCTTCCTAGCTTGGCGTTAAAATCTCCCAAAACAATTTTAATGTCATAGCCAGGGCACTGCTCATATGTCTTGTCCAAGAGCTCGAAGAATATGTTCTTGGTGTCTTCATCTTTCTCCTCTGTTGGGGCATGCGCGCATATTAGGCTTATGTTGGCGAATTTAGCCTTGATGCGGATTGTCGTGATGTTGAAATTCGAGCCTTTTTGCCTGAGTCTAGTTCCAACAACAAATCCACACCCAAATAGACGCTGCCTTTGTTCTCGGTAGCAGTCGCTGTAGTATACATCGCAGTCTTTTAGTTTGCGTTTGCCCGGTCCATCCCATCGCACTTCTTGGATGGCTGTTATATCATGCCTTGCATCAGTTTAGGGCTTCCGCTAATTGTTCGGCTGCACGTGGTCTGTTAAGGGACCTTACATTCCACGTTCACATCCGAAGTTCGTTGTCCTTATTTCGTTTGCTTGGGTTGTCAACAGTAAATCCGTCCATATCCAAGGCTTGTTGGTGCTTCGCAATTGAGGTATTTTTTACGTGGTCAGGAAGTCACCCCGACGGCACAACCCCCAACCTGGAGGGCCAGATCCTTAGTATAACTCTAAGGACGGGGAGCCGGATAAACCGTTCCTTATAGGCCTGGGCTCCGAAATTGTCGTAGAAGCCCTATAAGGTGTTCACTTAGTAGTTCAACCTTACTGGACCCGTAGACGCCACCGTTTATTCCATCTCGAGAATTTGTTTGCTGCCGTCTAGATAAGGAGAGGTGCCTTAGTGGAAACATCTCTCTCTCCCTCTTTCGTTTGCTGCCACCAACAACTTTCCACTGGGGTTAGAACCCAATCTCCAGTTGAGGTACTAGGCACCCTTTGTTCACCACGGGGAGGTGAGAGTAGGAGTTGATAGACAAAGGTGTGTTTTGAGAAAAACCTGTGGACTATAGTGTCCTCTTGAATGCACATGTCTACCATTTGAACATACGTGCCACACAGCAAACGCCAATATTGACATTTTGCATGCATCTCGCAGGGGTGATGTGAATTGGCAACCAAGGTCATTCGATTTGACCCGCTAGACTTTTTCCTGTGTAGTTTCTTGAAGTCGAAGATCTATGCAAATAAACCACAATCGACCAATGCCCTAAAGGTGAACACAACACAAGCACAGACCTCAAATTCAGCCGGATCTATGCAGAAGAGTCCTTGAAAATTGGACCACTCGGATCCGTGCCACCGTAAGAAGCTGAGGGGAGTATTTGAATGATGTCATATTTCACACTTAATGGCTTTCATGCGCTACCATCGCATTACTCAAATACGCACCACTGACATCACGCTTTGATCTTCTTTCCAGAACGCTATTGAAGAAGTCGCATGACAGTGCATCGTTTTGTGTAAGACCTTTTTTGACATCAAAAGCATCGGTGCGATCTTTTTCGACTTTAATTGAGCAGAGTGTATTCGCTATCGTCATTCTGCATAAATGGACGGATGCCAAACATTGCTCTGTATAGTTCCTCTTTATATATAGATGCCTACTGTCAAACGCGGCCTTGAAATCGATGAAAAGATAATAGGTATGGATTTCAATTTTCTAGTTTTTTTCCTAGATCTGCTGTATATGTGAATATCTGGTCAATGGTGGGCCTTACTGCTTTGAAGCTGCTGATATGGAAGTATAACGTTGTTGTCGAAGGCCTTCAGACGTTCACATAATGTGACAGAAAGGATAGGCGATGTTAAGGAGACTGCTGCCTCTATAGTTGGCGCAGTTCAGAGGGTCTCCTATCTTGAGGATCTATGCTGAGATTTCACTCAATGCTTTCTTCCGACCATATTTTTCAGATGAGTTGGTGCATAATCCTAACCAAGTCATCGCCTGCTGCTTTGAATAATTCAGTGCAGCTTTATTGGACTTCAGATGAGATATAGCTATCTTCATTTCATCGAGGTTGCATAGACGGAGTTGTTCTTCCACGTCGCCTAAGTTTAATGGTGAAATTCAATTCGTCATCACCGTTAAATAGTTTAAAGACATTATTTTTCCATATTCTTAGCATAGATTACGGTTCTACTACCATGTTTCCCTAATCGTCTTTTCTAGGCTTCGGTTCGCAGAGGGTACCCTTGGGATATTTTTTTACCTTTTGGTAGGTTAGGTTAGGTTGAGGGGCTGACAGTTGATGTCTTTACCTTTTGGTAAAATTTACGAACATTAATTTTTGTTGTGACATCCCGCTATCTACTGTGAAACCTAGCACTTTAGAGACGGTATATCAGATGGCTGTTAGACAATGTTGCCACCCCATTTTTCAATTTCAAACCAAAACATTCTAATGCGAAAACATTTTCTTACGTTCCACAACAAATTTCTATCCCCAAATAAACGACTCGGAGTGTATTGATACAATTCAAAAACAAATATTTTCATAACAGATAATTTAATGGGTTAATAACTGGGATTGGACTTCGTCTTGTTGATTTAAGAGGATCCACACTCCACAGCCCACATCTGAACCCAAAGTTAAAGTGATTTGTGGTTTCATTTTATTGTACATATTTCTCTTTATTGTGATATAGCTATAAAAAAAAAGGAAGAAGAATATTAGCGCAAGGAAAGCCCAACGCTATAAGGTGATGGCTCTGATGGTAGAGGTAGTTTTAGGCAAAAGAAAATCCTGGATGTTAAGCTTTATTTTGTTTGCGTGATATTGCATTATAGTCTATGGCTATCTATAAACAAGGAAGCAAAGCAGCAACAGCAGCGGGTGGTTAACAGTTTGTTAAATGTGCACGAATGAATCTATAGGGTGTGGTTGGTAATTTATTGGTCTATATGTAGTCTTTTCTTGGTTATTCTTTGGTTATCTATAGCTCCTGAAGAGAAAGGTGCACAAGCAGATATTCCTTATTTTTATAGGAATAATAAAGAAAATAGGGAAATAAATAACAATAAATTACTCATTATATGTTCAGAGTGCAAGGAAATTTAATTAGATCATAGCGAGGGTAGTTATAGGTAGAGGTCGTCCTTTCTAGGTTGGTTATGTGTTGAAATAATTAAATTTTAAGATTATAAATTTTAAACACACAAAGGTGTGTTTTCATTAAACTCTATTACAATTATTTCTCGTGGGAAACATATTTCATTTCACAGAAAAAAAGTCTTTGGGGGTTGAAGTTCTAAACAAAAATTATAAATTAAAATTCTTTTATGCATTTTCTTTTCTTTTTTATATTTACAGGGAGTTGTTGCATTCAGTTCCCAAGGTGATCGTATTGCCTTAACACAAATTGAACAAATGATCAATGGAGAATATAAAAAGCTTGGCTACTATGATACACAACTTGATAACCTCACATGGCTTAATATGGAGCAATGGGCTGGTGGCAAGGTAAGAATTTTGTATTTGAAAAAAAAATGTTTTTTAGCTTATTTAAGAGATTTGATAGGTCAAGTCAAAATCAAGTCAGAATTGTGTATTTCCTACCTAACATACGTATTTTTTTTTGTATGGCCTCATTAATTTAAGTTGGGCTTTGTGGCATTTATTTTGTGCATTACGATCTGCATTTGTGCATTATTTCTATCGTTTCTTATGTACAGGGTGCGGCAGAGCCGACTGACGAGTTATGATGGGCTATAAATAACGAACAGTAAAACTTAGAGAAAACATTTTTTTTTTTGATTTAAATCAGTATTCAATCCTATTTTTTAAAGTTATTTTTTGAAAATTATATCTCCAAGATGGCGGCCGTCAGCATTGATACACTGTTGTAGACGATCTCTGAAGCTTTCACATGATTTTCGGCACATTTCGACTGGTATGGCCTCGATTTCCGCGGAGATTTTCTGTTTAATTTCTTCTATGGTATGTGGGCGATGTCTGAAAATGTCTGGATGGAATGATACATCTTCGTGAAGAATTCTCCTCAAAGAACGGTCTGAGATTCCCAAAGCTACCGCGTGTTTCCAGGCTGAGCGTCTTGGTGACTGCTCAATTGACTCTCTAACCAACTGCACATTGTCGGGGGTTCTTACCGTTCTGGGTGCTCGGTGTACAAGTCTACTTTGGGTACTTCCAGTTTCTTCCAAATTCAGTATCCACAATTTGATAGTGTTTGCAGAAGGAACAGATTCAGCACGTGGAATGCCGAAGTGTATACGAAAAGCCGTTTGTGTAGCGATCACAGAATGATTATTTTCGTAATATGCACGCACGACGAAACCACGATATACACCTGTCCAGACCATGATTACGAATAAAAACGGCATTACCGTACAATTCAAAATATACCACTTATTAAGGCGTACTATTATCTTATCACAGGCTAATGACCTCATTAAACTCGTCAGTCGGCTCTGCCGCACCCTGTATTATCACCCAACGAGATATAGCCTATAAATCATAATATGACATTAAGCCCAGAAAGAGAAACGTCGTACAAAATATCACTTAAGAAACGTTACAAAGCCCAAATAAAATTTTATATCACCCTAACCAACTTTCAATGTCGTAACGCCCAAAAGGTAATTTTTTAATTAATAAAGGGTGTCCCAAAATTAACGCAAGATTTGAATTAAATAGAAAACGCCGTTTTTAGTCTTTTGATAGTTATATTTTTATTGACTCGTAAAGTACATAGGATACGGTTATGTATGGAATAACACATCGGACAAATGGCCTCCACGGCTTTGCATGCACATGCGCACTCTTTTGTTGAAATTTTCCATGACCATTCTGCATAAATGTGGCTGAATTTCGTTGATGCAGCGTTGAATCTCCTCCTTTAATGCACGGGTGGTTGTGGGCTTGTTGACATAGACTTGTGATTTCAAATAACCCCATAAAAAGAAGTCTAATGGTGTTAAATCACACGATCTAGGAGGCCAATTTTGATCACCGAAACGAGAGAGTACACGACCTGGAAATGTCTCATGCAGTAATTGAATTGTTTCACGGGCTGTATGACATGTGGCACCGTCTTGTTGAAACCACATATTGGACACATCAATATCATCCAATAGCACCAGTAACAGTCACTGCTTGACCAGCATAATTTTCAAAAAAATATGGCCCAATTATGCCTCCAGCCCAAAATCCACACCATACAGTCACGCGTTGTGGATGCATTTGTTTTTCGACAATCACATGTGGGTTCTCCGAACCCCAAATGCGGCAATTTTGGCGATTGACAAAGCCATCAAGATGAAAATGTGCTTCATCGCTTAGGATGATTTTGCTCGAAAAATCGGGGTCCATTTGTTGATGTTCAATAATCCATTCAACGAACTCTCTTCTCTGTCCATGGTCATTAGGCTTCAATTGTTGTGTTAATTGAATTTTGTAAGCATGAATACACAGATCTTTGGTGAGTATACGCTGTAGAGAGGTTCTTGAAATTTGCAATTCTTGTCCACGACGTCGAATTGAGGTTCCTGGATTGTCAGCAACACTCTCACGCACTGCTTCGACATTAACATTTGAACGGCTTGTTTTTGGACGACCAGTGTGTTTGGCGTCTCCAACGGATCCAGTCTCCATGAATTTTTCAATTAATCTCTGCACAGTTGACGAAGTTAAAACACTATTCCGACCATATTTTGTATGAAATTTTCGAACTGCAGCCGCCAAGCTTTCACTATTTTTGAAATATTCTTTAATAATGAAGACACGTTGTTCTCTCGTGTAACGCTCCATTTTCAATAACCCTATACTGTTAGATGTCAAATTGCTTTTTTTCAGGGTTGCCAACACTTCACTGCACAAATGGCGGCAAATTCAAAACTTGCGTTAATTTTGGGACACCCTTTACAATAATATATTTATAATAATAAATACTCCATCGTTAATTTTTATATAACACACATTTTGGATGAATAGCCTTGAGACGCGCTTAAACAGTGAGGTACATTTATTTGTATAAAGGGCATGTTGCCCCTGCAACCCCCTGCTAGGACTCTTTATATAATTTGGGGTGCGTTCGAAGTTGGGTCTATGCAAACATTCTTGCATTTAAAAAAATTGGATTTAAGAAAACTTTGCAGTGAGCCCAAGCAGGGAAGTTGCATACATTCTCACTGTTTGTACGTCATAATACTGGGTGCTAGCACTGTGAAGAAACAAACCATTTCGTTATATTTCGCTTCGAAAATTTGCCTTATTTCGCTTTCTAAAAGTAAAATAAAGACAAACATACATATTTGTATGCTTTCTTGACGTTCCGAGTTTTTGGGCGATTTGACATTTTTTCAGTTTATTGTTTTGCGTTTGATCGATGAAATTTAAAACTCAAAATATCGTTGTGCCCAAAATAAACAAACATTTTGTCAGAATGTGCGAATGAATTTATTGGGCGGTATATAAATTAGTAATTTAAGCACTTTACTATTTACTTAAATTGATTTGGGTAATATTTTCTTCTAAAAACGTTTTTGGGCAATATGAAATTTCCCATATATTGATTTATTTTATTGGGCAATAAGACCGAACGCTTTTTTATTTGGAATTTCATAAAACCCAAAAAGTGTTATCGCCCAAAAAATATTGCCCAAATTGTATAACAACAAAATATTAATAAAATTGTTTTAACGTTTTAATTTGAACGATATGGTTTTGGGTGAAAAAAACTTAAAAACAGAATACCTATTAATTTTTCATAATTTTGGTCACTCTATAATTTTTTTTTAGCAAAAATCATGAAATAGAAAACTCTTGAATAATTCAACTTCAACAGAATTATATTTATTCCAAAACAATAAAATTGGAACTTTGAGAGAGTTTTAAAAATATTCAAAATGTTGTTCCTGCGAAATTCTGATAATTTAATCCCACTGAATTTTAGAGTTTAGTATATGTAGAATCCAGTCAAAATAGACATACAAGTTATCACACCTAAAAATAATTCTTAAAAAGTCCCCAAAAATACAACGTGAGCATAAGAACTTATTAGGGTTTTTTGTCGAAAATTTCCGTACAAACAAGCTATATGTACTTTGAAGATCATAAGATGTACTAGAAAATAACTTAAGCAACTTTGTTTTGTTTTTATATATTCTTTTAGTCAAAAATATGAAATTCGTTAAGAAAATCTTCTTTTTTGTTTATTAATTTTGAAACTTTTAAGAAAAAAAGATGTCCGTACACTTTTCCGTACTATCCATAAGAAATAATATAAATTAATCAACCTTAAATTTAACCAAATTTCATAGGATTCCAGAAACTACATACTCGTAGGTAGATGTTATAAAAAAAAACAATTTCTCGTGTAGATACTCAATAAATGTTGATTAAATCAAGAAACTAACTATACCAATAATTTTTTGAAAGATCTTCTAACGGTAATTATTTTCATTTCATATAAAGAAAAGAGGCTGGGATGCAACCCACACTGATAACTTCTCATCCCGTCTGTCGATTTGTCTTGCTTAAAAGTTTGTCTATGTGTATCAATTTTTACCAAATTTGCGTACTATTTTTTGTAGATTTTATTTTTGTATGAAAAAACGGACTGTTAGATTTTTATATCGAATGATATATGAATATCGGAAATAATATTTTCTGTGAAATAAAATAAGTTTGAAGCCAATATTTGTAGTTTTTGAAAAGCTATTTGAGTCGAAAGTAAATTTTTACCAAGTTGTAGTAGTTTTTTTTTAGGTTTTTATTTTTTGTAAAAAAAACTGTCAATTCGATTTTTCTCAAAATTTTACTGAATGTTGAAAACAATATTTCTTATAAGATAAAATTAGTTAGAAGCTATTATCTCAAAATTTTGCAAAGATATTTGAGTCGAAAATCAATTTTTAACAACTTTTGTTAAATTTTTTTTAGGTTTTTAATTTTTTTGTACAAAAGCTGTCAATTCGATTTTTTTCTTAATTTTACTGAATGTTGACAACAATATTTTTTGAAAGATTAAAGTAGTTTAAAGGCAACATCTCCAAGTTTTGAAAAGATATTTGAGTCAAAATTCAATTTTGACCACCTTTTATAAATTTTTTTCGGTTTTTATTTTTTGTAAAAAAAACTGTCAATTCGATTTTATTTCATTTTATTTCTCGTTCGGGAACGATCAATTGGCCGCCTAGATCGTGCGATTTAACGCCTTTACACTATTTTTTGTGAGGCTATGTTAAAGCTCATGTCTATACAGACAAGCCCGCTTCAATTGACGCATTGGAAGACAACATTGAAGCATTTATTCGTCAGATGCCGGCCGAAATGTTTGGAAAGAGTATGCCAAAATTGGACTAAGTGGATGGACCATTTGAGGCGCAGTTAAGGTCAACATTTGCATGAAATAATCTTCAAACATTAAATTATATGGACCGTAATATCGATTCAAATAAATATTGTATGCATTTTTCTGAATTGTATGTATTTTTTTTTTTTAAACTTTCCTATAGCTTTGAAAAATCTCCCTTTAATATGGTATGGTATTATGACTTAAAATTTAACATATTTCACAATTCTAGCGCTTCGAATTATAGATTTTTTTTCAAAGTTTACTATACTTCCAATCTTAAAAAAGTCATATTGTATAAAAATTGAGCTTTTAAATATCGAAAAATGGGGTTTGAACTGAAGCTGAAATAATGGAAACATGGAAAAATTCCTAAAACTAAAGCTAAATGAACTGTCTTCATTTGAGCCCAATTCTATCTCTGTGTACCCAATACTTTCCGAAATACAACCATAGTAAATTTATAACAAAGATTTGAGTATATAAAGATGGGATGAGGCTCAAAATGAAGAAATATTGTCATGAGCAATACCTGAAAAAATAACGATTTTCGTGACTTTCGTGATTTTCTAAAACTTAGATTATTTATGAGGTCAACGTCATGAATGACAAGAACAAAAATTGGATGTACCGGATTTATGGAAACAGCTCTTTCTTTCCATACAAAAGACTACTGAGTAAAAATAGTATAGTAAATGTAATTATTTCAAATTTCCTCAAGGTTAAGCTTATTTGGTGTTCAATTAATAATTAACAAGAAGATTCATTACTGAAAAAAAAGTACTCAAGAATATTACAAATAAAAAAAAAAAGTTTTGTTTAAATCATTTTCCTGTTGTTTTTAAAATTATTTTTGCTGATAGCAAATTTGTTTAAAAAGTTACTGCGAGAATAGATTTCTGGCTTTAAGAAAAGTAATACCACAGTAATGTAGGTTTTTTGGTTGATATTCAATCTTTCATTTTGTACGTCAACTTACTTTTCTGGAAAAATTATAACATCCTACCTAACACGGGGATAGAGACCCCCAATCAATTACTGAATTTCTAAAAACCTTTGGAACTACCAAAACAACTTTAAGCTAAAATAGTTGTTATTTGCATTGACATTGTAGAATATGATTGCATTAAAAAACTCCACCTTTTTTTAAAAAATACCAATGAGCGAAAAGAGCGCGTTTTTTTATTTATGGCAATATCTAAAAAATCAATCGATTTTAGCGGTTATGTCAATTTTTTGCCATGTTGCGTTCAGACCTCAAGGTCAGAAACTTGGATTATTAGTTCAATATTGTAAACAAGTACCTAACCAAACAACCAGAAATATCGGATTTAACGCAACTCCTTATTCTATTATAATTTCTTACTTTCCCCACTTTATGAAAAAATATTATAATTTAAAAAACAATAAACTTAGAAAAAAATTATGTTGTCTAATAAGGAAATAATAAAATTATCTGAAACGTTTTCACCTTTTAGGTACCAAATATTGATATTTACGACATTCGGCATTTTTTGAAACCGCCGGACGTCTAAACTCTATCTCATAGAAAAAAAATTACTTAATTTACTTATATACATATGTACTTCATCTCATTATAGCTACAAATTCGAATTAAAAAACTTTGTATGTTAATTTGTGATTTTTGTCTTTATGTCAACTGCTGTAACAATTTTCATCGATATGTGAATTAATCTGAGTTGCAATTTTTATTTCGGCTGTACTTTTCAAGTTACACACAGAATTTTGACTTTTATAATTTTGAAATATACAATGTATGTAAACTTGTATCCATCCTCTCAAAAGTATATAAAAAAGGATTTGAACTTTTAGAACTTTTAGAACTTCAAATGTGAAGAATTTTGAAAATAGAGTTATACTGATAAATAATTTCGATTTCAACCTGTTCTATACTTAAATGTTCTTTTTCAAATTTTGAAACTTATCGTTTCCAAAAACGTGGATCATCCTATATTTTAACAACTATTTAAGACAACACAACGCACTCCTTTCTGATTACTGTTTTTTTTTTTTTACTTAACTGCTATCAGTCATCATATTATTAAAATGACTACTGACTCGAAAGCATTCAGTCAAACATACATAACATATACATAAGTAAATGCGTACTTATATTTAAATAAATACCTGAGATTCGTGTTTTATTGTCCTTGAATGGGTGACAACGACAACATTATATCACACAGAAAACATACACATATCTACTTACCTATACAAAGTATAGAATTTATTTATGTCATAACCAGACAGGAGGCATATCGCAATCTCGCATTGGTATATTCTTATCATATCAAAAAAGGATATTTTCTTTTCTTTTTTTTCTGTCGTAGGTATATAAATATTCCTTAAATGGCTTCAAGTTGTCTCGACTTCTTGGTTTTCGTTGTCAAGGTTTTGCTTCATGTCCTTTAAAGGACAATAACAATTCCCTTTGCTAAGGCTGTAAATAAAGAAAAAAGGAAGAAGAAATATACACATTTCGTTAAAGTATACATTTTGTGAGATGAAAATTAATAGTCTACCATTTGTTATAAGAAGAAGTTTATCATTATAAAAATGTGAATCAAATGATAAAAGTAAATTTGAGTAAATAACATGTGCAAATGCGTCTGAATACAAGTTCAACTCGTATGTTGGTTTCAAATTTACTACACATTAAAAAGTAAGGCATTTCTGTCGAATGTGGACAAGGTTAAGGTAAGGTGAGAGTAAAATGTACTCCCATCGTTCAGGGTGCAATAGACTTAAGAAAATGTTGGATATTAACATCAATGGCTTGTTGGTGCTTTGAATGACAAAAATTATTTTTGTTTACGTTTAAAACGTCATTAAATAGATTTATTTATTTATTTCATCAATGGATTTTACATCTGCTGATTACATTTAATAATTAAACAAATTATGTTTAATGTTTATAAATATATGTACATACATATGCACATACTAAACTAATAGCATTAATGTAACATTATAATTGAAATTAACTCAATATCTGTAAAACAATGCTTTTAAACTGGTTTCGACTCATTGTGATGTCAACTTCATTGCAAACCGAATTGAATAGTGAGAACGAACGCGAAATGGGCTCATTAATTTCATAATTAGTTCTGTGAGTAGAAACATGGAAAAGTACACAAATTATGCTTTGAGCGTTCCTTCTGACTTCAAGTGTTTTTGTACCAATCAGGGCACACCTGGAGAGATAATTTGGCATATCGCCAGACCAATTTAAATTTCGTAAAGCAAATCGCGTGAATCTTCTTTGAATTTGCTCAATTCTAAGTATTCCATTCGCATAGAATGGGCACCAGATTATAGAGCAGTATTCCAAATAAGGAAGCACTAATGAATTGAACAACGTTTTAAGTGTATAGACATCTTTGAAATCAGATGCATTTCGTTTTAGGAATCCAAGCATTGAATTTCCTTTGGAAACTATAAAGTCAGTATGTGCACGAAAATCTAAGTTAGCGTCAAGAAGTACAGATCTTTTATCAACTCTTAAAAGAGGATCATTTCCAAATTTGTACATAAAATTAATGACGTTTAGTAATCGAGTCGCACTGAAATTTTTACATTTGGAGAAATTTAATTGAAGGTGATTGTATCTGCACCAATCAAGGAGCAAGTCAATATCCATCTGAAGTTTTCCGCAATCTAAAATTGTGTGGATGTCATAATAAATGTTGACATCGTCGGCAAACATTAGACAAATTGCGTTCTTTAAAACTAAATGTTTCAATGATTTTTAGAGAGGTGTGGGTGAACGCGCGTGTACGTTCGAAAAGCTAAAAAGAGATAGGACTTTGCAAAAAATGAGTAGGTGGTTTTATTACTACGAGTAATTATAGCAATTAAAACATGATATGAAACCCACACTGATAACTTTCCATCCTATCTGGCGATTTGTCTTTGTAAGAAAAATAATTTAAAGTCAATGTCTTTCTTCGTTCTTCTAATACTTAAGTTGAAAACCATTTCCTAACAATTTTTTGTTGTTTATGTAGGTTTTCATGTTTTGCAAAAAAAAGTTGTCACATGATTTTATTTAATTAACTAGAAATTACAACCAATATTTTGCATATTATGATCAAATCAGTTTGATTTAAAAATTTGTTTTTGATAATAAGATTTTTAGTTCTAAACCAATTTTTACTAATTTTAGTATAATTTATTTTTAAATCATTATATAAAAAAATACAGATTGAATTTTTCCGAGACCATAATCTTACTTTACATTCATTTATTCACGAGGTATTAAGGATAGAACACCAATTTTTGCCAACTTTGCGTAATTTTTTTTTGCAGATTTTAGTTTTTACGAAAAAATTGAGTTTTGGAATTTTGTCAAAATATTACTGAATGTTGAAAACAATATTTTTTTATAAGATGGAATTTTTTTGAAGCCAATATCTTTTATTTTTGAAAACACATTTGAGTCAAAAATCAATTTTTACTAAGTTTTAGTAATTTGTTTAGGTTTTTATTTTATGTACAATGTACATGTCAACAACATTATTATTCGTTGCCTTAAATTATTTTGTTAATAAAATTATTCGTAAAACATTTTGTTTCAAAATTATATGTTATCATGTTACATTATAAAATATACAATATAATTTACAAGTTAATTGAAGCCGTTAGCGTCGTTGGTTAACAAGATATTTTGGGTCAACAAAAATGTTCAATCTTTTTTTAAATTGCTATGGTGAAAAAACCACCCACTCATTTTTTTTAAGGACCTTTTTGCATCTTTCTGTGTTATTATCTGTATAAATAAATTTACTTTAAGTCAATTATGCCACTGGTTCTTGAGATATGAACGACAAAGAAAAAGCTTCCCTAATGTACAGACGTACGTACATACGCTCTAACAGATATCTCTATAAAAAATCTTTTATTTAGATACCAGGGACCTTTTAAAACGTCCAGAAATGTCAATATTTTCATTTCTACAAATCGGATCGATTACAATAACTTCCTATGGGAAGTTAAAAAGTGAAAATTTTGGTTGCCCCAAACATCTCACAAATAAATAACGCTAGCGACTTCAATTAAATTTGTATATAATGTAACGTGATAGTAAACAAGTATCATTTAAAAAAAATCCACTAACGTTTTTTTTTAATCTAAAAAAACTGAAAAAAAAAATAGTGGTTACTTCAAATATCTACAAAATCAAAAATCATAACGTTTTTGACATCTGATCAAATTTTAAGAAAAATCGAAGTTCGTTTTTTTTTTTAATAAAAACCTAAAAAGCACTACTCAAAATTTTTGGTAAAAATTGATTTTCGACTCGAATTAAAGATATTGCCTTCAAATTAATTTTTTCTTATATACACTATATCTTAATAAAATTTTTATAAAAATTCAACAGTCCGCTTTTTTTTATAAAAAAAAATAAAAATCTACAAAAATAAAGTACGCAAAATTGGTAAAAACTGATGTTCGAATATTTTTAGATGAAATATGTATGGGTATTGACTTCAAAACTATTTCATTCTATGCAATATGTTCAGGGCCTTTGAGAGGAATTCCGGGCCCGGGACGGAAAAATCTACCATTTTTTTTAAAAGTTCATGCCTACTGAAATGGTACGTTCTAATTTCAACTACGAATAGCATGAAATTGGTTGGAATTAACAGAAATAATCATTTTTTGTTTGCAAAATGAACCGAAGAAAGTTTTAATCATCAAATCAATCTTACGGGTATCGTCCAGTTTAGTTGAAATGGAGGATGGATAGAAAATAATTCTACATGCGATTAGATCAGAATCCGAACAGAATCATACATTCAATTCGATATTGCCAACGACATGATAGTAACTAATAATACGGTCGATTAACTATAAAAAAATAGCATGAAGATCTATTACCTACTATGAAAATAAAATAGAGCGAAGTAAAAGTATTTGAAATTTGTCTTTAAAAAAAATAAGTATTTTAAAAGTTTTACACTAAATAATCTTTATTGTTTTTCTTTCAAAAAATCTCATCGATTCTTTATTTGAAACGTTAGATTGGTCCATGACATTTACTTTTTGAAGATAATTTCATTTAAATGTTGACCGCGGCTGCGTCTTAGGTGGTCCATTCGGAAAGTCCAATTTTGGGTAACTTTTTCGAGCATTTCGGCCGGAATAGCCCGAATTTCTTCGGAAATGTTGTCTTCCAAAGCTGGAATAGTTGCTGGCTTATTTGTGTAGACTTTAGACTTGACGTAGCCCCACAAAAAATAGTCTAAAGGCGTCAAATCGCATGATCTTGGTGGCCAACTTACCGGTCCATTCCTTGAGATGAATTGTTCTCCGAAGTTTTCCCTCAAAATGGCCATAGAATCGCGAGCTGTGTGGCATGTAGCGCCATCTTGTTGAAACCACATGTCAACCAAGTTCAGTTCTTCCATTTTTGGCAACAAAAAGTTTGTTAGCATTGAACGATAGCGATCGCCATTCACCGTAACGTTGCGTCCAACAGCATCTTTGAAAAAATACGGTCCAATGATTCCACCAGCGTACAAACCACACCAAACAGTGCATTTTTCGGGATGCATGGGCAGTTCTTGAACGGCTTCTGGTTGCTCTTTACTCCAAATGCGGCAATTTTGCTTATTTACGTAGCCATTCAACCAGAAATGAGCCTCATCGCTGAACAAAATTTGTCGATAAAAAAGCGGAAACACATTTCGAACCGAACACTGATTTTGGTAATAAAATTCAATGATTTGCAAGCGTTGCTCGTTAGTAAGTCTATTCATGATGAAATGTCAAAGCATACTGAGCATCTTTCTCTTTGACACCATGTCTGAAATCCCGCGTGATCTGTCAAATACTAATGCATGAAAATCCTAACCTCAAAAAAATCACCCATTATTAAAATATTATTACAATGTTTTATTAGAGTGAGTTTGCATTCAATGAAATATTTTCTTTTGGCAAACGAGCTTTTCTAGCTTTCTGAGCAGCAAAACAATTCCGTCGAAATTCAATTTCCCTGCCAAAGGTCTGGAAACACGATCTTGTGATGAGCACGAACGATGAAACATGAAACTTCTTTTTTCTTGCAAGTACGCTAAATGAACGTTTGGCACTAGCTACGGTTACAGGTATGGTGGAAAACACACGGAGAGCAACACAAATGTTGGGGACAATCATCTCCAAGTTCTGGGAATAAATAGCATTGAGCAAACTCAATGGCGGAAGTGGTGCTTTAAAATTGGTTTCATAAATGTGTGATGAATTATTTCTTCTTCAAACTCTTGAGACACATGTGAGTTATACTTTTGGATAAACCTTGTAGCGGAGTTTTTAATCTCAAGTTCGTTTATTGTTGAAAACTGTCATAAAAATGAAAATGTAGCATTAAAATTTTTCATCGTATCGAACCGACGAGAAATTCCACATATAACTGAATCAACTAAGACATAAAAGGTGTTTCTCTTGAAATTTATTTCTTTGTCTGGCTTTCCAGCTCCTCAATTTTCTTCAAATGTCTGTTTAATTGCCTTTTTCGGTTCGATGGGATCGATTCTGGAACATCCCCCAATCCAGTAGCAACTGCTTTGCATTCAGATAAAACTTTATCTAATCCGTTTCGAATAATGTTCAAATCGAAGATCAAGTTGTCGAGATCTTGAATTTCAACGTCAATAGTACTGTTTCTGGCTCGAAGAAGGAAACTTCTTTCATTTATAGTGCTAAGAACCTTGCACCAAATCGAAGATATCAGGACGCATTCAAATTTGTGCATATATTTTCAAACGCCATTTACATCTCTTCGAGCTTCAGCAGTTAAATTAATATCACTTAAGGCTTCTAATGATGTTCTAAGGTTTTTCAGATGATTTGCAAATGGTTTCACTGCCTCAATTCTAGCTGACCATCTTTTATGGGAAAGTTTGTGAAGGGATCTGGGAACATTTTTCTTAAGAATTTCCCAACGTTGAGCACTGCTGCTAAACAAGTTGAAACACTTTTGAACAACACCAAAAAATGCGATTGCCGCAGTACAACATTCCTCTTAATCGACTACACGCAAGTTAAAGCTGTGAGCTGCACATGGTGAATACACGGCATTCGGAATTTTGTTTAAAATATGACTTTGTGCCCAATTATACTGTACTTTCATATTGCTTCCATTATCATAGCCTTGTGAACAACAGTCTTCTAAAGGGATTCCGTTCTTTGCCAATGTTTCGCAGATCAAGTCAGCTGTTGCGGTGCCAGTTTTTTTTGTTGCAATCGACAAATTCCAAAAACCGTTCTTGGATGGTGAACACATTTTCTTCAAAGCGCAGATATCGCAAAAGAAATGTGTTTTGTTACAAATCACTTGAATCGGGTGTTGCATCGACAATTATAGCGAAGTATTTGGCGTTTTCTCTCTCCTTCAAAATAGCTGAATTCACATGTTGGGCACAAATTTTAGTGAACTCATTTTGAATCTCAACGGAAAGGTAGTGGACTTGGAAACGTTTGTGCTCTTGTTGTGAAATTCTTACTTTTTCCAAGTGCTCCTGACGTAAGGGGTCATAATGACTAATTAATTCCAAAATGCCCAAAAATGTCCATTATTTGGCTCTCCAATAAGATTGATATCGCCTCGTAGTCCTAGTCCCCTTTCGCCATGGAAGAAAATGGTGTCCAATATTCTATATAGAATTCCCTGCTATTTTTGTATGGCTGGTTTAATATACACACTTTGAAGTGACTTGATATCATTCAAATCCTCAGTTACCAATTTATTCAAAATATTAATTAATTAATATTACGGAAACCACGATTGAAAATTGTTTGCGTGGGATATTCCGGTCCCCCGAAACCGAATCAAAAATTTCGTTCCCAGCAGAAACAAAAATAGAAGAAAAGAAACTTTACAAAAACAGAAACCGAAATAAAAATGTGTGTTTTGTTTTAAGTTGCCGGGCCCTTATTTTGATTTTAAAAATGTTCAAAAATTTAAATTTCAAACTTACGTTAAATTAAGTAAGAAAAGCGAAACAAAACAATTTATTATAACTTTCTTTCAATAGTTCAGAGTTGCCCAATTTTTCATTAAATACAAACAAAAATGTATACGCCTATAATAATAATCAGTGGCCCAGATCGGCAAGCTTGTGACTAAAAGATTGGTAGATAACATGCAAACAGGGGCCCAATTGCGAAAGCATGAATGATTTTAAATTTTCGGGCCCTTAAAAATAAGTGGGAATAGGTATGTTGATGATGAATTTAGACTACCTAAATTGAAAAAAAACACTCCTAATTGCTTTCAATTTCACGGGTCCTCAGAAAATCCCGGGCCCAGGGGGTTTACCCCCTCCGCCCCCTCTCGACGGGGCTGAAAATGTTATTGTTAACGTTGATTGTTCTAAAATATTCTTAGAAAAACGTAAACAGTGTTTTTTTTAAAAGAAATAAAAACTTTCAAAAAATGCTGCTACAATTGATAAAAAATTTGTTTTACGACTCAAAATGTCGGAAACAAAAATAGATATAATCATAATTAGTTTATCGTATAGAAAAATTGGTGCTAAATTTTATTTACAGCCAATTCCTAGAATGAATTTAAAACTCGATCTAATAACACTTGATTTCGTTTTAAAAATATTTGTTTTAAAAATATTTAGATCACAAACATTTCCACACTTTCTACAAGGTTCACCATTTTGCGGTTTCAAAAGTAAACATAAATAAAACGCACATAAAATATTTTTGTTCATGATATTTCTTTTTTATTATAAATTTTGAACGTTGACATTATGTGTGAAACATTATACATTATTTAAATGACCACCACGTGAAATGTTGCTAGAATCGATTCTTTTTAGGTAATTTTCTACCACTTTTTGACACATATTGGGCGGTATCTCAGCCAAAACCTGATGAATGTTGGTCTTAAAGTGCTCGAAAGTAGTAAAAAATATCGCCATTACGAGAAATTACGCTGCTAGGAAATGTCTCTTGCAATAAAGCCATATTCGCTCGAGTTGTGTGGCATATGACACCGTCTTGTTGAAACCACATATTTTTCAAGTCCTATTCTTCAATACAGGCAAAAAAATTCGGTTATCATATGACCATAACGCTCCGAATTGACAGTGACAGTCGTTCCATTGTCGTTTTACAAGAACTAAGGTCCAATCACACCTCCGGAATTAAAAGCGCACCAAACAGTGCCTTTTTGTGGATGTAATGGCCTTGAGGATTCTCAGAAACCCAAATACGACAATTTTGTTTATAATATACCTACAGACTACCGAGTGAGAAATGTGCTTCGTCGCTCAAGAAAATTTTGTTCGGAAAATCTTCGCCCACGGCCTGTTATTCAAGCACCCATTCTTCACTTAACCGAGTTCTAATATACAAGACCCTCGAATTTGAGGGTTATCTCAGACTAAGATCTAAATCAGACTTCTAACGCTTGAGAACTTGATGAAAAAATGAGTTAGAACCCAACCGAATTTCAATTTTTCAATAAACCGGCTTTAAGAGACTACAACTTTGTAAAGAAATTTACTGTTTATGCTTTAAAAAAAAAAAACAATTAATATTTTTTTTTACAAAACAGGAAAATTACGAAAACAACACAAAAAATGACAAGAAATCGTTTTCGACTCAAGTGTTATGAGAACAAAGAAACATTTTTTATCTCACACAAAACATTTCTATTAGTATTTTGTTCAAGCTTTACAAAAATCAACAGACGGGAACATAAGGGAAGTTTTTAGCGTGGGTTGCATCCCAAACTCTGTTTTTATTCCATTTTGAAGTTCAATACTTAAAGTAAAACACCCTTTAATACTTTAATTTTTACTATCATGATTTTATGTGGCAGCTACCTGTTCATTAACCTCTAAATATATGGAATTGTCTATTTTAAAGCTCTTAATTTTTTTTGTGTTACTTTTCAATAAAACCATTCTTTATGTGACTTCTCAAATAAAAATTTAATTTTAAGTTTCAACTTAAATAAAACCATTAAATAATAATAGTAAAACATTCTTCAATTTGTATTTGAAAAATATAAATTAAATTTATATTCCAATATAAAAAAGGTAAGTCCAATAAAATATATCTAAAGATACTTTCTGTTTCCTATTAACTTCAGCAGAAAACCTTTCAAATGACATTTAAAAAAAGGGTTAAAAGATCAAAACCATTAATATCTATTATTCAATTGTAGAACATTTTTCTTACCACTTTTATTTATAGACTTCCTTTTTTGTCCTTAACCAAAAAAACATCTGAGAATTTCCTTAAAATAATAGAATTACCTTTTTTTCGTGAATAATTGATCACCGTAAAAAGGATTAAAAAAAATTACCCATGTATTAAAGGACAGGTAGGATACCATCTGATTTATTTCTCAGTGTATATAAAAGATTAAAATAAAGCATAATGACCACATTTATTAATTTTACAGTCCAACAACACAAAAAACCCAGCAAAGTAATGTGCTATCGAGCTAAAACGCAATCCACGTGTTTTTACGATTGATTACCTAGCGGTTGCCTATTTTAAGGATTTTGCACCATGTTTTATTGAATGTTTTTTATTTGTCCTATCATTTCAATTAAATGAAAACACCTACATATGTATGTATGTGTACGTACATAGCTTCCTAAAAAAAAAAGAGGTTAGCAAAAATAAAGGATTCTATAATCAATTCAGGTTGTCATGTCATCTGAGAGTGGAGTTTTGGTTTTGTTGCTTCAAGCTGTTACCATCCAGGATAATGATAAATCATTCAATCACCAGCTGCTGAATGGTAATTCTTCACAAGGACACCGACTTTTTTTTTATCTGTTTTGTCGATATTTTTCTAGAATTGCATATCGTTAGGGATGAGTGGATGCATCTCATCAATTTTAAGGATTTTTATGTAAACCATCCACCATCAACCTTACCCTTCACCTCCTTTGTATGGTTTATGCTAGAGAACAATTTGTTTCGAGTGTTTTTTTCAATTTCACAAAAATACACACATTCGAAAAAATATAAAATAAACCTATGTATCCTTGAAGCACATACCTATCTATCACGGTACTTGCACAGCGCAGAGAGATGAGACCTTCAACGACTGCAACACAGGCAAACCTATACCTCTGCTTTTTGGTCCGAAACGATTGATGGTGTTTTTCTCAAATTGGGCTTAAAGGATGCAAAATTGATTGCTTGAGTGTTTTCCTGATTTAAAAAAAAAAGTGTTTTAGCCTTGTTTATGTACATATATGTGATTTGTATGGTGTGATTTTTACGAAAAATAATTTATTTATTCGATTTTTTTTTTTTTTCATCTCATTACAGGTACCACAGGATCGAACGATAGTAAGAAGAGTCCTTCGAACGGTGTCATTGCCATTGTTCGTTTGTATGTGTACGATATCGTGTTGTGGAATAGTTGTAGCTCTAGGCCTTATCGTATTTAATATATGGAATAAGCACAGAAGGTAAGTTATTATTTTCCAATATAAACATGTAAATTTTGTATGAGATAAAAGTGTAACTATACATCAGAGAAAAACATGGAGTAAGGTTTTAACGATGTACATTTCAAGAAACATAAAACTTTAATTGCCCAAAATTTCGATCAATACGATTGATATTTATTAAAAATAAATTAATCTGATTAACCATGGCCATAAATCAGGTAATTGTTTCAAATTAAGATGATATTATGAATGGTAGAAAAAACTCATTCCACCAAAAATAAAGATGCTGATGTAAAGTGGTGTCAAACTTCAAATAAGCCGTATCTTTCCAACAATTTTATTTTATTCTTTCAACGGGAATATAATAATTTGAGACTTCTAACCACATTTTTGCAAAATATGTCCTTAATTTCTGAACAAAATTACTGGCCATATGTAAAAAAATCAAAATCACTTTAAACGTCATCAAAATATTTTTTTTATTTTCTCAAAGGATTGTATGATGTAGACACACCTTAAGAGTATTTTTTTGTTCATATTCTGTTCAACAAGCTCCACTTTTGATCCTTTTTAACTCATTTTCAATTAGAACAAATTAATTGCACTCTTGATTGGGTGCTTTTGAAAAGGGGATGAAAGAAAGAAAAATAAGCTCCTTGCATCAATTGGTTTAGTTTTTTTTTGCTCTTATTTTCTTTTCTACTCGAAAATGAGAAAAGCACCTCAAGCACGTTCGTCCACCACTAGGTACACATGCATATATATCTTACATATATTGCCACACATATATGAATGTTTGAAGGGGGTACCTACCCTAGATATCCTTTGGTTTGCCTTATGTGTTAGGCACTTAAGTTGAGAAAATCATACAAGAAAAAAAAAGAGTTGAAGTGCAAAATTGAAAAATAAAAGAATATTGTTCAATTTTTGCTAAAAGGATGAAAAGTGTAATCGACCTGTTAATTGAATTGATTTTTTTTTCCAAACTTTTCGCTTGGAAGATGGTTTTTGTTTTTTGGGTTTTAAGATTTGGTACTTTTTCAAGTACTTCTTGTGGTTGTTGAATGAAATTTGGTGAAATATTTTCAATTTCCTATTTTTTATTATGGAGTTTTTGGTTTTACGAATTTTCTTTTATTTTATCTTCGAATATTTAAAAACTTCGTGATTCCAGCTTTTTTTCGCATTCTGAGTAGAATCTTCCTTAAAAAAGTTTTACATTAAGTGAATATAAAGTGAATGCAAACAGATCCTCAAGCATTTTCTGAAAATTCAGAAGGTTCACCAATACATGAAAATTATGAAATTGATTTTTCAAAATAAATGTTCTGTACCAATTAAACGTTCCGCATTCTTTGCCTATCTCACGTTAGCAATAATCGAAGTACTTTCCACTGAAAGGATTATTCGCAGTATGTTGTATAAGTTTGCGTAGTTTGTTCATACTTCATACAATACTTCTTTGGCCATGTAATCACCGAGAATGGTATGCACTCTGGATTTTCATCGTTAATAAGGTATACGAGAATATAATGTTTACACATCTTAGATCGGAATGTAAAGGGTTTTTGCATTAAGGCTTTCGTTTTGAAGTGTCCTCTATATGGGCAATTATCAATTTTTAACCTGTTATCTTTTGACATTTGATCATTGTATGAATTTTTAAAACATTTTAAATGAAAACAATGGGGTTTGTCACAAAAGAACACAAAGAAAAGTCATATTGGGAGGTGACGAGTAGCGAGTCCCTCAAAATCTCGGAAGGTAAAGAAAACGAAAAAAACCCTGAACGGGTTAAATTTTTGTTTCTTTACAGCCAACCATAAATGAAACGGAATAATTTAGCTATAAAACATTTTTCCCGTCACAACGTCACCTCTCCCTAACGTCTTCCTCTTTTATCGACCTTGGCTTTTTCAAAACATGGTATTACAATAGCAAACCTTCCTTATCCAAGAGGCCACAACAAATATGCCATCCTACTCTGACCTTTTGTTACAAGTGGGTCTATTCCGTTCTAATTGCGACACCCGGATTTTTTGCAGGGGTACATGCCGTCAACCAGTCAAACATTTATGGCCTCTTTCACATTGGTGATTTGAACACCAACCTTGGCTTATTGGAAGAATTAAGCTCTTGTCCGACGAAAAATTGTTGAAAAATTGCGAATAAAATCCCCAACCCGAACCGGCCCACTTAAATAACATAGGGAAAGCATTTTTTTATATAAATGGGAACCTTGACATTTATCAAAGAAAAAATGTTGAAACAAGGCTCAAAGTTTAAAAACTTTAAACGCTTAGACTTTCGTGCAGACAATTTTAGGGGAAGGAAAACACATCCCAACGTGACTTTTCTTTCTATTCCGGTATTTTAGGCTGGGCAGCCATACCAGTTTTAGGGTGGTGTGCAAGTTGAAAAATGTCTCACACTAGTCCTTGAAACACGGGTTACTACTCCATGTTCTTCTTGAGTAGCACACTCAAAAATTCCATCATCGAGACTCATCCGTCACACAATCATGAAGTTTGTGATCGTCCGTCACAAGTCTAAAAGTTAAGTCTAATGTAAACCTTCCGTCAGACAAATCTGCATCAAAACTATTTTGGTTGCTTTTCCAAAAAAAAAAGGAAACTGACTAATGGAAAGGATATAAGATAGGCATGTGAAACCTATTGTGGGGAATAAATTAAAACGATTCACACTTCAAGAACTTCTTGAATTCTTATAAAAATGGTGAACATTTTGTAGTAGTTTCTTTATTTCCTAAAAAATATTTTCAAAAAAAGTCTATGACCGCTCATTTTACAATTCAGATATTTGATAATTTATATCTTACAACTGAAACATTATCTTGGGAGAAAAAAAAATATAATAAATGGTTAAGAAGAAAAATCGAAGGAAAATATGAACAAAACCTTCATTCAAAATATTACAAAACAAAAAAATATTACAATAAGCAAAACCAGAAAAAGTAAATTAATTTACATAAAACATTAAGAGAATAATAATAAATAAATAAAATGTAGAAACATAATATATTAGCAAAATAATTTTAAAAAAATGGCAAATTAATAAATGAAAAATAAATAAATAATTTAACAACCAAATAATTGAATATAAAGATATTAAAAAGCAATTTAAAAAGCTAAATAATTTTTTTGTCATTTAACTACCTTATCCACCGAAAATTGTAAAATTGTAAAAGTTTGAGCTGCTAGGACATATTAGTGGAGAATTGTAACCGTTAAAGAAAAACAACGAAAATTACAGCCCCCTATAGGTTACGAAAACCAACTTTTGTCGAATAATGTAATCCATAAACAATGGGCCTTAAAAAAAAAACGTAAGCTGTTTTTGGACCACAATAAAGCTAGATAGTCGTTATAGTCGCTATCACAAAAAGCTAAATCTATACAGCTTTAGCTTAAGTTTTGTTTCATGTGAATCCATAGGGGCCATAAGCCCTCGCTGTTGACGGTGACCGCCTCACTATCGTCATTTAAAAAAAATACGCACCAATTACGCCGCCGGCCGGCCCAAAATCCACACCAAACGGTAACCTTGAGAGGATGCATTATCACCTGGTCAACCTCGCGTGGGTTGGTACGGCAATGTTACTTGTTAACACAGCCATTCATCCAAAGAGGCACCTCGTCCCTAAAGATGATTTTTCTTCCAAAATTGGGGCCCAAGTCCCGATGCAAAATTCGCCAAGTTGAAGTCTGCGAAAGACCGAGTTCTTGTGCACGGCGAGGAATAGACCGCCTCGGGTTCTGCTGTACACTTTTACGGACTGTGGCGATGTTCTCGGCTGATCTTGCGTTCCTTGAGCGTACGGGTGTTGACTGATTGTTTACTGAACCGTTTGTCTCAAATTTGGCCACCAAACGTTGAAGAGTCGACTGTGAAGGGCCACCACCTACGTCTACCGTTAAATGCACGCAATGCGCATAACGTTTGCCTTAACGAACACTCATTTTGATAATAAAGTTTTATCATTTGAACGTGCTGTTCAATCGTGTAACTTGACATAATGATTTGTCATAAACAAATGAATAATGGCTGAATCACAAACACGCTTCAGCTTTGGCTTCGCCTGACGTTTACGAATTCAGCCATAGGAATTCAATGCATGCTAACACAATGGAGCTTCGACCTCACGTTTCGTTTGACAATCGTAAGGAAAGAACGTAATGTAACGTAATGTGACTCCAAACTGAAGCTCTAGTTCAATTATCTGAAAATTTGCTTTGTCTGACAGCTCAACAGTGGTAAAAAAATGTCAACAAACAAAATATTTGCTCTTTGGAGGGATAAAATAATAGAAATGTCATTTAAAGCAACCTCGAAGCAGGCCCTCCGTAACGCAGACGAAGCCGAAGCTGAAGCGTGTTTGTAATTCAGATATAATAAACAAAAGATTTGACAGGTGTCATCAAAACAAAATGGCCGCCACGGGCGCCAAAATCTACCCGCGCCAATTGAAAAATCCTTTAAAAAACTAATAACTTTACGTGAAATTGTGAAGGGGAAGGGCGAGTCATGTATTGATGAAATGGTCTTCACAAATTTTGTATCATCAGCATATAGTGAAATAGAAGAATGCATAAATGTGGGCCTAGGTGGCTGCCTTAGGGAATACTAAAGGTAGCTAAGAAAGAGTATGAGGTGACAGACCTGAAACGAACGCTGTAATATCGGTTTTCAAATTAAGAGGAAACCCATTTTATATAAGAAGGTTCAAACCAAGAATGGACAGTTTGATGAGTATAAGTCTATGTGCGATTTTGTCAAATTCCTTACTAAAATTTGTTGAAAAAACATTGACTTCGTAACATTTTTCTAAGGCAGAGAGGGTGAAACACATACCTAAATTAAACGAGTTTAAGGGTTGTAGACTTTAGGATCCCTTATAAGGTTTGCTTGAGTTTTTATTAGAAAGCGCTGGTAAAAGGAACTGTATAAGCTCCGTAAAGTGTAGATATGGTAGTAGAGCCAAAATAGTTCGAACAATCAAAAGGAAAGTTCCCCACAGCTTATTTTTTTTATTTGTTTCGCAAAGACCTAACTTGACGATTTTACCATGGTGGTAAAGTAGACGATGTCTTATGGCTAAAGACAAGAACGTTAAGAGAAATTGAATGAAATAATTTTCTATAAAACACAGTTATAGCATAAGGCTCAAAATCAAAAAGGTGCAGAATTGGCTTCGCTAGAAAATACTAGAACTAACCTGTTTTGTGTGTCTATCAAACAATATAATTTATTAATAAACTAAATTTTAAATGAAATCAATATACACGCATAGAAAATCATTTCGGGAACTCATCCTAATCTACAATCTTCAACAACAAGTTCAAAATATAATTGAAAAATGTAAGGTATTCAACCCCGGTCATCACTTAATACACCGTATTTTTTATACAAAATCTAGTTTTAGAAAGGATACTAATAGATTATTTATTTTTAACTGTAAAAAATGCAAAAACAGTTTGTCCGATATCGCACAAGTCATTTCAGTGAACATATCGATAATCGATCAAAAATAATTTTAAGTGAACGCAGCCATTCGGTGTGACACGTCAGTCGAGGTAGCAATAGCAAAGCCGGCTGCCAGAGTATTTATCATAAAATAAATTTTATCTAAGTGGTAAGTACCTTTTTATTCATTATTCGTAGAGCGTACATCAATAGCCCGTCAATCCGTGAACGCATTTATTACATTTCATTATTGATGAAATTCTTTTCTACGACACGAAAGTTTAAAGTTACCTCAAATATTTTCCCATTGACAAAGTCAGATCGCATTTAAGATGACCGCCGTATAATTAAAGCGCGCGCTTATTTGAAATCGTCATTTCGGGAACGTTCCCGGACATGATTTTTACATATTTTGCTTGTAGAAGATTTGGTATGTATTGTTTTCATTATTGCTTATGTTATTAAACATTATTGCTTATGTTATTAAACAAAGCTTAAATTATGTACTTTGTTTTGTTTTTGTTGATTTTATCAAACTTAGAAAAACGTTCCCGAATTGATGGTTTTCTGTATGATATTTAGTACTAAAAAATATTACTAAAAAAGTATACAATTCTGTGCGCTGCCCTGTCAAAGTTTATTTATATACAATTTTTTGCAACAGCATAAACTAAAATTCATCATCATAGCTTGCAATTTTGTTTGTCATAAAAAAATTTTGAAATTTGTAACCTTGGTGATTTTGAGCCAAGTTATGGTTGAGTTGTCGAAATTGAATTAAACTCTGTTGAGATAAGTTTAACAGAAATTTGCCTAAAGTAAACATCTATAGATTTTAAATTTAAAATTCTCGTTTGTTATAAATATCAAAATAAAACTTCTTATTGGAAAACCCTATATCTCAGGCTCACTTTATTTGATTTAATTAATAGACATTTTAATAATACACCATAGCCGCTGAAATTTGTTTCCAGAGAAAAATAACACCTTAAAAGACCTGAGGGAAATCATGAAAGGGCATCAAAGAGTTAAATACCATTGCCATTCTGTTTACCACAAAAGTATTTAAAAGTTTACACCTTTTAATAATTTCGACTCTCTCTACCTTTCTTATAATCTATCTAAATCAACTTTTCTTTTATATTATACATTTTTTAAAACGAACTTATGTAAATTAGAACCAAGAACCATTTAAAATCCCTATTTAATTGCTTAAAGATTAAAACACCTTTAAACGGCTTCAAAATAATATAACAATAAAATATGCAAATAAAAGTATCTATAAGAAGTTGGGTAGAAAGTATAGGTATAATCTTAAATTTTCATTTAAATATCTTTTGTATTTCAAATATCCATTTAGATTATAGCAAAAATCATTTTAACTATGTACCTACCTACCTACCTACCTACCATCTTCAAGGACCTATATAAAGCTTTAAATTGAAAACGAATAAGCTTTTTCCTCTTATATACAAAATGGGATTGTAATATACATGATAAAAAAATCTATAGAATCACTTTAACCATTGTATTCGTATAGTACCAAATGTTATCCTTGATCTCAAACGAAAAAAGAAGCTAAGAATTACTTGTGTAATCCGCTCCGAACTAAACCGAATCCGAACCCAGTAATCTGAGAAATCCTTTTCTTACAAGAGTTTTCCTATATATCAGAAAAGTACCTATAGTTTAGGTACAAAAGACAACATTATCAGATATCCTGATATCCTGGCCAAAGTCACCGTAAATTCTTTGATTACATAAAGGCACTAGGTATATAAACGTGTAGGTAAGGATGAGGTGAGATATACTCTCTTAAGAAATCCTTCCATATCCTTGGAGATAGTTTAAATTGCATCAGGATATAAGTTATATAAAATCAATAAAAGTGAAAGAGAATAAAGGCTTTCAATAATTGCAACAAACTTGCATCTAGATAACCATGCCCCGAAATTATTTATTGCTACAAATGCATATAGAGATCCTTTGTTTCTATACATTCATGCCTACATACACACATACATGGTCATAATCTCTCTGCAATGGAATACTTGAAATAATCCTTTTTGGTTCTTCATTGAAACTCACTGAATATAGAACCACTATGAGATGGCTATAAAGATACATCAGACGATAGGACACAATGTGACACAAATCAAATGAATTTGTCGTCTAAGTACCTTTAGTACTCGTACAGTACAGCGTACGATATAGAGACAACAAGGACGAGACATCGATTTATCATCTTATGGTATGTCAGCAATTGAATAAAACGATGGCCGACATTTGAGTGTTAATCTGATTAGGTTTAACAACACAAGAGACAAGAAGTTTCGTCGTCGGTTAGTCAATTTAAAGAACAATCTACGAGGCATAGAGGCGAAACGTTTCGAGGTGAAGCAACAATAAAGGCACAACATCATTGTCATCATCAAGATCGAAAATAGAGACAAAAATAAAACAGGCAGGCTCCGTTTTTATGCAGGTTTTTGTATAGGTACAGTCTCGTTTGTACTAAAGAAAGTCATCATGATGATGACAGCAGAGCTAGAGCCAGAGCCTCCGCATCCGTTTTTACAATCTAAAGACAATGTAGTTTATTAAATAGCAGAAAGCATACAGAAGAGCAGTGGCAGAGTATAGACTTTGAGGCATCAGCAACAAAAAGCAACAAGCTACAAGGGTTTGACGTAACTATGACTGCACACCTATAGTCATAAGTTTAGTTCAATCCTTTTGCTGTGTGGTAACGTTGCTGATGTTTTTGTTGGTGTTTTTAAGGATAGCAATGGCAATGGCGTAGCTCAGCAACAGAGTCTACAAGGCAAGGAGACTAAAAAGGACAATTTGATATAAACTCCGTTGAAACGACAAAAAGGATTATCTGTATACTTTGGCCGCCGTGTCGCGCGTCATTGGATCCAACATGGCAACGATAAACAATTGTGCATGGAATTAATGTGCCACGATGGATAAAGATTAAGGTGTCGTCCTTGGCTTTTTGGCGATACAATTTTCGGAAGGAAGGAAATAAGATCCTTTCAGCTCGCTCTCTGTGTAAGGAACTTAATATTGTTTAGTTTCTTTTTTGCAGGGGTTTTTGAAGAGGAAAACAAAGTATCACTCTATACTCTATACTATAACCTCTCTTTAAAGTCCTGGTTTTTCCTTCCGCCCCCGCAGCAACTTGTTGTTATTTTCACTTTATTTTTTCTGTAATTGAATTATTATGCTTGATAAATCCAACAAAGAGATGTTAGTGAGTTGGTGGATGATGGAGGATAAAGCTATAGCCGCAGGACTTATAATGTTTAAAGTGCACCGCGGTACTCTACACTATTTAGTGGTAATGTTTTTTGTGTGTTAGTGTTAGTGCTATGCGGTTGCAAAAGTTATAAATTGGCTCTGTTATGTATCACACTACGCACTACGCATACCAACAGTGAAATGTTCATTTTATCGACTTGATGGCGATATTTATTTTTGCATTTGTTTGCTGTTCTTTTTTGAGTGTAGTTAGTATAAGTGAAGTTAGTTTGATGTGGTTTTGAGGTAATTTATAGATAAAATTGTGGTTATATTTAAATGTTGTTTTGAGTGCTGTTGGCGTGATAGCAATATAAATTAAGAGGATATTAATTTTTACTGTTGATTTTAATCTACAGATTCTACAAAATACTGAAATATTAAAGCAAATCAGAAAATTTCGATTGGAATGTTGCTTCCGAAATAATATACTTCATTTTTATTCCAGGACATACAGTTTATTGGTAAAAAGTAATTTTATAACCTGTTGTTTAAGACTTTGGTTATTAATGACTTTCATTATTTTTAAACATTGCTTATTTTACATTTTTATTTATTTATTAATATTTCTTAGGATTAGTCATTTTTCAACCTGAATCATTTAAAGACCTTGTTTTAAAAGCCTTGGTAAATAACCAACTAGTTTATAAGCTTCGTTAATTTTCCACGTCATTAAGTTTATTAGTTTTTTTTTCAGCCTTGACAGTTTCACTACGAGATTCAATAATTTTTAACTTATATTATTTTTTCACCTGGTATATTTTATATTATTGGTAATTTTTAAAACCTGAGCTTTTTTAAAACGGGTTATTTTTCAACTTTTTTATTTATAAGAGTTAAACCTTGGTTTCTTATTAAAGTTTTGTTATTTTTTGAACCTGGCTTTTTTATAACTTTAAACTTATTTTAAGACTTTGGGCTTTCCTTTCCAAAGTTATTTTCTTACTGATCTTATAACCTTGTTTAGTTTTTTTTCTCTTTAATCTGGGTTATTTTATAACATAAGTTATATAACACATGTTATTTAATAACTATTTTTATTTTGTAACCCGGGTTAATTTTAAACCTGTATTATTTTATAACCTTTATTTTTTTTTAAACTCCTTATTATATAGGGTCCGCCATCTAATGTTTTTTTCAACTAGTGCTTATTTCGTGAATGGTAACACTTAGCTCATGTCTGATTTAACAGATAATTAGTTTTATCCTTCCGCTGAACGAATATGGTTGTGTATACAATTGAACAACGCTGGGAACAACGCTTAGAGATGTATGTAGCTCATTTTGATCTTGGCGGGTATGTAAACAAACAAAATTGTCGCATTTGGGGAACAGAAAACCCGCACGCATACATTGAAAAGCCGATACACCCAAAACAAGTCACTGTTTGGTGCGGATTTTAGTCCACAGGCATAATTGGCCCATTTTTCTTAGAAAATGAGAAAGGAGTTATCGGGCCATGTTGAACGAATTTTCGTTCACAAAAATTGAAGAAGAGGATATTGGCAACATCTGGTTTCAACAAGACGGCGCTACGTGCCACACAGCTGATGTTACACTCGACGTTTTTATAGCATTTAAAAAAAAAGAAGTTATTTGGCGGACCCTATATACATAACCTTGAATACATTCTAACCTGTATTCTTTTTTAAGTTAAGTTATTTTTTAAACCCAAGCTTTTTTATAACCTTTGTTACAATTTAACTTGGGTTATTTTATAAACTTTATTACATTTTACCCTCGGTTATTTTCTAACATTGGTTAACTTTTTACCTAGGTTATTTTTGAACATCAGTTTTTTTCTAACTAGTGGATTAACCGTGGTCTTGGGTTTAATCCCTGCCTGTGTCACCGAATCCTATAAGAGTAATTCTTTTCATGGAAAGTGCTTTCTCAAATAAGCCTTTCAGATTTGGCTTAAATCTGAAGGTCCACTTTATTACTGAAGTGACTCGCACACAGGATTGTATGAGAGTTGTAAGTCACTAAGCTCTGGTTCTCTACGGATTATTGCGCCACTAAATTTATTTATTTCTTCATTTTCTAACCCAAGTATTTTATAACCTTGGTTAATTTTTAAGTTGTTTTATTTTATAACCCTAATTGTTTTTTAACCCAGGTTATTTTATAGCCTTCCTAACTTTTAAATCTCGCCTATGTTATTAACTTGTTTAATTAATAACTTTGATTAGTTTTTAATATGGGTTATTTTTTAATTTTGGTTATTTTTCAACATGATTTATTATAATATTCTTTTTTATTTCTTAACCTGAGTTATATTTTTTAGCTCAAATTATTTTTCAACACAAGTTGCTTTTAAACCTCGCTTAGTTTTTAACCGGAGTTATTTAATAACCTTAGTTTTTCACAATCCGGGTTGCTTTATAATCCTGGTTTGTTTTTAACCTGAGTTATTTTATCAATGGTTATTTAAGAAAATTTACTTCTTTATAACCTGTGACATTTTTTTAACTTTAGGTATTTTATAATCTAAGTTATTTTTTAACCTGGGTTATTTAATAACCCTGGATACTTCTTAACCTGTGTTATTTTTCAAAACTATTTATTTAATAACATTGGTTTGTTTTAATGTGGGTTAGTTTTCAAGCTACGTTATTTTTTAACCCAGGTTATTTTGTAACCTTAGTTATTTTTTAACCCGAGTTATTTTGAAACCTAAGTTATTTCTTAACTGGGTTATTTTTTAACTCAGGTTATCTTATGACCTCGGCTAGTTGTTAACATAGGTTATTTTTTACATTGGGTTATTTCATAACTTTGGGTACTTCTTAGCAATGTTTACAATTATCCATGTTATTTTAAAAAATAAGTTACTTTTGAACATGGGTAACTTTTAAACGCAGGTTATTTTATAACCATAGTTAATATTTAACTTGGGTTATTTAATAACCTCGGCTACTTTTTAACATGGGTTATTTTTAACTTAAGTTACTTTATATAATTGGTGATTTAAGCCTTGGTAACTTTTTAGTCTGTGTTTAATCTTTACAGTGGTTTCATAGAGTGGTTAAATTTTAAGGGCCGGTGTTGATTTTGAATAAAACACAAATTATTTAGGATACTATTTGTGTTTCTTTTTATTATGATAATATTGGTATGGTTCAATTATGTATTAAACAAACTGGCCAAATGGCCATCGGGACTTCGGCGGTACACCTCCACCTGATGGACAAAATTTTCGATGACGCTAGGGCATAATTGAGATTCTATGCCGTTAATGTGCCAAATTATCTCAACTTTTAGCTCTTGAATTGTTGGTGGCTTATTGACGTGCACCTTTTCTTTCAAATAACCCTAAAGAAAGAAGTCCAACAACGTTAAATCACATGATCTTGGTGGCCAATTGACATCGCCACCACGTGACGTGAGGTAACAAGGCCATTGAAAGCAAGAGAGCCATTGTTTTGTTAGCTGTGTGGTAAGTGGCACCGTCCTGTTGAAACCACATTTTGTTTATATCCATATCTTCTAATTCGGGCCATACAAAGTTCGTTATCATCTCACGTCACGATAGCGAACACCAATCACAGTAACTGCCTACGAGCCTCAAATGCGGCAATTCTGCTTCCACTGAGGTGAAAATATGCCTCATAACTGAATGTGATTTTCTTCGAAAATTCGTGTCACCATTCTGACCATTCACGACGCTTGAAATGGTCAAGACACTCTTTATTTTAACCTGTTTTATTTGTTCACCTTAATGCTTTTTAAGCAATTTTGTTTCTAAACCTGAGGTCATTTTACCACAGTTATTCTAAGCGCTTGGTTATTTTTAACATAGAGTCTTTTTTAACCTTGGTTACTTATTGACCTGGGAAATTGTAAGTTCTTGGTTCACAACTTTATAACCTTTTATATTTTTTATTATTTTATTTCTTACCTTAGTTAGTAACCTTGTTTGTGTTTTTATAGTTTTGGTTGTTATTTTATAGGCATTTGATATCTGAATCACTTTTAACTGTTTTATTTTCTAAGGAACTAACTTTTAAATAATATTCCATAATACAAACATTTCTATGGTATTTCTAGATGACCTATTAAATAAATGTGAAATGTTTTCTGCTTGAAAATTATTATGATTCCTTTACATCATGATTAAAATTTTCTGATATTTTATAAGAGAAAGATTTGTGTCCAAATTTACATTGTCCATCAGCCTATTATGTCCGTCCATAATAAAATAATAGAAACAAGACAAAATAAAACATCTTAAAAATCTCATTAGTTTAATATCCATTCACATTAGCATTAAAATTAATTAGATATAAAATCAAAAAGAGAAATCCTACATTCGCACCATATAATTCCAACATTAAGATGACACTGACACTTTAAGACCCTATATAGAGTAGCAATATAATACCATTTATTATCAAACCTAAAGCTATATAATCAAGACTTTATTACCTAAACCTGCCTACCCACCTTAACCACCAAAATAATTCAACCTCTTGAAACTATTAAAATCAAATACAAAACCAAGCAGATTATTGTGAGTGCGAGTGTTTTATACTCGTACTTACAACAAATATACAGGAAAGCTGTATAAAGATGTCTAACGCACGCAGAAGGTCCTTTTAACGTGCTACGCGTTCATATACAGACTCATATAAAAACCTATTTCTCGCCGCTTAGTTGAATCTTCATTTAAATGAATATTCTTCGTCTTTCTTCGTTTGCCATTAAAACTTCCCTTCACAAGTGTACAAGTGTTCAGTGAGGGAGGGGTGGGGGTAGCGGAGGAGTAGGTTTTGTATATTTAATTTGAACAACAATGTTATTCGATAAAAGTTAACCGACCATATTCGAGTATTTCTACATAAAGCTAACAAGCTTTTTATTGTTATACAATAATTATATGTACATACATATATATAAGGACGCAAAAAACCCACGTTATCACAAACATAGGTAACTCTATGCCGGCTATATCAACCTTCCCTTATATAAATTCACGACTAATAAACATTCCAAAATCCTAACGTTTCGACTGTCACAAATTTTGCTGTATCACAAAAAAGTTAGAAATTCAGCTTGAACTTCTTTAAGAGATAACTATACCTATCTATAAATTGGAGGAAGCTTCTTATTCGTTGTTAAGGAATTTGTTTCTTTCTGAGTCGGTCAGTGTTGGATTTTCCAACCTATAAGGCCCTGTTACCAACTTGAAAGCTTTCAGATATATTTAAAAATTATGTTCAGTTTACTTTAAGACAAAATTTGTATTTGTGGGATAAAATTGGAAGGCAGTTCAAATTTCAGCAAAACGTTTTTTCAGTATTTCTACCTCCAAAAAGTTTTAACAACCTTTAAAGTTTATTAGAGTTAATTGCACCTAATTTATGAATATCCCACGCTTGGAGATTAAAAACCTTTAAAGCCCTTTAAAATCATTTATTCAGCCAAATAAATGTCCTACCAACTATTTATTTACTTAATTTAAGGAATAACGTGTACTCTGCGAATATCCCACTAATGAATTTGTTTGAGCTATTGAACTTAATAGCTATTGGTTTTTGATTCTCCGATGGGTTATTAAATCGATAGCTTGTCACACTTTACATTAAACATTAATAGTTTTTAAAAAGTTAACATTTTAAACAAATATCCTACAATGGTAGTTGTAAGAATTTTATACAGGACATACAATTTATTGATTTATACTTTGTAAAAGCCAAAACCAATTTCAATTTAATAAAGATTTGTCTAATAAGTTTTATTTTCTTGGTGAATTACCCACAAATAAGAAGTAATACAAACTCTGTAACGAAAATCCTTAACTCATAATTATTGTAATAAGTATTTTTTTCTCACCAATAACTTAAACTCCACAACTTTTTATTTCAATTAAGTGGATTTGGGAAACTGTATTTTGTTACTATAATCCCATATCCCACCTTCATATAATCATCTATGGTGATTAATTTTTCAACTTAAACTTAAAGTAAACTAATTGTTTTCGAATATCCCACTTGAAATATTTATTTCCTTAAAATATTTCTAAACCAACCAAACCAAATAACCAACCAAATAACAATAAACATAAGGATTTCGTTTAATCAAGTAGTCAATATATAATATATAACTCTTTTTCGAATATCCCACAAATTTTATAAATATGTCAAATGTGAATAATTAATAACTTAAATTAATTAACCAGTTAAGACCAATAATTTACATCATTTACATCAATTTCTTCGAATATCTCACAAATGAAGTATTCAGATCAAAAAGCTAATGGACGTTAAAAAGAATCTACGTATTGTTAAATATCCCACACATATAAGAGTCCTTGTGCGATGTTGTTTGACAGGCTTTTAAAACGTTCCTACGGTTTTTTTACCCTAAATCTTATATAAAAACACCTTCAAAATTTCATAACTTATTCCGAATATCCCACATTTCGGGCACTTAGCCTACTAAATCCTTCCTTGTTTTATCGTAACGACGAAGCGACGCTACTCGTACGAAAGACGCAATCTTATTCCCGTTAAAGAAGCAAATGTATGTACAAAACTTCTCTAACTAACTATACTTCTGTTTATCTCGCAAAGACATGTGGATGAATATTGTGCGTTTGGTTTGTCCTTATGGATTCTGCACAGCTAATCGCTCTCTATGCGGATTCATGGATGGAAATGGAACACGAAAAGTCCTCATTGTCCCTCGATGGTAGTATTTGGTACTTGGTACCTGATCAAACCCCCAAAAGCCAAACGACTCACGTCGGAATTTGTAACTTTAACAAACTCTAGGGTAGGTATAGCGACAATAGCTATAATGAAATTTTTAACTATATGGAAGTCGAACCCGTTGGTTGTTGCGGGTTGTTCATGTTGAGTTTAGGTGTCCCGCTTTATCTAGACAAATATCATTCTACCTCAACATCACCAACACCCTTATCAACATTTAAACACACACACAATCTCTCTTAAAGGACTAAGAAGCATAAGGAAATCAAAACGGACACAAAAAGTACAAACTTTTCTCATAGCTTTCGCTTTCGTATGCTCGCTTTGCTCCTCCTTTAGTCTTCGTCGCGTAGCTCGGCGTCATCGTCATCCTCATCCCCATCGTTGTCGTCGTTATATAGGTATGTTTAATCCAACTGACTGGATTCTACCAAGTGTACACTTATCTTCGGAAACTTACGGTTATCCTATTCTTGGAGGCTTTGTGTTGATGGCTGTTGTTTGGTTTGCTTCAGATTCAGCTTCAGTTTCAGTTCAGTTCACTTTGGTTTCGTTTGTTTTGCTCTGGTTTTGTTTAGTATGTCTACGTATGTAGGTCCTGGTCCTGGAGATGATCATCATCTCGCATAATGGTGGTTCGGTTGGTCTATATATCCTGATTGTATATTCGAGGGCGATACTATGGTGGCAATCCATCTAAGTGGAATTAATTTTTTTCATTTGCTTCCAAATACCCCTCCGAATGCTTCTGATGTCGGAAGCTATAAACAAGAATAGCTTCTGCTCGTGTATGGTAATAATGGTAGAAGATAAGTAGCTCATAGGTTGAATAGAAGAGGGCTTGATGTAGGAGATGATGTATACCTACATAATTTTATACCTATCCACTTACAACGAGCGAGGGGAGCTTATAGAATTCTGGCATAAGTATAAGTAGGTAACTTAATGGCAGATGAAGCGAGCGTACGAGCTGCAAACAGCGCAGCGCAGTGCCACCGCTTTGCCTTTTAAACAATGAATATGAATCAGGTCCGCATGGATGTAGGTATAGATAGGTAAAATATTGAGCAAAAGGATTATTCAAGTGGAATTAGTAAGCATAAGCAAGCATACAGGAGCTTCACAATCGATGAATACGCACAGAAAGAGGGCTTCAGATTTATTTTTTGTACCTACATTTATTTTTGTTTAAAACTTTTTCAAATTTATAAACAAGTTGAGTTTAGCAAAATTAAAAACTTTTCTTGTAAACAGATCTTTTATCTTTCTTCTTGCGTTATTAATCAAAACTTGTATCCAATAACTTTTTTAAGGTTTCTTCGAGATAATATAATGTCAGGAAATTGTCTAATTGGATCGTTTCTGCTGCTCAAGCATAAAATGTCTTCCAATAGGGAGCTATTTATCTGTCAAACTTGATGTACCTATGTGTGTTCTGTTAGGGTCAGGTTAATTTATTAATTAGGTGTATACTTATTAAGATAATGTATGTAACAGAATATCGGATTTTTATGAAATTGTTTTTGAAACTTTTTCATTAATTTTGTTGAATTTCATTGATATACACTTAAGATCTTAAATCTTAAGATGTGGATAGCCAATTCTGATAGTAAAAAAAATAATATACGGTACCGTCTTATTGAGACCACATGGCCACTTCCATGTATTGAGGGCTATGTGGTCACTGAACACTCTTCATTATATAGTAATCTTGTAATTGTCGACCTAACCAAATTTCCAAAGAGATAGGTCCGATAATTTCTCCAGCTCAAACTCCGCACCATGAATTTGTTTGTTAACACCTGCTCCTGGGTTTTGTGAATTATAACGATAATTATGAAGATTAACGAAGCCATTAAGATAGAAATGATCTTTATTACTACAAAATGTGTTCGAAAATTCAAAATCTATATTGCCCAACAATGAAAATGTGGGTTTCTTCTTTCCTACAACAAGGCTGGCCACGTGACGAGACCCGACGAGACTTTTGCTGGTCTCGTCCCAGTCTCGCCACAGTCTCGTCAAAATCGAAAAATTCCACTTTCGTCTCGGTATAGGTTTAAGTTTAAGTTTTCTCAAGAACTAATCAACTGATATCAATAATTGTTTCCTGCACGAGCTCTTATAATGCCTTAAAAATATTTGATGATTCTTAAGATTTTAAAAAAGATCGACATTTTGTCGACCATTGTAATTAACGTAAAATCGCTTAGCTTAACAAAAATATGTTTTAGGTATTCTTTCAGAGTCTTCGGCATAGATCTGGCTGAATTTGAGCGATGGCCTGTGTTAAGTTCGCCTTAAGCGCATCGGTTGATTGTGGTTTATTTGCATAGGCCTGCGACTTAAAAAAACTCCATAGGAAAAGTCTAGTGGGGTCAAATCGCATGACCTTGGTGGCCAATTCACATCACCCCTGCGAGAGATTACCATACCTTTAAATCGTTCATGCAAAATGTCAATCGTGGTGTTTGCTGTATGGCACGTAGCGCCGCGCCGCCCGTCCTGCTGGTACCACATGTCGTCTAGGTCCATATGGTTCAATTTGGCCCATAACAAATTAGTTATCATCGCTTTGCGCTCGCTTTTGACGGTAACCGCTTCACTAACGTCATTTTCAAAAAAGTACTCATCAATTACGCCGCAGGCCCTAAATCCACATTAAAATGTTCAGCATCTAACTTATTTTTCGAAAATCCCCATTAGTTGTTGATTTTATTATTAAGCATTTGTAGTTTTAAGCTTTTATTATCAAGTTTTTGGAATATCTAGTCATGTCTAAGTTCTGTTAGAAGTATAAAACACAATAACACAAGGTCTAAATAATATTTTTATCCATTGTTGTTTCATTTAATTTTAAAAAAATATTAGTTTTACTTCCCTCAAACTGACTGACCTCAGCTTTAAGGCCAAGTCTTAATGTTGTTGCTATTTAATTCGGTGATGTTTCTATTGATATTTTTGAACACTTCTTCTGTTAACTCCATATAAAGAACTTAAAACTTCCTGTGAGATGTCTTTCAGGCTCTCTTTCTAATTCTAACCACAAAAACAATCTTGAGGATTAAAATATGGACTTCCTTAGAGCAAATCTTAAGCTTATCTAAATCCTATGATATTGACCCTAAATAACTTTTGTGTTGTCTTGGCTCTGTTTGTCACACCAGAATCATTTGGAGAATCCATCTATTTCCACTGAAAAGGACATTTTTGTAAACCTTTACCAAACCCTGTACCATCATAACTTATCAACCGTTTACACATTCGTTTCCAAAATGGCGTGAGGATATACTTCAAAGTAAGATGTCTTTCAGGCTCTCTTTCTAATTCTAACCACAAAAACAATCTTGAGGATTAAAATATGGACTTCCTTAGAGCAAATCTTAAGCTTATCTAAATCCTATGATATTGACCCTAAATAACTTTTGTGTTGTCTTGGCTCTATTTGTCACACCAGAATCATTTGGAGAATCCATCTATTTCCACTGAAAAGGACATTTTTTTAAACCTTTACCAAACCCTGTACCATCATAACTTATCAACCGTTTACACATTCGTTTCCAAAATGGCGTGAGGATATACTTCAAAGTAAGACTCTCAATCAAACTACTACAGAAGCGTTTGACCCTTAGAACAACACTTTTTGTTTAACATAATTATGTCAAATAAATGTATCGTTTTCTTTGTTATAAACTTCTTCAACGGTAAAATCTGGTGAACATATCCAATTTTCAAATGTCCTTTCTCTTCCGAGGGGTTTTTTAGTTTCCATACTGCTTTCCTAAGCGTACAAATGTGAACATTACTGCGTTTGTAAAATAACGAAATACTAAAATAATTTAAACTATTATCAGAAGTCTAGAAAATAAAGATTTGTACTATGGAAAATGATCATACAATTTATTATTAATTAATATTTTGTGTTTAAGAAAAGTATTCGTCTATAAGTACAAAATAAAAAAAGATCGACATTTTGTCGACCAGTGTAATTAACGTAAAATCGCTTAGCTTAACAAAAATATGTTTTAGGTATTCTAAATGATACATAAAGTACTTTAGATATATCTATAAGTCTTTCTTATTTTGTTCTAATAAATGTTTAAAAATATGTAACGTTAGTATTTAACAAAATAATAAACGAAAACTTAACTGACACCTGACCTTTACCCTGTTCAGTATTAATATTCAATTTCTCTTGCGCTGCTGCGAGCATATACAAATAAAATATTGATTTTTTATTGTAAAACCAATTTAAAACCATAATTTATAATAATTTATTCATTCAAACAAAATGATGGAGCCAAACAAAGTAAAATAATATATTCTTTTTTTTCCAGAGTTATACAATCATCACATCCTGTATGCAACACCATCATGCTATTCGGCGTCATAACTTGCCTTGCATCCGTAATCCTGCTGGGTATTGATGGCCGTTTTGTTGACTCAGAAGAATATCCAAAGGTAAACCAAAATAATAATTTATTCCCATGAGATAAGTAAATATTACCCAATCGATCGATCCATCTTCTCTAATGAAATAAAAATCAATTTTTTTAAAAAATATTTTCCATTGGTTCTTTTTAGATTTGCCAAGCGAGAGCATGGCTTCTGTCAACAGGTTTTACCTTAGCGTATGGAGCTATGTTTAGTAAAGTGTGGCGTGTTCATAGATTCACAACAAAAGCGAAAACGGATCCTAAGGTAAATTTTACAAAATTAAAACAAAATCTTCCCCCTGTAATCACAACATTGTCAGGCAACAGCAACAGCAACCCTTTCAATTCAATTCTAATTCTCTACATTCCGTTCACGTCATTAAAAAAGAAAATTCCGCCCACACAGAAAAAGAGGCAGGATACTCTACAAAATGGAAATTAAATATTTAAAAAGGCAGGAAGATATTATAATCAGTTCTTTTTGCCTTTGAATAACTAATACAAAAATATTAAATCACCTCGTTAAAGTGAAATCACTGGAAGATTCCAGATGGCCGACCAACGCGATGGACGCGAGATCTGGTATAGCCTTTCCTCCATCTTTCGTTCGGCCATTTTTTTCAGCATACTTAAGCTTCTTTGGGGGTTCAAAAACGTTCAAAAATTTTGTATTCCGAAGGCGAAAAAAAAAACTCAAAAATCCCAACGGATCAGTATTACGGCAACCGCAACACTTTTATTTAATATCTCAGGCACATTTCAGGCTCTGACGTCTGTGTAATTCGATGGCCATTATAATTTGTATTTACTTCTTCGTGGATTTTTTCTTTTTGTTTTGTGAATTTGTAATGGACGAAACGACTTAACTGCTAAAGCTCTTCATTTACCTTATTTTCCCTTTGGCTTGATAGCTCCACCGAAAAAAAATATGTAGATTTACAAAAACACGGATGCTCAACGTCGCGTCTCGTCGACCAACGGTAAATTGATTTTATGAAAACGTGTAATTATACCTCTGTTGGAAATAATTCCAAAAAGAAAAAACAGAGTGTGGAAATGAGATTGTGGCAGTCAAGTCTTTTAATTCCTTGAGTATTTTTTTTATTTTTGTTTGGATTTTGAGGTGAATTCATTTTGTACTTCATGTTATTTTTATAAAATTTTTAAACATTCAAACATATGTAGTATGTACTGTACGTATGCTTGTTTCTTTTTTCCAACATTCGTTATGTTTTTTAAAAAATTGTGTTCTTTTCTTTTTTGGAATTTAAAATTAATTTTGGTTGTTGTAATTAATTTACGTAATTACTTTCTGATGATTGGCTCGTATTTCAATACTCTTATATTATTTTATGTATACCTTACCTACATACATACATCTGTATTTATGTATGGACTTAAGTGTTTTATTTATAATATCATGGCAACGAAACGATAAATATTGTACCTTTTAATCACAGTAATTTAGTGGAAACATTTTTATTTTTGCGGAAAATATATATTTCTCGTTTCCCTCTTATATCGAGGTGCAAGGATTTTTATTTATTTTGAAATGATCTCAGTTTTATTTTTTGAGGTTAAACTCGGATTGACAACTGATATTGATATGTGGTTATTTAAACCAGCAAATAAAAATGTGGCCGTTATCAGCTTTACGGAACTTTTATAAGCTATGCAAATATAATTTTACTACCCATGAGTCTAGCCCTTCCAGTTGGAATTTTTAATAGCCGAAAAATTGCATTTTAATGTATCTTATGTGATTAAAGCTCATACAAAATCCTTATTCTGACGCATTCAGAAAGAATGAAATCATAAAACGTGGGAATTATATTATAGGCCAAAAATACTTTAGTAATTGAAGCTTAAATTTTACTCGCAACGAGTATAAAACTAGAAGTCTGATTTAAGACCCATAACATTTTTTCTCCAAAATGATCGAGCAGGAATCAATAGTATTTTGATTTATAAATAAAGTTATTAAACTGACTTTGTTTTTAAATAAAGTCTTTGGATTTGATAATTCCATTCGACTTATTTTAAAGCTTCAGTATAATAATTTTAGAAGAACACAATGTAGGTTTCACTTTTCTGTCATCATCAAATTCCAAAATAAATAACACAATCTGAACAACTATTAATAAAGCTCGTGTTCCTAAATATAAAGTTGCAGTTAAAAATAGTACAGTCAAACTTCCCTATAACGAACTTCTACATAACGAAAAACTCTCTATTACGAATTGATTTTGAGTACACATCTTTTTGGTTACTTTTTTGGTGTGTTTTGATCTCCTTATAACGAATTTCCATAAAGCGAATTTTTCTCTACAACGAACAAATTTTGTTGCTGGAAATCCAAATCTCATACGTTTTTGTTTCCACATAACGAATTTTTTCAAATAATTTTCTGTTAAAAACAACAGCATGCAGAGAAAAAAAAACCTTATAAGGGGATTTCCCCAAGATTTTAAATGCAAGCATTCTATGTTCAGGCTTCAGTGAATATAATTAAAAATGTCTCGAAGTAGCATTTCTCTTGAGAAAAAGTTGTGGATAATTAATAAAGTTGAAGAAGGATTGACTGAAGGATTTTCTGGTCCCGTCAAATTCGCTATAGGGAAGTTTGACTGTACAAATATTATCAGAACGAAAAATGCAAAATTTTATACAGATTTTTGTAGATACTTAAAAAATAACAACTGTATAAAAATAAAAACATTTAATTCTGATAACGTGTAGCGGCTATTGTAAACTGACTCTTCGCCTTCAGCTCCTCAAGTTTTTTCACACAACTTCGAATGATGGGTCGCATGTATTGTGTGTAGTGGTTTTGGATCTGCATTCTGCAACTCAAATGCTGTCAATTTTTTAACTGACGTTTACGTTATTTTATTCTTCAATACAAAAAAAATAGACTTAGAGAAATAAGTCAACAAGAACTAAATCCATTCAGAGACTTAAGTAAAAAGGCGTTAGATCGCATGGTAGGTTGAGCACATTAAACTTTCTTATTGTAACTTAGTACACACTAAACATTTCTTACAATAGTCAAAGAACGTGCTTCAATATACAGTAAGTTATCAGAGCCTTGAAACTTGTATAATTTTGAAAAGTGGAGTCGATTCGTCACTAACTTTAATTTAAAAAAAAATAAGGGCAAATTTTATTTGATTATTTTCAGAAACTTGTATTTTGAAATCAAATTTTGCTTTTAAGTATATAAATAATTTAAAAAAATATCCCGTGATTATTGAAAAATTTTTGTTCAAAATTATGTAGTTTTCACTTGTTACGTACAGAATTTAAATATAAAATATGCATTACGGCGGCGGCGGTGTGCAAACAGAAAGGTATAAAAAGGAACAGTGAAAATAATTCAACGGATTATTTATTGAAGATAGATCTTATAGATTCGGAAAATCATCATTAATTTTATTAAATAAAAAACAACGCCATGAATTCACATGTCCTGAAAAAGCCTAATCGACAAAATAACGGTTTTTTTGTACCATAAACAATATAATACTTTTTTAAATGATTGAGTTATCCTAAATTCGAAGTTTGCCTTTAAACTTTTCTATCACATCAAGTTTTTAAAACATGATCCTTTAAATATGCCCAAAACCAATCAAAAACGGGGTTTTTAACAATAAATTGTGTGATTAGTTTAAAAAAAAAAGTATTTCTCTTCAAGATACAATTTAAATCATTTTAGTACCATTCTTACTATATATAAAATCTCTTTAGCTATGAATTCGTTAAGAGAACACAATTTCCTTTCAAGTTTAAATTTAAAAACAAATGGTTTCTTTTAGATTTTTGTAAGACAGGTGAAATCTAACAACTTATGAAAATTTATCGAATAATACATGAAATAGTATAAACATTTCAACAGAAATTTGAAGAAAATGATTATTGATTCCGAAAACCATCACTGATTTGATTGAAAAAAAAACTATTTCATAAATTAAGTTAGACTTAAAAAGCCTCATATGAATTTTAAAAAGCAATATCTCATAAACCTGACGTGATACTCTAATTTTAAAATCAGATTTGAATTGAGGCTATCAAAACCTATTGGAAAAGTGCAATTTTATTGCCAGGAAGAAAATCTTGTCGACCAGTAATATTCACATTAAAAAACCCATATTCGAAAGTTGAGGTGATAGTCAAATTGATACCTAAAAAGCTGTCACAAGAAAATTTGATAGTCGTTTTCCTACAAATATGTCGTTTCTGAATAGAGCTACCAAGACGCTTACAAAAAACGAATGGAACATTTTTTCAGTTACCTTTTTTAGGTAAAAAAAACACATTCTTGTGACCGGCAAAGCTTACGACATTCGAAAAAAATACAAGAAAAGTAAGAATGTTAATTAAGCACAGCCAATTTGATACTTTTATTTAGATATTTTATAGAAATCATTTTAAAATTTAAAAATAGCAACAATGAAATGTGACAATTATATTCTGAAATTGTTCAATCGAATTGAATTGAATTGAATCAGCTTACACAGAACGGGAAAGTCGGTGATAGTCAATTTGACTATCAAAAATTTGATAGTCAACTATCACCTTAGCCGATTCCACCCCAGGATCTCATACTTTCTATAGCCTTTGTGATTTATTATCAAGTGTTGTAACTTCCATCAAGTCCGTGACTTTTTGAATTTATGACCTCTTTACTGAAACAGCAACACTGCTCCTGTCAACAGGCATCTGTCAGCTGACTCCTGTCAAAATTTAAACTTGCTGCGTCAGTTAGTTTGTGTTTGACAGCTATTTTTATCAGACTACTCACTAATTTGAGGAGAAAATGGAAAAAAGTGAATTTCGTGTGCTTATTAAGCATTATTTCTTGCGAAAAAAAACCATTCCCGAGACCAAGGTTAAGCTTGATAAATGCTAGGGGGACTCTGCACCATCGATTTCAATGGTAAAAAAGTGGTTTACTGAATTGTTGTGGCACTGAAGATGCCGAACGTCCTGGACGCCGAAACAATCGAAAAAATTCACGATATGGTGTTGGCCGACCGAAGATTGAAAGTGCGAGAGATTGTGGAAGCCGTAGGGATCTCGCATGGCTCAGTGGTTTCAATTTTGAATGATCACTTGGGCATGAGAAAGCTTTCCGCAAGATTGGTGCCGCGTTTGCTCACAATGCAAGGGTGCACACATCTGCAGTTGCCATGGCAAAAATCCATGAATTGGGCTATGAATTGCTCCCTCATCCACCCCATTCTCCAGATTTGGCTCCGAGCGACTACTTCTTGTTCCCAAACCTGAAGAAATGGCTTGGTGGAAGAGATTTGACTCCAATGATGAAGTCATCTCGCAAACAAAGGCCTATTTAGAGGACCTCGACAAATCATTTTTTGGAAGGGATAAAAAAATTGGAGAAGCGTCGGACAAAGTATATAGAGCTAAAGGGAGACTACGTTGAAATATAAAATTATTTTTTTATCAAAAAATCTGTGTTTTATTCCAAAAGTCACGGATTTATTGACCCGCCCTCGTATTTTGAAAAAAAATATTAAAATTATCACATGTGAAATTCAATAAAAGTAACAAAGTTTATAACCCAAAATAAAGATAAAACTATTTTCAGACATCTTTTTCCTGGCCAAAAAAATAAGAGTGAATCAGAGTTTTCTACTAAATTCAAATATTTAAGGAAAGTAAGTAAACTGGTATCCGTGGCATGATGGTTAGTGCGTTGGACTGTCATGTCAGAGGCCTTGGGTTCGATCCCTGCCTGTGCCATCTAAAGTTTTTTTCACGGATACTGCCTCTTGCGAGGAATTGACAAATTCTCCAAGAGTAATTCTTGACATGAAAAGTGTTTTCTCAAAATTAGCCATTCGGATTCGGCTTAAAACTGTAGGTCGCCTCCATCACTGACAATAGTACTTACACACAGGAATGGTTGAGAGTTGTAAGTCACTAGGCCCTAGTTCTCAATCGATTGTTGCGCCACCCAAATTATTTATTTAAGTAAATTGGTAATCTCAAGATGTCAATACTTGGTGGCTTTTGTTCTTAAGAACAGCTTTATGTTTGTTTGCATGTTTCTACAGGGGCTGTGTACCATTCTTCTTGGATTTATTTCCATAGTGCCTCCGCATTTGTGGTCTTCTTGCACGATATTATATTTTTCAAATCTTAGATCTGGCGATTATGAAGGCAACATAATTATTTAGGATCATTATCCTGCTAAAATATCTATACACTAATGGCAGATTATCTTCCACAAAGTGAAGCATAACGTTTTAAAATATTTGGAGGCACAATTCTTTGATTTTTAATCCAAAAGATATGGCTTACTCTATTATAACAAAAACGCACTCAAATTTGTATATTACCGCCACCATGCTTTACCTTTTTTTATTATGTTTCTAGGATTTAGTTCTTCCTTCAAGCATTTTTCATAGCTTTTCTTCAGTGTAAATTATTGTCTTGCAAACGTTGGCGAATCCTTCGGAAGCTAAGATCCAATGACAAAATTTGTTTTTATAAAGTTGGATGTTGCAAATGGATCCTTAGGAGTTTCTTTTTTTCTATTTTTCTGTCGAGTGTAGGTGAAGTTTTCTTTAGACGTCCTCTTGTTTCGGCTGATTTTTGTCTTTTATTTTGGTGCTTTAATACTCGAGACACAACACACAACGAACGATAAAGTGCATTTGTAATAAAATCATCTCTTAGTTGCAAAATCAAACGTCTTTCTTCTTCAAAACAATACTTTATGCGTCCCATTTATTTAGTTTCAAGGCCAAACATTATTATTTTAAAAAAGAAGAACTAAAAATAATTTCCCAGAAATATTGCAAACTTACAGTGCAGTGCATTCATTTTATTTTGTCCGTTGAAGATGAATACTTATAGAAATTTTTCAGTGACTGTAGAAATTTTTGACAGCAAATCCAAAACTAACTATACCTTTTAAAAAGAAAAAATTTGGAAGGTTATTACGATAGAATTTTTTTTATTATTTGAGGCAACACTGTATGTATAAACTAAGTTACATGTTACTTTTTTTCATCTTCTATATGAATTTTTATTATATTATTTCATGACATTTGATCTGACTTTCAAAAAAATAAAACATTTATTCAAATGCTTATTGTTTTGTCTTCAATTAGTTAAAAAACGGAACTATCTATTATGACTCATATTTTATATTGTTTTGTTCATACAAAATTTTGATCACACAGAATTCTAGAAAACAGTATTCCGAAGTGTTACCCCTGAACCTCAAATCGTTGATAGTTATTGACAACATAATCCAATATCCATATTTTCATAAAGCATAGTAAATAGTGAACATTTCCAGAAGTGCTTTTCTTCTGAAAGAACCAATTCTGTAAATCAACACACACATTAAACGACGGACGGACGATTATGAGCAAAATAAATTTATTTTTGTCTATGTACATACTCGTACATTTTTGATGAATTGCAATATCAAACTCTCTTCAACCAAACCCGAACCGTCAAAAGCTTCCGTCATGGAAAAGGTGTTACCTATTAAAATATTTCTGAACATGTTAGTACAGATAGTTAGTACAATTCTTACAGAAGAAACATACTTCAAATTTATTTATTTTTCTACATTTTACAGAAAAAGAAGCCCAAACTAAAAAAGAGAAAGTCTTAAATGAATTTAAAAGCCATCTCCTGTAAATAAATAAAACTGAGTTTATTACACATCAAAACTTTTTTCAACCCTTAACCTTAATGAATTTATTTCTACCTTTTGAGTGAATTCAGACGAAATAAATTAACAGTTTCATAATCCTTTTTACCCAAAACACAAACTAACTATCTACGATACTTTACGCAGTAGGTATACGTAGAGTTACATAATTTATATAATTTTCTCTTAAAATACAAAACAATGAAACATCCCATATTTAACCTTCGAATTAACATTTAATTACATTTATTGACTCACGTTCTGGCAAAAATAATTATTCCACAACACTTCATGAATAAATATTTCCCAACATCGCATCTAGGCAGTATCCATCCCCATACCCATCCCCATCCCCATCCCCAACCCCTCACAAACCACAACCTTTCAAAAAAGAAAAATGAAAAAAAAAAAATTAAATAAAATCCAATTTAGCATAAATAGCTTCCTATCCTTATGCCATCTACTTTCATTTAATAAGGTTGTAATTCAGTTAACCTTGTCTTAAACGGAAAGTAGGAAATATTGTAATATTGTATTGTAGAGGAGGTATAGGTAGGTGTGTGTATATTATAATATTATGGAATATGAAGATGCTACAAATAGGATGAAGGATGAAGACCCAACTCATTAACTCATGTTCGACATTTCTCATCACATCATCAATAATAAAATTCATTTCATTCAACACAGCGACGAGTACCTTCATACGCAACAATTCGTTCGTCGTTCGTCATTCGTTCAATGAGATAATATTTATCTCTCTCTTTTGAATGTGATGTTGGTTATACTCAAACGTAGGTACAATCGTATGAATTTTTTTATCTTATTGCGAGATACAGTTTTTTCTTTTTGTTCAATTTCCGGCTGCCCCAATTAACACGCAACAAAAGAACTGGACATTTTCTGAACGTGACATGTTGCGTAATGTGATGTGGGTTAAACACTCCATCTTTAAATATAACGAACAAAATACAAAAATAAAAATAAAAATCTGAAATTGAGGACCTGAAACTGAATGAACCTATTCATTGGATACATTTTTACGGTTTGAATGGACAATAAACACCAGTCAACCGGAACTGAGAGGAACTTTAGCTCAACGATTGTGTCGTGTCGTTTGATTATAGGTTATGTTGTATTCATACTTACACTCAATGTCACTCGATTGTGTTTGAAGTAGGTTCAACCTTTAATTTTTTTTCTATATTTTTAAAGGTAAACGGAATCCCCTGAGAATTTGGATATTATAGATTAAATATTTAAACGGGTTGGAGTTTAAATTACACTGCATTTAAAATTTTGTATGTGAAAATTCTGTATGAAAAAAATTATCCATGGTCAAAATTCTGTACGACATGATTGTGTACTCCAAAACTCTATTTGGTCAAAAATTCTGTACTTTAAAATGCTGTCCATTATCTGAAAATAAAAATCGTGACAAAAATAAAGTACGCACTTTTTTCTACGTTATCAAAACGATTTTTATTTTTAGCCCATTTACAGTATTTGAAAGTACAAATTTTCAAAACAAAATATTTTTGAGTATTTTTGTATAAGTTTATAAATATTTGTTGTATGCATTTAATTTTTTATATATGTATTTACAACATTTTTTTCAAGTTACAAAAATTAAACAAGATAGCTTAGAAACTAAACTATCAAAAACGCACTTTGTAAGCATACAGAAATTTATGGTGAGAAATTCGGACAAACAGTATTATGACATGCAGTGTTTCGTTCACATTGATATATATATTTTGATATATAGTATTCTAAGTTTTAAGTTTTTTCAAATAAAGAATTTAGAACATACAGAATTATGACGAAATTCTATATGACAATTAAGAGCATACATAATTCTGAATCAGTTATGCAAGAAAATAAAAGAGGTTTCATTTCTAATAAATCGCTATTTGAGCATACGTCACTTTTGAAGCTATTATTTGTTGATTAAAATAAACTGATAAAACCTTGAAAAACGCATCGAAATTGTTAAAATTCACAAGCAACAAAACAAAAGCAGTTTTGTAAGAAAATTCACATAACCGTGTTTTTTCTAGAAGATGTGATCACTATTCAACAACCTTATATTTTTTCCTTTGGGGTCACATACAAATCTTTGCCAGTGCACCTTCATGCTTATGGTTATGTTACTATGAACATTATCCCAGTCCAATTGTAAAAAACTCGATGGTACTTTTTGGTTAAACAAAAAATTTTTAACTTCTTCGTTTTATTTACATCAGTTTTTCATAAGAAACGTTTTTTTTTATATATAAACTGTCGAATTCCACTGAAGGATGGCTACGATATCTTTGGTCTACAAAATCGGACATTTTCTAAATTAATATGATTAACCCTAAAATTCAGAATTCTTGTTCTTTTGTAAACTCGTCAAAATTTAAAAAAAATAATCCATAATGTTCATTGTCTTGCCAACTGTTATTTATTTCTTCATTTTCAAAACAGTTCATATGTACATATGTATGTATATATGTATGTATTTTTATTAGTTTTCGAAAACTTTACATTTAACTGAAAAACTTTTCAAAATTCTAAATACAATTTGCAAAGTTTATTATTTGGTAAAACAGAGAGAACAAATTCTTAAATAAAAAAAACTTTTCACTATTCATAAAAGATTTTACACTTTGCAAATTTGAGTATGGTGTACCGTATTTTGCAGAAATGAAAACTTTTCAATTCAATAATTTCGTTTTTGCAAATTTCCGTTTGATAAAACGTAATTTGCAAAGTTGCAAAGTGTAAAGTTTTTGATGAAACAGGGCCCGGAACTATATTTTAACTTGAAAAAAAATGGACAATTTTAGAGAGGATAATTTGTTAAGAAAATATCAAGAATAATGAATTTCTATTTCTTGTTTATGTTTATGTTTTAAATTTTAAACAAAACTATATTATTTATTTGTTTTAAAATTAATTATAAAAAATATTTCCGACGACACGCAGAGAACTCAAAGATCGATTTTATGCTAAGCAACATTTAAAACTAGAACGAGAAGTAAGATTTAAATTTTCTTATCTTTATTTTTTTTTTTAAGACTTCGCTAGATACTTTTAAGGTTTATTCTGAAAGGTAATCGTACTACACTTGATACTGAGTAGCCACAAAATTTTGTAGGACTATACAAATATTTAAGATACTTACAAAAAAAAATTAAATAAATGTTTAGTCGTTAGGTCATTGACAAGAAACAAGAGTAATTAAATAAACAAACATAAGTTGAAAAAAACTGGAAAGAAATTCTGTTGAGATATCAGAGTTCATCTTGAGTGTTAAAATGACGTCATAGTTTTTTGTATGTTGGAAACTACTTTACGAACACATCCATCGAGCCTCAAGAAAATATCAAATGTACGTAAGTCACTAGGCCCTGGTTCACTACGGACTGTTGCGCCACCTAAGTAATTTTGTTTTTACATGTAATTGTAAATTGAATAACTATGCTTTGTATTTCTTGAAATTGTAATTGGAAAATACTCATTTCAATTACTTGTAATTGTATTTGGAAAGATGAACTCAATAACTATATGTAATTGAAAACATTAATGAGTTTATATTTAAGTTCTTGAAAGAAAGTTCTTTTAAATTATTGCTAAAGTAATTGAGTCCTATATTTGTTTATAATTTCAAAGCAACACATATAAAAATCTTACCATTTTAGAAAATTATTTTTGATAAATGACTTCTGGAAAAAGTTTTTTGATCGTTACAATAATTATATTTGTGTATTTAAAGTACTTAGAACTTTTCAATTAAATGTAATTAGCAATTGGAATTCTTCAATTACATTTTAAAGTAATTGAAAAAGTTTCAATTACAACCATTTTTTTAAACTCTGTCAGTAAATCATTGGTTAGTCCATCTGTGAGTTTATCATCTATTCTTATTGAAAACCATAAGCATTACCGGTGGTAAATAAAAAAATTTATTCCGAAAAATGATTTTCAAACAGACGAATGTTTTGATTTAATTGTTTTCTTTGTTTTATTGATTGCGTGGCTATCTTCAAATTTTGTAAAATATTAATAAATACACAAAACTTACATAAGTAGTCATTCTGCCAAAAAAGTGTCTACTAGTGCGCAAACAGTAGCAAGATTAAAATATTTTATATGCTTCAATAAAAGTCTACTGTAAATGAAACTGCTTAGTTTAAAAATATTATTCGGAAGGATGCTTCCAGTTCCACTATCGCAATAATTTTAAGGTAATAAAATATTTAAAATGTAACTGCGCCCCGGGCTAAGCAAATTTGGGAACCCCTTGATAAGTCCTGAAAATACATACATAGATGGAAAAAAGAACTAACCGTAATAAGTTTAATCAAGTGATGTGCAGTGTTTTTTTATTTGCTGTAAGTACGGAATATGAGGTTCGAAAAAATTATATTCACCTCGACTGTAATTGATTTTAATTATTAATCGAAAGGATATGTGAACGTGGATGTTTGTATGTGTGTCTCCTTCTCTGTCTCTTTAGGAAGGTTTTTATTTCCGAATCAATAGTAAGAATATATAAAATTAAACTACAAACGAATAGGTATATGTTATGTATAGTTTATGAACCTACGTGTTACTATATTATAGGTTTTATAGCATATACCCATCACTGATCATTATCCTTACTGTGTCAAGGGAAATACTTTTTTCACACACACACACTAATACCTATATACAGAGAGCGAAACATGAGTAAATAATTAAAGTTAAAATTAAGGGGATTTAAGAATATAGCTAAATTGATGATGGTTATACATTGAATGAGTAAATATTTTTGACAATTAATTTTTGTCGTCAATCGTTAGGATATGCTTAATTGAATATAGAACTCGAAAACAAGAAAAATAATCCCAATTATAGCACAAAATTTTGGAGGATAATAATAGAAATCATATAATAAAAATGGTTCAAAGGCTCTAAGGACGTTCTTATAGTATTATATTTGTTTGTTTGTTTCTGCAGGGACTAGCAGCCAAGGCTACATCGTCGCGTTATTGGGTATGTAGAAGTTTTCAAACTACCGGCATAATGTACAAAAATAATTACAAAAAATTTTAATAAAAGTTTTGAAGGTTTTCGAAATAGAAGTCCGTATAGAAACGGTACTATTATAATACCACGCATAAACACAATTTTGCTTTGGTGCACAGATGGTTTTCAAATATCCTTAGTCTATACCTAATTATAGTCGTAGAAATAGAATGTATAAAAAGAATAGCTAAATTTTAAGAACGTGTGGTATATAATTAGTTATTTTGAGTATAAAAACACCCAGTTGCTTCAATTTCAAACACTTTTTTTTCGAACTAAATATTTTAGTTAATTTTCCACAAAATCAAAAAAAATTTGAAAAGACAAACATTCAAAATCGTGATTATATTAAAATATTGCCCGAGAACTTCAGGTGCAAAGTTAATGCACTTTTCTTTTAAAACAAATACATTTATATCACTATCACAATAAGTCTAAATATATTTGATAATAAATTCTATTTTTCTGCATTTTAAATTTCAATATTTCAAATTTAAACAAAATTGCGGAAATAACAACATGAAAACAAAAGCTCGTTAATGAAGTATGTATATGAGTCTGTTTTTCTGTACAGTTTAAGGGACATTTTCAAAAACAAAACGTTCTTCGAAGAATTTCGTTTTTTAATTACAAATATATTTTTGTTGTTATTGTTTCGTGGACTTTATCCACTTGGTGCTTTTTTACTTTCATAAAACATTATAAAAACGATATACTATGTACATATATAATTTCAAATCTAGCCACACAAATTTCTGCAACAAGAAAAAAATGGTGCGTGTACGCCCGCGTGAACCTACTGAAACCTTTTGATTGAGGGTAAAAATATTATTTTAATGAACAAAATTTGTTGGTATAATTTGTTTTGGTTGGCTTCAGATTCAGGGTAAACTTTAATTTTGCGGAATTTGGTAGCTAATTGAATTGGTACCTAATGAAAATATAAATCAGAAGTAAGACAAAATTCAACGGAATTGATTAATTTATTTAAATCATTTTCAAGGACTTAGGTGGTAAATACTACATTTAACATGTTACTGCATAATATTAATGTTTATAACGTTGAGAAATATTCAAAACGAGGTATCGGTGCACTTAAAGCTTAAAATAGCAGGAAAAGCAGACACAAATAGCTTGAAAACACTTGGTGTTATCTTCAAAGTTAAACTCTTGAGTATTTTCAGAAGTATAAGTTTTACAAAAGAATTGTTTGTAATATCCTCATTTCATACAACACTGCTTGTCAAAATATTAATAAAACAAAAAAAAAACATGAAACAGTATGGCGATATTCAAACGATGTACAGTCGTGGTCATACAATTAAGCCACAAAACGAATGTACCCTATTCTCTTCAATAAAGCTTTCCTGTATCACTTTGTGTCTGTTTTTTTAACGGTTAACAACTAACATTATCTCAATATGAAAACCGTATGTCACCTAAGGTTCAAAGATGTTTTGCCTTTAAACAAAGCGCTTTATTTGTTGTTAAGTCGCAGTGCAGGTGGTCACATAATTAAGCCATTACATTTGAAACAGGTACTTTTATATTATTCCATGTAGATATTTTATCAAAATGTATTAAAACTGTTTTATTATTAAGGAAATGTATTATTAAAAATTAAAATATTTAATTGATAACAGATATGGGAAAAAATAAAACCTCTACTCCATGTGAAAGAAAAATTATTGTCAAATGCTTCAAAAAGTACAAAAATGTTATGAAAGTAAGCAAATTACTAGGTTTTACTAGAGCTAAAGTTAGGAACGCAGTTCAATATTTTAAAAAACACCAAACCTTTGAGAACCTACCTCGAAAAAAGCCACGAAAGACGACTCCGGCTGAGGACAGAACATTAGTTAGGCTTTCTAAAGTGGATCCATTTTTAACATCCGTTCAATTAAGAGCCCAAATGTAGGATAACTATGATGTACAATTATCAGCAAGAACCATACGCAGGCGACTTCAAGAAAAAAATTTGAATGGACGAATCGCTAGACGTAAGCCCAACCTGTCAAAAAAAATATTGCTCGAAGAATGAGGTTTGCTAAAGAACACCTTTATAAAAGTCCAAATTTTTGGAATTTGGTCGTGTGGAGCGACGAATCCAAGTTCAACGTTTTTGGCAGTGACGGAAGACAGTATGTGAGGCGTCCTCCATTGAAAGAATTAGACCCGAAATATACAAAAAAAACTGTAAAACATGGAGGGTTTTCCGTGATGGTTTGGGGATGTTTTACATCATCAGGAGTTGGTCCATTGGTGCAAATTCATGGAAATATGACAGGAGAAATGTACAAGGACATTTTGGACAGTCATTTAAATAGGGATTATGCTGACAATTTACCGTTAGCCTGGATATTTCAACAGGACAACGACCCGAAGCATTGCTCTCGGGTCGTTAAATCATGGTTTGAATCAAATTCAATTCAAGTCCTGGAGTGGCCTGCTCAAAGCCCGGATCTGAACCCCATAGAAAATCTATGGGGTATCATGAAAAAAGCAGTTGCGGCTAGAAAACCTACGAATAAGGCTTCTCTTTGGAACATTGTTAAAGAAGAATGGTCAAAAATAACTCCTGCCCAGTGTTCATTGCTTGTAGGTACAATGCAAAAAAGATGCGCAGAAATAATAAAACAGAAAGGATATTCAACTAAATACTACCTGCACAGAAGGTAAAAAAGTTGCTCTCAATAGGGTTAGTTGTTTATAAAAGTACTTCATTGCAGATGGCTTAATTACATGTCCACTTCCAAAATCGATTAAAACAACATATCATTACTTTAATGAGTTTTTCAAAGATATTTTTTAAAAATTAAATATCATCTGAACTTCTAGTTACTAAATGTATATTTTGCATAAATAAATTAATTTATCATTGTGTTAAGTTTCTTCATTTTTAACGAAATCTCTTGCTATATATTGATGGCTTAATTGTATGACCACGACTGTAAATATGTATATCGGTTGCCTATGATTTTCAAAAATATATTGTGGGGTTGTAATAAGTTTTAGTACCCGTAGTACCCTTGGTGGTAAGTGCGTAGGACTGTCATACCAGAGGTCTTGGGTTCAACTGTGGCACGGATCCGAGTAGTCAAATTTTCAATAACTCTTCCGCATAGATGCGGCTGAATTTGCGCGAAGGCCTGTGTTATGTTCAACTTTAGGGCATCGGTCGATTGTGGTTTGTTTACATAGACCTGCGACTTCAAAAAACCCCACAAAAAAAAGTCTAGCGGGGTCAAATCGCATGAACTTGGTGGCCAATTCGCATTACCTTTCTACGATCGTTCATGCAAAATGTTAATCGTGGCATTTGCTGTGTGGCACGTAGCGCCGCCCGCCGTCCTGCTGGAACCACATGTTGTCCATATGGTTCAATTTGGGCCATAAGAAATTAGTTATCATCGTTATGTAGTGCTTGTTGTTGACGGTGACCGCCTCACTAACGTCGTTTTCAAAAAAGTACGGAACAATTATGCCGCCGCCGCCGCCGGCCCAAAATCCACACCAAACCCTAACTTTTAGAGGATGCATTATCACCTGGTGAACCTCGCGTGGGTTGGTGTCGTCGGATATACGGCAATTTTGCTTGTTTACACAGCCATTCATCCAAAAATGCGCCTCGTCACTAAAGAAGATTTTTCGGGCAAAATTGGGGTCCTCTTCCAAACCATTCGAAGCCCAGTCCGCGAAGAAATGGCGTTGTCTATGGTCATTAACTTTGAACTCCTGGGTCAGTTGGATCTTGTACGGGTGTAGGCCCAAATCCCGATGCAAAATTCGCCAAGTTGAAGTCTGCGATAGGCCGAGTTCTTGTGCACGGCGAGGAATATACTGCCTCGGGTTCTGCTGTAAACATTCACGAACCGCGGAGGTGTTCTCGGCCGATCTTGCGTTCCTTGAATGTACGGCTGTTGGCTCATCGTCTGAACTGGTCGTCTCTAATTTGGCCACCAAACGTTTAAGAGTCGACTGTGAAGGGCCACCACGTCTACCGTAAAATGGGTGCAATGCGCGCAATGTTTGCGTTAACAAACACCCATTTTTATAATAAAGTTTTATTATTGGAACGTGCTGTTCAATCGTGTATTTTGCCATGATAATTTGGCATAAACAACTGAATAATAAACAAAAGATTTGACAGATGTCACCAAAACGAAATGGCCGCCACAAGGCTCCAAAATCTACCTTCGCCAATTGAAAACCCCTTTATAATTCAACAACGCTCAAAGTTTAGTAAAAATGAGCGCTAGATCGAAAATTTTTGAAACCACATAAAAAAACATTTTTAAAGCGAACAATACAAAATAATATTAAAATAAAAAAGGACTTCTTAAAGTCATTACAAAATTAAAAAATTAATTCAAATTGAAAAATGTATCAACTTAAATTAATGACAAAATAGTTTCTGAAAAATCAAACCTGACAATTATTTAATACTATTTATGGATAGAATATCAGAATCCTGTGTCCTATGAAAGTAGTTTATTATTCGTTAGAACTTTGTTTTATAAAAACAAGTCCTTGCTAGACCTTGAACCGCAATTCAAATTTCTAAGAAAATTAAAGTAAGTACTTGAGTTCAAAGTATTTGACATACATTTTGTGGGACGTTTTATAATACATCCCGAAGAACCAAAAAATAAATGTTTTAATATATGAGGCCGTGTGAGCAATAGTGACCTAGCTGCGTGTTTCATTATTTTTAGTAAAGCAAAACAATGAATCAGGTCATTAAACATAGCTTTGACTTTCTTTTTAGAAAAGGCTCATAAAATATCAAGAATATGCTTCAAAATAAATAAGTTTATTGCCAATTAAGCCAAAACAACTTCCTTTCCAACGCAATGTTGGTTTTCTTACTTAAACTGGCTGACGCTTGTAAGAAATGCAATTTTTTTAGGAATGCTATCATTTTAAATCATTTATTATTAAAATTAAAAAATTGCATTTATTGATTTTATCTTAATATAAGGACTAAACAATTTTGCAATCACCAATAATTTTACCTCAAAAAGAATGCAATCATTTTTCTTCAATCATTTGACTGCAATCATTTGAGACTTCATGCATTGTTTACATTCACTTGAAATCTTTATATTCACTTGAAGTGTTTGCATTGGCTTGAAGTCCTTACATTTTTTAAAAGTCTGCATTCTTTTGAAGTCTTTAAATTCACTTTAAAACTTTGCATTCTTCAAAGAAATTTCACTACATAAAATATTCTAAAGTGGCCCATCCACCTCGCACATCAGTTTTCGGTGTCAGGCATTAAGAGATAAAAATCAAAATTTCAAAAGTGTGTAGTGAAATTTCACTTAAAAATACAAAAGAATTCATCGAAGACTTCACGCTATTGCAAAGACTTCCACAGAATGTAAATATGTACTTCAAAAGAATGCAAATATCTCAAATGATTGCAATCAATTGATTTCATCAAATAATTGGAGACAAAATTATTGCAGTCTTTCTATGGTCAAATGGTGATTCAAAATTTGAAGTCCCAGTCTTTAGGTGAATTCATTGAATGCAATCACTATATTGATGTCATAAAAGATTGCATTCTCACAAAATCCAGATAGGTAGGTTTTATTTTATGTTAATTACCATAAAAATGCAAGTTTTTTGTTTGAAAATAGTTAATATTTTTTAAAAATAAATATATTTGTAACTTTTACCATAAAATATAAAAATTTACAGACCAACTCCTTACATAATAGTCATGCCTTATGTATTATTAGAAAACTGAAACCCCATTCAAAAAAATACTTACCTATTTAGACTAAATTTTATTTAAGGACTTTTTAACTTAAAACCAATGTAAAATAACTAGAACTCCATTTTGTAGAAATCGATATATAGAAAAACTTAAACAAGCAAATCTTAGAAAAATTGAATTTCCAAAAATCACGTTCGTGTAAATTTTTCAAGTGTCCATTAAAATACACACATAGGTATACTTACAACATCAGCAATACAAAGATACCAAAAACAAGAAACACTCAACTTAATGTTGAATTGAAAAAAGAAAAACTAAATAAAAACGCATTTACATAAAAATTCAATCATACAAAACGACCGACGAGGACGACAAACCATCATAGATATGTAATGTACCTAGGACTATAGAGCTTCTTACAAAGTATCTGAATACGAATGTTTCTGCACTCGGGAAACAAAACTAAAGAAGAAGAAGTGCATCTATTACGTGACACTTTCATGAGTATCCGTATAAATGTAGACATACAACGTGATGCACAAAGAATAATTCTTTACATGCTGATGATGCAATATGAACTAGCAGAGCAGCGAACTACTGATGCTTCTGCTCTTATTTTTATCTCCATTTTGACCTAAAGTGACTTCAAATCATGCACTGGGATAGAGTGTTGTAGACCTAGATACTCGTATGTAGTGTGGGTCTCTCTAAGGATTTGCACCATCATGCCATTTTGTAAATCTCACATATAACATAGATAGTTATAAACTTATATAACGTAGCTCTAGATACAATGAAGAGTTCATAATATAATGTCCTGTAGTGTATGCCCAAACATATCCTCACTTCCTATATATAAACTGCTCTACACCGCGCCGAGCACGCTTCAGGACCAAACTTAACTCCACTTCCACTTCCACTTCTATTCACATCTCACAATTCACAAAACACAACCTACCTTATATGATACAGGAGTACGAACGAGTATATCGCTTATTTCATTTTTTTCTTTTTTCGTCTTGTTTCTCTCTTCTTTTTTTTGTCATCGCATCATTGCAGAAAAAAGTCGAACCATGGAAACTGTACACAATGGTTTCCGGCTTACTGTCAGTCGATTTGGTTATCCTCTTGGCATGGCAAATATTCGATCCACTGCAGCGTATCCTGGAGACATTCCCCCTCGAAGATCCCATCTCAACGACGGATGATATTCAAATTCGCCCCGAGCTGGAACATTGTGAGAGTGAAAGGAATTCCATGTGGCTTGGTAAGTTGGTTGGCAATATTTGGTATGAGTTCATTACATACTATAAAACAAAATCACACACATCAGCATCACAACAAAATTGCATCAAGTCTTCCTTTTTAACAAAGTTAACAAAAATATATGAATCCTTCTTTCTTCATGTGTGTATTTGTTTGTATTTTCAGGACTCGTATATGGATTTAAAGGATTGATCCTAGTTTTTGGACTGTTTCTTGCTTATGAAACACGTTCGATAAAAGTGAAGCAAATCAACGATTCCAGATACGTTGGCATGAGCATATACAACGTGGTTGTCCTTTGCCTGATAACAGCACCCGTTGGCATGGTTATTGCCTCACAGCAGGACGCATCGTTTGCATTTGTGTCGTTGGCTGTGATATTTTGTTGTTTTCTCAGCATGTTGCTGATATTTGTGCCAAAGGTAGATTTTTATAGAAAAAGATTGTTTTATTTTCATATACTTGTACATACATTTTTATGCTTACCTGGTTTTTATATTTCATTTGATTTTGAAGGTAATTGAAGTGATTCGACATCCAAAGGATAAAGCGGAATCAAAATATAATCCAGACTCGGGGATTTCAAAAGAAGACGAGGAAAGGTATCAAAAGCTGGTTACAGAGAATGAAGAACTGCAACGACTGATATCACAGGTAAGTTTTTACAAAGAATGTAACGTTTTAGGAATCTAGTATTCGAAATCACACAGAATTCAATTTGTGCACAACAATGAGAATTTTTGGATTTAAAATTGTGTGCTTGCCGCTTTTGTTTCTGGGGTGAAGGAAAAAGAAATGCAATTGCTATACATTTAAAGCTCACGAACAAATAATTCCTGAAACCAAAATTACTATAGGTTTAGTTCGAAAATCGACAAAAATAATCTTAATAGCAGAAATTCAAAACCCAATCCCAAATCTTCGGAATTTTCTTACAGAATTTAAGATAAATGAATTATTAATGAGGTATTCTGGCTTAACAAATCCTTGCTAAAGGCAATACAGTAATCCAGACACCTTCAAAGAATGTTTTCTTACTATCGCTATAATCAGGTATGACGAATAAACCCTTATATTGATTTGGAGAATCTTCGGCTGGCGGATTTTTTGATAATTTTAGATAGGGTTTCTCCAAAATCCATTGTCGCATTAATCCCCAGTAGATCTAAGAAATATAAAGATTTAGAAAATTAAGATTCCCGAATCTAATATGAGTAATTTTAAATTTGGGGTTTGGACATATAGGGTTTTGTTTTTTATTCAGAAAAGTGTTATTCAATAAATTGTTAAGCAAGGGTATCAAAATTAACAAATTTGAGCATATTTTTTGGTCCCTTCCTAATGTAGTTTTGGATATATTAACATTATACCCAATAGCAAAACCTCCAAATCTATACTAATATTATAAATGCGAAAGTAACTCTGTCTGTCTGTCTGTTACTCAATCACGCCTAAACTACTGAACCAATGTGAAGGAAATTTGGTATGGATATATTTTGATACCCTAGAAAGGAAATAGGCAACTATTTACCCCGGGAAAATGACGCATTCCCATGGGAAAATTCAGGTGGGCCGATCGCTTTTACGCCTAAACTACTGAACAGATTTAAATGAAATTTGGTAAGGAGATAGTTTGAGACTTAAGAAAGGACATGAGTTACTTTTGACCTCTGGAAAACAACACATTCCCATGGGAAAAATTACTGTCCGGGCAATTTGATCGCTTTCACTCCTAAATTACCAAATATTTGAATAATAATTGGATAAAATTGGTATTACGGGAAAACAACGCATTCCCAACCCTTCTCATAAGTTGAGATTGAAGGTTGGTGTTCCAGTCCTGTTAATGAGAAATCTTTGACGCATCAAAGTTATGTAATGGTAAACGGCTACATATTACTCACCTAGGACGAAATATTAAATAAATAAAAATAAATTAGGTGGCGCAACAGTCCATGAAGAACCAGGACCTAGTGACTTATAACTCTCAACCATTCCTGTGTGCGAGTAATGTTATCAGAGATGGAAGGGACCTACAGTTTATATGCCGAATCCGAACGGCTAATTTGAGAAAGCACTTTTCATGACAAGAATTACTCTTGGAGGATTCGTCAATTCCTCACAAGAGGCAGTACCCGTGAAAAAAGTTAGGTGGCACAGTTGCATGACAGTCCAACGCACTAACCATCACGCTACGGGTACTACTAGGACGAAATATTATAAAAGCTATAATCATGACGTGAATAGCAAAAGGCAAAAATGTTTTAATTTCCCGCATTCCGATAATTCCAACCGATTTGCCGTTTCAGTTTGAAAGAGTGCAGTTTCCTCTGAAAGCAGCATTTGTAATAACAATAAATAAAGCTCAGGGGCAAATGCTGAAAGGTACAGGTGTAAATTTGGAAAAAAGCGTGCTCACGAGTCTCAAACCCACAAAATCTTTACGTTCTGGCCAAGGAAGGAAAAACAAAAAAACGTCGTATATAAAAATGTATTGCACTAACCTATCTTCTTCTTAAAATCTATTAACCTAACCTATGACAATCACACTTAGTATGGCCTCATCTTATCTCGGCACAATTCAAACATACGTACAAAAAAGTACAGCTCAGATTTTTTCATACTACTATCCAAAAAAACTATCTAATGCGGACGAAGTCGCGGGTAATATCTAGTATAAAATAAAATAATAAGATTTTCCTGAATCTGATATGCCTAATTTTAAAACTGGGGTTTAAATTTAGGTTATTATTTTTTATTTAATAAATTCTTAGCAAAGGGTATCCAACCTAATAAATTTGACGATTTATCGTCTCGACTTAATTATCTAATTAAGTTTGGGAAACATTAACATTATACCCAATGTCAAAACCCTCAAATATAAAATCACTATACCAAAAAATACCAAAATCTTTATTTCTTAAGCAACTAAAACCCAATTGGTGCAGTGAAACAAACCCAAGTGAAATAAGGCCAATTCTTGAAATTTGGCCTTATTTCACTTTTGTAAATTGTATTGTACCCAATTTCCAACAGTTGGTCTTGTTACACTTAAACTAAGTGAAATAAAGCCAAGTTGAAACTTTGCATACGCTCAACTTCGCACCGACCTCAAATTCTATAGTCTGTCCAAGCAAGGGGGTTGCAAGGGAAACGCAATGCTTCCCCTAACTAACCCCACCGTAAAAAAAAGTTTGCCTTATTTCACTTTGTCAAAGTTAAATATGGCCAATTGTTGAAAATTGGCCTTATTTTACTTTTAAACAATGTAATAAGGCCAGTTTTAACAGTTGGTCTTATTTCATTTGACCTTATTTTACTGCACACTGGATAACAAGTGCACATACCATTGTGTTGTATCTGTTAATATGTCGTTCCAAAACCCTCAAGTTAAAGACAGAGCTTCAAAGAGAAACGTTTAGTAATACAAGACATTCATCTGGAACGGTCTCAACTATTATTTCATTATCTTTAACTAGTCACTATGCTTCCTCGATAGTTTGATTCTTTTGGGAATGAGAACTTTAATCCCTAACAGTGTTGAAAGCATCAGCCCCAAAGAAAACGCATGGTTTGATTTGAGCTGAAAAGAAGTTATTAGGGTTGAAGAGGTGAACTTCCGCTGTTATAAAGATAACACGACTGAGAAAAACTGGAAAAAGTTTAAGAAAGCCAAGAAGACCTGCACCATACGATTCAATATATGAATATTTATGTCTCACAGTCATTCTGGAGGAGGTACTATCATGAACCTGCCTGAACCTGCAACTCTGACGCGAATGCTTACATGGACCTCACTCTCCGCCCAGCATTAGTCTGTTGTCAGTTCCTTATATGGAAAATCTGCTCGAAGGACCACACACTGTTTACCAACATCTATATTCGACGGACCAAGTTTGTGCATGACCAAAACTAAGCCAAAAATACTATAATGCCCCAAAGGCAGAACAAATTGTTGGTAAATTTTGGTAAAAAGAAAACATGAAAAATTCTTCCTCTTCCTTGCTTCCTAAGTTCTTTGTCATTGACACTTTAGTTTTTAGCTCATAGAGAAAGCTTAACTCTTTGCTAGGTAGGTTACCAACAACTTTCAACTCTGCCAGAGAATGTTATGACTCCGCCTGTCTGTACGTGAAAAAGCAAATGATTTTATAGGGCCAATCTTTTTCTGCACACGTACAGTAGCCAAAGTCCTAAAAGATCTTAACAAACATGGCCCGGATGGCATCCCTGCAATTGTTCTGAAGAGGTCTTCTTCAATGCACTTTGTTAGAGCTTTTTCTTATAAATCCTACTCTTCAGGTTTCATTCCGGCATTTGTCCACTAAATACGAGGTGAATATTCTTTTGATTAATTAAAAGATCACGATCAAATATCGAAGGCCTCCTAATGACCAATAATAAAAAAAAGTCCACTTGTGGCCTGATGGTTTATCTTACCAACCAGTTTAACAGATCCTTATATTGTTTTGCAGAAACTAAAATTAGAGCCCTCGATATTTTTAAGGCATTTGATAGAGTTTGATGAATCCCTTCTTCGTTGGATTAAAAATTACATTTCGGACCGTTCAATACAAGTAGTCAGAAAGTAGATAGTATTCGATAGATTCAAGTCTGAAAAATACAAAATAAATGCTAAGGGATCTGTTCTGTTTCCTCCATTCTTTCGCATTTTTTTTAATGATCTCCTGTCTTAAACTTAGTACCTTAGTACCATCAGCTTTTCATATCCGCTTTTAGATTTACAACCCTGCTCTTTGAAAATAGATCTCCAACGGCAATGTATGATAAACTCATTAAATTCTAACAAATTGTTAAATGAAAAATCAAAAATTGAATAGAATTTATTGCGTCGAAAACAGATTGCTGCCCTATAAACAAATCTTACCATCTTTGCCACTATCTACGAGTGGCACACTTGCATCAAAGAGACTAAAAATCTCGAAACTCTCGTTATGTGTATCTCCAACCACCTCTTGTAAAAGGATCACATACGCGTTGACGCCAAAAATGTCGCAAGATTTTGGTGTTTCTTAAGGCCATGCAAAACGTTTACTACCCCCTCTGATCTGGCTTTTATCTATATAAGACTTATGTACGTCCAAAGCTTTAGTATAGTTCCCATCTCTGCGATTGTGCTCTTGCAACTTACTTAAGTCTCTTGGACAGTATTGAATGTAGAGCATTTAAATTGCTTGGTGGTGATTACGTTGAATCATTTACGTCGCTTGTATACCCTGCAAGGGTTGCAAAGTTTCTTTTTTTACGCTTTTTTACCGTTATTTTAACGGATAATGTTCTAGAGAAATAGCTAGTTGCATTCCACCCTACCCCCCTTAAGTAATTCAACCGTAGTAGTCGCTCCAGTAGGAATGCTCAGCTCATCAGTATACCCTCAAGCCCAACTTCGGTCCTACTCTCAAGTACAGTGATTCGTTCTTTTGCCGCACTTCACGAATCTGAAATGTCTTACCATGCTCTGTTTTTCCCAATTGCAATGTTCAGGAATTTAAAATCAATGTGCACCGACATCTCATTTAAATCCTTTCCTATAGCCCACACTGTCTTGCCATAATAAATGTAACAAAAATCCGTTTGAGTATGCGTTGAAAGAAAAGCCTAATATCCCCCAAACCTAACAAACAAAAGAACTTGTTCTATTTATCCTTTTACTGACTCTTTCTATGTTACTTTCTAGTCTTGAGAATATTGATTTAATCCCAAAAATATAATCTTCAATAGCAAAACCTCTGAGCCAAAAAATTTCGTTATTTTAGAGATTTAAGTTTATGAATTTGTATTAAACGTTTTTGGTTCTTGGAATTTGAGTTAATTTACTTTTGTAAGTCTTAGATATTAGATTTTGTAATTGGTAGGGATTTTCACTTTTAGTATTTAATAGTTGTGGATTTTGCGACATACATACATATATACAGAATTTTTAGCTTTTATTTGCTTAATTTTGAAAGTATTTTTAATTTTTTCGAAAGTAAAAGTTAACCCACAATTTTCTAGGGAAACTCATAGTATTAAACCATACAAAAATTTTGAGGAAAAATCTACATTTTTCTTTTAAAACAAATTTTGTACTTAAAATTATTTCAACCAAATTAAACTTATCCAACTTCTTGACATTATTTTTGAAAAGAACATTTTTTATTTCTTTCACTTTTCTTTCCCATACTTTGCTCTGTAAATAAACATACATTAATTTTGTTCCTTACTTTTCTCATTAAATACCTCATTATGAAACTTTAAACCCCACCTCTTATTTATATAACAACCCTGACATTACTAATGCTTTTCAATTAACTTCTGTTTTTGTATTAATTCACTTCTTTCTTTTTTTACAGAAAGAAGAAAAAATCCGACTTCTTCGACAACGATTAGTGGATCGGGATGCGAATAATAAACCACCAGGAGAAGGAGGTGGCGTTGGTGTTGGTGCTATAGGAGCTGGAGTTGGAGCTGGCAGTGGAGGAACTATTACGACGACAAATGTAATAGGTTCACAAGGAGGCACCGTCATTACACCGACAACATTAGCAATTACACAAGGTAAAGAATCATTAATAGTGATCCAGCCTGAAGCAACTACATCGTCTGATTTCGATAGTGCGATTGGTGGTGGTTATTCACAAATGACACGCTCCTCCAGAGCAAGTCAATCAGACTTTGAATTCTCAGATAGTTATTTATAGAAAAAAACAGATAGGATATAATCTTAGGAAAGGAAGATGTATGTGTTATCTTATGTATGCATAGCCTTAATTGAGGATTTTAAGAGTAAACCATATCATAGAATAAATATTTGATAAGTTATCTATTAAGATAAGGTAAATATAGGTTGAGATGTAGGTTAAAGGTGAAGTTCATTAAGGAAAGAGTAAGCTGCTATGAATAATATCCTGTAATACCATAGTTTTAGTAAAATACAAAACTTATTTATAGGAATTAAAAACTAAAACTATGTTAGAGGTTTTTAGATGAGTAATTTTAAATTTACTCAAATTGAATTTGCTGTCTTTCAAAGTGGCGCCCAACATACATATACCGAAGTAGTTTCAAGAAACAATATTCTAAAATTGTACGCTTCTTGGGCGCTTATTACTTTGCGTTTTATCTACAACAATTAGAGAAAACGCCTAACCGTTTAAGGCATATATTGCACAAACTGAGAATACCGTGCACGGACAAATGTTGGTCAAACCTCTCACCGAGAGTGTTTAACAAGGTCAAAGTTTTTAAAATATTTACTTTTGGTTATTTATTTAATTTGTTCCAGAAAATGAAAAAATGTACAAAAGAGGCAACGATTAAAAATTATTTATGTCATTAGGTCGAAAACTTCATTTTTATAAAACTGACAACATATTTAAATATAGAAGACTAACAAGAAGTCAATATTAATGATAAAAAAGTACCAAATGTGCAAGAAATTTCATTTCATAGTGGCGCCCAACGTGGGTCCATATTCATATCATATTTGATTAATAAATGATTTTAAGGAGATATTTTAGTATCGGCAAAAAAAATGATTATAGTTTAATTCTATAAGTTTTTTTCTTAAATGAATAGTAATAACAAATGTTTTATCTTACGTTAAAGATGGCGCCCAACATGAGTCCATATTAGTTGCTAGAAATCAATGTTTTTAGTCGAAAATGTTAAATTTTCCAGGAGGAGTAAAAAACCGGTTTAGAATATAAAAAAAAACATGGGGGTTTTATTTGTTTAATAATATTTTATTTATCATTTGTAATTAATTCAGTAAAACATTTTGTTATAAACTCTTGTGGAAACTGCATGAGGTCAAATTTAAAGACTTATGAGCTCTTGAAAAGTTAATAAACAAAAAGTTTTTTTTTTTACCAGGAATAATTTTAATTAGAAAATAAGTAAGATGAGGATTTTTTAGGCTTTAAATTGAAACTTAGATCAATTGAATAATAATGAATCATATTATTCTTGGTCGTCTTTGTGAAAAACAACCTTAAGTTATTGCAAATGCAACAATTTTTCTTTTTTGATTTTAAACTTTTCATTGTATAATTAAAAAAAAAAACAATTATTTAATATGCCTGCCAAGTGCTTACTTCTTCGCTTTTCCGTTGTTTTCGTGATTAAGTTTGTATTTTATATAACCGCTACTTTGATATTGCAAGGCTCTGAAATCAGTTGCTTGTGGATCACCAATGTTTGCTCTAGGTTGGATTGATCTAAAGAAGTTCCACTGTAGTTAAAAAAAAAGTAGTTTTCATGCTTGCATGCATTTAAATGAACTTTTAAAGATGCAGCCAGGAGTAGAACAACTTGAAAATCCATTGCGTGAATATGTTTCGCATGCAACTTTTATCACTGTCCTTTTTACGTAGTGCAGGCTTCATCTTTTGGTGTCGTAGGTAATCTTTTAATAAATTGCCTTCTTTACGTGTGATACAGAGATCAAATTAGTCTTTCTTGGATTTGAAAAAGCTTACATTTATTTCATTCATTATTTATCATCGAATACCTTAAACTTCACTTGATCGATATTTTTTTCTGTGGAATAGGTACCTTTGGTTTTACGAAAAACGTTACATATTGAGATACAAAGGAACTCCAAGTAAACTTTTAAAGATGACTGCCTGCAGTAATGGGACTCAACTTTTGGTAATGAAGTTAGAAAGTTCTTTACTCCTGCTAGTCCCGCTAAATGTGTATTCTTTGTTTTTATCTGGGAATGTTTAAGGTATTTTCTGAACTACCCTCAAGGTCATTTTCTGTCTCCTTAGTTTTTACCCAACTGATTGCATTCAACTCATTGTTTTACAAACAATAATTACTTCTCCACCCCTAGTCTTTTTCAGGTGGAAAAAAAGTATTTTTCCTTCTGGACGTTACGTCCTTTTGGTTTTTTTTTTAATCTTTTGGGGGGCTTAATTGTGTAACTTAACTGTTATTTTTTTCTATGCCCACGACAAGCCCAAGAAAAAACTTGAATTTATATTGCTTAAAAACGCATTTAGTTTTTTAATTGATTTGACCATTTCGGCAGTTGCATCTTCGCCTTAACTCACTTTGAGAATTGTTATGCTCCATAATACCATTTCTTTTCTCCATCGAAGCTCTCACTTTTTATAAGACCAATAAAAGGTAATCCTTTTTGCCTAAATTTTGTTTTTCTTGCAACCAATTTTCCGGATCTGCCTAATTTTTCTTAGCCCTTTTCCTAGCATGACTCATTATCGTATCACCATTATCCTCAAGAAGTTCAACAGGTTCTGGGATTCTGGTTTCATTATCTGCGACGCCTTTTAATTTAAGTTCTGATTCAACTACTGGTTCCGAACTTCATCTGTTTCTTTTGGCGAAACGTCCTGCGCAACATTACTAATAAGAATCAGGTTTAGTTAATCTTGCAGTTCGATCTCGTTTACTTCAAAAATTGAAACAGCTACCGGAATGTAAGCTAGTCTTTAAGTTTTTCACAAATACCATCAACTGTTTCCAATTGGAATTGATTTATACGTCCACTTTCCTCAGCATCCTTTACAACAAATTTCAAAAACAGAAATACGAGGTTTTTTGTATATAAAGCGAACCTCAAGCGAATTAAAAAACCTCGTAAGACAGATATACGAGTTTTAAATGGACATTTAAACGCCTATCTGGTTGATAGAGAAAAAGGGAAACATGGTATCGATATTTGAATTCAGTGCTTTATTTTTTCAGCAATATTATCATTTTTCATAATATTGGGACTTACAAGGTTTTGAATGAAAGCCAACCTTGGGAGTTATTGAAATAAATAAGCCTAGCGATTAGTAATTCTATTACATACAATAAAACTTACCTTAAGTGCTACTGAACCCATACTTTTCATAATCTTAAGTTCCACTTACAATAGGCAGAGTCTTCCTAAAAAAATATAGCGATCATGAATAAATCACCCAATAATTAAGTGAATTGGTTTTTTATAAAAAGGTATTCAAAATACATAAAAATCCAAAATATTTAAACTGGAAAAAATATACCTATATTGAAAAAAAAACTAATTTTATAATAAAAACAATAAAATTGATCTATCAAACTTTCAAACTTATGTACCTTCATATGAAAAAATAAAAATAAATGTTATAAATTAAAATATTTAAGAACTAGTTAAGTTATTCTCTATACGATCTACAGGATTATTATTAATAATTAAAAAAAAATACTAAATTCCAATGTAAAATTATAAAATAGCAACTAAGCAAAAATTTATGTTGTGCAGAATTATATTAGAAACTAAACTAAATTGATGAAAATAAAATATTAATTGTTATTATTAAAAAACAAAAATTAAAAAAAAAAAATTGTTTTATTTCCTTATCAAAATTTTAATATTTTCTAAATTTTTAATTTTTGATTTAAATTCACCAGCAATATTTATTTGTTTTTATTTAATTTTAATTAAGTACAACTTAAATTTTTGCTAAAATAACAAAACTAAAAACTGCACTATGTAGAAAAAAGCACTGAAAATTAATATAATCCAAATAATAATGTAGTATCGTATAGAATTTTAAATAATGCTATTTAATATATATTTCTGAATTATATGTAAATAATATCTTATTCGCAATCACTAAATGGGCTTACTTAAGTGGCTTCGCTAAAAAGCTAGCATATTATTTTACAGCACCTTATCTATATACATATCACCACCACTTGATTTTACTTTTAAAAAAAAACTTTTTTCTGATACTTTGAGCATATTTTTCAAGCTTGTCATTTCAATTTTTTGTAAAGATTTTTTTTTTAAATCTAACAATTTGTAATTTGTTGACCCTATTTAAAGGGTATGGGTGCTAGAAACTTTTTCCAGATGAGTTAATAGTTAATAATCTATACAAATCTTTATTTCATTGAAAAGCAAATTGTTTTACTTTCTTAAGTTCAGCTATCACACAATTCACACAATTAAAAAAGTGCAGGCTTTTATGAAATGAAATTTTAAATTTTAAATCATTAATTTATTGAACTCAACTTTGCCTGATTTCATTCATTGAATTCACCTGGAAATTGATGATTTGACCAATAAAAATTGAAAAAACTTATTTTTTGCACAAATTTTACTAAAATGAATATGTGCAAGCATTTGCGACATAAATTGTTTGTATTCACTTGAAGCCTGCACTCTTTGAATTTATTGCAACATTTGCATTTATTTAAAGTCTTTAAATTGTACAGCAATCATATGAGCATATGAGGGGTGTGTTTTTTAGACGTGTAGTTTTCAATCTGACAATTTTATTTTTCATAGTTGGTCTTTTTGTTTAACTCTGGAATTCCACCTAGGTAGTGACTTAAGCCTTATTCTCATTTATGTCGACGATGTTAAAATTTCTCAGTTTCAAGTTCCCGTGATTATGAAAAATTGCAATGTGATCTTTTTTGATTGGTTTTCGTAATTGTCTAATTCTTAACGTTGATACATGTAAAACGATGAGGTTTACGAGAAACCTTTCTGTAATTTTAAACTTCCCATAGGAAGTTATTGTAATGGGTCCGATTTGTCAAATTGAAAATTTTTACATTTCTCGACGTTTCAAGGTCCCTAGAGTCGAAATAAAAGATTTTTAGAAAGATGTCTGTTCGTGCGTGTGTACGTACGTTCGTACGTCCGTACGTTCGCGACGTTTTTTTCGTCGTCCAAAGCTCAAGAACCAGAAGAGATATCGACTTCAAATAAATTTTGTTATATAGATAATAAGGCAGAAAGATGCAGAAAGGGCTCTCAAGAAAATTACGTGGGTGGTTTTTTTACCATAGCAGTTTAAAAAAAAGGTGAAAATTTTGGTTAACTCTAAATATCTTATGAACCAATGACGCTAGAGACTTGAATTAAATTTTATATTATATATTGTATTGTGATACAAAACAAGTATATTTTTGGAAAAAATCCAATTAACGGTTTTTTTATAAATCAAAAAAACTGAAAAAAAAAATTTGTCACCTCGAAAATTTTACGACTAAAATATATATGATTTCATATTCAAAATAATTTTGTGCAACGAAGAATAATGCATCTGATAAAATTTTGAAAAAAATCTAATTGACAGTTTTTTTTTCTAAAAAATAAAAACCTAAAAAAAAACATTACTCAAAGGTGGTAAAAATTGAATTTCGACTCAAATATCTTTACAAACATTTGAGATTAAGGCTTGAAACTTATTTTATCTTATAAGAAATATTGTTTTCAACATTCTGAAAAATGTTCAGAAAAATCGAATTGCCAGTTTTTTTACAAAAAATAAAAACCCAAAAAAAAATTAATAAAAGTTGGTAAAAATTGATTTTCGACTCAAATATCTTTTCAAAACTTTGAGATATTGGCTTTAAACTACTTTTATCTTTCAAAAAATATTATTGTCCACATTCAGTTAAATTTTGAAAAAATCGAATTGACAGTTTTTTTTACAAAAAATTAAAAACCGAAAAAAAATTACCAAAAGTTGGTAAAAATTGATTTTCGACTCAAATATCTTTTCAAAAATTTTGAGATAATGGCTTCTTACTAATTTTATCTTATAAGAAATATTGTTTTCAACATTCCATAAAATTTTGAGAAAAATCGAATTGACAGTTTTTTTTTACAAAAAATAAAAACCTAAAAAAAAAAACAATAATAAAACTTGTAAAAATTTACTTTCGACTCAAATAGCTTTTCAAAAATTACAAATATTGGCTTCAAACTTATTTTATTTCACAGAAAATATTGTTTTCAATACTCAGTAATTTTTTATAAAAATCCAACAGTCCGTTTTTTCATAAAATAATAAAATCTACAAAAAATAGTACTCAAATTTGGTAAAAATTGATACATTTAGAAAAACTTTTAAGCAAGACAAATCGGCAGACGGGATGGGAAGTTATCAGTGTGGGTTGCATCCCGGTCTCTTTTTTTAATTAAAAGTTTGACGGAGTATCATTTTCTCGTGTTGATAAAATGTCTGTACTTGGTATGTTATTCGATGGAAAATTGAAGTTTTCACAACACATTAATTCAATAAGTAATAAGGCTGATTTAATTTTTGGTTGGATGGACTGATCTTTATGTTATATGTATGTATATCAGCTTTTTACACTTGTCAGGTCTGGTTACCAAATTATACTTGTCATAAATCCAGACTAAAAAATTGGTTCCTGTAATTTTCCCCGAGGGGGTAAGGATGGGATAATTCCTAAGATCTTCCACCTTATGAGTACAGACTAAAGCTTATTGATATTACAAGTCTTGAGAGCAGACGTTTTTTTTAATGTTTTGTGCATATTGTTAAATTTATAAATGGAAATATTGACTCTTTGCACCTTATGTTTGATTTCAACTTTAAAATTTCTCAAAGAAACCTAAAATATCTAACAGATTGTATACGTATTCTAAACTGTCAGATTACTCGTAATTACGAACAATGTTCTTCTTTGAATAGCATGTTAAAGCATTAAAGTAGTTAATTACTTTAATTTCAAAAATATCAACTTGGTTGACCATAAGTTGAATTGATCAAGTAAATTTAAATCAATTTTTTTTGACAATTACTCGTGTACATAAAATGTAATCGATTTCTGTAATAGACCTAGAGTGGAGTGATAACCAAAATTCCTTGATGTGAATGATGCTGTTTTTTTTTTTGTCTAGCTAAGGTCGGGGGTAATCAAAAAACCAGAATAAATCCCCTGATTACAAATAAGTGTATCCAAGACGTTTTATTTTTTTCAGCGATCTTCTTGCCAGACGCATTTTAAGCTTTTTCAAATGTATTTTTCAACTCGAAACCCCGATGACGTTTTTCTTATAAAATATTACCAAAAGAATGATATTCCGAAACATCAAGAATTTGTTTGTACATTATATACATACATATAACAAACGGCTTCAAAACAAATGAAACACGATTTAAGTTGTATTACAAAACTTGCAAACCAACTTCGGAAAAAAACTTTAAGAACATTAAAAGTTAGTTAGGAATTTTAAATTTTTCTGTAAAACCTTAAGTAAACTATAAGCTTAAAATTTGTATCTGCAGGTTTTGAAGGAAGTTTATTACTGTGAAGTAGAAGCGTTTCATAGCAAAAAATTAATCTTTCTCAAATTTGGAAAAATGCAGCAATAAATACAGTCATAACGTTTTCCCCATTTCACTTTGGCTAGGCAATGGAGAATAACATTGTACAACTGAACTGGTTTAAGGGAATTGCGGCCCAAGAAACCATTGAACACATTTCTTCGTAAACGAAAATGAAAGTAAAGACATTGATAGTAAAGACATTACTTTAAATCTTTCATCCGATGAATCTGATGATCAATGATTTTTTCAACCAAAACATCTTGGACACACTTTGCTGGAAAAAAACTGCCAGACGGATGAATTTGATATGATTGTCCGAATAGCTACACATTACCATCAAGGCATTTTCGTTATCACTCCTCTCCCAAAATTTGCTGACGGCTCTTATACAATGAAGCTAGTTCTTAGCTAACTTAAATAAATAAAAGAACCGAATGAGTACATCCGTAATCTTGCGAAACAATTTTTGTGTGGGCTTTTGTGATGTCGATTATCTACACAGATGAACCCGACGCCTTAAAAAAAAGAGGCTGGGATGCGACCCACACTGATAACTTCCCATTCCGTCTGTCGATTTGTCTTGCTTAAAAGTTTGTAGGTTTTCATGTTTTCTTAGAAATTTAAAAATTGCCAATCATATTTTGCATATAATGAAATAATTTGATTTCGAAATCTATTTTTGTTACTGAGATTTTTAGTCGAAAACCAATTTTTACAAATTTTAGTAGCATTTCTTAAATTTTATTTTCTTTTATAAACAAATACAAATTGGATCAATAAAATAATTTGAAGTCAATATCTTCTATTGTTTACGATATATCGAGAAAGAAACATCAATTTTTACCAAATTTGCGTACTATTTTTTGTAGATTTTATTTTTGTATGAAAAAACGGACTGTTGGATTTTTATAAAAATTCACTGAATGTCGAAAACAACATTTTCTGTGAGATGAAATAAGTTTGAAGCCATTACTTTTAATTTTTGAAAAGATATTTGAGTCGAAAGTAAATTTTTACCAAGTTTTAGTATTATATTTTAGGTTTTTATTTTTTTTAAGAAAACTGTCAATTCGATTTTTCACAAAATTTTCTCGAACATTGAAAACAATATTTCTTATAAGATAAAATAAGCTTTAAGCCAATATCTTAAAGTCTTAAAATGATATTTGAGTCGAAAATCAATTTTTACCAACTTTTATTAATTTTTCTTTTCAGATTTTTTTTTTGTAAAAAAAGTGACAATTCGATTTTTCTCGAAATTTTATCGAATATTGAAAACAATATTTCTTATAAGATAAAATTACCTTGAATCCAATATCTTAAAGCCTTGAAAAGATATTTCAGTCGAAAATCAATTTTTACCAACTTTTATTAATTTTGTTTAAGTTTTTCTTTATTGTAAAAAAACTGTCAATCCGATTTTTCCCAAAATTTTTCCTAATGTTAAAAACAATATTTCATATAAGATAAATTTAGTTGAAAGCCAAAATCTCAAATTTTTAAAAATATATTTGAGTCAATTTTTACCAACATTTAGTAATGTTTTTTTGTAGGTTTTTAATTTTTTGTCAAAAACGTTATACTTTGTTATTTTTTTGGAGATAAAATTATGTTTTGTTCGTAAAATTTTCGAGGTAACAAATATTTTTTTCAGTTTTTTTGATTTATAAAAAAACCGTTAATTGGATTTTTTCCACAAACATAATAGTTTGGTATCACGTTCCAATATATAAGGGGATTATACAAAATTTGGGTAACTCGATGTCATCAACCAATATATACAAAGTCTTATTATATTTTATCGAGATTACAATTTATTTCAAAACAATGGAAAGACCTTTATTTAGTCACCCAATTTCAGTTCTTCATTTTGAATACAAGTTATTAAAAAAACACAATTAGTTCTTAAAACGTCAGTCCTCTGGCATGTCACAACTCTGAAAACCAACAATTAAGTGACTGTCTATTAAACATTATCATTGATTTGAGAAAACTTATCAATTTACTACAATCTGTGATTTATATAGTTAAATATATACTACAACTTTCATAATGTAGTTTGTTGATATTCGAAATTACGAAAAAAAAATTAGTCCTGGTTATAATCTCAAATTTCGTCTCTTCCGTCAGTCCTGTGTCAGGTATATTGTTATTGTTAGATTTTGTTTATATTGTTTGTTGATTACTTAGAAATATTTAGTAAAACTATATGAAAGTAGTAAAAGATAAGCGAATAACGTTACGTTAAATGTCAAAAGTCTGTTTTGAAAACTGATGTAGTATTTTCTCCTAGTATTACATATTAATAATTATTTTTAATTGTTACTAAGTGATTTTAAGTGATCATTATTAAATCCTAAGAGATTTTTACTAATTTGTATTAAATTTCATTATAATACTTTCAAAACTGGCAGTCAAAAGCTGAAATTATTAAATATCTTACAATGTACTCAAAAAAGTGAGTGGCCCGATTGGGAACAATATATTAATTAGATTAGCTATCATATACACCTGAATTTGTAGAAGTTTGATTTAATGACTATCGTAAACAAAATATCCTCAAAAGTTACCCAACTTTTAAATAATCACCCATAATTAAAAATTTTATTCAAGTCTCTAGCGTTCGTTATTGGTTCGTGAGATATTTTGGGTTTACCAGAATTGTCACCATTTTTTTAAATTGCTATGGTAAAAAACCACCCTCTCAATTTTGCTGAGAGTCCTTTTTACATCTTTCATTATTATCTATATAACAAAATTTATTTGAGGTCGATAAATGATGTGTCAAATAATCGCAATCCATTGATTGCATTCAAGTGATTATAGACAAAATATTTTTAAGGTCAAATGAATCAAATCTTTATATTGAAGTCATAAAATATTGCACTCGCAAAATATTTCATTGCAGCAAATATGTAGATCGACAGACGATTATTCAATCACTTTGTTTTTTTTTTTGACATAAATCAATTGATAAATGAGCTTGAATAAATATTGATAAATTATAAAAAACATCGAACAATAAATATTCTACTTGAACCAATTACTCTAAAAAATATTTAAAAAGAATATAACATATCTAATTTCTTCCATTTTAAAGAATTTGTTTTAAAAATTGTCAAAAAAAAGCAACTTTCAATCTTTAAGCTTCAACGACTTAAATATTATTATATTTTTTTATTAATCTTTACGTATCTGTGGTTGGCATAAGCAAATTTATTTCTGTTTCTTTTTTCTTAAATATTAAGTTTCGAATATTTATTTTTTTTGCTTGTTAGTATCAACGTTGGAACATATTTATTTTCATAAAAAAAAAGAGAATATACCACAAAAGATATTTAAATCATTTTTATATTCAAATAACCAACATGTGTGATGTTGTGCTGTGTGTTGGTTATGCCACCTCTTAACATAATAGCCTCCATTGTAAGTCGTTACAACTCATAATAATAAAAAAAAAAAAACTGAGAAAAAATGGAAAAGAAAAAACCTTTTTATACGCTTGACTGACAGTAGTCATTATAATGGAAACGAAACGACGAAAAACCCTTTTTTTCCGCTGAGCACAGCAATTTCAATAGCTTGAACATTTTCTTTAAGAAAAATATTATTAAAAAAAATATTATGTACATTGTACACTATACTATACACTTTACCTACCACGAAAAGTTCTTATATGAATTCAAGCCAACCGCAAGGATCCCATTAGGTTGCGCAAAAAAGTACTTTTTTAAATCCATCTGTCAACACGTTTCCATCACTTTAGATGCAAAAAATGTTTTTAAAAAACCTGGTGGTAAGCATTATTATTTTGTGTTGTATTCTTTCAACTTATATGTACCTTATGTATAATGTACACACATACCTACCGTATCGTCCTTGTCGTTGTGTGTTTGGGCTTACAGCAGGCAGGACTACAGCCGAGGACCAACACGACTCAGAACTAGAACCAGAACGGCAGGAGGCAAGCAATTTACACCACAACAATTGATACCAGATGAGCTGGTGTAGTCCTTTAACAAAGGACACTCGTTATCCACACCACCCATCATCATCATCATCATCCAGATCCACGCATATTATCCTCCATTCAAAAATACACAAAACACAAAAACACGCACACATGTCAAACATACATACCTTTACCTATAGGTAACAGGATTGTTGTGCTAACGGCCATATTGCATATTATGATGCCGAACCGCTATCATAATAAAACCAAGTGAAATTATTATGCAAAATAGTTAAAAGATACTTCGTATTGCGCATAAAAAAATATCCTATGTAGCATCCATCCATCACAGTAGATAAGGATAGGCAAAAGGTAAGGTGTATAACGGTACCTGTGCCGTTATGGTTAACGTCGTCGTCGTCGTACAACACAGGCAAACAAAAAAGGATTTTTACACAAGTTTTTTAAACAAAAATTTTTGTTGGTACCTTTTTGTATTTTTCCATTTGAATGGAGAAAAAGTTTTTCATTTTCGCACGGCCGAGAATTATACACAAAACACGATGAAAAGGATGTTGAAAACTCATTGAGTTTTTTTCATATATTTTTTAACATTTTATGTAATTCAGCAATTTTTTTTTTTAAACCAAAAGTTAATTTGGGTTTTCATTCAATATATTTTAAGTGCTTATTTTTTAGTAAGCATTAACCCTTATGTCTATCAATAATATAAAAAAAAGAGGTTAAAATTAACTATATTATTAAAATTTTGAATATTGAAAGTAATAATCAAAGGTAAGTTTATTCATTGAAAAATAATTAAAAATTTAATGCGAAATGTGTTGAAAATTCTTTTAATTTTTTATTTTTATTCATTTTCAGATACACATGATCATCATACATGAAAAATCGAGTCAATTTCTTTCACGTGATAGGTAAATAAGAAATAAATTCAATTTATTACTAAAAATTAAAAAAAAATATTATGAGAATAAAATACAATTATTGCATAACAATTCTGTGTAAATAAAATAATAAATTAAATTTAAGATACAAAATTAGATAAAAACCTGCAAAACAAACGAAATTATATTTAAGTTCAAGTAGGTACATATAAACATTATGTATAATTTTGTTTTTAAAATATTAAGTATATGTATTGTAGGTTATCTAAGTATAGGGTAATTATAAATGTTGCTAATATTTTAATATGTTTTTTCTATAGAAATATTGGTATACCTAACTATAGACAAAAATTTACAAACAGTTTAATTTTTTTAATTGCATCTACAATTAATTGTTGTTTTCTATTATAAAGGGTGGCACAATATACTTTGTTATTATTATATTCCAATCAAAATAGACATAATATACCGTTACCGATTGGCACAGAAACTAAGGACTTCGTTATTACCAAGTGACAAAATGTACCCAAAAATAACAACTTATTAAGTTTTTAGTTGAAAATTTCCGGTTTTAGTATGTAAATTTTGTAACAAAAATGTTTTTTTTTTAGCAGGCGTTTAGAAGTTACAGTGGAAAAAATAATAGAAACAAGTGTCTCCGTCATTTTCGATACACAATATTAACTTCCCATAGGAAGTTATTGTAATCGGTCCAATACGTCCGTACGTTCACGAAGTTTTTTTCGTCGTCCATAGCTCAAGAACCAGTAAATATATCGACTTCAAATAAATTTTGTTATACAAGCCAGAGAAATCTACAGACGGGATGGGAAGTTATCAGTGTGGGTCGCATCCCAGCCCCTTTTTTTAGCAATTAAGTCTTTTGTCGTTAGTCTTTCTCTATTTTAATCGTACCTTATAATGCTCTTAAATAGCAAATTTGTTTTGTGGAAACAACTTTTTGTTTTTACTTAACGGTACAAAATTTGAGACCAATTCTAACGCAAGGATCATCTTTTTAAAAGTCATCTATAATTTCAATAAATATGAGTCGTGGTTTACATGGTACTCCCTTTGAACGCAAAGTAATGAAAAAACTAAGACAAGCTGGAAAAACGATGGTTGAAATTGCAAAAACCTTAAACTGTTCGAAGAAAAAAGTATTTGAAATTTTACATACACGCTTTAAGAAGAAACAAGATAATACACTACTAGTAAGAATATGTAAGAAGAAACCATTTCTTTCTTTTGTTTCTATCTATTCATTTTTCCAGGATGAAACATAATAATAATCACAATTCTACTTTTTATTATTATTTCCCATTATTATATGTAAAAAAAATTGTTGCATCTAAGCGATAAAATTATTAAAAATCTATCTGTGTAGTTCTTATTTTCCTACTCTTCACAAATACCTTTAAATGTGTTAAAAAAAATGAACACGAAGCTTGTTTGTATTATCTTTTCCATCACTGTATACTTGCATAATATTTTTTAGGTAAAAAAAAATGTGATGAAATCAAAAAACCCTACCACATTTTTAAAGGATCAGTTATATGTAGCTATTATTTAAATCAATACGGAAATATTTTTAAAAATATATTATTTGACTATGTTTCCCTTTGATTAAAAATACAAATTATATACTGATTGATAGAATATCACACAAAGAATTTGTTGAAAAAAAATAACAAAAATTGAAGTTGAATTACGCAGTTAATTTTCGGACGGAAAATCATTTTCCTGAACAGCAGATACTTCTATGTTCAAAAGTGAAACGAATCGTCCCACTGATTTGTTTTCCAATTTCACATAATTCCAATGACAGATTTCTGTCCCTAAAAATTTGTTAGATTTCCAACTGGAATTTTTTTTCATGACGGAAATTTTTGAATGATCTCTATGAACGACCTGCCAAAAAAAATCCAATGATTAGTTTCAATGATTAAAACCAATGACAGCTATAATTGGCCCCTAAGGATCTGATGATTTGTCTTGCCTAAAACTTTAACAAAATATTCAAAACAATATTTTGTGTGAGATAAATAATTTGAAGTCAATATCTTTTTTTTTCTCCATTCTCCGAAAACCATTTTTTACTAGTTGTTTTAGTAGGTTTTCGTGTTTTGTAAAATTTGTTTACCAATTTTAATTTTTTTATTTCTTATACATATAAACAAATACATATTGGATTTTTCTAAGAAAATTAAGCACAGAATGAAATCATTTTTAATTCAATACCTTCATTTATTTACGAGATATCAAAAACTGAACATCAAATTTTTTAACAATTTTGCGTAGGTACTGTTTTTTGAAGGATTGAATTTTCATAAGAAAACAATATTTTCTGTGTGATGAAATTATTTTGCAGTCAATTTTAATTTTTGAAACGATCGAAAATCAATTTTTACCAAATTTAAGTAGTGTTTTTAGTTTTTGTAAAAAAAACTGTTAATTCGATTTTTTTTTTCAAAACTTTACCAAGTGTCAAAAATGTTATTCTTCATTACATACAATTATTAACTTCCCATAGGAAGTTATTGTAATGGGTCCTATTTGTCAAATTGAAAATTTTGACATTTCTCGACGTTTCAAGGTCCCTAGAGTCGAAATAAAAGATTTTTAGAAAGATGTCTGTGCGTGTGTGCGTACGTTCATACGTCCGCACGTCTCTGTACGTTCGCGACGTTTTTTTCGTCGTCCATAGCTCAAGAACCAGAAGAGATATCGACTTGAAATAAATTTTGTTATACAGATAATAAGGCAGAAAGATGCAGAAAGGGCTCTCAAGAAAATTGCGTGGGTGGTTTTTTTACCATAGCAGTTTAAAAAAAAGGTGAAAATTTTGGTTAAACCTAAATATCTCATGAACTAATGACGCTAGAGACTTAAATTAAATTTTATAATGTATATTGTAACGTAATACAAAACAATTATATTTTTGGAAAAAAATTCAATTAACGGTTTTTTAATAAATCAAAAAAACTGAAAAAAAAATTGTCACCTCAAAAATTTACGACCAATATATGATTCATCTCCAAAACCATTTTGTGCAACGAAGAATAATGTTTTTGACATCTGATAACATTTTGAGAAAAATCTAATTGACAGTTTTTTTTTTATAAAAAATAAAATCCTAAAAAAAAACATTACTCATTGTTGCTAAAAATTGAATTTCGACTCAAATATCTTTTCAAAACCTTGAGATTAAGGCTTTAAACTTTTTTTATCTTATAAGAAATATTGACAGTTAAAAAAAAATAAAAACCTTAAAAAAAATTATAAAAGTTGGTAAAAAATTGATTTTCGACTTAAATATCTTTCCAAAAATTTGAGATAATGGCTTCTAACTAATTTTAACTTATAAGAAATATTTATTTCAACATTCGATAAAATTTTAAGAAAAATCGAATTGACAATTTTTTTTACGAAAAATAAAAACCTAAAAAAACAATACTAAAACTTGGTAGAAATTTGCTTTCGACTCAAACATCTTTTCAAAAATTAAAAATATTGGCTTCAAACTTATTTTATTTTACAGAAAATATTGTTTTCGATATTCATATATCATTCGATATAAAAATGCAACAGTCCGTTTTTCATAAAAAAATAAAATCTACAAAAAATAGTACGCAAATTTGGGAAAAATTGATACAAATGAAGACAAATTGACAGACGGGATGGGAAGTTATCAGTGTGGGTCGCATCCCAGCCTCTTTTTTCGGAGATAAAATCATTTTTTTTGTAAAAAATAAGAGGCGACAGTTATTTTTTTTTTCAGATTTTTTGATTTAAAAAAAATCGTTAATTAAATTTTGTTTTCAAAATTTTACCTATTTAGTATCACGTCACAATATATAATATAAAACGAAAATTTTCACTTTTTTGAAAAATTTGTATGGTAAAAAACCACCCACTTAATTCAGAGTCCTTTCTTGATCTTTCTGGTTCTTGAAATATAGACCACGAAAAAAGTTCCAGAACGTACAGACATATCTCTAAACATCTTTTATTTAGATTCTTGAGACCTTAAAACGTCGAGAAATGTCAAAATTTTCAATTGGGAAAATCGGACAGTTTACAATAACTTCCTATGGGAAGTTAAAATTTAGAAAAATTTATGGGTTCGTTTCGGATGAAATTTTTGACCACAAAATTTTTATGGAGACTTAAGTTATTTTTAGTCTTAAAAAAATGAAAAAATCGCATAACTCGAATCTGCTTAAAACCTATGTTTCCAAGTTTGAACTCAATCGACCCAATGGTTTGCGCTGTAGGGGCGAAGGCAGACGGACGGAATCAGGGGAGCCACTTTCGACTTTTCTGCAATCGTATATCTTGAGTTCGACATTTTTGACGAAAGCAAAACTTGCCATACAGTTCCTATATGTCGTAGGTAAAAAATAGTTAATATCGCAGTCTGGATTTTAGCACATAAAAAATTAAAATTTTAGACTTTAAATTGATTTTTGTATAAATTAATTAATTTCAGAAATTTAAATGAATTTTTTCATTCGTTTTTGTGAAATAACAACAAATACGACTCATTTTTAAATATGTAAACCTTAATGTACCAAAATCACAATAATTGACAGTACAGCCCAATTGAAAAAGAAAATTTTCTTATTTTAGGAAAAATGTCTATATTGGTGAAGGCGTTTAAGACATTATTACTAAGAAACAGTTAGAAGTCCTCAAAAATCCCAAGTAAAGACATAAAGTTCTTTAATGTTCTTGAATTTGGTTTAGTATTCTTTGATTTTGTTTTTTTTTTTTATTCACAGGAAAACAAAATAATGTGTCTAATCATGAACTTAAGGTCAACATCTTTCACAATCCTCGCTCTTAATATTTGTTAAAGATCGTATAATTTGTGTGTATTTTATGTTACTATCTTATCTATACATTCAATCCTATCAATCACTGAAAAAGTTGTTTTCAAGTACCAAAATTAAACCTTTAAATATCGAAACTTGGTGCTAAAACTAAAGGTCAAATAGTGGAAATATTCAAAAATGCAGTATGTTGATGACATGAAAAAGATATTATTTGTTTAAAAAAAAATTGTTTACTTTAAAAACACATATTAATCTTATGTCGAAAACCTCGTCGTTTAAACAAATCAGAAAACACAATTGTTTGGGGTTTTAACCAAATTTTATTAACATAACAAAGGTCATAGATTTACGAAAATAAATACGGCTTGAGAGAACTATCCAAACAAAATCTCTTTAAAGAGACGATTTCAGAAGTTGCATGCGAAATAAAGGAAATGTGTCAAATTTCGACAATTTCTTATAGCAGTACCTTATTATGTGTTTCTTGTTTGGAAAAAAGTCTAACCCTCATTTTGTAGGAAAAAAATATTTGAGAATTAAGATCAAAAATTAATTATTAAATTTTTCCTTTATTATGAACAAAATAAATAACATCAAAAAATACTTCAGTTACCACTTGAAGAGCTCTAAGATACATAGTCCAATTTGGGCTAAATATACGAAAAATCGATAATTTTGATATTTAGCATTTTTTTTTTAATCTGCTGTAACTTCTAAACTCTTACCCTTTGAAAATATTGAGTTTAGATGTTTTGTACTGAATGTGATGTTCTGCAAAATGTTACTGAAAAAATGTTTGTAGCATTTACTGCTTAAAAGTTACGGCCTAAGAACTTAAATTTTCGACAAAAAACCCTAAAAACTTTTGCAATCGTTAATCGTTTTTAACAATTGCAAAATGTACTCAGTTTTTGTACTATCGATAATTACGAATCACTTCAATGTGAATTGTCTATTATTGGACTTGACATATTTTAAGAATTTTTACTTTTTTTACTTCATTTACCAAACATGATGTTGACAGTTAGGAATTATAGGTATCAAGATTTTTTCCATCTGTAAAATTTTTTTAACGACGCTTTTATTAATTAATCTAGATGGTTAATTGAATAGTTTATTATCTTAAATCTAAACCACTAAATTTAATATAATATTGAAATTAAAAGTCTTTTCTTTATATTATTTTAAAAATCAGAAGAACAAGAAGTTCTAAAATATTCGTTTATTTTTTTATTTTCTATCAAAGACGTTATTTCTTATTTGACAAATAAAAAAGTATTTCTAATAAATTTTACGCCACCCATTTATAAAGTTTAAAATTGCAGATACAATTACTTTGTTTCATTTTTTCAGAGAGGTTGTAATATAAATACGAAGTTTTTTTAATTTACTTTTTTACATACTTTTGTACTATCCTTTAAGTATTAATAATTGTTTTATATGATACTTTTAATATTTACTAATATTTTTTGTCATTTTTTTTTCATTTCATTAAGAAATTTATTTAAAATTCACTTCAAATCAAGCGCACAAAATTAATAACTATTAAGATAAAAATAAATAGAAAAATGTTATTTGTTTAATTTTTGTAATTTTATAATTTTATATTTTGTTTTTCATTAAATTAATTTATCTGCATTTAGTTCAATTTAATTTTTAATTTTATTTTATTATTGCTTTACGTTTACGTTTTTTAATTTTAATTTATTCTTATTAAATTATTAAATTATGCATTTTCAATTCTATTTTTGTTTGCCATAATTTATTTAGATTTAATTAAATTTTATTTATTGTTGTTCTACTTTCGTCCCAAATACTAATATTTATTTTATTAATATTTATTCTTTTTTAGATTGAGTAACATTTGAATATTTTGTCTTTAAAAATAATGTAAATATTAAAATTTAAATAAAATACAAACTTTCCGTAGAGCTAGGATATACAATCGACAGAAGAAAACAAAATTTAATAAATTGTAAATTTAAATCAATTAACTATATATATACAAAATTTCATATAACCATATACTATTCTACGCTGAAACTTAACAAAAAAAAAATATAAATATATAATGAAACCTCATTTATTCACATAAATAAATTTAAAAAATATTAAAAGTAATAAAATACAAAAAATTGCCACAAACGTAGCTGAATATTAATTTTTATTTTTAATCTTATCATTTTATATTATTTTGTATAAATAAGAAAAGTAAAAATTGTAGTTAAAAATTATCTAGCGAAATGTAGTGTAATTTGTTTTGTTCTCTAAAAAATTAAAACAAAAAAAATCATGACTAGTTTAAGACACTAAAACAAAAATTAAATCTTGTAGATAACATTTTTTTTAATTTTAAAATCAATGAAAACATAGTTAATTAATATAGTAAAATTGATATTAATAAAATAAAAACTATACAAAAATAAATAAAAAATATTTGTAAAAACAAAACAAAACTTCTGAACACACACACATGCAAAGAAATTCCTAAGAAATGAAAGACTTTAAACTCAAATTTATAAAATTAGTAAAATTATTTAGTACATAAGTTCAATATATTATATATATAGATAACATTAACTATACAAGTTAAGTAAAAAACTTAAGTGTATTAAAACGTATGTAGTATCTATTTAAATGAACGTGAAAAATAATGAAGCAGCATTATTTGTAGTTAATGTAGGTAAATAATATTAAATTAAAAAAAAAAGAAAACAAATAACTTGTTAATTTAATATTAGATGATTATATTATATAAAAACAAAAACTTATTGAACAAAAAAAACAAAACACAAAATATTGATTATAAAAATAATTACTGTAATAAATTGTGTTCTTTATTATATTTGTTACAAAAAAAAATAAATAAAAACAAAAATTATTAATAAAAAAAAAAAAAAAAACAAAGAACTAGGTAAAATGTTAGAAAAATAAAATAAAATTGAATTTAAAATAGAAACAAAACATTATTAATTATTAAGTTGTATTAAAATTTAAAAACTAAAACACAATAAAACTAATAAAATTCTAGCAAAGCTAATTGTAAAATAAAATAAATTTAAAACAAAAATTTTAAAAATTAAATGAAATGAAAAAAAACTATAAAATAAAAATGTTTTATTGAAAATTAATATGGACAAGAATTTTAATTAATTTTTATTTAATTTTCCAGAAATGAAGAACCTTAAGAAGGACTCGAAAATGTGTACCTAATTATTTAAGTTTAGGGTTGCCAACAATGAGCTTAATCTCTTTTCGTATGTCCTTGATGGAATTTCACATTCAAAAAAAGTTGATTGAAAATTATCTCATTTTCATAAAAACAACAAGAAATCCGGATACAAAAGTAGATTGAAATATGAATGGATATCAAATGCCGATAACCACAATCAGGAAATTTGAAAATTCCCACATCCGTCATTCAGTGCCATCAGTGTTATTGAATTATTAATCAAACACTTTAAAAATAAAAACTCTACTTTACAATTTCTATTCAATAGAATTCTATTGTGTGATATAAACTCATAAACAATAACGAACATTTTGCTTAATGGGTTCCCCAAAAAAATAAAAATAACTGAAAAAGTCATTTGTTTTATTTATCACTCCAATAATATAGATTTTTTCTTTGTAGGCATATCTACTTCCGTATAGAAAAACAATAACATAACCACAAACTATACACATTTTAAATATCAAAAAAATATAAATAAAAAACAAATATAATGTTTTACATTTTTTGAAACAATAGTGATTCGTTAGAACATAATATAAAACACACAACAATATGTTACGTGTGCCTATGTGTGTATAGTTTAAATAGTTCATCATAAAAAATCGATGTATTCATAGCCTCTACAATCATCATTTAGATGTCCGTCTAACGTCCTTTCGTTCGTCGTTCGTCTTATTGTTTATAATGCCAAGCCCATGTCATCCATTGTTAAGGGAACCGGAAATACATATATAATAAATTCATGTCTGACGAAGGGTTATTTTCAAATGATTATAAACGATTTACGAAACAAAAGAAAAAGTTGTATGAACAACCTTTCCAAATTTATTTCCTTAACACTCATCTTACATTTCTTGGAAAAGGACTTGTGGGTATGGAAAGGGTGTGGGGGGATACGAGGTAAATGATAAATGATGGTAAAATACGATTTGTGAGTTTCAAAAAACACAAATCAAATAATGCTTTACATACACATGTACAACATTTTGTAAGTAAGTATATTGCGTGAGTTAAGTGTGATATAGGCTTGTTGTAATTCAGATTCGCATGAAAAACAATAAAACGCAATACAAATTTCTATTATAAAATAAAAACAATTTATTATGTTTTTGTTTTATAGAAATGGAATTATAATAGTTTGCTTTCAAATAAAACAAATATATTCAAATGTAAAAGGGCTATTAAGGGCGGAACCAGTAATAAAGGTGATTTCTGATACAAGGGTTATTTCAGCAATAATTTGAATAATAATTTTGGCCCTAAATTTGTAAAATAAAAAGTCTTGTTTTGCCTTGTTAAATTTTGAGTATATCCTATCTATAATTGGCTGCATATAATATATGGAACCATTTTCCACCTGAAACTCTAAAAATAATTACCAAAAGAACAAAAATGTCTTTCCAAACATGTCCAGGTTCAGGTAAATCAAATGAAATCTTCTTGATTTCTAGCCAACTCAGTCATCTTTTAAAAAAGTGTTTGTGACAAATCCTCCTGAGTCACAGCCGATGACTGATTTGGAAGAAAAAACAAAACAAATTCGATTTTATGCACCAGGCGACCATGCTGAAGAAGGTAGTAACTTTTATTTTTCGTTTTGTTTTTCTTCGAAATTCATCATAAAAATGTTGCCAGTTATTTATCGGTTATCCTTTTCAATTTTACTTCTTGTACACTTCTTGTGTAAGTGTATATAAAATTTGTTGTGAAAAGAAACCACAATAAAAAGAGATCAAGAAGGAAGGGCGAGGTTATGTATATGCAAAAAAATAAAAACCAAATACAAGAAGAACGTGAAAACAGTCACAGAAGCAGAACTATTTAAATTTATATAAATTGGCATTTTATATTTGAAGAAATTCGGAGAAGAAGAAAATAAAAGTGTACAGTAGTGTGTTCTTCAGCATTGTCGCCTGGTGCATACAATTTAATTAGTTTTCTTTTAGAGATGATGTGCGTCAGAATGTTGGAGGGCTTGAAAGCAAAAAGGGAGAATTATATTAAAAATACTATACAATACCATGTGTAAGCTTTTTGAACAATATTTAAAAAATACAAAATTTTCAGGAAAGGTATGGTCAGAATGCAACAAAGGTTAATAGTTAATTAGATATTTGAGCACATTTAAAATATGTGAAATTAAAAAACCATAATTTTAAAGAGGAAGTCAACACTAGGATGATCAGAATTTAGAGGAAGACAAAATTTATATAAACAATTAGTAGAAAAGAGTTTTTAATATTATTATTCCCAAAGCCTCTTCTTATTTAAATACAAAATTATAATTGTTTTACTAGGCAATCATACTGCGAAGAAGGTATTGTTTTCTCCTCTAGTTAGAGATTTGCATTTATTTTTCATAACTACTAAGAGCATCTCCCCTTACACATTTCATCTACTGATTACAATTCTTAAAAAATGTCCCCCCCCCCCGTTAGTCATTCATTTAGTATTTATTTAAACAAAGATTTTTGTTTGATGCCCAACACCAGGCAATCATGCTGATTAACAGGTATTCTTTTTCCTTTTTTGTTTTTACGTCTGCATTCTATATTGCTCATCAATACTTTCAAAGAAAACAAAATAGATGTAAGTAATGCGCATGTAGTTCAAGCTTTTTTTTAAATCCATTTATACAATCACGATCGTCAACACTACTGCAGGACTAACCACGCCCACACTCGTCAATTTGTGTATATTAGTAAGTTAGGAGAGAGCAAATACAAACACGTAACTCATTTTTTATTGCAAGAGATAATAAGAAATAGCAAAGTCAAATACAGTACGAACGCGATTTACGAACTTACTGGGTTATATTTGTGATACAAATTATACATTATTAAAGAAACAAATATTTTTGAACATATTTTTTTTTTTTTAAATACTTAAACGAAATTATACAAATTTATAAAAAAATTAATATTTGATGCATATAAATTGTTTTCTAAAATAAGTTAGATATTGGGGTGTTTAATGGTAATGTTTTTGTTTCAAATTGCCCACTATTTTGGTATTTGTAGCCTAAGTCCAAATTCGGTCTTAAACACAAAATGTCTTACATGGGTTCCCTTTAATTTTATGTCGCTTAACAGAAATGAATTAACATAAAACTCTTTTCTAATTCTGTCAAATTATCACTTGGTTTTTTAATAGACAATTTTTTAATATTTCTTGAACCATCGGTCCTGTAAAAAATTTCCGTAGACACTTTTATGAAATCACATTGTATTTACAAGGAATTTGGTTCAGGCATACTAGCTGTAAGTTAACAGAGTTGTAAGAACTAAAGTCTTTAAGTGACTCCAAGTCAGTAAAGTCAAAGTCAACTAACTAAAAGTTAAAACTCGTGATATGACTTTTAAAATAAAAGTTAAAAGTCATGACTTGAAGCCAATTGACTTAGTCATTTTGCATTCAATCTCTTTGACTTTATAAAGTCATTAAAATTATTAAAAAATCAATTTTTAATGTGACTCAATTTTAAAAGTTAGCAAGTCAATTAAATGAAGTCTTTTGACTTAAATCAATTGCTTTCACGTTAGAAATTGTATGTTGGTTAATTCTTTCGTTATCGGAAACTTTTAAGAAAATTCTTGAAATATAAATCATATTTATAAAAAATCAGGCGATCATGCTGCTAAGAGATACGCATATTTTTGGTTTTGTATTTTGTTTAAATATAGTTTAATTTTTGTTTGATATTTTTTTAGAGGAAATTAAGGATCTTGAGTGTGACTTACTCAAATAAAAATCAATTTACAAATCTAAGCGTTCTCGGTACAAATATTTTTAAATGTGGCAATTTTTAACTAAAACGAGTGCTACTTTCTTTTGCTTACAAACGGTTCCTTCATTTAAAAGCACTCTGAAAAAAACCTACTACTATTCGATCAAAAAGTAAAACTACTACTTTTCTGCACTGTATCAATGTTCTTTAATTTTCTACTCCAGAGAGGGCATTTTTATTCTTAATATAATATAATGATTTTCAAGTTGCTTGTATTGTCAAAAAGTCCCACACGGTCTTCTAGGCTTCAAAAATTATACATCAATATTTGATGATCCGCACCAGGCGATCATACTTTATAACAATTACTCTTTTTGTTTTTATAAAAACAACTCATCACTACTTTCACACAGCACACAAACAAATATTGGAGCTATAGATTTAACCAACACTACTTTAGGATAAATTACACCCACTATCCCCAATTTGTTTTAGTATAAGTTAACTTGTATGAGAGATAAAATGCAAAATTTGTAAGTTCTTGTGCTAAAGAAAATGGAAGGGGAAGAGAACATATTTATTATGATGTGCAAAAGTAAGTTTACCTTCTTTGCCATCTTGGTCGACTGGTATCTCAACTCAACATAAATTGATTGGTTTTTGGGACTATACTTTTTTTAAAATTGTGAATCGACTTGCAAAGAGAAAGAAATAGATCTTAAATTAATTTCTCCTGATTGCTACATTTGGAAATTTATGAACATGTGAAGAAGGTGTTTCACATAACCAGCGTGTGATATAGTAATCAAATCACTAATCAGATCTTTTTATATCGATATATTTGTTTTGGTTTTATCCTTGACGTTTCTGCTAAATAAGAAAATAATATAATTTTCAGACTAGGACTAATAAAACGCTTTGCTGTATATTTAAGTGATATAGAGCTTGAAAACAAAATTGAGGCTTTGTAGCTTTGTTTGATTTTTGAACTAAGTGCTTTTTTACTTTTAAACATTTTTAAATTAGGCGATTAATGTTTTACTTATTTGGCAGTTTCTCTTTTCTAGAGCTGACATCACTGACCAATTCTACTTAATGGTTAAACACTAATGTTTCTCTCAATTTCTTTAAGTATTGATACTGTTTCTGTATTAATAATTTAAAGAAATAATAAAAAGATTTCGTACTCAGGAGAACTATAGCTTAGCACATTTAAGATTTAGTTTATTTTGCTCACTAGAATTTTCAATTTTTTTTTTTAATATTCTTAAATGGGTGCGGGTAGCCGCTCAATTTGATTTTATGCACCAGGTAATCATGCACCAAAGAAGCTAAACCTATTTTTTGATTTGCTTTGCTTTATCCTTCTATTTACCTATTGCAAAAAAACAGTACAGATTTGTATTTTGTCTCTTTTGCAAAAAACTAACGTAACTAATACTTAAATAACTTGTGGGCAGTGGGTGTGGTTAGTCCTTTAGAAGTGTGAATGATCGTGACGTGTTTGCTTTTTGTTGCTCCCTTTATAAGTGATAGGCAAGAAGAAGAAAGAATAGCTACTACGCAGCATGATCGCCTGGTGCAGATCATCAAGTTTAAAGGTGCGTGAAAGGGATCTTTGAAAATCGTTAGCGATCTTGTTTGGATTAATGAGAATATACAAGAACATTGTAATGAGAAAACAAATTTTGTCTCTTCTTCTACTTCGTTCTTATGAAAAATACAAAAGAATAGGCAAAATTGAATAAAAGTATTACTTTAGGGACTTTTGTTGAACAATAAACGCAAAACCTTTAACAGAGGCTGAAAACACAGTTTCTAGTTTCTACTACGCAGCACGATTGCATGATGTAAAAATTATAACACATATTCTATTCGAAATAAAACCGAGAAATCGTTCGGACTTAAAAGAATATTACTAGCACTTTTAAAATCATTCATTTTTACTTTTTGTTCTAAATTGAAATTGAATTTTTGTTTTTAAAATGTGAATAGACGATTTCAAAACAAAACACTAGTATTCAAACTTAATATTTCTAATGTCTAATGCATAATTTTAATGCAAGGAGAATACCTATTGTGCTTTTATGCTTAACTATTTTAAGTTCCTATTTTACAGATTTGAATTAATATTTTTAGACACTTTAAAAGAAAACGAAACCAAAGATGAACATTGTTTTTTTTTTGTTTATTCGCTTTGTATTATTTATAAAATGAAATGTATGCCCCATATCAACAACGGTCCGGCATGCGCTTTAACTTGTCTCCTAAGGAAATCCACAGTATGGTCAAACAACATTTCAGTAAACTGGGGTTCTGCATGAAACAAAAAAAAATTAATTTATTAATTCTGAAAATATTATTTTTTTAAATCACATCTTTCGATCGACAGTTCAAATGCAACAATATAAACAAACGGGTTTTGGAAACGTACTGAAGATTAATATATATATACAATATGTTATATTATGTTCAACAACTTGAAACTATTTCGAATGTTTTTATACAATGGTTTCATGAAGATTATGGGTTAGGCACAATTATTTTTAGGGAGCATGTCGAAATACTGTTTTCGAACTGAATTTAAAAACACTTAAATTAAGAATACTGAATAGAAAAAGTTGCATGAACAAAACAATGTATTTCCAAATTTTGTATCACAAATTACTGCACCCTTAAAAGTGAATTTTACAAAGTTCAGAATGTTAACTATCTGCCAATCCAACACCCTATTTCTCATATTAAAAAATTTGACATTTCTTGATGTTTCAAAGTTTAGCAAAGTAGGTATTGTTTTCTGCACTGTTTAAAGATTTGCATTTATTTTCCATAATTACTAAGCGCATCTCCCTTAAACATTCCTGCTACTCCTGCGCCAAAAAAGTAAGAAAGTCTAAAAGATTCTTAAAAAAAGTATTTCCCCACAGCATTTGTTTTCTTTCTATATTAATATTTTTTTCATACATTTGGTTGATGCTTTACACCAGGCGATCATGCTGAGTAGCAAGAATTCTTTCCCGTTTTTGTTTTTAGGCATTCCATTCTTTATCAATATTTCCAAAGAAAACAACAAAACAAAATAAATGTAAGCAATACACATATAGTGAAATTTCTTTTTTATATACATATATTCATACAATCACGATCATCAACACTACTGTAGGATTAACCATGTCCACCTTACTTATTTTTTTTCTGTATTAGTAATTTAACAGAAACAAAATACAAACATATAATTCATTTCTTGTTGCAAAAGAAAATAAGAAATAGCTCAGTCAAATACAGTACCAACTAGATTTACGAACTTACTGAGTTATATGTTTTTTGGTACAAATTATACATTATAAAAAAAAACTAATATTTGTGAACATGTTTTAATTAAATACTAAAACGAAATGATCGAAATTTACAAAAAAATTAATATGCGCATCTCCCTTAAACATCCTTGCTACTCCTGCTTTTAAAAAGAAAGAAAGTTTAAAGATCATTTGCATTCTAGGGATCACGATTCTTAAAAAAAGTATTTCCCCACAGCATTTGCTATAATATTTTTTGCATACATTTGGTTGATGCTTTACACCAGGCGATCATGCAAAGTAGCAGGTATTCTTTCCCGTTTTTGTGTTTAGGCATTCCATTTTATTTATCAAGACTTCCAAAGAAAGAACAAAACATATAGTGTAAGTTCTTTTTTATATATATTCATATATTCACGATCATCAACACTACTGAAGAATTAACCGCACCCACCCTCCTTAATTTGTGTGTATTTTAGTAATTTTGTAAAAGAAAATAATAAATGGCAAAGCCAACTACAGTACCATCCAGATTTAAGAACTTACTGGGTTATATTTTTTGTATACAATGTTTTTTTTTAAAGCTTATTTTGTTATATAAAAAGACAACCAAATAATTAAATTAGTGAATACTAATACTTCATTCTCGAAATTTAAACAAAACTTTATTTATTTTTTTCTAGCCTTAGTCCAAATTAAGCTCTAGCTACAAATTGTTACCATTCCTTTTTATTTTATGTGTTGTACTTTACCAACAATAAAATTATATGTTACGCAAATTAAATTCACTGAAAATATTCTAATTCTGATAAAATATAACTTATTTTTTCAAATTACAATTTTGTAATATTTCTTTAGCCACCCATCTTGTACTTATAAAATCAAAGCCCAGGTGTATTTTATGTGTTTTGTGTATTGTTTGTACATGGAATTTAGTTCAGATATACTACCTGTAAATAAACAGAGTTGTAAGCACTAAAGTCTTTTAGTGAATGCATTAAGTAAAGTCAAAGTCAATTCACTAAATTTTTTAACTTCAAGTATTTGATTTTCAATTTCCTATTAGTATTGTCAAAAAAGACTTATACATACGTCAATATTTGTTGTCCGCACCAGGTTTTTGTTTTTAGATATGCATTACACAACTCGTCACTACTTTCACAGAGAACACAACCAAATACAGGCGTACATATTCGACCAATACTACTTTAGGATAAATCATACCCAATTTCCTCAATTTCTTTCAGGATTAGTTAACTTGGAGGAGAAATACAATTTTTTAAGTTCTTGTGGCTAAAGAAAATAGAAGCAGAAGAGAACAACTAAAATCATATTTATAGATGGTTGCAAAGCAGACCAAATATAAGGTTATCTTCTTTTAGAGCATGGTCGCCTGGTACTTGAGGTATTTATATGACTTTTTAAAAATTGAATTCATCAAAATGCAAAAAAAAAAACAAACGAGTGTGGAACTAATATCGGATCACTGATCAGATCCTTTGGCTTCGTTCTATTTTTGTTTGTCAAAGCACTTATAGTATTAAGTTCAAACTAGTTAAAATAAAACACTTACTTGCACTCTTCCCTGTTTCAGCATTTTTATTTAAAAATAAAATATGTATAAGTTTTGTGGTTCTGTTTAATTTTTGAATTCTGGCTTGATTATTTTTTTAAATATTTAAATTTGGCGATTAATATTATAGATATTTGTCAGTTCCTTTGTTCTAGAGATGACATCCCTGATCAATTCTACTTCATGTTTCAACACTCAAAAGTTTCTAATCTCTTGCAGTATTGATACTGTGTCTGAATTTATAATGTGAGGACAAAATAAAAAAAATTGGTACTCAGGAGTCAGTTAGGCACAATGGGTTCGGGTGGCCACTCAATTCAATTTGATGTACCAGACAACCATGCGCCACTCAATTCAATTTGATGTACCAGGCAACCATGCGCCAAAGAATGTAAACTTATTTTTTTTGGTTTGCTTTCTTTTCTCCTTCCTTCTTTTTGCGAAAAGAACAATATATATTTGTATTATATATGTCTTGCAAAAAACCAACATAACCAATACTGACAGAAATTAAGTAGAGTGGATGTGGTGGATCCTTTAGTAGTGTTAATGATCGTGACGTGTTTACTTTTTCTTGCTCCCTTCACAAGTGATAACCAAAAAGAAGAAAGAATAGCTACTACGAAGCATGATCGCCTGGTGCAGACGATTACGTTTAAATTTAATATTTATGATCTCGTTTGGACTGATGAGATTATATTTACAAGAACATAGGAATTAAGAGAATATAAATTTGTTCTTCTTTTCTACTTGTCTTATGAAGAATATGAAAGAATATGGATACATACATGGGAAAATTGAATTACAGGAGTTTAACAATGAATGCACGATTGCCTGATGAAAAAATTGTAATATTCTATTTAAAATAAGAGCTAGGGATCGTTTGAACTTAGGAGAATATTATCAGCACTTTTTTAACAGTCTTTTCTCCTTTTTGCCTACATGAGTGGGATCATAATTTAAATCATTTCAGTAATCTGGGATTCTCCAGGAAAGAAAAATAAAACATTAATTATGAAAATATTTGTTCCTTAAAAACACATCTTTCACCGACACTTAAAATACAATAAAGTAAAAAATGGGTTTCGGAGGGATACGTACGGAGGAAATATATTCAAATTGAGTGTTTTTGTTAAAAAGATCTTTTTTTTTTTGTTTATTTCTGACTCTGGCGGGGAAAAATAAGATTACAAGATTATTAAAAAAAATTGGGATCTTTTTATATTATGTTCACAAGCTTGTAGATATTCCAAAAGTGTTAATACTATGGTTTCATGAAGATTCTGGTTAAGGTTGACGTATTTTTAGGGAGTCAGCTGAAACACTGTTTTTCGAAATCTGTGCACATCTTAGATTTTGAATTCCAATTTTTTAATTTAGCATACTTAATAGAAAAAGTTGCATGAACCAAACACTGTCTGTCATAATACTGACTCTAAAATTTGTACCACAAATTACTGCATCCTTAAAAAAATAATTTTACAAAAATCAGAATTTTGAATATCTGCAAATCCAACACCGATTTGTGGAGTTAATAAGTTTTACATTTTTCAATGTTCAAATAGTATCCATGGCGTGATGGTTGCGCCACGTAATTAAATTTGATTTTTAATTGTTTCATTAGGCAAAGTAGATACTGTTTTCTGCACTGTTTTAAGATTTACATTCATTTTTCATAGCTATTAGTTTACCTTACCTTTAAAGTTCTCGCGTCTAAAGGAAAATAGGAAGAGAAAAGAACAACTTAAACCATATTTATAGCGAAACACAAATCAAACCAAAAAAATAGGTTAACCGTCCTGGACAGTTTGGTCGCCTGGTACTTCAAAATAATGTGACTAAAAATTATGAATCGAAACGCCCGTTTGCTACGTTCTATTTATTTTTGTGTTGTTCCTTACGTATAGTATTATTTTCAAACTTATAAAAATAAATCACTTTGCTGAACTTTACTCTGACTCTGATTGATATGAAGCTTGAAAACAAAATTTAAGTTTTGTTATTTTTTAAAATGTTTGAATTAAGCGATTAATGTTTTACTTATTTGGCAGTTTCTTTTTTCTGGAGCTGACATCCCTGGTCAATTCTACTTAATGGTACAACACTAATATTTCTCTTATTCTCTTTCAGTATTGATACTGTTTCTGTATTAACAATGTGATGAGAACTAAAAAGACTTGGTACTCAGGAGAACTATAGTGTAGCACATTCAAGATTTAGTTTATTTTTCTGACTAAATTTTTCATAATGCTGTTTAATAAATTAATTCGCAAAATGAGTAGAACTTTAATTCAATTTGAGGTACCAGGCAACCATGCGCCAAAGAAGGTAAATTTATTTTTTGGTTTTCTTTGTTTTCTTCTTCCATTTTTTTTTGTTGCAACAACTACAGTATTTGTATATGTATTTTGTCCCTCTTGCAAAAAAACCAATGTTACCAATACTTAAACAAATTGAAAAGAGTGGGTGTGGTTAATCCTTTAGTAGTGTTAATGATCGTGACGTGATTACATTTTGTTGTTCTAATAATGAGTGACAAGTAAAAAGAAAAAAGAATAGCTACTTCGCAGCATGATCGCCTGTTGCAGATCATGAATTTAAATCTTCTTTTTTTATATTTATGGTTTTGTTGGAGATGCACAGAAGGGAAGGAGGTTTTGTCTGATAATCCGAGTCCTCGTTTGGAGTGATTAGAATATAATACGAGAACACTGGAGAGTACTAAACTAAGGGAATACAGATTTGTTATTTTTTTCTAGTCTATTCTTGAGGGGATCGTTAGGACTTAGGAGAATATTACTAGCAATTTTCACATCAATCTCATCTACTTTTTCGATACATGGAAAATTAATTTTTGTTTTTTAAAATTTTTCCAAACGTTTTCAAATGCATGTATTTCCTAATTTGGCTGTATTATACATATTGTTGGAATTTGTATGCAACTAATATACATATTGTGTTTCTGTGGTATTTTTAAAGTTTTATTTTACCTCATATTACTATTAAAACAAAGCTAGACAGTTTTTTATTTTTATTTTATTTTTATTTTTAATTAAAGAAATAATAACATCATTTTTATTAAATTCCACATATCCACACCGGCATGTGTCTGTCATTGCCCAAATAACTCCGAGGCAGAATGAAACGCCATTTCAGTAAATTGGTGTTCTGTAAGAAAGAAAAGAATAAATTTAATTGATTCCTTTTGCTTTGATGTTTATGTTTTGAATAGAAATATATTTCATTAAATTTCTTTTGAAATTGTAATTGTCAATGTAGGAAAAGTTAAAAATCCTATCACAAGATCATTTTTGAAAAACAGATTTTTGGCATTTTTCTAATTTTAAATTCAAATTTTTTAAACGGCTGGAATTCCATTCTCAATTCGTGTAAAAAATCTTTGTTATGCATGGAATTTCTGGATAAAGTAAAATTGTTTTTATATAAAAAATAAACACTACATTAAAGTGTCATAGATATGATAAGACGAACATTTTTAAATTACATTCTTAAAAAAAAATGGGTTTTATTTTTCCTTAGCCTCTTAACAGGTTCAAATAGAACTCATACCTATACTTAATCATTTTAAATTAAAAACAAAATCGAAACAACTTAATTTGGAGGAAGAACTCAAGACAAGATATTGGTAAGCATCAGTCTTGAAGTTTTGAATATTAAAATGTTAATGAAACATGGAGAAGGGTAAAGAAATCCACATTCTTAAAGTACGGCTAAAAACAGATTATCTTTAATTTAAAGGACGTTCGAAATTGAGCGCAAGTAAGTGTACCCTTGATCATTTGCTTAAATTTCCAGAATTTGAAGTATTACATTGTTTAAGGTATAAGTAACTGTATGCGTACATAGATATATACATTCTTAATTTTCTTTGTGTTTTTAACTGTGCCCACACTGAGTTCTTAAAACTCAAATAGGTGTCTAAGATTTAATGACAAAATTGCTTCAAACTCATTAGATTTTCTATTCAAAAAAAATATCACGCTATTATTAAGTTTGTGGTGAATTAAAACAAATATTTTATTTACCAAAACGGCTAACAACTTCAAAATAGATCTTAAAATTACCTCGAATACATTTTCCGCCTTCTATTGAAAATTTAGGCTGACAAATTTTAAAAATGTATTGATTGGATTTTTTTTTATTGACACATTAATTTTTGATAAAAGTATCGTATATTTGGATTTATAACGACTTTTTTGCAGATGAGAATTTAAAATTTGTTCATACATTCCGCCTTTAAAAATATTCCAATTTCAACAGTTCTGAAGAACATGTTTATTCAAGGAATAATTTTTTGTACTGAATTCAAATATGTATGTTGACGATTTTTTACTATCGGCTAACGTTTTTTAATGGACTTTAAGTCCACAAAGTCCCCCAATAATAAGCAACGGCTATATAAAATATTTTTTTTTGTCAAACCAAATTTGACATCAAATCTCTTCTAATAAATTCTAAGACATTATTATAAAATCATCGTCTTTGTGTAGTTTTCGATTTATTTCTTACAATCTATTGATTCTTTTATTGAGGATAATGATCAATTAATTACTTAAAACTTAATTAATCCTTAGTTCGTTATATACTTTACTTTCATCAACTTCCAAACCAATAAACTTCTGCCTCGAACTTGCTTAATTATTTTCTACGAAAATCATATTTCATCAAAAATCATCAAATAACTCAATTAAAGACCAATTACTGATTACTGTTAGGAGAGATCTATCAAAAGCACAATTTCGAAGAAAACAGCCTTAACATTAAGAATCATATAGAAATATGAACCTCCTATAGCTTACTTCAAATCTCCTGGGTAACTGTAATATACCCACTTCACAAAAAAAAAAAAACTTACTTTTCAAAAATATTCCCTTGCTTAAATCAATAATACAAAAAAAAAAATATTATTATCTTAAGGATGCAGGGTAAAGTTGCTATTATTTTCATCTCAAGCATCCAGCTTAACTTGTCATTTTGTCAATCAAATCAACTAAGGATACAACACGAACAGGAGAAAGAACATGATCAACATTTTATGAAAATATATTCATACGGACAAAATAAAGACAACAACAAACAAATATTAAACTTTACCATCACTATGTCAATTTTTTAACGAATCTCATCCTTCATATAGTTGAGATGTATGTAGTTACATTACACACAAAGCTACAACATAAAGTTACAATGATGATTCTATAATAACCAAAAACACAACCCTCATCAAAACCCGAAAATCACTTTACCCTAAAGCGTTTCTAATGTTCGTTATTATTCTCAATCGTTCTGTTCTGATGTTACAATGTCCTACCTCGCTCCTGAAACATGAATTATTTCGACCATCGAATCGAAGCACAACCACACACCCACACATGAAGGTATGGTATTATTTTCCCTACTTTTTGTTTCTATTTTCAGAACCTCTCTTAAATTTAGATGAAAATAAATGAATTTTTGTGTTTGAAAGTTGTGGAGGGGACGGACGCGTTGGGGAGGGTTGGAGATGGTTTAAACAAGCGCAGTGATGTGTAGTAGTTTAAGTCCTTTTTGAACATTTTTGAACCTAAACAAAATGTCACAAGAAACATGAGTAGTTGTTCACATGGTGCCACACACAAAAACATCATCGATGAAATAATTATTTTGAATCATGTAAAACTATCCAAGCACAGGGTAACGGATAAACAACGTACTACGAAGTATACGGCAGCGACTGTAGTACGATGGTGGTGGTGGTGGTGATGGTGATAGAAGAAGGAAGGACAAAGGGACGCTACGCTACGATGACAAACGGACAGATATAGAAGAGGTTCCGTAAAATCATGCACAAAAGGTGCCAGGATTTAACATTAAAACTCATTTTCTCTCCCTGGGTGATGAAGCTGGCAGTATCCTTCTTTTGTGGGGAATGTAAATGTGAACAGTCAAACCTCTAAAAATGGTTCGGAAAGAGAAGTTAATGGCGAACAGCCTTCTATTATAAGTTTTTCCATTTTAAGTTCTATACTTACTATAAAAACCGAAACTTTTTTGCGGAAATTATAGCCGTACGTTCTTAAAAATTTATGTACATAATTTAATAAATCAAGTTCATCAATTTTCAGGATTGTAAGGATCATTGTAGGCTTCACAAGGCAACTAATGTTAAAATAAAATTAATTTCGATTTGAATTGACCAACAACCGAATCAAAGGTTCGTTGAGGCCGTAAGAGAGTTTCTCAGGTTACCGGTCACAGTGTGTAATTTTGCCAATCTAGCGGAACTTTATTCACTGTTCGTTCAATTTTTTTTTTTTATTTTTATAAAACCGAGCCTGAGCTTAAAAAAAGTTTAACTTATACATTTAGAACGAATAATAAAATTGGTAAAATGCTCTCGAAAACGCCTATATTCTGTATTACTTGCTTCTTGGGCTTCTTCAGACAACTGCCCAAGAGATAAAATGCAAGCCTCAATAATATCCTCCGAGTGCATAAGGATTGTATGTATAGAAGGTAGCATGTAATACCAGGAATAGTTTTGAAGATGGATATCCTTTGTTTCGTTAGCGTATAATCCAAACTTATCAGCATCAATTTCACATTCGCACGATATCACTTCAAGCAAAACACAGAAGTGATTTATTCAGACCTGTTATTTCTGCTGTTAGTTCAGGATTTAAAAAAAAAACATGTCTGGCAGTGTTGCCCCATTCGTTCCCGAAATTGGGTTTGTATGATTTTTTTCCTTGTTGCCACCGATTGTTTTTCCATTTTTGTTTTTGCATGCCATTTTCTTATTTCGAACTTATAAGATATATGTATATGCAAAAGACACTCAAAAGTGAAATTCCAAAGTTGCTGATCTGATTGTCTTAATGCACTGTTGTTAATTTCTTTTGGTGTGGCTCCACAAATACAGCATTTTTGAGAAGAGGTATACTGGCACAAAGCACTGCAAACTTTGCCATCTACCATTGTCAAAAGAAGGTCATGTTTATCAGTAGGCTTGTTGGCTGAAGGTAAGTATGTTTTCCTTCATTTCCTGCTCCTCAGTGTTTATTAATTTTTTTTTCTTCTTTTATTGCATACATAATTTATTTAACAGAATTAATTTAAAAGATTTACATGCATGGCTTATAAGCCGTCTGCCGAAAATGCTAATTATAAGAATTAAATAAATACGTTTAGAGAGAGTACATTTTATAAATTACATTAAACAGTTAAAATATAAACCTAATATCAATGAAAAGAACAGTTGAAAACAAACATTATAATATACAATATTAATTACATAAAAAATTATTACAATTATAATAAATAATAATAATATAATTATAAATAAGAACGAAGGTATATATAAAAAGTAATTTAAAGTGTTTCAATACACAAATTGGGCTTTTAGTTTAGCTAAAACAAAGTTTATCATTAGACCGCATGTGTTAAAAGTTAATATACATGTTTCTATATGCTAGAGCCTCTGAAACAAATCGAATGAGAGTTTTCCATCCACTTTCTCCATTTAAAATTGCAAAACATTTTTCAATTGTAAAACAAACTTTTATTAAAATAAAATCTTCGGATTTCCTGTAATATTGGACAAAAAGCTAAGAAATGCGAAATATTTTCAGCCTGATTAAGGTTACATAGTAAGCAATTCTCATTCAAATCATTTCTGTGAGGTCTATAATTGAGCTCAAGCATTTCAACGCGCATTTTAAAGATTAGACTTATCTCATTGGCAGTAAACTCGTTTCGAAAATATTTGTCATACCCGAGACATAAGTTGAGTTTAGAGTAAGCTGTTCTTGTAACAGACTCTCTTGCACGGGTTATTGATTTTAGATACATTGTTTCATCTATAATAGAAATGAGGTCATACAGTTCATTTCTAAATGCTTCTAAATTATCAATACTTAGTGACAACGGATAGTTATATTCTGATGCCAAATCAAACCAGTCTTTAAAAGGAGAGTACCTACCCCGTAGAACTATCAAAATAATCTTTTTCTGAATATTATTATTAGGTCTACTCATGACTTTAACAATGTAGTCTGCGTTAGCTTTTTTAAGTAAATTGGAGGCAGGCCAGATTCAATGTAAATAGCGTAGTTTGGTGTATTAGCAGGGAGTCTGAAAATACGTTTGAAAAAGTACCGTTGGACTAATTCGATTGCTTCCAATTTCTTGTATCCATAAACTTCATTAGCGTATAAGAGAGAACTTTTGATAGTTGTTTCAAATACTTTAAATTTAGTCGACGCATCTATAGAGTTACTTTTGAAGAAGTTTGACCACATACAATTGATAGCTGCTTTTGCTACCTTCACTTTGTCTTTAAAATGGGCTCCAAGATTTAGGTTATGTGTTATAGTAAATCCTAGGTATTTGTAATCAGTCACTACTTCTATGTTTGAGCCGTCAAGGTGCCAATTGCGATTAATCCTATTACTGCGGTTTTGAGATCTAAAAACCATTATCTTTGACTTTGAAGTATTGATTTTAAGGTCCCAAGTATCGCAATATTGTTTTAATTTGTTAATCTGAAGCTGCAAAGTATCTGGATTATCGGTTAGAATGACAAGGTCATCTGCATATAAAAGCACCTTGATAAGTACATCTCCAAAAGTAACACCACCTGGAATTTGATCTTCAATGTCATTGATGAAGAGGGAAATAATCAAGGGACTCAAAATACAACCCTGTGGTACTCGCGTTTCAGATTTTAATTGATTTGACAATCTCATACCAATTTTTACTACTAAACTTGTATTTGATATTAGTTGTTCATATATTCTTATGAACTTTGTAGACAAGCCAATATCTGTAAGTTTGAAAAGTAGTAAAGTTCTGTTTATAGTGTCAAAGGCGGCTTTGAAATCTACAAAAAATGCATAGAGGTTCTTTTTTTTATCAATAAAACGTTTAGCAACACTCGTCGGAAGTAAAGATTTGGTCTATTGTAGAGAGATTTGTTCTGAACCCAGCTTGGAAATAACTTATTTTATTATTCCTTTCAACCCAGGAAACAAGTCTTAGGTACAGTAATTGAGTGAAAATTTTCCGTAGAGAGCTGAGAACAGAGATTCCCATATAGTTTTCCGGTAGGTTAGGATCTCCCTTTTTAAAGATCACAGAAATGTATGAAGATCGGAAGCTTTTTGGAATTGTCTCATCTATAAACATCTTGTTTATTAAAAGTAAAATTTGTTCTAGAAATTGTGAGCTGGAATTTTTGTAAAACTCGGCCGGTATGCCATCTAAACCCGGAGCCTTATTATCCTTCATTTTTTTCAAAGCCACTAATAGCTCTAGCATTGAAAATCGGGAATCTAACTCATCAATATAAGTGAATGGTAGTGCATAACTTATGTTCATTTGACCAGGGTCTGCTGTGAAAAGTGTATTGAAATAAGTAGCCATTGTATCCACATCAATAGCAGAGATCGTTGACTTATTATTTCGCCCAGCTAGAATGCGTACATTTGTCCAAAATGATCTAGAATCATTACAATGTATGAGATTCAACGCCATGTTTTTTAGATATTGTTGTTTCTTGAGGTTACACATTTACACAATCTTCTGTACGAATTATTTGCCTGAAGATATAGGGATTTAGAGGCCAAATTATTGTTTTTTCTAAAGATTTTAAGAAACACGAAAGATTTTTTTCTACTTCTCCTACGTTCTTCGTCATACCAACAAGATTTATAATTATTTGCTCTATTGTGAGAACTCATGACAGCTGATATTCTGATGGTGTCAAAAATTAAATCCGTTGAGACATCTACTGTGTTTGAAACCAGACTTGAAGGATTGATTGGGTGTTGAAGTAGATTTTTTCTATAGATATCGGATTTTGAATTAATCCAACGGAGCTTTTTGCATCCGTTTTCAATTTGTTGTCGTAAATCGCATTCAGGGGTCTTAAATTTGCAAGAGGCACATATAGGAAGATGCGACGAATAGGTAGCAGTAATCACATCGAAATCAATTACAGAACAACCCTGACTAGAAATGAATGTAAAACTGCCAGTGGGATCACTTTTGGATACCCCGTTTAGAATATAAAACCCAAAATCCTCAACCATCTCAGTCAAAAAGTTACCATTTGAGTTTGTGCATTTATCAACCGATTCTCTTTGAAATGTAAATTGTTCAAAATTTAAGAACGAAGAATTTTGGAAAACTCCTATTCGACTGTTTAAGTCACCAATTATTAGAATATTTTCATTAGTTTGGTTCACCAGAAAATTTTGCAAAGTTTCAAATTCAACTTTCCAATTACTATAATTAAGGTAAATTGGTTTTATTAAATAGTGTTTTCCGTTGAAGACACAGTCAATGAATGTTTTGTTTTCACTATTTTTGAATTTTATGTTTTTGTTCGCAATATTTAATTTAATACCGCATAGAATACCACCGCTGGCACGACCACATCTATAATTTCTCACGGCGGGTATCCATTTGAGATTATAGCCTTCGAAATATTTTGTGTATTGAAGCTCTTTACCTTCCTCCACAAAAGTTTCAAGTAATATAAATATATCATATTTTGACACTAATTTAAAAAAATCTGGCATTAATAATTTACTTTTTAATCCTGTTACATTATAGCAAAAAATGTTAAAGTTAAAAAAGTGAAAGGAATTAGGCAAATTTGAAAAATTAAAATTGTTATAGTTGTTTATTAAATTAGTGTTTTCTTTTTTAAAAAGGAATTTTATTAATCGGCAAAACCTTGTTAAATTTGGAGTCGGGTTTTGCTACAGAATTTCTTTAGAGAAATCGTCAACCAACCGAAGTGGAACAAAAGTTACTGAAAAGAGATTTTCGTCACTATATTCTGCATCGTTCTTATTCAATTTATATCTGCTTTGAGCAGAACTCCTATCACAGCCCCACTTTGATATAAGTCGCAGAGATAAAATATGCGCATTAAAGGATTTTAAATGCTCAGCAAGATCATTTTTAGCTTTAATCACCCGCTTCACTGTTAAATCCAGTAATGCTTGTATTTGCGCAGAAACATTAGTGACAGTAAATGCTTCTTCTTCAGGGTAACACTCTCTTTTTGCTCTTTGCACTAAGTAATAAGGTGGATAAACATGGGAATTAAGCTCTTTTAGTTGCTGTCGCATGGCTTTATATTGAAATGTGATCATTTTTGTGTTCACAATAAGCACAAAGGCTTCTTCACCTGTAATTATTTTGTTCTTATTTTCTCGACTTAATTTGGCCTTTGCTTTGCTTCCTTATTCAACCATACCTCATTTGCATTTGCAATTTTTTCAATATTTCGCCCACTTCGATCCCACCTTTCCAGTATTTTACTACTTAATGAGCTAACATATTCTGGGAACATTGTCTGTGTCCGCCAGACCAAATACTTGCACAATGTATACACAAATTTTTTTATTGCGATCCTCTTTTGTAGAGGCTCTCCATATATTAAATATAGCTGAATTCTTCATTTTGCTACATAGGTCAATGAAAAAAAAATTTTGTATGGGGTCAGCAAACAGAAGCAAGAAAAATCAACGATTCCTAACACAGAATATACCAACGGACATTTTAAGCACAATAACTCGACGGATACATGAGAATACAATTTTAAAACCCTTTCCAAAGTTAAGGAACACAAAAAAAAATCACTTTAAAGGCTTTCACTTACACGATTTTATATTTTTTTATTTGTTAGTGTACAAAAAGATTTCTTACCCAGAAAATGTTTAACAATATCTACAAAAATAAATAAAATAATTTAAAAAATCACAACTAATAATTTACTTATCAACTTGACATACGAAAAAGAATGAGCTTTAATTTTTTTTTGGTTTGGACCAACCTGATGTTTGTGATGCTGTAAAACGGTAAATACAGTTGTTTCTATATTTTTTTTTGCCAAGTTAAAGCTGGAGATTTTACCTTTCATATGACACCAATTTGACTCTTATTTTTCATTAAAGTTCCGCTAGATTGGCAAACACTGGTGTCAGTGTTAAAAGAAATAGTGTTTTAGAGAGAGGAGCGGTCAACTGATCCAGATGGAAGCCGATGTATGAGAAGTATGTAAGCAATTTCTCTACGTTCTTGTTATGAGTTTAAGTTTAACAGATAGAGGCGATCACTGTAAGGGGGTAAGATCAAGGGATTGTCCCAAGCAATCTATTGAATGCAAAATCTTCGTTAGATGCTTTCTATTCTTAATATTATTTGTATATCTTGATATGGAGACAAAACCTAAGACCAATATTCAAGTAGAGGTCAGACAAACGTAATGAAAAGCGATTGCGTCACGCAAGGGTTAGAAACTTCTTTGAACCATGTTTTAACAAAACCTGATGTAAAGTTGGCATTTTCTAATGTTTAGCTCTTAGCACTTTTTGGTACACCAGGTTGAGAAATTGTCGAGACCGATACGTCTTCATGTGCTACAATGATTTTGAAAAATTTCGTATCGTCAGCGTAAAGGGATGTTTGGCAATATTTAAAGACCAGGTCAATGTTGTACTGATCTAAATCAGACATAATATCTAAGAGGGTTGAGAATATAAGGTCAAGTTATCGATTCATATTATTTAGAATTCCACTCACTTGTCTGAAGCTTGAATCAGTTAAATGATTTACAAAAAGACAAGTGAACATTGATCCGTGGTCTGACACTGTACGTACATTAAAGGTGTGGAAGACCAAAGATCTAATTAATATACTCCATGAAATCCAGATAAGAACTAAAAAGAACTTCGAGATGAAGTAAGTACGTTTTTTTTTTTTTTTAAGTTGAGTCATTGCTGGCATTTAATCGAGTTAAGATTTAGTCTGTTCATTTTGGAACAAGTAACAAAATTCTTAATATTCTCTTAGAGTTGTTAACGATCGCTTAGATGTTTTATGCTATGGTCCTAAACAACTACCCAAATGAACTCATGATTAGAATATGGTAAATGAAAGGGTTCGAGAAGAATTTAAGGCCAATTTTGAAGATGAGAAACAATTTATATGATGAATTGAAGAGAAACTCAAATATCTTCAATTTCAATATGGTGATGATCATGAAAAAGTTGGAGAAAAGCTATTAAATAGTCAGTATAACCACAGTTAAGCTCTTGACCAAGTTATAGGTTATAGGTAACGGGGTCTATCGTTTTCCATTAAAACCATGTTGATTATTGGAAAATTATATTATAGGAGTTAAAATATTATCCCAAACCAGATTGGTCTAGATTGGTCTGTAATTACCAATCCGGTCCAGATAAATAATTATGTTTTAATAAAATGGACAGTCTCGCAAGGGTAGGCAGAAATTCTGAACAATTTTTACGGAAGGGTCAAAATAAAAGACGGCTGAAAGTTGTTACAAAACGCGTTACAAATTTGTAGAGCACTTTGAGATATTCATCCATCACCAAATGACTTGCCTTTTGTAGAAAGCTATGATGAACAAACTGAAATAGAGAGACTCTACTGTTGTATTTAAATACCTTGCCAAAATTATTCCACTTCAGCCAACATCATCACCCAGCAGTGCATCAATGGTGGTGATGGAAGCTGAAGCTGGTGCTGGACCGGTGCGATGGTGAAGGTGCGGTATAAAACGTTATAGGTATCTATATGTAATGTATGCATCAACACCGTTTTATCCCAGAAAACAAAATGAATGAATGGTTTCCAGCAGGATGTGTGACATGTTCCCTGTGGGTACAGCTTTCAAATAATTAGACTATGAGAGTTGTTGGTTGTTGAAACTTAGAGGTATATATACCCAACCTATAGAGTTATACACTCTACAACCACGAACGATGTTTTCCAGCCAAAAAGGTCGACATAAAGTTTTGATTGTTAGTCCAAAAAAAGAGAGAGAGAGAGATTGTGTTTCCTTACATGAAATTGTTGACCTCAAATTATGAATGGCAAAAAAAAAAAAAAAAAAAAACAGAATAAGGTCCTGGAATAAATTCTATAAATTTTATTTTAATTGGGTTTTATGTGGCCGGGCCAAAATAAGGAGAGGCAGTATTACAGAATGGATATTCAATACTTTATTATTTCTTCTCAAACTATATACGTACTCTTTTCTGGAGAAGAAGGGTTAAATGTTGCTTTTTTTGAGTTTCATCTTATGAAAGTGGGTATGATGATAAATGAAATTAATATCCATTTTCAAAAGAAGAAGAAAAGCCTAAGGGGCTACAATAAATAAAGTTCATGATGTCCTAGAATGTTCGGTATAGATATTATTTGGAACGCTTTTGAGATAGGATATAGAATCTCCTAGTATTGATTTTGGGTTTTTATTGCTTCGATGTATAGAACACAAACATCGGTAAGGCACTCGTTTATTGAAAGAGAAAAATAATTAAATTTTGCTATGAGATATAATTTAATTTTAAAGCTCATTGGTAATTTAATTTTCACCTATCCTTAAGGTAGTCTTAAATCTAACATACATATATATGTACGTTATTTACATATAGTAAATAGCTTCAGTGATATTTATGTAAGTTTCTTCTTAAGGCTTTAGGAAATATAGTTTTCCTTACTTAAATTAAAGATAAAAACATCAATAGTTAATGAATCAGATTTAGGTTTTTGCTTTCATAGAAATAAGGACATTTTATAATTGTCTAGAAGAAAATAGAAACGATTCTCTAAAAACACAATATGTAATAAAGCAGCTCTGAAATTCTTTGTAAATACATAAATTAGGTGGCGCAACAGAACTAGGGTCTGTGACTTAAAACTCTCAACCATTCCTGTGTGCGAGTACTCTTGTCAGGGATGGATGGGACCTTCAGTTTAAAGCCGAATCCGAACGGATAATTTGAGAAAGCACTTTTCATGACAAGGATTACTCTTGGAAAATTTGTCAATTCCTCGCAAAGAGGCAGTATCCGTGAAAAAAACATTAGATGCCACAGGCAGGCATTGAACCCAAGACTTCTGACTTGACAGTCCAACGCTCTAACCATCATGCCACGGGTAGTTCGTTGTGCGAAAGATAAAATTGAAGTACTTACAAAATGGTCCGAGTGTTAAATCTTTTATTCCGAACCCTCTTGAACTGGTGCGTCTTGGCGTCTAGCTCGTCCTTACTTGCTGCTAAATTGTCACAAAATGTAAAATCGATTGCCACTCCCAATTCCGATGTGTGTGGCGTCCTAGAATGCCTCTAGTAGTTTGTTAGATTTGTTGTTAAATGCTAAAGTGGTAACGTAATTAATGATGCCTCTAAGAACTTTATACAATTTTTAAGGAATGTTTCTCGCAAGGGAGATTAATAAACAAAACTTGGTATTCTAAAGATAAGCACTATTTCATTCTTCGATAGACGACGAATCAGGTCTTACAAGCTTGATATATATAACTTAGCTTCATCGCTTAGTTCTTTTATGGGAAGAAGACACATGGTGTTGTTTTCATTCGTCACAATGCATGCACGATTTTTTGGACAGCATGTTGTCTAAATCAAGACACTAAGGGAGGGATATGACAAAACTTCTAATCGTTCAGAGTACACACCTCCACCAACCCCTTCTTTTGTTTTTGACCCATCTGTATAAAAATAAATCCTCACATGCATTTTAGAAAATGCAAATTAAAAATATAAAGATACTAGGGAGTATAAAGTAAAGTAATTCCGTTTATCAGATTCCCTATCCATGGAGAGACCATTAGAGCTCTATTAACTGATTCTCCTTCACATCTAACTTTATCCTTTGTAACGAAAAATACGCAAAGATCTTCCTATATCGGAAATGGAACCTCAAACTGTTGGGTAAAATCCAGATTTTCTAGCCACCTAAATAATATCGGATATATTTTGCTTATTTAATGAGCTGAAATTGTCTTATCTTTAAAATCGCTTGTGCAGCATAATATTCAAGATGTCATGTGCTCTGTATGGCACGTCTTGCCGTCCTAATGAAATTGCAGGTCATCATGTTATTCTAGACAAACAAATTTGGTATTTATTGAGGTGTAACATTCGAAATTTACATAGTATCTCTATAGATCACGATACTTGAGATATTCGAATTTAAAGTTTAGGGGGCCCACGACGCATATTTACAGAAGTATTATTTATGACTTCGTACAAAAGGAAAGGATCCCTAGGTCTTGGACACGCAGATATGAATATAAAAGTTTGAGCATTAATGTTAATTCATAACTCTGTTTTAAATGGTCATAAGTACAAAAAAGGTTCTTTAATGGAAAGGGTAGTGCAAATTCTACAATTTTGTATTCTGACGAAATATGGGTCATTCCTAACTAATTCAAACCCCATTCAGCAAACGCATTATACCTTGCGGATCAGTTGAATTTTGTATGAGCCGAACTTCAATTCACAACGCTTAATTTGGAGTTCGAAACATTGCCGGAAAGGAACAACCATTTTTATAAACCAATTCATGGTAATTTCGCAAATAAGACTAAACAAATGATATCTAATTTGACAGACTTAGAACTGCCAAAGTTCAAAAGTCTTTTTAATAAAGATTCTGTTTTTTTTTTATATCAGGTTATTAAAATTCCAAAATGATGTTAATCCCTTTCGTTACATTAATTTCAAATCAAAAACTTTTTTTAAGTTGTTTATTCGTTTTTGAAAGTGTGTAGTTCAGCTAAATAACTATAAACATATTTTAAAATCGTTCTTATTTCAAAATCAACACAAATAGAAATTTTCACAAAGAATAGTTCAATTCTAAACTACTATGCACATCGAACTTATTCTCATAATATGTAAACAGGAAACAGTCTAAAGCATATAACATTACCTAACAAAATTGCAGTTAAAGTTCTTCCTTAAGCTATCTCTATAAATAGAACTGCATAGTGAACTGCATATTTCTGCCTCGTAAATTAATATACCAAACACACACACATATGGTTATGGTAAACGTTACGAGTATACATGTATGGAAAACCGGACAAAGCATTTCCATTTTGCTGCGCCATATTTCAGCCGGAAAAGTTTCCAAATTTTCAGAAACCAAACAAATATCCCAATTTGGCCATAAATTCCTTGTTATTCACACACACACACACGTATAGCATACACTCGAACCCACATGGCGTATTAGTGTAACATCCAATCGTACAAACATATACATTAGGGTGTCCGTTTTTTCCGTAAATGATTTTTTTCGAAACGTGTACATAAATCAAAATTTAATGTCTCAAGAAAAAAAATATTTCAGGTTTTTCCTTTAAAATCGCAATTTTTAATTTATTTTTAAAAATTAAATAATATTTATTTCGATTTTTAAGGTTAATCAAAATTTTAATATTTTGCTCACCTCATTTTTTCTGTCTCGTTCTTGAATCTTTTACTTGCTACATAGGAACTAAAGGGATTTTCAATTGGCGCGTGTAGATTTTGGTGCCCCGTGGTAGCCATTTTGTTTTGGTGACATCTGTCAAATCTTTTGTTTATTAATTCCTTGTTTATGCCAAATTATCATGGCAAGTTGCAGGATTGAACAGCACGTTCAAATGATAAAACTTTATTATCAAAATGAGTGTTCATTGCGCCCATTTTACTGTAGACGTGTGGTTCTTCAAAGTCAACTCTTCAACGTTTGGTGGCCAAATTTGAGACGACCGGTTCAGTAAACAATCAGGCTACACCCGTACGTTTAAGGAACAGAAAATCGGCCGAGAAAATTGCCGCGGTCCGTGAAAGTGAGAAGCAGAACCTAAGTTAAAATTGCCGTATATGGGACGACAGCAAAGCACGCGAGGTTCACCAGGTGATATTGCATCATCATCACCGCCAACAGCCAACAGCGGGAGCTACTCGTACATAACGATGATAACTAATTTCTGATTGCCCAAATTGAACCATATGGACCTAGACGACATACATATGGTTCCAGCAGGACGGCCGGCGCTACGTGCCACACAGCAACCACCACGATTTACATTTTGCATGAACGATTTGAGGGTAAGGTTATGTCTCGCAGGGGTGCTGTGAATTGGTCACCAAGGTCATGCGATTTGACCCCGCTAGTCTTTTTCTTGTGGGATTTCTTGAAGTCGCAGGTCTATGAAAATATACCACAATCGATCTAAGCCCTAAAGGTGAACATAACACAGGCCATCGCTCAAATTCAGCCGGATCTATGCGGAAGAGTCATTGAAAATTGGACCACTTGGATCCGTGCCACCGCACCGTGAGAAGTCGAGGCAGGCATTTGAATGATGTCATATTCCACACTTAATGGCATACATGCGCCTTTCAAATAAAAAAAATTATTTTGTTAATACCTCACACACAGCTTGTTTTATTCCATTTCAACATCTACCTGCAACGAAGAATAGCATTTTTGACATCTAGTCAAATATTAAGAAAAATAAAAACCTAAAAAAACATTATTAAAAGTTTATAAAATTGACTTTCGACTAAAATATCTTGACAAAAATTAAAGTTATTAGCTTCAAAATAATTTCATCTTATTAAAAATATTGTTTTTAATATTCTATAAAGTATTGGTTAAGAATCCAATAAATATTTTGTTCATACAAATTAAAATATAAGAAAAAAAAAACTACACAAAATTGGTAAAAATTGATGTTTGACTTTCGATATGTCGTGATATTAACTTCAAAACTTTTCCATTCTCTGCTTAATTGTGTTGTCGAAGATAAAGGTATTAGAAAAATTCGTTCTGTATTTTCATATATAAAAATACAAACTTTAAAAAAAAAACTATTAAAATTAGTAAAAATTGGTTTTGAACAAAAATCAAAGTATTTCATCGTAATATGCAAAATATTGTTGATAATGTTTAGTTTTTTAACAACCCATAGGAAAGTACTTTAATCAATCCGATTTGTCAAATTGAAAATGTTTTCATTTCTCGACGTTTCTAGGTCCCAAGAATCTAAATAAAAGATTTTAGAGAGATGTCTGTGCGTGTGTGTGTACGTAAGTTCGTACATCCGTTCGTTCGGAAAGCTTTTTTCGTCGTCCATACCATAACAATTTAAAAAAAAGGGAAAATTTTGTTTAACCAAAAATATCTCACGAACCAATAACCTAAACGACTTTAATTATATTTTATATTGTAACGGGTTTTCCATTTTGCGGTTTCAAAAGTATAGGGCTGGAATTCGACATCTGTCAACTAAGATTTTAAACCAATTTTTGACATTTACTAAAATGGATCGTTTAATTATCGCACAGCCACATATCGTGCTTTAAGAGAGATTATGGTTTACATAATCGTCCAACTACGCAAGCAATTGACAAAATTGTGAAGAAATTTGAAGGACTGTATAAGTTACAAATGTTATAAGGCCTGTGGTTCATCGTTCCGCTCGTACCACTGCTGTAAGTGAGAGTGTTGCCGCAGACACAAATGCGTCGATTCCTCGTCATTCTCAGGAATTAGGACTGTCTTAGTGCACATTATTTTGCATTTGGATCTACACCTACATCAATATAAAGTCCAGCTCATACAACAACTGAAGCCAGCTGACCATTCACAATGGATGCCTGAACAACAGGCGGTGGACAGCTATTTTTCGAACAAAACTTTCTTTACCTAAGAAGCACATTTCTCACTCGGTGGGTATATTAATAAACAAAACTGTCGTATTTGGGGTTCTGATAATCCTCAAGTAATTGAAAAGAGGACAATAAATCCACAAAAAGTCACTGTTTGATCCGGAGGTGTGATTGGAGCTTACTTCTTCGAAAACGACGATGGAACGACTGCCACTGTCAATTCGAAGAGTTATGGTCACATGATAACCGACTTTTTTTGTCTGCTATTGAAGAAAACGACTTGAAAAATATGTGATTTCAACAAGACGGTGCCACATGCCACACAACTCGAGCGAATATGGCTTTGTTGCAAGAGACATTTCCTGACCGCGTTATTTCTCGTCGCGGCGATATCAACTAGTCACCAAGATCATGCGATTTGACACCGCTGGATTTTTTTTTGTGGGGCTACGCGAAAGACAGTACAAATTACAAAAGTAAAAATGTTAAAATATTTAAAGGCTTAAAAAATAGAAATAAATTGTATTTGATTTTTAAAAATAAATTTGTAAATGTAGTTTAAAAATTGAATTAAAAGTTTTAATTTATATTGACATTTTAAGGTCCCTAGAATCTTAATCAAAGGTCTTAAGAGAGATGTAGGTATCTTTGTATAGAAGTACATTTGGTATACCTATTTTTGTCGGCCATATTTTAAGAACCAGAAGAGATATCGACTACAAATACATTTTGTTTTACAAATAATGAAATCAAAGATGCAGAAAATACTTTCAAACAAATTGATGGGGTGTTTTTTTTACTAAAACAATTTACGACTGGGTCACACGTCATGCTCCTGTATCCAAAGAGTCTATTCAACATAGTATCCGAAATTTGAGATTTAAGAATATAGTTACCTCAAAATTAAGTCTTAAAAAATTTAAATGCCATCTGTTTTCTCAAATAAAAAACAAACTTAGTTTATCAAATAAAAATTTGAAAATCGTTAAAGCAGTTTTTTTTAATATAAATTTTTTTGTGTATACAATTTTTCAATTTTTGTTTAAAAATATTTTTAGAATGCAGTTATTTGAACACATTAATATGCAATTTACATTTTATTTCCAAAAAAAATGTTCACTTGTTTTCGAGATATCGAGTTTTGAAAAAAAAAAATTATATTTATTTTAAAGTCAAACAATAAACAATGACATTTTTTACCATCAAGTATTATTGATACAGTATAAAAGCTTGTGCAGAAAAATTGAAATCGGTGTATTAGGTGTTGAGAAAACTTAAAAACAAAATATCAGTTCTTCTGGAGCAATGATATTATATAGAGACCTAAAAAGATGATTTCAAAAGTTGGTAGATTCGATTCGAATGTCTTGGCAAGATGTAACGATAATGGCTTCAAACATATTTTATCTTATAAAAAATTACATAAAATCCGCAAAAAATACAACAGGAAATTATAAAAACTAATGTTCTACTCGAATATCTCAAAATTCGAATATCTTCAAAATTATTACATTCCCTAAAAAGTATTTTTTTTTAACATAAAGTATAAGACAATCTAATGGACAAGTTTTGTTTATAATAAGAAAAACTTTCAAAAAATGCCACTAAAATTTGTTAGAAATTGACTTCCGATTAAAATTGCCAACAAACCTACAAGAAAACTGAAAACTGACAAAAAATGGTTTTCAACTCAACTGTTTTGAAAACAATTACAAATTTTGACTTACAATTTTTTTTTATAATTCTCAAAATCTAAATATTTTGAAAGACTTTAAAAAAAAATTAAAAAACGGAGACGGAAGTTATCAGCCTCTTTTTATTTGGAATTAGAAGAAGAATATTTTTGAAATAATAAAGTTTATAAGAAAAACGATAAAACGTTTTTTCGTTCTTTTTGCATAGCGCGTGGCATCGTGTCAGTCTATTGTTAGTGTGAATAATTTGTCCCTAAACTTCTTCAACTAAAGGCCATATAATAAAAATGAAATTGTTGAAGGACCTCATCTCTGACGACGAAATGTTTTCCGATACCTGTAAAATAAAGCTCGTCGATAATGTAATCTACGAATTTTACGGATCTCTAGTCAGTCGCTCTCAGGATGACATCAAAATCGAAGGTTTCAATCCATCTGTCGAAGACGCTGACGAAGGCACCGACACAAATTTCGAAGAGGTGTCAATATTGTTCTCAACCACCGCCGCGCGCGCACCGGTTGCAAGAGTGCTTTGCTTTCGGCGACAAAAAGTCCTACACCCTTTAGGACTACATGAAGAAGCTCATCGTCAAACTGCAAGAAAACTCGTCTGACCATCATGAACAAAAACATGAAGGAAATCCTGGGCCGCTTGAAGGACTTGCAATTTTTCACCGGCGAATCTATGGACTGCGACGGTATGGTAGCGGTGTGTGAATATTGCGATATCAATGGAAAGAGTACACCCGTTTTCATGTTCTACAAACACGGTCTACAAGAGGAAAAATTATAAGGCAAGCACAATGGCTGGACATTATCATCATAATAAATTATAAAAATAAAACAATTAATACAAAATAACTTCGGATCACAGTTTTTAGGAGAACATTTTTATCCTATGATAAAACTATTCGGTTTTTGGTGTGCCTTTTAAAAAACAAAACGAAATTTGAAAATTTACGGACACCCTATTATATGGTACATACAATAGATTCCCAAAAAGGAGTTAAGAGTTAGGAGTTTCCTTATAGCTATAACCGACTATAATATAACAAGGTCACCGTCACATCCTGGCAGACTGTTTTACTACAAGTTGTGCTTTTGGGAATACAAGCATGTCTTCGTCGCTCATCGTTGGCCGTCCGTCGTCGTTGTCGTAGTTTTGGTCATGATCGTGTCGTGGTTTATCTTTATTCTATAAAGAGGAAAACCTATCTATTGTGTCCTCGTCCAACTGGTATTGGAGCAGTCAAAGTAGTTGAGTAAACGAGTGAGTGTTGTGTGCTACCAGAAGTAAAAGTATCGTAGCAGTAGCAGTAGCAGGAGCAGAAGCAGGAGCAGCAGCAGCTGTTGTATAGCGGTTATGGTTTAAGGAGTATCTCTCCTAGGGTTTCACCTCTCAATTTCAGGATGTCATCGTTTCACAAATTGAATTACTTTTGTTTTGGCTTTGACTTTGGCAATGGTACTTTTCAAATCTATATCCAGGCGTTTGACGTTGTAGTCTTCGTTGTCGTTTTAGTAGATCCCGTCGAACGATAGCCTTAACCCAAAATAGAGACAGGATATTCAAATTTCCCACGTACCAATTCAAATATTCACTACGATATGGCTTGAGTTCATATAGTTATATAAGTCAATTGTACGAGTATATTTAAATGTATTTTGTTCAACTTTAGTCTAAAAAGTTTTGGTTTGAATGCGAGACGAATAGCTCTTTATAACTCTGACTTTTACTCTGAGTCTGGGTTAGTTGCATTAAGCAATTTTGCTTTTTGACAGAATTCATGTTGATTCCTATAATTGGTACAGTAAGGTTTATTCTTTGGAATTCGAAAAAGTTTTTAATCTCCTTTTGGATTTTATGGATTAACAGAGAATTTTGAGAGAGATAACAATTTAGAGGGAAAAAAGCTGACACATTGGTAAACTTTTTATTATGAATTTGGAGTAGAAGCTTCATATGCTTAATGTATGAATTAAAATTTAACCATTCCTTCTCAGGAAGTCAAAAACTTATCTTATTATAAAAGGATTAATTTGGCTAAGGTGCACTACTGATGCTTTAATTAATGCAAAACATGTAAATAAAATCGAATTGATTAATAGTCATTTTTTAAATTCAACCATATTATTCAAAAATGACCATTTATTGTACCTATACTATTTTCGTACGTACCTGAGTTAATACTGAGTAAAATAATTAATTTGACTTAATAACAGCAGTTACTGTTTTGTCATTTAAACCAGCGCACTAAATAAAAATAAAACTATCAAGAATATAGTATTCCTATCAGCGTAGAAAGAAGAATGGTAAAGGGAATGAATATTTGTAGTGAATTTATTTAAATGAAAAAGTAACACAAAAAGAATATAGTTTTCCTGTAATTTTGCGTTATTATTTTCCTATTGAAAAATATTGAAAAATATTGTAATATGTTGGATTTATTGAATTATTTAATTTGAACGTAATATGAACTTGTTAAGTTTTTTGGTTTATACATAAAAATCACTGGTTGATTATTTCTAATTCATACCAATTTTTTTGGCGCCATTTTGTTTTGGTGACATCTGTCAAATCTTTTGTTTATTATTCAGTTGTTTATGCCAAATCATCATGGCAAGTTACACTATTGAACAGCACGTTCAAATGATAAAACTTTATTATCAAAATGAGTGTTCGCTAACGCAAACGTTGCGCGCATTGCACCCATTTTACGGTAGACGTGGTGGCCCTTCACAGTCGACTCTTCGCTGACTGGGACTCGAATCGTTTGGAAGAGGACCCCAATTTTGGCCGAAAAATCATATTTAGTGACGAAGCGCATTTTTGGACGAATTGCTGTGTTAACAAGCAACATATATGGGACGACATTAACCCACGCGAGGTTTACTAGGTAATAATGCATCCTCAAAAAATACCGTTTGGTGTGGATTTTGGGCCGGTTGGTGCGGCGGCATAATTGGTCAGTGCTTTTATGAAAATGACGTTAGTGAGGCGGTCACCGTCAACAGCGAGCGCTGCATAACCATGATAACTTATTTCTTATGACCCAAATTGAACATTTGGAACATTTAACCAGGTGAAGAATCGCCCAAGCTAAAAATTTTATAAATGATTTGTACATGCATCATATAGGAACTACATTATGTATGTACATTGTACATATGTATATGGCAAATTTTGCATTCGTAAAAAAATTCGAACTAGAGATTTTAATCAAACATGACATTACGATGGTAGATAATTAAAAAAAAAGTGGGTCCCCCGATTCTGTCCGCTTGTCTGTCCTGGCTCTTGAAGACAAAACCATTAGGTCGATTGACTTTAAATTTGGAAATTAAGATTTTGATCCAATTCGCGTATATATATACTAGCTGACCCGACACACGTTGTTTTGTCATAAAAATAATTTCTAGAGAATATTTTGCTAGAAATAAAAAACTTATTGTAAGTGTGTAAGGATGTGGTATATTAAGAGGGATAGGTATAGAGCACTGCAAACGGTGACAATATATTAAAATAACAAATCACCAAACAAATTTTTTCAATTTATTAAAATTAATTCTTTAAAATTATATACATATCGCTAATTATGACAATACTACAAAAAAAGAATATCAATTTCTTAATGCACCAGAGTGTACAATATTTTTTGTAATGCCATCTTTCGCCAATACAAACAAACTGGATGGTTTGTCCACTCGAGAGCACGCCACGTATAATTGTCCGTGTGAAAACAGACATAGTTTGGCCTTGAGACTTATTGATAGTCATTGCAAATGCCAATCTAATTGGAAATTGAAGGCCTTTGAATTGAATTGGCACATCTGTGGGTGTAATAGGGATTCGCGGTAATAATATATTTTCACCTCGGAATTTGCCATTTAGAATTATGGCTTCGATAACAATTTTCAGCAATTTTTTAATTACTCATCGCGTGCCGTTGCACAACCGTGGTGGGTTCAAATTACGACGAAAAATTACTGGAGATCCAACATTCAGTTTCAAATTATGTGGTGGCAAAGTTCAAAAACTCAGTTGGATAATATACAGCTTCGGTAGCATCACAAACTGTATCAATAGATTTGTATGACACCAAGTCTCCTGGTAACAAATGTTGTATCTTGAGATTTAATTGGTTGATATCTATATTTTTTGCTGCTAGAATTGCTCTTTCTTGCCAGCCACTCATGATTTGTATATTGTTTCTAAACATCGGGAAATATCTGTTCAATGAGAGCATCTTGTGAATTAATAATCGTGCAGAAATCGACCGGTAATTTTATGCATCCAGTATCATCTGAAGTAACTTTTCCGTCGCCTATATCTAACAGTTTTTTTGAGAATGTTTCAGCGGATGGATTTTGAAGCATTTGAACACGCATATTTGCGTTCAGTTGTACTTTTTCAACATTATGCCACAGTGGCGATGATTTTAAGCACTCGTTGATCTCATCAGCGTACGTATTTTATATCTTTCAATGTCCTGTTCAACGCCTCAAGCGAATGTTTGTGTGCCATAGTGCATTCATCCCAGTTGATAATTTTACACTGTTTCAGCAATGTGGCCGTGGGTGATTGTTTTTTTATATTGCACACCGCGTCTGGGTTATTTTGAATATTTAGTTGCAGTTTAAATACTGAATGAGCTGTTCTGCCTCCATCCAATAAAGTTGCCGCAATGCCAGCAGATGCAACAGCCAATGCGATACCATTATTTGATCCTATTTTAGCAAGAATTGGCGAAATAAGGAATGTTTTGCCAGTTACACCTGTTGCTTCTAAAAAAAGAATCCACCTTGTCCTGCCGAAACTGCGAGCATGATGTGGTCATAAATGGTTCTTTGTTCTTCATTCATTAGTGGGACATTGCAAGCAACAATCGCTGCCATTTCTACAGTATGTATTGTAGTTCACGATTCAATTCAGTGTCTATTAAATCAGATGCATTTCGATTTGGTGAATGCATACTGAAATGACTGAGTGGTAAATTGGCAATGATAATGCAAAGATCCTCAATAGCAATCAATGCTTGTACATAGCGTCACTGAATACTATCGTAAGATCGTTGCACCGTGTACGATGTTGATGCAATTGAACCATAGCACTTAGGAATATAAAAAATAGATAAAAACCTATTCTCAGACCTACCGAATGTACATATATGCAAGATTTCATTAAAATTGGTAAAGCCGTTTCGGAGGAGTATGGCAACTAACACTGTGACAGGAGAATTTTATATATTAGATATTATATATATAAAATAATAGGCAGTACCGATCATAGGATCTGGACGTCATTTCTGACTATCATAGTGTAGAGACGATTTTTTAGAACGATTAACCAGAGGAGGAAAATCGAAGAGTTAAGTTTTGTGTGAAGTAAATTAAAAAAGAAAAAAAGTGTCCAGAAATCAAAGGAAGAAAATCTGGGTCGGATAATCAATCAAGGAAAAGACAAGTATAGTTTTGTTATATAATTTTGTGGTAAAGTGCTTGTCTGAGTTTCTTCGCAATTTACTTTTATTATTAATTTTTTTCCAAACTAGACCTTAACGACAAATTATTGTGCAATATAATAAAGTCAAAATCGGTTATAACTATATCGGATAGAAGAATTTCTTTATATCCGGTCTTATAATCCGGAACTGAAAGATTAATTCGCATTAACCGATATATCGTTATAAGCGGTGTCTGTGTAACTGACAACATATATCATATATATGGAAATATGCTACTTTAGTAAGGTTTCTTAGGCAGGTTTTAATAAAATACTTTAAGAAAATATTTTTTACTTTTTTTATTGGTTGAATTGGTGTTTTTTTTTCTTCCAGAATCAAGGTTTTCAACTTTCTTTTTCTTTATATCGGAAAAAAAATGCTAGCCCTTTTTTCTAACTGAACGTCAGAACATTCCTGTGGCAATTCCAACTTAATTGAAATTTATATCAGATTAATATAAAAATTATACCAACATGTAGACATTCGATTATTCGATTCTTCAATTATCGTTGTTGTGGTAGCACCTTAATTTCTGCCTGTCACCTTTTCGCCAATGTAGTTTGACAGCACAGCATCGGTATAACAATTTCTTGCGCGTGTGGTCTTAGTATAAAAGGTTTGTTTGTTTTAATAATGGAAGTTATAACAATTATTTCGTGATATACATTCAAAAAATCAAATTTTACACGATTTTTTCGTACGAACTTGCTCCTGTATACAAAGAGTCTTTTAAAAAATAGTGCCTTTAAGACTTAAAAATATTATTGCAAAATAAGTATGTGTTAAAAAATTTAAATGCCTTTTAATTTCTCACAAAATCTTAATTATGATATTTTTTTTTATAATCGTAAGAGCGTTTTTGTTTTTTAATAAATTTTGTACATACATATACACTTTTTCAATTTTTGTTTTAAAATAGTTTTAGTAAACAGTTATTTAGAACATATTAATATTCATTTTACAATTGATTTTCGGACATGATTGCGGGACATAAAGTTTCTATATGTCGCAAGTTAAATACACTAAACGGATTTACTCATAAACCCTTTCAGCATATTTTGATTTATTATCTGCAAAATAAAATGTATTTGAAGTCGATATCATTGCTAGTTCTTATGGAACGAAAATAAGTTCATCCAAATGTAAGGACATACGAACGTAAAGACGCAAAGACGTAAGAACGTAAGCGCACACGCACATACAGAAATATCTTTTAAAACCTTTGATTTAGATTCTATTGACTTCGAACCATCGAGAAATGTCAAAATTTTCAATTTGAAAAATCTGACCGATTACAATAACTTCCAATGAGAAGTCCTTAAAATGTTTTCCTTAATAGAAAAACGTGCAAAAACATTTTCCACTAAATTAATACTTGTCTTAAGTTAAATAAACTTTGCTTGTTTAAAGATGATCTTAATATTAATTTTAAAGTTAATAAGTTTTGCGCAAGGAAGTTGAAGAATTTTCAATGTTTCTTACCAGAATACTTTAATTGGTTTTGGTTCTCGATTTTTATTCATTCTAACCGACTACTGTAGAAGTAGGCACCTCAATTAACACTATATGTTCTGATCATTCTCTCAATTTAATTAAATATCACTGCTGTGTACTATGGACACACAATTTTTTCTCTATGTTGTGTTGGCTTACATATGTAAATGTTTTCTTAATGGAGGCAAAATTACCCACCAATTGAAAATCATATCAACAATGTGTCAATATGCTGATTGAAAAATTCTGTGTAGTCCTGCATCACCCGAGTGGCTTTAATCACCTTTTCTATAATCCTTCATGCACAGGCTTTATACAAACGTCACGCTTTAAATGGAAAGGGCTAGGTGACTACAAAAACAAAAATAACATTTGTAAAAAAAGTCACTAAAATAAAATCACTGACAATTTTTTGTATTTCCAATTGGAAATTGAAGTACGAGTAATATTAAACTTGTCCTTTTTGGCAAACAATTCCATTAACATTGACTGATGTTCAATTTCAAGCCTCAACTCAAATTCCACCATGGAAACATGTGAAACACTATCATACACATATTTGACATAGGTACGAACGAAATGAATGTATCGGACTCGGACCACTGATTGACTCCGAAAAACCCATTTTGTTTGGTGAAATTTAATTTCCCCTAGCAAACAAAAGAGCCTTTATTTTTAAAATACCGTGTACCTTCACAGGACACACATATAGACAACACCTCGCATGGCGACCTTTAAAAAATTTCTGATGAATGAAAGAAAAACAAACAAATATCAATTTAGAACGAGAAAGATGGACAGAGAATGCCTACATTTTGACAGGTTCAAGCATCCTTGACGCCATTCTACACCTAACCATACACTTAACTGCGAACAAAACAGGACACATGTAGGATCATTTCCGTTGAAAAAAAAATTAATATCGAACAAAGTCTTCTTTCTGAAAGAAATGTTACACCTTTGACGTATACACTTTTGATAAGTGATAGGCACAAACAAAACACACACTTTTTGAGATAAAATTCGGAAAAAAAGGAAAGGAAATTATTGTACAGTCATAAACATACCAAAAAGGATATTGTGAATGTCCATCATTTTGTGGTTTTAGAATACCCCCACATGCTTATTCAAGCCTTTAAAAGCATAGCGTTGCTTCAAGTTGATGCGTATACAGATATATTCCTGGAAATAAATAAAAATATTGTTTCAGTATTTAATTGCGTTGAATATTTTGTATGAGAAGGATGGTAAGTCTGGTGTTATGATAAGAGTCCCTATAGACCCGTGTCAAAAAACGTAAAGAGCTATATAAATACAACCACAACCACGGAATGACAGGTTCATTGGAAAAAAACTGAATTCTACATAAAGTATAAGATTAATTAGCTCCATGGGTGTGTATACTTATTTAAGGACTTTGAGTAGGGATAAAATGGAAAGAAATTCATATAAAAGGCATTTTTTCCCGGAAAAATAAGCACAAAGTACCTTCTTATGATTATTTTTCAACTTTTTCTAAGAAAATAAATGTTAAGTTAGTAGCACTTTATTTGAATTCGTCTTTTAAGGAGGTTTCCCACCCAGCCCCAACTAATCTATACTTTCTCTTTGTTCGATAAAAGTCAAATGTTTATTATTTTTACAGACTATACAGAAACAAGTGGTTTATTCTGTTTTTGAAATAATTCCATAGAAATCAAAATTATTCTCATGGCTTAAAGCATTTTGGCATAAATTCAATGCAAGTATTTTTTGTTTAAGCTTCTCTAGAGATTAAATGAAAGTAATGAGTGTAACTTATCCAAAAAGTTAAACTTCAAACACAAAATTTAAGGTAATTAAACACCAAGTGATAAACTTTTGAACTAAGGATTATGCTAGTATAAAAATGCTCTTCACATAAGAGTTTCCAAACTTTGACTGTTTTTAGTGAAAATATTTTTAAAGCTATACCTATTGATCAAATTGGCTTCTGTTTTGTTAGGATAATCATGAGGACTTATAAAAGGTTTTCTAATACGACATTTTATTCTCAACAGCATATTCCTGCAATTAAAAACTATGCCATAAGTGAAAATGGAATAATAAATTAAATTAAATTAGGTGGCGCAACAGTCCATGAAGGACCAGGGCCTAGTGACTTACAACTCTCAACCATCCCTGTGTGCGAGTAATGTTGTCAGAGATGGAAGGGACCTACAATTTATATGCCGAATCCGAACGGCTAATTTGAGAAAGCACTTTTCATGACAAGAATTACTCTTGGAGGATTTGTCAATTCCTCGCAAGAGGCAGTACCCGTGAAAAAAGTTAGGTGGCACAGGCAGGGATTGAACCCAAGACCCCTTGCATGACAGTCCAACGCACTAACCATCACGCTACGGGTACTAGCAAATGGAATAATAAACGCTTTAAAAACCCATGATATTGTTTAGAATTACTACAAAAATAAGAAATTTGTTAGTAACACTTTGGAAAACTAAAGCTCTATTGGGTATAAGAAGTTTCCTGACAGTCTAATTTTTTAAAGGTGATCATAACTGACAAGTGAGATCACATTTCTCGACTTTTTTATTTGGAGCCACGTAGAAAATGGTCTATGTCAATGATTCACATGATGAAGAAATGCACATAATATATGCCAAAGACATATTGTAAGGATTAGAAAAGAAAGCTAGGATTTAAAAGTGGATGTAGGTGCATTGCATATAGATTCTAAATTTATGGAATACACGGAGAGTTGAAAAGTGTTTTACATTAACGTTGTACGGCTAAAGAGCGAATCTCTGTCCGTGATAGTGTGACCGAAACTGTATATAAGGGTATAATGGTGAGAATTACCGGAGGCTTGAGTATTTTGGTAGATTTGGTTATGGAATAGAAATAAAAATGGGTAAGAAAAAAGACAATACTACGTGTTCAAGCGACGACGCGACGTTATAGTGAATCATTTTGAACGCACAGTATTCAATACTGTCCAGGATGTTTATATATATACGGGGGCGGGTCAATAAGTTCGTGACTTTTGAAAAAAAAAGCACAGATTTTTTGATAAAAAAATAATTTTATTTTTCAACGTATTCTCCCTTGAGCTCTATACACTTTGTCCAACGCTTCTCCAATTTTTGTATCCCTTCCAAAAAAAATGATTTGTCGAGGTCCTCAAAATAGGCCTTTGTTTGCGAGATGACTTCATTATTGGAGTCAAATCTTTTTCCACCAAGCCATTTCTTCAGGTTTGGGAACAAGAAGTAGTCGCTCGGAGCCAAAGCTGGAGAATAGTGTAGATGAGGGAGCAATTCATAGCCCAATTAATGGATTTTTGCCATGACAACTGCACATGTGTGCACCCTTGCATTGTCTTGGTGGAAAAGAACTTTTTTCTTGGCCAAATGAGGTCGGTTTTTTTTTCAAATCGTCATTGAATCGGTCCAATAAGTTGGCATAATATTCCCCATTGATTGTTCTTCCCTTTTGAAGGTAGTCAATGTGGATTATCCCACGTGCATCCCAAAAAACAGTCGCCATAACTTTATTGGCTAACAAACTCACCTTGGCCTTCTTTGTCGCCGGCCGATTCACCCTTAGAAACCTACCTACTCGTATTTAAGTTACTGAAACACGAGCCCATAGATAGGATATATATCCAAAGTTTTATTAGGACGGGAGAGACTAAATTTTGCATTGCCTTAGGAAACCCAAACAGGAGTTTGTTATGCAGAGGGTTGCGAAATTAATGGGACATTGTTAGTTTTAAAATTTCATGTTTCACTGTTCTTTTCAGCTCTTTTTCTGGTTCTAAGTGCACGTGGTGAATACAATTTAATAGGATGTTCAAAATGGTAATAATCGGGAAAAAACTGTTTTATTCGGGAAAAATCCAGATTTGATCTTATAAGTGTTTTTTTTTTTCCTAATTGTTTGTGAATATTGTTTGCACTTCTTTTACCTGAAACGTAAGTAATACATTTTATATTGTTTAATTTGTTTTATAATAACTACCTTGACTGCATAGTTTTACATCTTGTAAAAACGTTTTATACAAATGAGAAGACGTGAGACACAGTACACCTTGTTGAACACTAGCGTTAGTTTTGTTTGTTTCAGACTTTAAACAATCCAATACAACTTTTGATAGAGTTTCTAATCCAATCAAGTAGTGAGTCAACAAACCGAAGGCACACATGTGCAATAATTAAGGCCGATGCAACATTTTATTAAAAGCTTTATAAATTTCGACAAAAATAATTTTGCTTTCTCCCAACCGATATGTAAAATTTATTCCACTGTTCAAAGAAATAAACCATTACCCGTGGACCTATTGATGTGAAAGCAACACTTTCGACCATTAAGGAAGCTTACTTTCGTTTTTCAAAATATTTTTTCACTTATTTAATTAGCGTATCAGTACAATAACACGTATAAAATCAGCTGATGCAGCAGGCATGTTTTAAAATCGGGAATTCACCTGCTTTCAATTCACATTGACTTTTCACAAGTAATTTTATATGGGGACCTTAACTTTCAACAAAAATTCGTCTTTTTCTTTTAATAAGTTTGGGTACTAAGCTCGGGTACATTAAAGATAAGATATGAAATACTGCCCACCACGCGAATTGTTTCAAGAATCGATTCTTTTGAGGTAATTATCGACCACTTTTTGACACATATTGGACGGTATCTTAGCCATAACTTGACGAATTTTCGGTTTTTGAGTGCTCAAGAGTTAAAGGTTTACCTGTATAAACACGGTCTTTTGCGTAGCTCTATAAAAAAAAGTCCCGCGGTGTTAAATCGCATGATCTTGATGGCCAGTTGAAATCGCCACGATGAGAAATTACGCGGCTAGGAAATGACTTTTGTAATAAAGCCATATTCGCTCGAGTTGTGTGCCATGTGGCACCATCTTGTTGAAACCACATATTCTCCAAGTCGTATTTTTCAAAAGAAAGGAGACCCTCTAAATTGCGCCAACTACAGAGGCATCAGTTTCCTTAACATTCTGCCGTACTATGTAAACGTCTGAAGCCGTTCGTCAACAATCTGATAGGTCCTTCAGACCAGGAAAGTCCACTATCGACCAAATATTCACACTACGGCAGATCTTGGAAAAAACCTAGGAACTTCAAATCGATACCCACCATCTCTTTATCGATTTTAAAGCCGCGTATGACAGCATCTAGGTCTACAAAGCAATGTCTAGTTTTCCAATGGTCCATCCAATTACTCGGATACGCAGATGATATTGACATAAATGGAATATCAAAGCGTGATGTCAGTGGAATGTTTTTGAGCATTGCGACGGAATCGGAGAAGGGTTAAGTGGTCAGTGAGGGGAAGACCAAGTATATGCTGTTATTAAAAAAGGGCATTAAACGACGACGTCTTGGCCAAAAAGTCACCATAGGCAGCTATAACTTTTATGTAGCTAAGGGCTTTGTATACCTATGAACTGCTATACATTCAGACAACGATACACCAGCGCTGAAATCAAACGAAGAATAACTCTTGAAAACAGCTGCTGAGGCCTGGACCCTGTCAAAGAAAGATGAGAGCGTTATAAGATGCTTCCGTAGAAAAAAATCTTCAGGTGATTTTTGGTCTTCGGCAGTACTTTCACTTACAGCAGTGATGTTTTCAGTTGTACGAGCGAAACGATGATGCACCAGGCCTTGCAATATCTGTAACCAATCTAGTCTATTCAAATTTCTTCACAATTTTGCAAATTGCCTGCGTAGTTGAACGATTATGTAAACCATAATCTCTTCTTAAAGTACGATATGTTGCTGTGGCAGAATCAGCATTTTTGTAGAAGGTTTCAACAATTTGTATGAGTTATGCGATAGTTAAGCGATGCATTTTCGTAAATGTCAGACTTTCAACTGAAAAACAAAAATTGGTTTAACAACTTAGTTTGACAGATGTCGAATTCCAGCCCCATATTTTTGAAATTGCAAAATGGATAATTCCTTATATATGTATATAGGGAGGATAAATAAAATTTTCGTCTGATCGGAATAAGACCTGATGAAAAGAATATTTGAAAAAGCTTATGTAGAACACCTTTTTATAAAAGCTCAATTTTTTTAAGTCCACATTTTTTACGACCCTAAATAAAATACAAACGCGAAAGAAGATTGTTTTCATTTATCTCTTATGTACAAGCGGATTCACACCATTCTTTGGTAGCTTTAAGATTTGTAAAAATATAAGCTTGCTCTTGAAAACTAACAAATGACATCAAGCTATTAAAACTATTACCTGTAGATGTTTTTGAAATACATGTTGCTCCAGCAGGATGTCTTAGCCTGCCAAACATACCTTAGTTCACATTGAAAATGTTAATAAAGAGATCCAAGAGTAGGTTATCTTACACAAATGTGCGATGTGAAATGTCCACTTCTTAGATCTTGTCATTCGCAGAAAATACTAAATCGAGAATTTGATTTTTTGAGTTTTTAATACAGCTTGCTTGCTGTAAGTCAGAAAGAAGGATTTTATCAAGAAGAGATAGTTGCAATTGTGAAGAAGAAAGAGAGGCATTAAGGGCATGTCTCATGTAAACAAATTGATTGGTGCTTTGCGCTTAGCTTTGTAGCGTTCACATTTTTTTAAATATTTAAACGAAATAAACGGGTTTTGATTGAAAATATATTGGGCTAAATATTTATAAAGGAATCCAAAATTTAAAAAAAAATTTTGTTCCTTAACAGCACTAGAATCACTAAAAAATCATTAAATTCAGGTAGTTACTTGGGAAAATCAATGGGGCAGTGTGTTAAATATAATTTTTTATTTTTTTTATATTTTTTTCCAAAAAACAATACATTTTTATACATAGCACCGATTTTTTTTTTTTTTTTAATTTATTTATTTATTCCAAGAAAAATTCTAGAAAACTATGAAAAATAGGGCAAATTTGCATTGTGGCATAGGTGCAATAATTGATAGGACTTCCAAAGTATAACAGCCAGCTAAGTCAATTCAACTTTTTTTCAAATTCTAAAGATATGTGCAGATATTTGCTTTTTAATTTTTTTTTTAAATAGTTATAGTAACTTTTTTAGACAAAAAATCCAAAATGCTTTCTTTTTTTCCCAATTTTTTTTTGGTAATTCATGGGGCGAACTGATTTTTTTTTTTTAGTTTTAACTTTTTTTTTTTAAAAAAAAGGTCCATATATATTACACATAGTGTGGATTTTGAAAAAAAAAAATATTTGTCGCAACATAATTAAAAATGCATTTCAAAATAACAACATTTGTGGTGCAATTGTGAGGGATTGGGAGCTTATATAATTCCAAAATATTTTTTTTATTTTTTTTGGCATTTTGTTTATTCTATTTAAAAAAGTAAAAAGTTCTTGCGCCCACTATTTATTTAATTTAATTTTTATAAAAGAGGTCTATTTTGCATTTTTTAACAACAAATTTCTTTGTAAACGCACACAATGAAGTTTCCAGTTCCCAAGAATGCCGCTGCAATACAGCGCTTAGGAAGAGAATTCTTTGCAAAAGAATTTCGCCCGCCCATTCTCTCTCAGATTTTTTTTTTGTTGTTGTTTTTGGTCTCATGGCTCATTTAGTTTTTTATTCTTTGTTTTGTAGGCTTGCGGTACACAATAACAGAAAATATCAAAAAAAACTTTTCTTAGACATATTTTTTTATTTCTAGTATGTGCTATGATGTAAGGTCATGGAATCGTGATTTGGGTGTTACGTAGTCAATCGTATAAGCAGAATTTGATTTTTGGTTCAACTTTCGGCAAGTTTTGTTGTTGCACATTGTAGTGTAGGTATAAAAAAGGGTAAATAGGTATTGTAGGTATCGTGAATTCGCTGTCATATATGTATTTTGTTTTCTTGATTTTTTTTGCGTACTATCACTCCTCGATATTGCATTTTTTTGTGATTTTGTTCATGGTCAGCTGCTTTCCTTAGATAAAGGAAAAAGGCAGAAGTCATATAAAAAAGGAAGGTAGCTATGTAGGTATGTATGTATGTCCTTTTTTTCCAACGCGTATGTTATACACCTACCTACTTGATGGAATTTCGCTGTCACTTTGCATGGTGGGATCGTTATTTGATTGAATATTGTGTAATAAATCTGTATGTATGTATATATGTATACCTATATATAGAAGAAGGGTTAGAGTGGGAGATAAGTCAAAGTGTGTCGAAGTATATGATAAATGCACTTTATTTATTAATTTTTTTGTTTTTGTTTTACATATGAATAGTTTTTTTTTTGGATGGGAAAAAATGACCATTCACAAAGAGGAGAAAATTTGTAAATGCTGTTTTCGTTTCAATTTGAGATTATGTTCCCTAATTTGAGTTCGTGATTATTTCTATGAGGTTCAATGTTAACAGTCGGAAATTTTTTGAACAAGTAAAGTGAATGTAGCAATCTACCACTTATGCAACAATTTTAAATTGTGTACCAACTTTAGTGTTTTTATTAGAAATCATCAAATCAAAACACAACAACAAAATATCTAGGTAGAAAGCAAGAACCTATTTACAAACAAATTCAAGAAAAAACATTTCCATGGACAGCAGAAATACCTACCCCCATTTGCTTTATAAAATTCGAACCATATGCAAAAGACAACAACAAATCTACCTAACTAGACATAAAAAAAAAAAACCGGTTTATCATGCAACATTGTTCATCCATATATCTTGTTGTGTGAATGATCTATTTCTTATTTCTTTGATTGGCTGCTTGAGTGCTTGTGCGGAAATATATCCCTCGCTCTGAGAGACAAAAAAGATCAAGAGGCAAATAGAGTAATAAGAAATTCAAATTTTGAATTTGATAATGAAGAGAGTAACGTTCTTTCACTAATACATTCAAATACATTTACATGAGTTCTGAGTTCGCTTCTGCATGAGACCTACCCTTAAGGCAGGATTCGTCTTCGGATGGAATCCAGTCAATGTGTGGTAAATTAAAATCACCTAGAAGTAAAATATTGGTGTCAGAACTGGACAAATTTATAAGAAAGTCTATTGCTAAGGAGAGTTCGTTAAAAACAGACTCCAAACTTTTTGGAGGAATGTAAACGTTTAAAATGAAAATAGTCTTATTCTGTACCATTATCTTTACAAATACCAGTTCAATTGATAATTCAGATAAAATATGTATTTTTTACCGCTATGAGATCACCTCCAACAAAGTTCTGTGTCGGAGAAGCTTGAATTAAACAAAGTTTCTGTCAAATAGAATAAGTCGTGTGAGAATGATTGGGAGTTAAGAAAAATGTCAGCAGTCTTACTACGAGGTCCCCTTACGTTTTGGTAGAAGAAGGCAAGCCTGTTAAGTTTTTTTGATTTGGTTTTCAAAGAAACACCTCGTTTTTGACTTTGTGTAAATTCTTTGTATTGCAAATGGAATCGAAGAACGTGGGATTCGTTACTAATTTGAAAGAGGACACTAAGCTATTTGGTTTACTGATCTTACATAGTACATTTAATGGATGAGCTACAAGGTATGCTCTTGGTAGATAATAAGTGAGAAGTTATGTCTTTTGGCGTTTTTACTGGGTCCAGACGAGATATACAAATTATTTTTGGTTTCAAGACAGCTTTGATAGGGATGGAATTGCTTATTACTCTTCCAGTAACGGAGTCGCTACTGGAAGCTGAATTTAAGTCGAAATTTGGAGGTACATATATGGGGAGTTCCGGTGGGATCTGTAAGTATTGTGGTGATGTTAACATTAGTTCGTTTTGAGGGGGGAAATAAGTTATAAAAAGCAACGGCTTTTAAGGCCAACCTAACATAACAGTCATGAACATTTTGGTTGCGTCGAAACCTAAACATTTAGATGCCTTTTTTTACTTGCATCTTGTATTATTACCAAGAGGTATAAGGCCTTTAATGAAAAAACAATTCATTTGATACCCAAATCCGATATCGATTCCCAATTTTTTAAACTATGTCCTTAAAAAAATTGCCCATATTACGTTTAATTGAGTAGCAATTTGCTTCTTCTCATTTTCCAGCATCAATTGCACACATAGCTGATGTGTGTGGTCACTTAACTTTGCATAAATTAAAATCGACGATTCTCAATTTTAGCTCTTTCATTGGAGGCGCTGCAGCTAGGGGCAGCGCGGCGAGGCGCGGCGGCGGCAGCTGCCGGTGGACTATTTTCCCGCAAAGAGCATTCAGTCTATGCAAATGAATTGCTAGTATATGTACATACATGTACTGTACGTACGTATTTAGTAGTGTCTAATCTATATTAGTGTATGGTTTGATTCGCGAGATTTCAACCCGAAATTGATTATATCCACTCTCGATGATTCGATATTCCACAGAAGCCCGAATAAACAGAATTGTACCTTTAATATAGTTAAATAAACCACCTTCAGGACTTCACAGGTGGTATATATGTATGTATGTATGTTTGTAAATTTTTTGATATTTGTGCTGGTTTATGTTTTTGTTTTTGTTTGTTCGAATAAAAAGACAAAATTCACAATTTGGAAAACATAGTTATCATTTTCAAACAAAAAGGATGTGACTAGGCAGACGCTGGCTGGCGTTGTGCTGCAGAGAACTAACATTTTACGTGCGTGTACGCTAAGTTCATACTATCACCATGATGAGGCAAAAAAGTTCTGTTAAACACAAGGGCGTGAAACTAGATCCCATTCATTGGGATCCTTGATTTTAGTTCCATATAGTATACAATCTACGAGTATGTTATATGAATTTATGGGTTTTATATAAAGAGGGGGCTAATATTATGGTGATGTGTGTGTGTGTGTTTGTGTGGAGGTCCTTGCCATGGAATAGATATTAAATTCCATTGGCTTACCCATGAAATTAGCCAGCAAATTGAGTCAAATTACGTGTGGTAGGTGTTTATAATCATCAACAGAATATGCTGGAGACTAAATATATGAAGAGGCAAATATACTTGGAATAGCTGTGCGACATGCGGTACTTATACCGCATGCCAAGGCAAGCGTTTTTCCATACGACCGACACGACGAGTATGCATACATGATGGCGGACGATAGGCCATCTCAGCCCGAACATAATTATATGCGAAACACATATTCTCTTGAGGAACATTATGATGGTCGGCTTATATATGTAAGTGAGATAGAAAGGACGTTTCAGTAATTTGAAAAGAGGTATATGGAGGATATATCGAAGGACATTATATTCTGATATCCCTTTCTCTGCTATAGATATAGAAACTTGCTTTGTTTCATGGGTATATAGAGTAGATTGTATGATTAAGAGTTATAAACGTGTGGCACGGTAAACAGTGCGTAGAATATGGACACGATTAAGTAAGTTTACGCAAACAATTGATGCTTTTTGATTATTGCAGGCTAAATGCAGTGATGAAAAGGATATTATATGAACGTGTGTTAGTGTGTTTGTTATACGCATTTAACACATACTTACAAATTATATAGAGCATAACTAAATGAGCTACTAAAATATTGGTTTAGATTAATTTACCTATGAGTTTGTGAAATTTTGTATGTGGAACACTGTGGCGTATGTGGAATATTTTAATGGGAATCATTTTAAATTAATATAATAAAGCAAGGGGTCTAAAAATTCACTGAACTCATTTAAAATTTTACGAACACATTAATGATTAACAAAAACAGTGTGAGTGATTGAAGGATTTTAAATTATACAAAATCAAATTGATAAGTATTGTGGTTTTGGTATTAATAACAACAGAATAATGGGAGGAAATGTATTGAAAAATGTGTTTATGATTTTTGATCTATAATTTCCACATTTTACGTGAAAAAGCAAAAAGTAATTGAATTGGAAAATTGAAGCACCAACTCAATTTTAGAAATTGTTTTCATTAAAAAAAAAAACAAATTAAAAAAAAAACACAAAATCAAAAGAGAACCCAACAAGTTCAATTTTAATAATTCTGTCGATTCTAAAAAAATACACAAAAAACAAAATAAATTTCTCTTAATGAAGCACGTATTTACACGTTTGAATTGTTTCATATGATAGACATAAATAAATAAACGTTTTATCGTAATTTAGAAAGAGGAAACTTTTATTTCGAATTTTAATAAATTTTCAAAATTTTTTTGAATTTGAAATGATTTATTTTTAACAATTTTTTATTTTCGTTCCTAGATGCAAGTTCTTAACCTTTATATGAGGGCTTTTAACTGCAGCGTACAATAAGCTCTTTTAAAAACTTAAGTTGAAAGCATTCTCCGGGGTAGAATTGTATGCTTTAAAAACTCCAAGCTGCTACTGTCACAAAACCGTAACATTCCCAACAGAGCCTAATATAGTCTGTCAAGGTTTTTTTAAATCCAGTTATCTTGACATAACTTCTATGCTGCTACTGTACAGGACGATAACTCTGCAAGTACCCACATATGGATCCAAGATCTGGGTGCTTAGTAAAGGGCACTATGACTGTCACATATATGTATATGTACCTAGACTATAAGTATGTATAAGTGTACCAATATGTTACTACACATTAGTATTAGTATTAATATTAGACACTGAAGTCATTTGCATAATAAATATGTTTTAGTTCTTGCTTAACTCTCGTCTTATTCATGACATGGTGTCAGAATCGGTTTGAACCCAAAATAAAATGTATACAATAAACTTTTATATATGTACATATACTCAAATAAATATGATAGAGGAGCAGAACACAGCCAATTCACTTTCAAGTGTAAATTTTGTAATGCCACCAAAAGCCATACAGGTATCAGGGAATAATAATATGTCGACAACTTGGAAATCCTGGATGCAACAGTACAAATGGTTCACCACAGCATCACAATTGGACAAAAAATCGGCAGTTATACAAGTGGCCACATTTATGTCCTGCATTGGAGAGGACGCTGCTACTATATTTAATTCGTTTGCCCTAACAGAGGCCCAGAGCATTGACCTAAGTGTTATCCAAAAGAAATTCGATGAGTATTTTTCACCAAAGGTAAGCACAACCTTTGAAAGATATACTTTCAATAGACTTCGTCAAAATGAAGGTGAGGGGTTTGATGACTTCTTAGCCAAAATTAAAAATCAAGCCAAAAAATGTTCATTCGAAAAATTGGAGGAGTCGCTGCTAATTGACAAAATTATAGTCGGTGTCTAAGCCGACAATATAAACATTTAAAATAATACAACAAGCACCCAGTTAATCGTTGTTATGCATCATCAGCAGTTAGAGCGAGTGGAAGTTGACCCACTGACGAATGCTATCGTAGTCGCATTGCATTGGCGTTGCTGTTGACTTATTTTTATTTATTTTTACCTTTTGTTTATGTTGTTATGGTTTCATTATTGGTTTTGTAATAATTTTAAATATTGTAATTTCTGTATGTAATGTATGTCAAATAAGTAAATGTAATTGTTAATGTAAGCAAAATGTATGTATAAATAGACTTAATCATTTTTAATAAAGTATCATTCATTTATTGAAGGTAATTCAGTGTTCATTCTTTGATTTAATTGTTTCTCATTGTGAACAAGTTCAAGTGCTTGTTTCACTCCTCAAATAAATAAAATCAAGTTAATGTGCTTGATTTGTATCAATTTAGACAAACGAGTCTAAACATTTTGGTGACCCCGACGTGATCCAATTGATCATTCCAACAATTTGAATTATCTTCATCTTCATCAAGTTACCAATCGTTGGTTGATATACATATCTACAACTGATTGGCTCATATTCATCAATATCAATTGATTCATCGTTGGCAGATATACATGTCCGATAGATATACGATGACATCATTCCAAGAGTGCGTGGGTGCCCAAGTAACAAGTGGCCAAGAAATCCAACGCATCATCACTAATTTCAAAAAGGACTCATCCGATCGAAAGAGCTTACTTTGAAGAAAGGCTTCTTCGGCTTCAAGAGCAGTGGAAGAAATTCGAACAAGGCGATCAAAAGATTAACAGACTGTCACATGTTGACGAGGACCATGAGTACTTCACGAAGAATTACTTCAAGGAGATTGCAGCATTGGTTAAGCAGTATATCAAACATTTTGAAGATGGAATATTAGCCTTTGATAAACAATCAAAGATAGATCAAGTAGATATGCCTAAGCCATCAACACGAAGCATCGAAGTACTGGAGCCATCAAAAATGACGAGTGCTATTCGAAGACAGAGAGCAATAATGTGTTCTCTTGAAAGATTGCTAGATGGGTTATCCATAAGTATTGATGAGACATCACAATACCACGAGATCAAGTTTCGGTCTATTGAGAAACTATGGCAGTAGGTTGAATCTGTCAACCACACCATATGGGAACTAAGTGATGATCCAATAGTAGAAGGCTACGACCAGACCGACTTCATCAATATGGAACAAAGAGTTCAAGAAGCACTTGTAACATTATCCATGAGAATACAACCGCAAGGCAGTAGAACTCATGAAGTGGGTCTCATCAAGAACAATTCCCTCCACTTGCCATTCCAAAATTTGATGGCGATTATATGAAACGGCGACAATTCTTCTAGTTATTCTCACAAATGGTGGATAAACAATCAATTCCAAATATCAAAAAGATGTGGTATCTTAAAACACATCATCTACACACGAGATCAACCCGTCCTTATTGAAAAATCCAATACAATGTTTATAATTGCGGTTAAACTTCGTAACATCCTCTTTAATAACCATCAATAATGCAGTAGTAAAGTTTATCCTTGGATATTTGTTTGTTTTGATTAGGCCAAGAATTTCCAGTTTTGAGTTGTACACAAATGTGAACGAGCCCAAAAAGCAAAACACCTCAATTACATACGGTTTATGTTAAATTTTCAAAAGTGTACCTTTATTCTTAGAACTACGACTTTTGTTATTCATGCGTAACTCAATTTAAAATACTACTTAGAGTCATATAAAACGATTACAATAACAAATCTACTACAATTTCCTCCACATTTATTCCAACTTATTTTCAAAAAAAATTAATTTCCTCTTTTATACCATCATCAGAAAACTGCTATCAACTTTCTTCTTACGAAAATCAAAATCAACAATACGTTACACACATTTCCATTAAAAGAAAAGAAAACCTCCGTATTTACACTCTTAACCTCGTCCTTTTCATTCTCACGCGGAAAAAAAGTAAATTTTAAAAATTCCTCTCACATTTGCATCTGACAAGAAGTTTGTTAGGAATGTAAATTTTCTACCAGCCAGCCGTTTCCATGTCTATCGTCCTCGTCGTCATATTCGTCGTCAGTTGTCCTTAGTCATCATTCCTGTTCGTTCCTTTCTCATCTCAAAAACCAAAAAAGGACCTCTCTGCATAAAACGAAGAAGAACAAGACAAATGAACTTAATAAAACACTAACATCAAAAAATTACCATCAAACGCACCCAGATCCTTGTACAGGCAATTTGAACAGAAAGCAGCAAGTTTGATGGTGTTGCAGAAAAAGTAAAAGAAAGTGTGGTTTTAAGAATCTCTGATGGTAATGGCAAGGAAAATTCAACAACTGACAGCTTGACAAAAAAAAAAACAGTACAATATGCGATTTAAGGATGAAGGATAAAGATCCTTGAGATATGTTTTTTTCTTCTCCTTTTTGATTTCATATAAGAAAATAAAAACAAAAAAAGTAAAAACAGTTTCCCGTAGAATTGACACTATTTTAAGGATATTTGTACCCTTATGCACCTAGCGTAACCTTTTCAACTACTTTCCTTTCCTCTCATGGTTCTTCTTAATTACTCCGTATCCCCATTTCCTTGCAGAGTTATTTTTAAAGAAAATATAAATTTGAGAACAAAAATACAAGAACTCTTCACATTCATAAGTGGATAGGGAAAGTTTGTGTTGCTCCTTCGACTTCAAAACTCTATAACCATAAAGTTTTAGCAAATTTTCCCCGAGCATATACCTTGGAATATACGTAGGTACGTTTCGTTTTTTAAGAACATGACACAGCAATAGCTATATACTGACTGCGTATATAGAGTATCATCTAGCGTGTGTGTAGAAGGTGTATGGAAGTAATTTGTTAAAAAGTTTCTTCCTAGCCAGCATCTCGTTTTCCCTCTCTAAATTTAGCTGAGGACCAGAACAAAAATACAAAAAAGAAAAAACACGAGAACACGCAACACTGCAAGGACATCATCACATACGAGTTTCATATTTATCCTTCCTAGAAATCTAGAGAGGGCAAAAGTTTCAGTTTAGCTCGAAAATAATTTCATATATCCACACACAGCACTCTAGTACCCTCAGTAGTTGAGAAAGAGGGTATAACATGACCAAGAATAGAACTTGATCCAGAACGCCAGGACTATACGTAGGACCAGCAAAAAGGACCATACAACCATCATACATACTCGTTGTACATCGCCTTTGCCTCTTGGCTGACTCTAGCTGACTCTAATGTACTCAAGGAATGTGCAACTGGAAACTATACTACTTTAAAGCAAGACAGAGAGAGTTTCAGAAGTGGAGATTGGAGATTCTTTATTTTTGTTACTTAATTTTATTTTTCTTCCTTGGAGTGTGTATGTTTGTGTTTTTGACATTTGCAAGGATATTAAAGTGGTCCTTGGTGCATGAAGTAAGTAAGCAAGCACAGAAAAAGAAAACACAACACACGTTCGCATATCCTACAATTATTCGCTATCTCACTTTTTCACTTTTGTTTGATCCTTGGGGGCGGAAGGGCTAACATAAGAGTCTCTTGCATTGCACCCACATTTATGTTGTCTCAAATTGGTTGCATGAAGAACATTTTTAAGAACGAAAACTGGTTACAAAATTTTCATTAAAATTTAATGCAGCAATGTGAGAGAGAGTGATTTTTTAAAGAAGAAATAGTTGAGGGGGGGGGGGTGTAGGGATAACCTAGAATGTGGTAATTTTAAGGAAAGAAACAAAGCAAGGGAATTAAAATGTAGCTGATGAAGAAAATCTTGATGACTTTTCTTCCTTGAAGACGCAGAAGGGAAGAAACAATTTCAATTTTCGGCTTCACACCCAACCCAATCCAACCTAACCCCCACACCTACTGAACATAGAATAAAGAGACGTTATAGTGTTAATGTACCTTAAGGAAGTTGTATTCTTGTTTAATTTTTTTGTTTTCGTTCGTTTTCGTTTTTCATTTAGTTCCTTTCGTATATGTGTTTTAAGACTTAAATTTTAACACTCTTGAGTGTTAATAATCTCAAAAAGTATGTAAGACTCTCTCTCTTGCACAACTTTGACACTTTGTTTGAGTTCATAACTTCTTCTTCTTGTTGAGAAAGTGAAGAAATGAAAACGTTTCTTTTTTGAAAACGAGGATTTAAGATTAAAAGGTTTTTTTTTTTGTTTAAATTTAAAATGTAACGTGGGTTTAGATCTTTAAAGACAAGTTTGTAGATTAAAGAAGTTTTATAGGTTTTGGAAACCAAATTTTGGAATTTGTTTTTAATACAATGTAATTACATAAAATACGTGAACGTATTTATTAAAGGTCTACAGACACTCCTCCTCCCGGATTTATGGCTAAGTTTTTATTTTAGTTTCCAAAAACATGTTATCCTCAGCATTGACTTCTATCTCTTCTATCAATTCAAAATGGTATGGTATCCCAGAGCGGTGTCTTTAGTTTACCGAATAATCAGAAAGCGAGGTGCTTTGTTTCAGCAGGCAAATACGGTGGTTGTGGAACGTGTATCGAAATTGGGCGTTTTTGACACCAGATTTTACTTTTTGAAGTTCTAGTGGCCCTTCAAAAGGCTAACTCCGATTTTTTTCTATCCGATGGAAAACTTTAAAAGCCACTCAGTAAGAATCTTTTCCAAGTAGTGTGGAAATACGTAACGCACTAAAACCACCGGTAAATAGAAGATCGACAGATGATTTTTTCATTAAATACAATTTAAAGGGAAAGTTTATAATGGGTGATTTTTTTGAGGTTAGGATTTTCATGCATTAATAGTATTTGACAGATCACGCGGGATTTCAGACATGGTGTCAAAGAGAAAGATGCTCAGTATGCTTTGACATTTCATCATGAATAGACTTACTAACGAGCAACGCTTGCAAATCATTGAATTTTATTACCAAAATCAGTGTTCGGTTCGAAATGTGTTTCGCGACAAATTTTGTTCAGCGATGAGGCTCATTTCTGGTTGAATGGCTACGTAAATAAGCAAAATTGCCGCATTTGGAGTGAAGAGCAACCAGAAGCCGTTCAAGAACTGCCCATGCATCCCGAAAAATGCACTGTTTGGTGTGGTTTGTACGCTGGTGGAATCATTGGACCGTATTTTTTCAAAGATGCTGTTGGACGCAACGTTACGGTGAATGGCGATCGCTATCGTTCAATGCTAACAAACTTTTTGTTGACAAAAATGGAAGAACTGAACTTGGTTGACATGTGGTTTCAACAAGATGGCGCTACATGCCACACAGCTCGCGATTCTATGGCCATTTTGAGGGAAAACTTCGGAGAACAATTCATCTCAAGGAATGGACCGGTAAGTTGGCCACCAAGATCATGCGATTTGACGCCTTTAGACTATTTTTTGTGGGGCTACGTCAAGTCTAAAGTCTACACAAATAAGCCAGCAACTATTCCAGCTTTGGAAGACAACATTTCCGAAGAAATTCGGGCTATTCCGGCCGAAATGCTCGAAAAAGTTACCCAAAATTGGACTTTCCGAATGGACCACCTAAGACGCAGCCGCGGTCAACATTTAAATGAAATTATCTTCAAAAAGTAAATGTCATGGACCAATCTAACGTTTCAAATAAAGAATCGATGAGATTTTGCAAATTGTATGCGTTTTTTTTAAAAAAAAAGTTCTCAAGCTCTTAAAAAATCACCCAATAGTTGTAAGGAGTTGGTGTTGGTACGACTTTTCAGTCAAATTGGTATGACTTTCCAGTCATTGTGATTTTTTGATATAGCGTATTTTTAAACTTCTTTAAACATTTTATTCAGAAAGTCACGTTGTAGACCTATCTTATGGAATTTTTCGATGATTTCAACATTTGTATTCTTTGTACTTTGTTGACAAATCCTCCAAGAGTAATTCTTGTCATGAAAAATGCGTTCTCAAATTATCCGTTCGGAATCGGCTTGAAACTGTAGGTTCCCTCCATCCCTGACAACAGTACTCGCACACAGGTATGGTTGAGAGTTGTAAGTCACTAGGCCCTTGTTTTCAAAGAACTGTTGCGCCACCTAATTTATTTATTTTTTATTTAATAATGATTTTTGACATTTTCCAATGCTGTGGTGTATATAGCTTAAGGCATGATTTTATGATAAATTGCAGGTTTTTGAAGTCTATTGGTAACATGTCTTTCAAAACCTGAGAAGTGATAAGATCGTGCCCTGGTAATTTTTTACTAGAAATCCTATTGTGTCAATATAAGTTTTTTAACTGATTCTTTTTTAGTTCATTCCTCCGATGTTGAAGATGATTTTTCGATGAAAATTCGGATTATTTTGATCAATTCAAGGACCCAATTAAAGAAAATATGACGTTTTTGGCGAATAACGAGCAAAATACGGTATCAATGTCATTCTGAAATTAATGATTTTAATGGACGAAAAATCAACAAACCTTATTTTCCACCAACACTTGTATGGGCCCATATATTTTTTTTATGTGGTCTTAAATTTTCGAGAAATTACAAATTTGCAATAACTTTGTAGGAAATGTAGAACTTTATTTAAATCTGGTCACTACGGCGTATGCGTACTATTTTTTTTTCTTTCGATTTGAGACAAACGCTTTACTTTTATTTTATTGTTGCTTTTTCTTTACTCACGTATACTCTTTTTGTCAAATTGAGTTATTAAAATGTCTTGCTAAATTCATGCCTTAGTACCTAGTTCTCTTAGACTTAAGCCTTCAAAGTGATCGCTGTAACTTTCGTTCAGTCTGTATCGATATTTCGTTATCGATAATTCGTTTCATTTCCATGACATACCAACTGACCAATGCTTCGTCGTCATGGCAGCCAAACTTCCTTTTTCATTCGAGCTGTCAACCGGTCAAGACTATTTGCTGCCGTCATAGACAAAGTTCTATAATTCCATTTTCATCTGGACTGAGTACCTACAGAAGATTTTATATAAAATCTTTAGATTGATCAAACGAAACTACACATATTTCAAAGAATATTTCTTGAAAAGGACATTAAGGACGTATATTAAAGTCGCTTGGGAGTGTACGTCAATTGAGCTCTGGTGATCAGAGAAGTTTTTTTTTGTGAAAGGAGAAAAAGTAAGTGCTTTTTTTGTGTGAGATTAAGTTTTAATTACAAAATGTGTGTTAGGAATTTTGTGAGTTCCAACAAGCCCGAGACTTTGTGGTGAAAGAGAATGCGGTGACTTGGGGCCGCCACTTCTTTCTCGATCGTAGCCAGGAATCTACATTGAGAGTCAGAAAATTTCGTGATCAACGAAGACATATTTTTTTTTGTCGATTTGACAAATTACTCGTAAGCACATTTACTGATTTTCTTTGAAATACTTTTTTTAATTATAAAGACATTACTTTGACAGTCATTTGTGTTGAACGCTCCGCCACCTTAGTGTATCAAAAAAAAAAGCCTACCGAGGCCGGCCGTCGTTGCACATTGGTTTAGCAGCGGACGATTCTCCTTGAACTGCGAAGCGTATATTTATAGGAAAATCCGAGCAGCACCTACTAATCGTCTGATTTAGAAATCCTAACCTCTTTCGTAATCAGAAAAGTACAAAACACATACATATATCATCTTGAATTACCTCAATCATCGTAATTAGGTTAAGTTAGCTTTAAATATATTATTATTTTTTTTTTATATTCTTTTTAATACATATAAAAGTTTGAAACTGTCATGAGATAAGTCTCTGCGAGATCGCTATCATGAGATATTGCAAAAATTACAAAAGATAATATGATTTAATTCTTCTTCTTGATTTTAATAGCGTTTTAGTACCAGAGGTGAAATACTAACCTCGTATTGGCAGCATTCAACCCCCAACAGAGTCGTGCGCACAACTTCGCTGGAGGAGAATTAGCTCGGTGAGTTTTTTTTTATAATTTTTGTGGAGTTGCCATATGTAAATTCTGGTGCAAGAAATATTATAAGTAAATACATCAGATAGCTATGGTGAAACTTTAAATAGTATTCTTTATAGTTGAATTACGAATATAGTTATATACATATATACATTTGTTTTTGTGATTTATTGGTCACCTATGATGACTTGATCGGTATCAATGACACACATGATGTCTTCTGATTAATTGTTTGAAAAGCGAGCTTGGGGGAGTAAGGACATGAAGGGAGATATAGAAGGCGAGTACAAGAGTCAGAATTAATAGATTTTGACTTTACTTTAGGGGTCATCGAAAAGAAGTCGTGTGGAACGATGGCCGTGGAGTATTTTGCGTATTTGCGTAGATTACAAGTGGGAGGGCCACATAAAGGGACTAACTTCATCCATAGTTCCGTATGATGAATGTTTGGTTGATATGTAAAGAAGGTGTTTGGTTTCTAGCACTTGGTAGATTTTCTTGTCTTTTTTAAATAACAAAATAGGCACGTTAATTCGTACACGGCGGTCCAGTGGTGTGTGCAAGATCCCACCCATCCGGCATTTGCTAGCGTGCCTGACGCACTATGCCGACTGGACGACCTAGTTTCGTAACTTGTAGTATCCTTTGAGAATTCTGTGGCTAAGGGATAGTGAAGCTATTCTATAACATTAAGTTTTTACGAACTAGGAATAACACACTCAAGGCTACAGGAGTAAAGTTATTAGTGATTCTTGAGTGATGCACACGATTTCGATTTTTCTCGTCTTGGCATGTTTTCCAAACAACTTAAATTTTTCCTGCGGTTTTACTAATGATGAAATAAAAGGTGCTTAACGACGAACCAAAAAGGATTGCATAATGGCTCAATATTTAAAACGATTTAGTAACATTTTTAAACAATTTACTGAAAATATGGGCCTTAGGTTTTTTTACCCAAAACCATATTGCCCAAATTAAAAATGTCTTAAGGCCCAATAAAAAATAATAATAATAAAATTATATGAACATTTTGTTCTTGTACGATTTGGGCAATGTTACCGAAACGCAAAATGTTGACTAAATAAAAAATTAACGATACAGCAACAAAATTTGCACCTAAAAGAAAAAATTATATTCATTGAAAAATTATCAAAAAGAAATATTTTGGGATTGCTGATATGTTAATTTGGATGTTACGATTTTGAAAGCTGGTTTATTTTTTTTTGTAGGATTTGTGACGTTTTCTTAGTAATATTTTTTGGGTTATATGTCGTTGGGTGATAAGATTTAAGAAACAATAGAAATCATAATTATCGTAATGTCCAAAATAAATGTCACAAAGACCAACCCCTATGTCAAAACTTAAATAAAAAAAAAAAATGTTGGTCAAAATGACAGCGCTCTTTTATTTAAAATTCTTTTTAAAACCTTTGGGTCTTGTGACTAATTTTGTCTTTATGACATTTTGGGATTTGGGCGTTATGATTTTGGGCCAAATGACCTATTGCGAAATGATGATTTATCTAAGTCTCGGCTTTGTACAGAAAATTGCGATGTTTTAAGTCCCACACAACACCTTTCAAAGTGCCGTATGAAGTAATATATTACACAAGGTATAGGTTTTTACAGATAAAAATTCGGTTCTTGGTTCAAAACTAAATCATATCATAGGCTTTAGGTTTTAAAGGAATTATAAGTACTTGTATTAAAACATCGTTTTTTGGAGAAATATGCTTCAGGCTGATGTTGGTAAGTAAACTTCCTAATGGAACCAATTAATAGGTCTGTTTAATTTTTTGTTTTCTTCGTTTATTTCAACAAAATGTTACTGTTCAACATGTTCGACAATATATGTTTTTTTAGTGAAATTTACTAATAATTTTGGAGTCGCAAATAAATGGATAAATATTTAGAAAATTTCTACATAGTAAACTTTAAAGAACTTGAATGTTTAAAGTTGTATGCCGATGACTTTATGCATTATTGTTTGTTAGTAAGAAAGTGAAAAACACACACAAATTTTGCAATGACCTACAAATTATTTCCAAAACTCAAACCATAGAAAATTAGTAATTCCTAGTTTACTATTTTTAAAAATTATTTAATTTTTAATTATTTTAAGATGTTGGTTTGAGACCCTGAAAAAATCAAAAACTAAATTGAATATCTGCTTTACTCGAACTCATGTTGGCTTTCAAAATAAAGTTTTGACAAATTTGCAATTTCTGAAACTGATCTTTATTTTATAAATAGTCGCTTACAATTCGGTATTTTTACGTGAAAAAGTTATGGAATAAAAGTTGTATATAGAACGGAAGTTAGGGAATAAATGGTTTATATAAAACTGAATATATTTTTATTTTTTAGAATTTTCTTTGAATGCGTCAGAGGACTTTTATATCAAAAGTTTTATTTTAAAATCGACTTTCACACCTATTTGTATTTTGAATGTGAACCTTTCAAAGCTATTTCGCAAATCACTGTATTTGTTTTCTTTGTTTTAATTTCAACAGAAAATATATTAATGAATTATATTTCTTAAAATTCAAAAAACAATGTTTTGATTACCTTATTTTTTAAATTTTGTTAAAAAATTAAAGTTTTCCAGACTACGAACTTATTCTAAAATAAATGAGCTCGATGAACGAAATAGTCCTAACATACATTATATGTAGTTTCTTGCGTTCATGTGATAAAAAGAAATGCCTAATGGTAGGTAAAGATAATAGAGATAAGCAGGAAGCCCCTAATGATATGCCCCTAATTATCAAAAATCATGATCAAAAAAAAAGAATATATCGAATATCTAATTATAAGAGAAAGAGATATTTTACTGATTTAGCTTAAAACACCAGCTTTGTAAGTACCTTTATGCCAACAATCATGTCATAATATTGCTTCGTTGCAATGGAAACGACGGACAAACAAACAAGCAAACAAACTGACTTTTCCATTTATAATATAGGGTTCTATAATAAGGACTTCAAAACTTAATTATGGAATTTTCTAACGCGACATAATGGGGTCTGGACGATTCCCAACTTTGATGAACGCCGTTGTGGAATTGACAATATCAAACAACGAAAATATAGACTCAAATTTTTGCACTCAACTTGTTATTTTCTGTCTATTAGGGCGAGAATTACGACCGAAAATTTAAGTTGCGGTCCCCGAATCCGAATTTCGATAGAACATTTTCATAATTTGAAGACGTAACTCGTTCGTGTACTTTACCATGGCATAAATGTTTAGTTCACTAACCAAATTGAAAATGACAATTCGATGATAAGTTAAAGGGTGCGTTCACAAATTAAATTCAAAGTTGTCAAATTCCTTTAAAAACCCAATATAAGGAATTGTGACAATTTAAATGCGTTGTTAGTTCTACTTAAGTAGAAATTGACTGAATTTGTAATTGTCATATCATAAAAAATGACAACATCAAAAGTGACATCTATCCAAAAAGCCGGTTAATTGAAATTAAATCTCTTAATTTAAAAACAAATTATGTATGCCACCGCTTCCCTGTGTTAAAGAATTCAATAATGTATTTTATTTTCTTCTATTGAATAAAAAATACATGTTAGATTTCAAAATACCTGTTGAAGTAGAAATTCAGACTTTAAATGTGAAATTTTGAAAATTCTTAGCGAATATCGTGTTAGATCTTTATGATGTCAAACGCGACCCTCCAACAAATAAAATTCCCAATTCTTTTCCAGCATTTTCTTTGTTATCGTTAGCTTTGAAAAAGAACTCGGTGTATTCGAGCTGTCGCCCCCTAAAAATTTATACAATTTATAAATTATTGAAACTGTCAATTTGCAACAAAAAAAATGGCAAATTAAATTATACGCACCCTCGCTACATTGCTACTTTTTCTTCTGTAAAAAGAGACAACAAAATAATAAAATTCTGACACACAAAAAAGGAGAAAGAGTCATGTGGCACTAACATTTTTGTCTATATAGGATGTAACATTTTCTTGGATCTTTTTTTTTGCCAAAATATATAAATTTGACTTCAAAAGTAGGTAAAATATTCTATCGAAGGTTTATACAATGTCTAAAAAATTTTGTTTTGTTTTAAATTTTATTAGAAAATTCATGGAACTTTTTCTTCTTCTGAAGAAGAAGACGATATGAATGTGTCTTTTCACTTTGAGTCTTCTACGAACATACATATATGTACATTGTACATACTTATGTATGTACATGCCTAACTTCATTTTGTGTTCTTTTATGGTACGATAGAGCTTTAAAGGATACAAACGAATCCCTCTTTTCCTTATGGAAGATATTTTTGTGCTTGGAATCTGGATGATGGTTGAGAAATAAAAAGATAATATATATATGTTTTTTGTTCGGTTTGCATAGTTGATATTCATAACTGGTGACGTGTATAGAGTATTTATATGGAATGTCAAAAACACCTGTTCCGTCAGTCAGATATATTAAGGTGCATGCCATCGCATGGCAACGTGATGGCTTTTCTTCTTCTTCTATTTTTATGGGGATAACACATAAATGTTTAACAAAATTTTGATGAAGGACAAAACATACAAACAAATAAAAAGAGATGTAAATTCCTTTTGCATATCTTATGAATAATGAAAGAAGGAAATAGGTTCACATACACCTTCTGTCTTGATCTTCAAAGCATTCCAGTATCTACTTTCAAGGTTGACACATTCTGACAGAATGTTTGTTGAATTTGTTCAAGCTAAAGAAATAGCTGAATGCTTAAGGGGCAATCGGGTGTGGGAACTAAAATGTAGGTACATCAATTGCATTACATCGAAATCACTTGTGATAATAACTTTCACCTCCTCTATTCCTAATCTCATCACAAAGCTTTTGCAGCAGGGATTTATCAGGTTTGCTTTTTTTTTTTGGAAAAAGCTGAAAGCACTTGACATTTTTGTCGTCTCCATGGAGAAAAGTTACCCTAAGCTCCAGCTAGCACAACATAGCTTGCAGGTATTAAAATGTAAATCCAATTGAATTCCAACGAGTGTCACAAATGGGATGAAAAATAATGGTCAAGTGCCCAAGCCAGAGATGCCAGAGAAGAGGACCCCAAAACCAATTGACTATACATGGACGACGACGATGTACGGTGGTGGTGGTGGTGGTGAGGGTAGGGAGAAATGGTGTAAGTTATTTCGCAAAAATTGAAAATAGAGAAAAACTTAAGATGAGAAAAAAAGATCCATTAGTGTTGTATGTGGGTCTGGGCTGGGCAGGGCAGGGGTGAGCGGAAGGAGGAGGGCACTTTTGATTTAGGTCACTCGATGAATTGAAAGTGCATCGCCACCATCATCTATTGCACACACAAAAATAACCTTTGAAGGATAACCAAACCATTTCCCATGTATTGCAGCGTGTCCCTCCTCGTCCTTGTCCTCGTCGTCGGTGGATGTTATTTTTTTGTCCATGATATTCTTATACACACACAAAACTTTAGTGTTTTTTAAATATTTATTTTTATTTTATATATTTTTTAAACGAAAATAAAGGTAAAAATGTGCATTTAGGAATATTTCACACAGGAAAATATCTACATCTACGAAACGAAAATAGGATATGTAGATATGTATTCCTATGTACACCCCAAAAAAATATGGTATTTGGGGGATGTTTAAATTTGCATTAACACAAGCTATGTATCTATTATAAAAGCTGGTAGATAGGGATAGAGTGTGAAAGTGTCACTTTGGCAAAAGATAAATGGAATTAATTTTAATTCATTTTCCTGGTTCTTATATTATGTTGTTTGGGGTTATACAGTGAACACTAAAAGTTTTTATTTGTATTCTGGGTTCGTAATAGTTTAGGACTTACATATATCATTTGAAAGGTCTCAATGCAAAAAACAATTTTTGGTAGGGGCAGGATTCTGAAAAAACTTTGAGCTATTCAGGCAATAATTATGTAATAAATACAATTTTATTGATTAATTTTTGTTTCAATGGAAAAATCAATTCTTCAACAGAAAAAGCGGAGGAAACAAAATTCAAGAGAGTATCTTGATTTATCTCCTAATTTGAGTTTAAGTTTTTAAGGTAGGTATTGTTTTTAAAAATTATTTTTCTGATTTTCGCACATTTTGAGTTCTTTGCCAACATCATAAACACCAACTACAGGATTTATAGCATTGTCTGATGTATGTAGTTACTAGACTAATAGGGCTTTCTAAATTCCTAAAGTATTTTTTTAAGTTAAATTTGTGATAGTTTCTCAAATCTTTAATCCCTACCTTCTATATTCAGTTAAAATATTTATGGTAATTCAAAGAATTTTCGAAAAAATCTTCAGAAGTTGTTAGACCTCACCTATCTCATATACATTTTAAAGAAACATTGAACCATTTATGCTTAGGATTCTTAGCAGAAAAAGCAAAATGGTTTGAGAGTTATTTTATTTTTGTATAAAATCTGTTCTCTTAAACATAAAGTTTTTAAAATATACTGCAAAAATATAAAAATATTGTTGAAAGTTAAAATCCAAGTTCGGTTTCGAAATAAACTACTAAACATATGCTTCAAAACCTGGAAAGCTTTTAATTCAAGTTTCTTCAAAATTCCATGTCAATTTTAATCAAAACATTTGATTTCGATGTGAGCACTTCTTGGCTAAGATATCGTCTTCAAAACTGTGCTTTTAACCAACATCATCCTAAGGTATACAGTACTTAGTGCTTGAGTAAGATTAAATTTATAGCTTGAATCAAGCCCAATAAATGGGAGTTTTTCCCCACCAAAAATAAAAATTATGGAAAAACTCTGGTCCCTTGGCATTGAATTGTTCAAGAATCTTTTCCATATCCGGATGAGGCCCCTTTCAAATTAAACAGGTATTATTGTAAGCCCAGTATGTTATCGGGAAAAAACTGGCAGGGAATTTGATTATTTTCTTTGGAATTCCGATAAAGAAAAACGTTTCTTTTTCAAGTTACCACTACCATCACCAAGAATCATGGTCTTCTGGTTATTTGCAAAATTTAAAAGGCCACATCCCTATACTGTGTAGTACAGACATAAACGGTCTCTGCTAGTCAAAACTATTCAAAAATGTGGTACGAAAGGCTAAATATTTTGTAGACAGACCACGACATTAAATACAAGAACTAAATATTTAACAAAAAGTATTAAAAGCACTGTTAAATTGGTATGGTACCAAGGACTGGTAGCGTACCCATTCAAAAACTCCCGCGACTAAATTTATTTTCAAAGCTCAAAGAATTCTTATAAAAATTTCCAAAAAAAAAAATATTCTGCTAAAATTTCATCCACGTTGACGAACCATTCAAAAACTATTTGAATTACCCCAAACCCCCAACGGGAATAGGAAAGATACAAACAATCTACCTTCGATTATCAGTTCTACATTTATCTTGGGATGAGTTTTTGCTTCTGGTATGAGTTGTGCTTGAGGTATGGGCTGAGATGGGTTTCAATCACACCACCCACAAAACCATTCCACACATTTCTGACAGCTGATAACGTGAAAAAAAACTCGTATAAAATAGCGGGAGAATAGATCAACAAAATAAATGGTTTGTGCATTCGATTAATTCGTTCAAATACACAAACCATTTTTGATATACTTTTTTCCCAGCATTTTTATTATAATAAAATGTTAAGTTTGTCAACAAATTATAAATATGTTTTTAATAAAAATACAATGCGAATAGCCTCTTATTTTTGACACCTTGTTTATTAATATTGGTTAAGTGTGAATGGAGACTTACTAACGAATAGTGAAGAAGACTAGCTATAGAGAAAAATATTTAGTTTAGCACACATCTTAAAAAACGTTGATATGCATAATCTTATAAATCAATAAATAATAATTGTTAGAAAGAAATTCCTAAGCTGAAGAATACTGAAAAAAATTTCAGACGGTAAATTTTGTTTTCATTTTATTGTAAAAGATTTTGAAATTTAATATTTGAAAACAATTTTGCTTATGGATTTTTGTTTTTGAGTTTTATCTTAACAAAATTCATTATTTTAGAATACGATTATATAAAATTTGTTATATAGTAAAACAATATTTTCAATTCCCTCCTCCCAACTTTTTCAAACAATACTGTTTATACTCTATTTTCAACTTGATACTAGAGTGTATATATGTACGTAAACGTAAAATCTAAGTACTTAGATGATGATGTGCTCTCTTCCTGTTTTCCATCGTTTTGGGAACTATGCAAGTCTCTACCGTCCTTATCGCCTCCTTGGCTCTGTTTTCCTTATTTTCACCTGTACCTGTATGCACACACACACATTTCTTCATATATAAATAGGTTTTCCAAAAGGATTCCCCAAAAGAAATAAAATACGATGCATCATCCTGGTGATACGATCTATGTATATATACTATACCCACACAAGGTATGAACAGAACAGCATCCCAACAAAACAAATTTAACCTGAATCCTTATATGTACCTATACCTTACGTACCGACTACTGTCCCGATTCATGTTTATTTATGAGTTTCGATTTCTTAGATTTATTTACAGATAATGATTGTATTGTGAAATTTATATCCATCCATAAGTTTGTGTATGCAGGCTCACAGGGTTTCAGTTCTATCTACTCTACTGCAGAACTACTAGGATATGGTTGGTTTGGTCGAGACTTAAAACAGACAACCTGTGTGATGTGGGTAGGTTATAGGTATCGTCTTCGTAGCTAGATACTCGTTTAATGGCATATTGCACAGTTCACATGGAATTTCACATCGTTAAGTCCAAGAATTTCATAGGTACCCCACCTAACCTACAGACCTACTTGGCGCTATCTATCGGAAAAACAAAGATTTTCCTGAATCTTGTTGCATAAGTTCATTTTTTTATGTGGTGTTGGTATATTTTGAGAATATAACAAATATTTACTTTGAACTTAAATTGCATGAATGTAGAATAAACAAATTTTGCCAAATAGATAGTAAAACCATTTTTATGTTTTGGTATCAAATTTGCATTCATGGATAATTAAATTAAATTGATTTTACCTTCTAGGAAAACAAAATTGACATAATAAATTAATTTAAATAAAGTTTTGGAAATTTTAGAGACCAACATCAATTAAAAATTAACTTTTTTCGATCACCTCAATAAATGGTCTTTCAATAGTGCTATCGAACTTTGACAGTTAATAACTGTCATTCTTTCTTCATATATCAAGGAGTTAATTTAATTTAATTTTTGGTTTAATGTTCAAATGGTATATGTATTCAAGAGGAGACAAGCGTCCACAGGTTTTTCTTAAAACCCACCTCTGTATATAACCTCCTACTCTTACCTCCCCGTGGTGAACATCGGGTGTCTAATACCTCAACTGGAGATTGGGTTCCAACCCCAGTGGAAAGTTGTTGGGGTGGCAAACGAGAGAGGGGGGAGAGGTGTTTCCACTAAGGCACCTCTCCTTATCCAGATGGCAGCGGAGGAATTGCAGAGATGGAATCAACGGTGGCGTCTACAGTTCCTTTAACTTTACTTTAACTACTTAGTGAACGCCTTATAGGGCTTCCACGAATTATTAAGAGCCCAGGCCTATAAGGAGCGGTTTATCTGGCTCCCCGTCCTTGGAGTTATACTAAGGATCTGGCCCTCTAGGTTGGGGATTGTGCCGTCGAGGTAACTTCCTGACCACGTAAAAATATCCTAGTTGCGAAGCACCAACAAACCTCGGATACGGACGGATATACTGTTGACAACCCACGTAAACGAAATAAGGACAACGAACTTCGGATCTGTACGTAGAATGTTAGGTCCCTTAACAGACCACGTGCAGCCGAAGAATTAGCGTAGGCCCTAGACTGCCATAAAGCAGACATCACCGCCATCCAGGAAATACGATGGGATGGGCCGAGCAAAAAGAGGATGAAAAACTGCGATACCTATTGTTGCGTGATCTTGGATTAAAAGTATTTGGTCATACTACTCTATCTGAACCGGACTAGGCATGCTGGCGGCAGGACGCGGCTAGGAACGTCGGTGGGTGAGGTTCTTGTTCAGAGAGCAGGCAATCGCGAACAAAAGATCTTGTTTTCATGCCTAGATTCAAACGTACAGAGGACGACGGACGGACATTTTCACTTGACTCTTATATTTTGTTTCGTGGACGAGAGATGTTATTCGCCTTGAGTAGCTTGCGCGTTATGACCCACCCACATGACACTGAATCGTGTACACCTGTTGGCAACTTCTACTCGACAAGGTTCCGCGAAGTTAGTTGCCCCATAACTGACAGCGGTTGTAAACTTACGCTCGCTTTCTGCTCATCGAAACGCCCCAAACCATATCACACATAGCCCCCACACAAAAACTCTGCTTAGTGCATTTCAAAATTCATACTTCTTTTTTTTTTATTATTAACTTTAGTTTTATTCTTAACTCTTACAATCTAATTATTTATTCTGTTTAATCAGTTAATCAGCGCTTTTGTTCTAATTTGGCATTAAGGACGGCATGTGAAATTTTTGTATTGAGTAGGTCAGGATCTTTAACATCTACTTGATTTGCATAATATTTAAGAGAAGAAGTAGAGTAAGAGTCAATAACCAGCAAAAAAAAAATGACAATTTAACTTAGCGAGACTCTATTCGTCCCACTCGGACACACACGAGAAATAAGTTATAAAATAAATATAGTAAATAAGTAATTAAACTCACCACTTACGGTCCAGACAATTGTGCACAATTCTCCGTTGGCTCTCTAGTATAGCTGTAAAATTTAATGTTGATTTTTCTATAAACCGCAGACCCTCGCGAAACTGTGTCGTCTATTCTTTTTGTATTGTTATTTACCTCTCACTTCTCTAATTTTTTTTTTTCTTTTCTCCCTTATTAAGCTTCTTTCTTTCTTTATGTTCTTTTGTTTTAACACTATTCACCTTTTCTTTTCTTTACATACATGCTTCTTAAAGCCACATTAGCTCACATACGCGTGATTAAAAAAAAAGGAAATTATATGAACTAATTAGGATTACATATTATGGATATGCTAATGACCACTAAAAAAATAGCTTTCTCGGGCCTTTCCTGGGGGTAAAAATCACCCGCCCTATCTCCACACACACGCCGCGCTCCTACCATCCAAGCCGACGACTTAGACGGCGACACCTGCGCGACCTTCTTGTTACACTTTGCACTGCGACACGAAAACATTGATGGTGGTAGATGGACGAGCGAACGGGCCAAGGCCAAGATGACGACTGACCTAGTTTTGAGCTCGTGCAAGTACAAGTGCAAATGATAGGCAGGTTGTCGCCTCGCGATTAGCTGTAGTGGTAGTATGGAGCTATTTTTCTAATAAGAAAAGGAAATTTTCGCTCTTTTGTTGGGATGATCTGCGTGGTGAATTGAGATGTTGGAATGTTAGATATGCCTCTCAAATTGGATTGAAACCGATAAATTTGGCACGTGGGCCAAATATTTCCAATTACATCTAATTAAGAAAATTGGATTCATCGACAGGGTGGATGTAATGTGTTTCCAAGTTGGCTGGTTGGACGGGATGATCAGGATTACTCGAGGCAGTTCGGAATGAGTAAACGCCTCTGCTGAATATTATTTCTCAGAAACCCTCCTCTAGTATTTTCTTTGGTGGGCAGTGGATATAATCTCAGATTTTGGTTGTATTGCTAAAACAGGATAGGGATGAAATTTCTTGTCTACGTTTCGATTTCTTTGACGAGGGATAGTTACCAGATCTTTGTAATCCGTACAGGATGAAAGCTACACCAAGAAAGAACGAATGTGAGAAACGTAACGAAGATCAGACTTAGGCTTCAAGATTTTGACATGAGTTTCCGGTCACCCAGCTGATTTCACAACTTATCTTTGACATTTTACTTTCGTTTTGTTCTAACACAGGGTGATTCAACGCGAGTGTGGAATATGGATATGGAAATCCACACGACATTCGCAACAAACCTTCTTCGTTCTCGAGTTCACGCGAAGAAAACGAAAAGGAAAACGAGATGTCGTTGCACGTCACAACGGTCATTGTTTGATATCCTTGGCATGATATTTCCCTATGATTTTTCCCTTAAGGTCCTCTAATTCATAAAGGCAATTACCAACTCGTTTTCTTACTCTACACTTTATAAATTTAGGTGAAAATTTTGCATTCCTTGCTTTGACAAAGCTACTTTGCTCAAAATTCCTACGGAAAACTTCTTGTCCCGGGACAAAAGAAATATTTTTCGCTCGGAGATTGTAGCTACGCTCAGCTTTAAGGTGAGCAGAGTTTAGATTGTTTTGTATTCTTTCTCTCATCAAGAGCATTCTATCCGACGATGGAATGACTAGCAAGTCGGGTTCATCTAAACATCTTATTTTTCTTAGAAATTCATATTCTTTACCTCCGGTCATCATGTGTTGACCAAACAAAGCATAGTAAGGTGAACAGTGTATGGATGAATGAAAGTCACTTCTTAAAATTGCACCTATAAGTGGGATATACTTGTCCCATTCATCATGCTTGTCCTTGACAAAGACCCTTACCTTGGCTAAAATTTCTCTGTTCACTCGTTCAGAGCTGTTCGCCTGAGGCGAATAAAAGGCTGTTGTTATATGTTTGATGTTATGACATTCCGTACAATTTTTAAATTCTGCGGAGACAAACTGCCTTCCATTGTCACTATGGACATATTCAGGGCATCCAAAGATTTGCAAGATATCGTTTTCCAAATAATTACAAATTGACTTCGCACAAGCCTTCTTCAGTGTCTTCAAAAATACAAATTTTGTAAAGTGATCAATCGCGATGAAAATTGTTGTGTTACCAGATTTGGTGCGCGGATATGGACCAAGTAAGTCAATATAAAGACGTTGCATTGGACGTTCGGTTACAATTTGAGAGCCCATCTTAGGTCTAAGTGACGTGGATGGTGGCTTTATCTGCTTACAGATGTCGCAAGAGTTGACGAAATGTTTTATGTCCTTGACCATGCCTGGCCAGAAATATTTTTGTCTCACCCTAAACAAGGTCTTCTCAATGCCACCGTGACATCCTGACTTGGTATTATGGACATTGGCAATAGCCTTTCTTGTCAGCTCTTTTGGCAACCATAGACGCCATAAGCTTTCTTCCTCATCGGGTGAGCCTGTTCGATACTTAACGCGTTTGTAAATGAATCCATCAGATAGAGTTATGTCGGGGAAATTTTCTATATTTTCGCTTAGTTTCTGTTCTTCATATTCTTTAGACTGAAAGTGAGATGAACTCAAATCGATTTCCTTCTCATCTTCAACTCCTATTTCGGCTATGTCTATTCTCGATAACGCATCAGGGACAATGTTAAGAGAACCTTTGCGATGCTCTATTGAAAAATTAAAAGCTTGGAGTCGCAAACTCCATCGACCAAGTCTTCCACTCAAATTCTTTTGCGACATGAGCCACTTGAGACTTGAATGGTCGGTGATTATCGTGAAAGGCAAGCCGTCTATGTACGGTCGAAATTTTTCAACAAAAACAATCGCTGCTAGGCACTCTTGTTCTGAAACAGTGTAGTTTCTCTGTGCTTTGTTGAGTTTCTGTGAAACGTAGGCGATCGGATGTTCATGGCCTTCATTATCCAATTGGTACAAAACACCACCGACTCCTGCACTAGATGCGTCGCACTGAATAACGAATGGTTTGGAGAAGTCAGGCTGTGCGAGAACCGGGTCGGTTGTCAAAACGTGTTTTAATTTTTGAAATGCATCGATAGCATCTTGTGTCAGATGAAATTTGTCTGATTTGCGCAGGCAATCGGAAAGTGGGGCAGAAAGGCTCGAAAAATTGGGGATAAATTGGCGATACCATCCTACCATACCCAGGAAACGGCGAAGTTGTCTGGCGGTTTGCGGGGGTGGAAATTCGGTTATTGCCTCAATTTTTGAAGGATCAGTCTTAAGACAGCCTTGGCCAACAATGTAGCCTAGGAATCGGATCTCTCTCTGACAGAATTTGCTTTTCTCAACATTAATTGTGAGATTGGCGTCTCTGAGGAATTTCGCTACCTCAGCCAAGAGCGTCAGATGTTCTTCGAAAGTTTCAGTGCAAATGAGCAAATCGTCGATATAAACGAAAACTTTTTCCCTGTATTTCGACGGTATGACCTTGTCCATTAATCGAGTCATTCTCTGCGATGCATCTTTGAGACCAAAGGGCATTACAACAAACTCCATTAATGGCTTGCCTGGCACAGCGAAAGCTGTCTTCTCGCATGACGACTTTGAAAGGGGAATTTGGTGGAACGCATCTTTAAGATCAAGCCCTGTGATGTAATGGGTGTCTTTTAATCTGCTTAATAATCCGGAGATATGCGGAAGAGGATACGCATCGTCCTTAGCCACTGTGTTAAGCTTCCGAAAATCTATGCAGAGTCTATTCTTCCCTGGCTTGCGAACTAAAACGATTGGAGAAGACCACGGACTATTACTTTCTCGAATTATTCCTAACTGAAGCATTCTTTCTATTTCCGCATATACTTCTGCTTCTCGAGGTGGTGATAGCGGATAGTGCTTAGTTTTGATCGGCACAGCATCACCCGTGTCAATGACATGTTCCTCTAAATGCGTTCTACCGAGTCCTAATTTCGAGTATGATGGAAACAGATCTATGACCCTACTCAACTCTTCTCTTTTCTTAGGGGTCAGGTTGTGCAACTGTGGATCAGAGCTTTGCTCTTCAAAACACGATATTTCTGAAATGATTTTTGGAGCAATGTGAAAACTGTTCCAGAAGTTGATGCCAAGATACGCTTGTTGCTGCAAAGCTGGTACAACGTAAAAGTCTACGACGTTGGTCATGTTATTAAAAGAAATAGGAATCTTACATATACCTAAAATTTCTTGTTTTGTGCCATCGGCAGTGCTGATAGTAATTTTGAATGGTTTCATAGAGATAGAATTTCGATTTAAAAGGTCAAGGGAATCTTTTCCTAGAGCGCTTACCGACGCACCGGAATCTAATAATGCGTATACTTTTTCGTTTCCAATCTGTATGTTTAGAAAAGGTCTCATGTCATTTGTATCGTCAAGGATGGTGGACTCAATGTCTTTTCGGTGAGTTTTGCGAGCAAAATATCGATCTCTGCACTTTGTGATTTTCATGCCGACATGACTGGCTTTGATTCTATTTTTAGCTTGCGTGTAGCGTCTCATTCTCTCGTGAAAAGATAATTGAGGTGTTGATTTAAAATTCGGTTCTATCCTTTGAAATTCAGGTCTTTTGAGAATATATTTAATTCCAGGTTGGTGGTCATCAGGGGATTTTGGGTTGGCATCTTCAGGCTGCATATGGCATTCTGAAGATAAATTTATCTTACTTATTGGCTCGGGGTCTGGTTTGTGGAACGAGTGCCCCCGGCTGTCGACTCGCTCGCTTTCCGGTTTAAACCATGCTTTGGACATGCGACGGTGGTAACATTCTTCTCACCGCACCTATAGCAAAATAGATTACGCACTTTATCAGGGCAGTCGTAAAACGAATGGCCTTTTTGTTGACAGTTCCAACAAATGAAATTAGAATTGTCGAGAGGTTTGGCGCTTTGTTTGTTTGCTTTCACAAAGGCAGCTATTCCCTGATCCTCCACTGTTTTTTCATCATGAGCACTAATTTCAGACTCTATTTCACTTATGTTACGCTTAAAACTCGAAAACTTTTGAGAGGCTTGGTGTTGCATGAACGATTCACGATTCAGGATGTAACTTGATAAGGGAACAACAATGAGCCTAAACATTCTTTTGAATTTTTCTTTATTAAATCCATCATTTTAGTGTCAGACCAAGGTTCACTTAGACGCGCGTTGAGGCGTAGAACGTCTGTATAAAAATCGTCAAACGTTTCTTTGAGACCTTGACGACGAGAAACCATGCGTAGCATCTTGTCGTATTCGTTTTCAGCTTTGCTGAATTCTTTAATTATGGCATATTTTAAGCTGTGCCAAGACGCATCTGGATTTTTTTTTAAGAAAAACCAGAACCATGTTTCTGCCTTCCCTTTTAAGAGAACGTGAAAATTGGCTAAGAAATGATCCCAAGTGCATTGCGCCTTTTGCCTTAAAGTTTCAACCTTGAACCAAAAGTCGTGAACGTTTTCCGTTCCATCGAAAGAGATTTTCCACTTTTCAATTTTGCAGTTTGAGCTGCTAGTCGAAGGTTGAGAAGGAGATGTGTCTTGACTAGGTGGCAATCGGTTTTGAGTAGAAAAGGAAGCATTCTGTAAAAATTGGTCAATATCAACACGAGGATTTAAATTATGCACATTTCCGGGATGGACTGTTTGAGCTAAAGGATTATTCAGTTGATCTAATTTCTGTGTCAGAGAATCTTTTATTGCTTTCATTTCATTGACAACAACTTTGTTGTTGGCTTCCATAATACGCTCAAACGCCGAAGCAAGTGTTTGAATGTCATATTGGTTGGGTCTTAAAGAAGAATGTGTTTGATCGTTTTCTGTATTTCGTGGTGCCGCTTGATTGTTCAGATGAATGGGTTCTGTATGAGCGGAATCAATTAGTTCATCTTGGTGTCGATCTGGATTTAATGAAATTCTATCAGGGCTCTGAGCACCTGGTTCTCCGGCCTGAGGATTTTGTTCATTGTTAAGAAGCTGTTCCTGCCTCATATTTTGAATCTGTACCTGACTCCCTACCGGATTTGCTAACTGTTGGTCTCTGTTTTGCATGCTACTTGATGCTGGAGGACTATGTTGGACCAAAGGAGCTCTTTGGTTCGAGTTGACCTGCGAATTGTGACCGCGATTATTCAAGGAATTCCTATTAGAAGTGCCGGAGTATTGACCCCTCGAATTATTAAATTTTCCTCTTGAACTAGCACGAGTGTTCGGTCTATTGTTACCATTCATATTCAAAGTTCTAAATATAATTTTAAGTAATTTGTGTGTAGTAATGAGTGATAGATTGATAAAATTTTACTGATTTTTTTTTCATAAATTTACTGTGGGGGTTTGTGTGGTTGATCTATTTGGGCTTCTCGAAAAAGATATATTTTGTAAACGGACGGACGGTTTGAAACAAAATTTAAGCCAAGCGAAAGTTGAAGTGGCTATGTATTCCAACAAAACTTCTAGAAAACAGACTACACTAAAAAAAAATATAAGATAAATTAAGTTCATATGCAGCAAAATTTCCATATCTTGAAAATAATTTGGTCTAATATAAACTCAAAAACACAGTGAAAATGAAAATTGCTTTTGCAGTCGCAACGCGGATGCCAATCAAAAGCGAATACCGGGACTTACTGTCAAAATCAAGATTCAATTTCATTGCGAGGAAGCTTAAATCTTAAGCCTCGACGTTGGGCGCCATTTCTATTTTTTGCGTGATCTTGGATTAAAAGGATTTGGTCATACTACTCTATCTGAACCGGACTAGGCATGCTGGCGGCAGGACGCGGCTAGGAACGTCGGTGGGTGAGGTTCTTATTCAGAGAGCAGGCAATCGCGAACAAAAGATCTTGTTTTCATGCCTAGATTCAAACGTACAGAGGACGACGGACGGACATTTTCACTTGACTCTTATATTTTGTTTCGTGGACGAGAGATGTTATTCGCCTTGAGTAGCTTGCGCGTTATGACCCACCCACATGACACTGAATCGTGTACACCTGTTGGCAACTTCTACTCGACAAGGTTCCGCGAAGTTAGTTGCCCCATAACTGACAGCGGTTGTAAACTTACGCTCGCTTTCTGCTCATCGAAACGCCCCAAACCATATCACACATAGCCCCCACACAAAAACTCTGCTTAGTGCATTTCAAAATTCATACTTCTTTTTTTTTTATTATTAACTTTAGTTTTATTCTTAACTCTTACAATCTAATTATTTATTCTGTTTAATCAGTTAATCAGCGCTTTTGTTCTAATTTGGCATTAAGGACGGCATGTGAAATTTTTGTATTGAGTAGGTCAGGATCTTTAACATCTACTTGATTTGCATAATATTTAAGAGAAGAAGTAGAGTAAGAGTCAATAACCAGCAAAAAAAAAATGACAATTTAACTTAGCGAGACTCTATTCGTCCCACTCGGACACACACGAGAAATAAGTTATAAAATAAATATAGTAAATAAGTAATTAAACTCACCACTTACGGTCCAGACAATTGTGCACAATTCTCCGTTGGCTCTCTAGTATAGCTGTAAAATTTAATGTTGATTTTTCTATAAACCGCAGACCCTCGCGAAACTGTGTCGTCTATTCTTTTTGTATTGTTATTTACCTCTCACTTCTTTAATTTTTTTTTTCTTTTCTCCCTTATTAAGCTTCTTTCTTTCTTTATGTTCTTTTGTTTTAACACTATTCACCTTTTCTTTTCTTTACATACATGCTTCTTAAAGCCACATTAGCTCACATACGCGTGATTAAAAAAAAAGGAAATTATATGAACTAATTAGGATTACATATTATGGATATGCTAATGACCACTAAAAAAATAGCTTTCTCGGGCCTTTCCTGGGGGTAAAAATCACCCGCCCTATCTCCACACACACGCCGCGCTCCTACCATCCAAGCCGACGACTTAGACGGCGACACCTGCGCGACCTTCTTGTTACACTTTGCACTGCGACACGAAAACATTGATGGTGGTAGATGGACGAGCGAACGGGCCAAGGCCAAGATGACGACTGACCTAGTTTTGAGCTCGTGCAAGTACAAGTGCAAATGATAGGCAGGTTGTCGCCTCGCGATTAGCTGTAGTGGTAGTATGGAGCTATTTTTCTAATAAGAAAAGGAAATTTTCGCTCTTTTGTTGGGATGATCTGCGTGGTGAATTGAGATGTTGGAATGTTAGATATGCCTCTCAAATTGGATTGAAACCGATAAATTTGGCACGTGGGCCAAATATTTCCAATTACATCTAATTAAGAAAATTGGATTCATCGACAGGGTGGATGTAATGTGTTTCCAAGTTGGCTGGTTGGACGGGATGATCAGGATTACTCGAGGCAGTTCGGAATGAGTAAACGCCTCTGCTGAATATTATTTCTCAGAAACCCTCCTCTAGTATTTTCTTTGGTGGGCAGTGGATATAATCTCAGATTTTGGTTGTATTGCTAAAACAGGATAGGGATGAAATTTCTTGTCTACGTTTCGATTTCTTTGACGAGGGATAGTTACCAGATCTTTGTAATCCGTACAGGATGAAAGCTACACCAAGAAAGAACGAATGTGAGAAACGTAACGAAGATCAGACTTAGGCTTCAAGATTTTGACATGAGTTTCCGGTCACCCAGCTGATTTCACAACTTATCTTTGACATTTTACTTTCGTTTTGTTCTAACACAGGGTGATTCAACGCGAGTGTGGAATATGGATATGGAAATCCACACGACATTCGCAACACTATTTACTATTGTGGAAGCTACCGAGAAAACCAAAAGCGCTTATTTGGATGCGGCTTTGTTATTGGAGCCAGACTTAGGCAACAAGTTTTGAGCTATAGGTGCATCAAACACCACCTCATGACCATCTGCATCAATGCTAAATTTGGCAACTTTAGCCTAATATCCGCACAACCCCCAGCGAAAGGGAATGATGACAACACCAAGGATATGTTCTTCGAGCTCTTAGACAAAACATATGAGCAGTGTCCTAGTTACGATATTAAAATTGTCCTGCGCGATTTTAATGCCAAGCTAGGAAGGGAAGACATCTTTGGTGGAATAATCGGGAAAAACAGCCTGCACGACAACACTTCCGATAACGGATTCAGACTAATCGGTTTAGCTGCGGGGCGAAACATCATGGTAGCCAGTACGCGTTTCCCACACCTCAACATTCACAAAGGAACTTGGAGTTCCGGTATTTCCGGTGATCTTTTTGATTACCAAATGTGAACCATTGTATAATTAAAGTGCATTCAAATTATGCAGGAGAATAGTAGGTGAACCAATATTTAGTCGCAGATTAAGTGGTTGCATTTCAGGTATATCTAGTGAATTTAAAAGCTCAATTGGAAAATGTACACTTTCATTTATATTAACAACAATACCGATTGATTTAAAAGACACCAGTTCGCCTGGTAAAAACTGTTTTATTTGAAAGTTAATTTCGTCAACATTTTTGGGTGCCAATATAGCGCGATGACTGAGCCAGTTATGATTTAAGTAATTACTCTGTACATTCGGAAAAATACTCTCAATCAATTATTTTTTTCCTGAAGAACAGTGCAGAAATAGTCTGGCAGTTTATTGCATTGCGTATTTGGTTGTATTACTGTAATAAACTTCATTCAAAGTAACACGTGGCCGACTATGCTAACACCAAAAATTGAAAAAGTAAAACTCACTGTATTTCGTGTACTACAACATAAATGTAACCCATACCTTAGCCTCAGCAACATGTGGTGGTTATGCTATTAAATAGCTTATATGAAACGTTTGGAAGTTTGTTATAGCCCCATCTATGAATATCCAGTATCCTATCCGTCTCCTGGCTGTAAGCTACCTATCCACCGATTTTCAGCCATATCGGTACAGCCGTTCTCGAGTTATAAATTAGTGTTACTAACACGACTTTCTTTTATATATATAGATAGATATTGACAATAAATTAAAATCTATTGTTAACAATTTTTCTATAAGAGCGCTAGCATCTAATTAACTCTAATAAAAAGGGTAAAAACCGATAACTTATGGTTAATAATAATCTATAATATGTTTTTAATATTAATGCTGGGGAGTTGTGAGCTAAATTCGCAGAATTATCAGCGAGTTCGTTTCCTTCAATATCAACATGACCAAGAGTCCACATGAGCTTGATTTTAGAAGAAACCTTACGACGGTACTCGAGAGATTTTTTTTTTATATATTGTGGGCGATAGGCGATAGGAGGATAGGATTAGAACGGAGAAACCGATGTACATTGGTTTTGAATGTCTGCATATTGTAATGAGTAGGAAATATTGAGCCTGCTAAAGCATTTCACATTCGTGTAATGCGGCTAAGGAAACAATCTCTGTAATTAACAGTACGTCCGAAATTGGGCTCAAGGGTAAACTGATGGGCATTCCTAGCAGTACAGGTATTACGGTTGAATTGTTTAAGGGGAGGAATGCAACTGGCTTTTTCAATAGAGCATTGTTTATAAAATTATCGATAGAACAATGACCGGCATGAGACCCTGCGGCGGTGTTCAAGAAAAGCAAATGTCTCGGTAAGAGAACGATCTCCACTCATTTTAAGAGCACTTTTTTTTCAATCCTATCCAGAAGACCTAAGTAGGTTATTGGAGCACCAGCCCAAATATGAGAGTTATACTCAAGATTTGGACGAATAAAAGCTTTGTTAATTATAGCCAGATCAGGAGTAAAAAACTTCTTGAATCGTCGGAAAAAACCCTAAACACTTAGCAGGATTTTTCGCGATGTCAAATATGTCATCACTCCACAACAAGTGGTTTGTGATACACATACCTAGGACTGATAGTTGTTCATTCTTCTCGATGCAAATACCACTCATAGAAAGTGGCATTGGGGGAGGGTTACGCTTTTGCGACAGTAGACAATATTGAGTTTTCGAAGCATTAAATTTTACACGGTTTTTGATTCCTTAGTGAACAATGCTATCAAGATCAGAATTTAATGAGCTTATCATACACTGCCGTTGGTAGTCTACATCCGAAGAACAAGGATTAGAATCTAAAAACGAATATGAAAAGGGTAATGTCATCCGCGAAACAATTTAGTGGGTTAAAAGTTTCAGACAAAAGATCATTAATGAAAATAAGGAAGAGCGTCGGAGACAAAACGGAGCCCTGGGGCACACACGCGTTTATTTTGTGGATATCAGATTTGAACCCGTCCAATACTACTTAAATTGAACTGTCCGAATGGTATTTTCTAACCCAACAAAGATTCATCAATACCAAAAGCACGCATTTTCGATAAGAGAGCTTGATGCCAAACTCTATCAAATGCCTTTGAAATATCAAGTGCAATAATATTACTTTCTCCAAAAAAATGTAAAGATTTGTTTGTTCCACTGTTCGGTGAGATAAACCATGAAATCACTAGTGGATCTATTGCTACGAAAGCCATACTGACGGTCATTAAAAAGCTTTCGTTCTTCAAGATATTTCTTAAGCTGAAAATTAATTAGCGTTTCCGTGACCTTAGAAAGAAGGGACGTAAGTGCAATTGGACGATAGTTAGAGGGGGAGGAGGATTCGCCTTTTTTAGGGACACGCTGGACAAATGCAGTTTTCCATCCACTCGGAATGAGGCCTGTAGAAAATGGACAAATGGAAAAGTTTTCGTAGTAGTTTTGCCAGCGTTGAAGAACACTTCTATAGAACAATAGCGGGGATAACATCCGGGCCAGCGGATTTGTGAATGTCGAGATCTTTAAGTAATCTATCAACTGAACGAGTGCGAAAGAAGATGCGTCCCATAGAATTTTTTACGCTTTTAACTACAGGCAGAGTCATGTCACTCATTGGCAGCAACGAATTAACAGCAAACTGTGCTGCAAGGAAATTGGCTTTATAATCGAGCTTACATAGGGAGTGTCATTGGAAACGAGCGTCGAAACTGACGATGACGTAGTATTGGGCACATTTTTTACATATGACCAGAAACTTTTACCACCTTTAGAACATTGTACTATTTTTCGACGTAATTTCTGGTCATGCAAAAATTAAATGCGTCGAATATGTCCGTTCCAGGCCTTTGTAGCTGTTTGAACTTATTCCGCTTTTCCGCAGTGGCATTTTGGATAAAACTTGACAGAAGGTTTTATGACATCATGCATTATGGAAAAATTTTAGTAATTAGGTAATGTTTTTTTTTTATAAAAAATATCGCTTCCGATAAAATTACGAAAAGGGCTCGATCAAGATCAGTTTGATTTATACGCCAGAGTTGTATCGATGAATTTTGATGTTTGGAAGAAATAAGAAATATTTTTAACGAAAGAATAGCTTTTCAAACTTGTTTTCGATCAGAGCTGGAGAAAAAATTATAAGACAAGTCAGTTTGAACGAACCTTAAGCAATAGAAAGAATTAAATAAGCAATAGAATATTTTTTCTTTGAGTTCGAGTTATAAAGTTGATTTCTATTTAAGCTACGAAGCAAGAGTTATGAAAAATTTGGCATTTCTGATGCGCGCAACAGAGGAAAGTGCTCGTAATAGCATTTATAGACTTTTAGAAATTACAAAACTTAAATGATATCTCACAAACACTTTGTTATATTTAAATTTAAGGGTAGGAAGCACCTAATAAAAGACCTCGTGGAAAATAAATCCATTTTACAAAAATAACTTTCATATAGCTCATCATTTAAAGCTTTCAAAAAGTATTTTGTCATAAAAATTTATCAGAACTCAGAAGAAGCAAAACTAAAAACTTCTTAAATGCCACATCCTTGCAGCAAAACGGTTTGTTTTTTTTTTTCTTCCATCTTCGAAATCGTCTCCCATTAGAAGCTCGACAAAAGCAGGTAGTATCTATGTAGGTAGAACTTTTCAAAAAAAAAAAGAACAAATGTTTTTATCTCAATTTTTCTTTCTTTTGAAAAATATTATCACCTGACGCAAATTCAAGACAAGAAGAATCCTTCACTACAAATTCTTGGTTGGAGGGTTTGTCTTTTGGCACGTGTTTCCTCCATCACTGGTGGTGTGATATCAAAGTTGCAAATGTCATTTTAAAAAGTTTCTTTTTTTCGGTTTTCTTTTCTATAAAAATTATTATGAAACATTTATTTAAATTCATTTTGATTGAAGATATAAAAAAACCACCCCCATCAGAGTGATGGTCATTATTATTATTTGTTTTTTAATATTCTCTCTTTTTCTCCTTTTTTGTTTTTTGTTTAAAGTGAATGATTCTTATCTTTCGAAATATGTCAACATCAACAGCAACACATCAAAAAATTGTCCGTCGTCGTAGTCGCCTCGAACAAAAAGTAAGCTTTTTAAAGATATCGTCGGAAAACCGATTAAATGTTATGGTTATTTTATATTGCTGCGCGAAAAAGGAAACTGGGTGTTGACCCAAATCCATGTCGTCCTTTTTTCTCTGAGTATAACCACGGCATACCTATGTATATCTACCTAAATGAGAAAAACTTTCATCAATAATAATTGCCGCGCACATAGTGACCGAAAAAGGACTTTCGCCGTTAGAGTGATGGTTTGTAGGGATATGAAATCTGCATCGTAAAAAAATATGTTGAATGTGTGTTACGCTATGCGGATTTTCTAATCCAACCAACAAAAAAGAAAAGAGATGGAGATTGGCGTTTGTATAAAAAGTGAAAATGCCCTTACAGAAAAGTTGAATGTTAAGTTATGGTATGTAGATTTGAATCGATTTTCTAATAAATTCTTTTGTAAGGGTTAATGCTTCTTTTTGTCTATTCAAAATTATTATTTTATGTTAAATTGTAACGCTTTAATGTCACAGATTTTAGTTTAAGAGATGTTATATAAAAAGTTTCATTATATTTGTTTACCAACATCATTTTTATCCTTATTTGTGACGTTTAAAAAATAAACAGACTTTCAATACATTTGATGCACTTTAAAGCACAAAATGTTAATTAAGACTTAAAATTCCAAATGTTAAAACAAAAAATTTAAGTTTGGTGTCACAAAACAAGTATCAATTGAATGAATGAATGTAAAAAGAAAATAACACCTCTGTCAAGGATTGGTATTTAATATTATTCTCATATGTAGCTAACATAACTTTTAATGTTATATAATTTTAAACTGTAGCAAAGATGTAACTTTCATTGTGATAAATACAAGAAATTTTTCTATATTTAATAAATTTATCTTTATACAATCATCGCCAACTCCACGATTCTTATGTGTACTATAATAAATCCAAAAATATATTGGACCGGATATGAAAATTACTTTATTATTACACTGGTTGACAAAATTAAAATTTTGTTTTTTGCTCCACAAAGAAAACAATACTTTTTGAAGTATTTCAGGATGAAGCTATCCTGCATTTGCATATTAGGTTATAATTTTCATCAAGTTTTGCAGTAGAGAGTACTCTAACAATTCCAAACTGAAGAGACACAAAATAAAATATCCTATCGATATAAAGGTACCCGAAATGTTGGTCCTATTCTGATCCTTAAAATGATCTTTTCTCCTCATTTCCCGAGTCGAAATTTTGGCCCTATTCTGATCTTAAAAAGGATGTTTTCTCCTCATTTGCTCCTACATACAGCAAAATGAAACTCATATCATCCTAAACGATTTTTCATCGTCCTCATTTCGTCCTACATGAATCTTTAGAATTCTTTCCGTTTTTCTACGCATATTTTGTGAACCTCATTTCGTCCGAAATGAAGGTTTATCAACATAGAAAATAGATAATTTATATTATAGTATTGCCGATATACTAAAAAATATATTCTTTCTGTTCTCCACCGGAGAACAGAAAATAAAAGACAAAGATCTTTATTTAGAAATTGTTACTTTATTCAATTCTGAAGCCTCAGATCCCTTACCGCTGGTGGGGGGAAATCTTTAGCTTATACGACGAGATGTCAACAAGATCTGAATCTTTTGAGATCGAACGATCCCTTTTTATACAACTTACTTGCTAACGCAGCAAATCTTAGTTTGTCTGCGGATGATGCAATAGTTAAAAGAATATTTTTTATTATATACAAAGAATAATTCTTGGTTAGGCCAAGAAGTGTTAATATTGCATCATATCTTAATAGTTCTCATATCCCTTTTTTGTTTACATTATTTGTACGGAGATACACAAGTGTGTTCTCATATTACTTAAGATTTATGGGGACGCACAAGTGTGCTCTGATATAACTGATATCGTCCTCTTTTCATACTTAATAGGCCTACCTGATCGTGAACCTGCTTTTTTTGTTGTGACTGTTGTTGTCACAGCAGATGATGACAATGATGGTGGAAATGACAAGGATGGAGATGGTGATAGTGAAAATGGTAACGATGGAGCTAGTAAAATCGACGACACCAACGAACGAGGACAGCAACGACGACGACTCCGACGACGCGAACGTAGACGACGACAACGACGACGAAGAAGACGATTTCGACGAAGAATTATTCCTTTTAAATTAATCACTAATGTTAATAAAAACTGTTTTTTTTAATGTTTAAAAAAAGGATAAAATTAAAATATAAATTATTTTATTTTAAAAAGATTCCTAATAAATAAAATGAAAGAGAGTAAGAGAGAAAGGGAAAAGCAGGTAGGAAAGAGAGAGAGGGAGAGAAAAAATAAAATAAGAAAGACAGCGAGAGAGAGTCTAATAAACTAGTCTTAGAGAAAGAGAAAGAAAGAGAGAGGGTAAATGAACAAAGAAAAAAAGCTATGGTGAAGATGAAAAAGGTTCATTTGAGGCTTTTTGCTGTCGTCCTCATTTGATCTTAAACATCGTATTTTGTCCGATAACTGCCACTATTAGGTTCATTCAAATGAGGAGCAACATTTTAACAGTAAGTGATCCTCTTTTGAATCTCTTTTAATCTCATAGAACCTGAATTTTGGGGACGAAAATAGGGCCAAAATTTCGACTCGGGTAAGTAAGTAAGTAAGTAATTCATTTATTAACAGTTTTTAAAATAAATACATAAACATTTGTTTTTGAATTTAAAAGCTTTGGCTTTGCCGTCAGCTAGAATAGCAACTTACATTTTTTCTTACATTTAAATTTTAATTTTAGTTACATTTTGATTTTTACACACATATTATACCTACATATACTAATTTAATCATATTCACTCATAATCAATTTTCTAAATCTGCAAATTTCCTTCAGATAGTTGTCAAGATTTGTCCAATCTGGTAAATCCAATATTAGAATTGTCGCTTGTAGAGTGAGAGAGAATTTTTTTAAAATATGAGAATCGCTTGTATTTGAAAATTGGACAAACGCTTATAAATGGAAGCAGTCTTCTTTGGATTTGTTATTGCAGAGTGTACAGAGCTGGTTGAAATTCCCATTGTATGTCTACCGTTGAGACATAAGACTTCGCATCTAGCTTTGAAAATTAAAGAAATGTCTTTGTAGCTTAAAGAGTCATTGAAATAGTTATTATTAGGCCTCGGCCACGCAGTAAGCGGCTGAGCGGCAAGCGGCTGAGAGGCAACTCTAAGCGACGTATGGCCAGGCACTGAGCGACTGCTTTTGAGCGATTAGTAGTTTAAGTCGAGATTGCACACACGAAATTAACAACTCAATGTTTACTTTCACCATCTTTACTTCTTGCCGCTCAGAAAATTAAAACAGGCTTGGTTGCTGAGCGGCGCCGCTTAGCCGCTCAGAATTTTGTTTCGCCGCTCGCTCATAGCGTGGCCGCTTCTATGTGATTTCATATGTTTTATATTTTTTTTTTCGCTCAGCCGCTTACTGCGTGGCAGCGGCCTTACTCAGATTAAATTGTAACTGGCTATATACTATTCGACTTTCTGATTCAATAGCTGTTTTTATAAATTGATTCCGAAACGAGTCTTCATTAAGATGGATAATTTTTATACATTTTTTCCTTTACATCAAGAAGGTTACTTGTATCGATTTGCATATCTTCACCAAATGAAGTGGCAATTCGTTGCCATTTGTCATACCACCAGTCCTTGTTCCTTATTTCGTAAAGCAGCATTATTTTGCTCAGTCGCTCATCTGGAAAACCTAAGACTTTAATAATATAATCCGCTTGTAGTTTCAAAGTGCTAGTAAATAACTTTGGTAAGCCAGTTTCGAAGTAGGTCGCATAATTCGGCGTGTTGATTGGTAGGTTGAAGATTTGTTTGATGTTACTACTCTGAAATTTCTTAACTTCCTCGTACTCTTCCATTCCCCAAACTTGAGCTGCATAGCATAAAGTGGACTTCACAACTGAATTAAAAATTTGGTACTTGGTAGACAAATATATAAGGTTGCTCGAGAAAATCTTTCTTTATGTTACGTTTATTGGACTTGTGATGTTTTGGCTTTAATGTCAAGGTGCTTACTAAAATTCAGTCGTGGGTTGAGGTTCATTCCAAGATATCTATATTCGTTTGTCACTTCCAAACTTCTTCCGTTGTACTTCCAATTACTTGCAGCATCAGTTCGATTGGATCGCGAAAAGATCATTATTTTTGATTTATCTGTATTGATTTCTAATCCTCATTTATTGCAGTATGCAGACAGTCGCAGTCGGTTTATCATCAATTGATGATTTTCTTTCGATTCCGATAATATGACCATGTCGTCAGCATATAGTAACACATTTATCCGGATTCCGGCCATTCTAATTCCTCCAGATAAGTGGTTAACAATTTCATTAATGAATAGTGAAAATAAAAGTGCACTAAGCGGACATCCTTGTGTGTCACCAGAATCAGTACTAAACCATTCAGAATAATGCGCTCCATCCCAGACGTTAGCTTCTGTGTTTGTATACATATTCTTTATGACATGTAAGAATCTGTTTGAAACACCCATCTGCGAAAGTTTGTATATTAAAGCATTGCGATTTATCAAATCAAACGCTGCTTTGAAGTCGACAAACATCGAGTAAACCTTTTTATTTCTTGCCTCAAATGCTTTGACTATCGATGACAAAGTAAAGATTTGGTCAAAAGTGGAATAATTTTTCCTAAATCCAGCCTGGAAGTCTGATACTATCTTTTTCTCTTCTACCCACTTTTCCAAACGGTCGACAAGAACTCCGCAAAAAACCTTAGCTATAATATTCATTAAAGATAAACCTCTGTAGTTTGAGACGTCATTTAAGGAACCTTTTTTATGTATTGGGAAGATAACGGATTTTTTGTACGAGGAAGGAACTTCCGCTTTCGTAAGAATTTTGTTAAAAAGCACAACAAGTTGCAGCTTAAAACTTTAAGATGAAGTATTAAAAAATTCGTACGGTACACCATCTTCACCTGGTGCTTTATTACTTTTAGCTTTTCGTAAAACTGCTTCTATTTCAAACAAAGATATCTCGGTGTCTAATATATCATCGGTGATGAGAGGTTCAGCATAAGTATAGACTAAGTTAAAGTTTGTTTAAAGAAGGTTCGAGAAATGAGAGGAAAGATCAGCGGCGGATACACCTGTGCCAATTATATGTTGAGTACCATTAATATTCTTTGCATATTTCCAAAATTCCTTTGTATTCTTTGTTTTGTCAAGTGATTGTGCTTGTTTATTTTCAAAACCAAGTTTCTTTTCGTAGCATAGACGTTTATACTGAGAATTCGACTGCATGTACCATTAACGTAATTCTTTATTGTCGGATCTCTTAAATGCTTTTAAAAGAGCAAATGATTTTTGTCTTGCTCTCATACACTCTTTATCAAACTATTTTTGTTTGAACGCTTTCCTTACTTTGTCGTTTGATTTGCTCACGGTATTTCTTATGCATTTTATAATTTCAATTGATAGAGTATCTGAAGACTCGATGTCAATTGGGAGTCTTGAGAGACAGATGTCCAGTTTGTGTCGAAAAGTTTCCGCTTCGTCTTCTCTCCATTTAAGTCTGGGTAACAGCTTTAGATTTGTTTGATGAGAGCCGGGTTCTGTTTTCCATTCTACGGTGATTGGCATATGATCAGAGAAATGCCTGTATGGAAACTCAAACTTAATTATGAGTTCAATCCAATCATTATTCACCATACAGTAATCAATCACTGATCTGCCTGCTCCTCCAATAAACGTATATTGACCATCTAGATCACCCTTAGTGCATCCATTTAAAAGAATAAAATCATACAGTTGAAGCGTATCGAGTAGTGCAGTACCATTACTATTGCATGTTAAGTCTTTGGATGTTCTAGAGTTAACGTTCAAAAAATTATTGTTGATGTTTCTCAGGGTAGTTACTTGATTGCAACTTGTTCTAGCATTGAAATCTCCATTTAATAATATACTCTCATTTGCATGAATAGAGAGAATATCATTTAGTTGTTCAAAATCTTCGATCCACTTATTACAATTTAAATATAGAGGCATTATATACATGTTGTTAGTTTTTAATAGTTTAATTATACAGTTGTTTCTTGCATTGCAGTAAAATCGTATAATTCAAGATGTGATGTTTTTATACTAAATACACAACCTCCACTTGCACGTCCTTTGATAGATGTTTTAATAGCAGGAATCCAATGTAGTTTATATCCATTGAAATATTTTATAAATTTACTTGTATTTTCTATTGTTACATGTGTTTCAAAAAGGGAAAATATTTCAAAAGTTTTGACAAAATTGAAAAAATCTACAAACAATAATTTACTTTTGAGACCATGCTATATATGCTAATATTTTACAAAAACTATTAAATAAAGAGCTGAAGGCATTTAATTCTCAATTTCTTGGTACACTACTACTACTACTACTACTACTACTACAAGTACTACTACAGCTACTACTTCGTTGAAGTGGCCTCCCTGGTGAAGCATTAGTTGGTATTGATCTAGTACTTTCATCTTGACGTCTACGAGTATTTGGCTGCTTTGTGTTTATGACACTTCTGAAGTCCAGCTGTCCAAACATTTGTTGTAGTTCAAGTTTATTATTATTATTCAAATAAAATATTTTATTTTCAATATGAAGATTGTTGTTTTTAATTAGCACCGGAGCATTTGGTCTATTTTGTTTGATGACTTTCCTGTATTGCAACAAAATTCTTCGTTTTAACTGCATTTGCTTAGTTAGATCTCTTTGGATGTAAACACCTGTGTTCTTCAGCCTAGCAGAGTTCGTATTTTCAATGCAGTTTCGTTGCAATCAGTGTTTAATTTCATTTTGATTATGTTGCTGTTTCTGCTTATTTTAATCGGTTTGGGCATTCCTTGTATATCTGATTCTGAGGGAGAAAATAATATTTTTACCCTTAACCTCAAGGCATTGTGCTTCGAGTTCTTCCTCTAGCAATACGCATCTTGCCTCAAATTGATGAACTTTCTGTGCTAAGTCTTCATTTTGTTTTCTCAAGAAGGTTATCTCCGTATTTAATGTATTGAGATCCTTTAGATGCCAAGTTCGCAGTTGCCTTTTGGAGTTCAGAATGCAGGGAATCATCGATGATGAATTAAATTTTTTGCAAATCTGAATCTGATATGGACATTTTTGAATTATTTTTAAAAAAATTTCCTGATCTATCGATATAAAGGTAAACGAATTAAAAATAAGAATTAGTGAGTTCTGAAAAGTCTGATGATACGAGTAGATGCTTTTATCGAATATTATTTTATTATTATATTATAGAGAGCAGCAAAGCGTCTAAAAAGATCTCAGACACCAAAACCCGCCAGTAAGATCTATGGTTGGCAAATCGATCAGGAACCCGAAACAAAAAGCTTGTCTTCTTGCTGCAAATTTCGGGACTGTTTTTTTTTTTTAAACCGTGTTCAGTTAATACGGCTACGAATGCCTTATAGTTTGTAGATAGGAACGACGTATGTGAATTTCTTTTTGTGAGGTTCAAAGAATTAAGAAGTATGTGTTAACATAAGATATCTATTACAAAATTAAGAAGATTTCAAAAAACTACAATAATAAACAAGATACCTAAGTCAACAACAGAATTAAAATTTTCAAAAAACTGCAACTGAAAAAGCTCATCAAAATAGATAAATAGAAGAAACAAAACTAATTCCAAACCATTAGTTTGTGGATTTAGAAACAAACATTTTCCGATACATTAAGTAAATCGAAGTAAAGATTTAGTGGAAAAGGCAATCCAAGAAAAATAAGTAGGCTGTCCAGGCTTTGAAAAAGGTTTGTCACTTGGGACTTACCAGAAATTGCAATTGGCCCATACCAGGCAGTACTATGAAATATTAAGTTACAAACCGACTATTACGTTACGGAACGATCAAAATTATTCAGAACTAAAAAAACTAGAAGCCGGTGTACCTCAAGGAAGAGTCCTAGGACCAACCTTGTATTTTTTATGTAGTAGGGATATTCCAGTGAATATCAAAGCAAGATTTATCTGTTGGAAAGATGGCGTATCAAACTTAATGAAACAAAATCGACGTTCATACATTTTACAAACTAAAACATAAATAATGTTCCAATCTCTATAAACAGTGCAAAAGTACCGTACTTCAATACTGACAAATACCTTGGAATGCCATTGCATGCAAAGCTTGAATGAAAGAACACATCAAAAAGAAAAGGGAAACACTAAACCTAAAGTACAGAAAATTATGTTGTGATTAATAGGAAAGAACTCTGAAATATCTAACTAGAACAAACTAATATGAAATAAGAAATTACTAAAACTCATTTTATTATATGGCATCCAGCGATGGGGCTATAAAAAGAAAACAAATACTGAACCTATTAGAAAATTCTAAAACAAAGTCTAACGTTTAATAACAAAAATGACCCTTGGTTAATAAGAAATAATGATCTTCATCGTGGATTTGAATTCAAATGGTTACAGAAGTGGTTAAAAAAACACTGTATTACAATGAGCTACTGCAAGTCATAAAAACAACAAAATGGAGACCGTGTTAAATATACAAGAAAATGTTCGTAATTTGAGAAGAACCAAGACTCAAGAGCTGATGGTCTAAAAACTATATGGGAAAGTATTACAACTACAGTACACCTTAATTATAAATTAAGCAACAAATCTTATTTGTCGAGCTTAACTACTAGTATATCAGTTTGATCATTTTAACACGGTAAGAGTCACACACTTTTTGGTACCGATTCTTACCGAGTGTTTTTTAAAGATTTCCATTGGCTAGAAAAAAAAAGGTTTTTAAAATATGCCCGTCCCGTCTTCGCACGGGTAGACATTAATAGGTACAGATATTTAAGTTTATAACTTAAATATCTGTACCTAATGCTAATTAAAACGACCATGAATCACTAAATTACAAAAAAATTGTATGCTTATCTTAAAGCCTCCCTGTACACTACGTTGGCTGTGGTATTTGTAGGTAGCAACAAAACGTATTGATTTTCAGGAGATCCTACTCGCGAAAGTGGGAAAGCACTCTTTCCTTAAGTCGATACCAATTATGGAAAAAGTTTGTCCCTGGGATTTATTTATTGTAAGGGCAAAGGATATTTTTAAAGGGAACTGTAACCTTTTAAAAGATATGGGCAAATCAGTTGGTATCATCGGGATCCGCGGAACATGTGCGAGCTGACTGGCTGCGGGACCCGTAATCAGGGCCGGATTTAGAGGTCCAGAGGCCTCGGGCAATAATGGGGCGGAGGCCCCCTCACCCCAAATTATTTTCAAAATATACATAAAGTAAACCATTTTTTTCACTCTAGTTTTTCAATAAATAATTTATTGTGAAACCAAGTTGATTCCTTTAGTATTGAACAAACACATACATACATATAAATATAAACGCAAAAAGAATTATCTGAAATTAAATTTTAAGGTTAACGAACGGAACCTTTCGAGCTTTTTCGCCTTTCAGGAGAGAAAGCTACGATAGACGGTTTTGTCCCATCGTGGTTCGAAGCCTATTTTTTATAATATTCATTTTTGAAAATGAGCGCTTTTCAGTGCAATTTGTTACCATCAAAACCAAATACATTCTCAATGCAATTTCGAAGTTTGGGAATGTAGCTCTGAAATTTTATTTTTCGAGCTTGTCAAGATGGGGTGGATTTTGTATAACAATCGAAATCGATATTCTTCAATTATACAAAAAAATTACTATTGATCGACTATGATTTTTTTCAATTTCTTGCATAGAGTAAAGTTCGTAAATAATTGATGGCATTTAATTGTGTCACAATAATAATTATTTGCTTATCAAACTGCATACCTGACTGCATGAAGAAATATGAAACAAATTACCAATTAGTCAATAATAATTGATTTTTCCAAGAATTGAAGAACACCGATTCTTCATATACAGCAACTAATTTATATGTATATATGTATATATATAAGAAAAGAAAATTGTCGAGACACGGAATCGAATACCCAACCTACGAGGTTGCTGGCAAGTACCACCCCACTCAGCCGTTAAGCGATTGGGGTACTCCCTCAAGATGGGTAGTGAATTGGAAGTGCTTCTTATCAGGGCACTGATTGATTTCACTGATTGCCTGATTGGAGTGAACAAATATAGAGCAGTGATTTCTGTTATTTAAGATTAATATAATTAAATAATCATGTACTCGTATGTTCAAAGTACTGTAGGCTGTAGGTAAAGGTAAAAGAGCAAAAAAAATACATATCATAGGAAAAGTTGTTAACTAGTGTTTACTAGTTGGAATTTAAAACAAAAATTTTCCGAAGTCTCTATGGTGGGGGCCCCCGTTTGTTGAGGCCCGGGCTTCCGCCCCGGTTGCCCTCCCCTAAATCCGGTCCTGCCCATAATGATAGTTGCTACAACCACATTATCTCTTAATTCTTTGATCAATAGTCTTGTATTCTATAATATTGTCGAACATTTTTTTTGCTCTATCAATAATACTCTTCGCAGCGTATGCGATGAAAGACATTTTATGGCTAATTTTTGTACACCTTCGGTTGGCTTTAATAGAATTTTCTAAAGATTTCTATAGTAATCCAGTACTAAATATAGCCTATGTTACTCAGTGATAATGTAGCTTTCTAATGAAAAAAGAATTATTAAAATCGGTCCAGTACTTTTTGAGTTTATTCGTTACATACAAAAATACAAATCTTTCCTCTTTATAATATTAGTGTAGATAGTGTAGATTAGTTTAGACAACCAAAAGCGGTATTTTCAATGCTAAAGTTAAACACAACATAGTTCTTAAGATTAAATTAAGCGATGAACTTCCAAAGAACAAATCTTTATTTTCTATAGGTACAAATTTTTAATAATTAGTTATGAGTCTTAGTGTGACTCCATATGATGTTTTGAGAAACCTTGAACATTTTTTATTTATATTTTATTTATATATATTTATTATAGGTGCCATTCTTTTCTGCATCTATATAAACGACTTTCCAAAGGTATTTAGGAATGTTTCTGTTCATTTCTATGCATGATATGACGTTCACTTTTATTTTTTGAGACCACCTGGTCTCATTGAGGATTAAGTCTGTAGAGTCAATTAGGATCTTTCAGCTATTGATGAGTGGTCAAAAGCAAACAAAGTTACACAGAATGCGACTTTGCAATAGTTCTCTGGATCTTGAGGCCATTCCTTTTATAATCCTTTCTGACAACAGGCTACCATTTGTACACACTATCACTAGTCTGGGGTTTAAATTGAGCAGTAAAGTATGCTGCTGACCAAATTTATGGTGGACTTCGGAAACTATGGCTTTCATCAATATTTACTCCATAAGAAACAGGATTAAAGTTGGTAAAGACACTTTTACTCCCATTAATATGCTATACTAAAACAGCGTACTGTAAGATGGAATCGGTGTCGCAAAACAAACTTCAGGTTACTTTTAACAATTTTGCCTTTTGACTGTTATCTAAATCCTGATTTTATGTTGTCAATTTTCTATACAGATGGGTCAAAAACGAAAGAAGGGGTTGGTGGAGGTGTGTACTCTGAACGAATGAATTTAAGTCTCTCATTCCGCCTTTCCAATCATTGTAGCGTGTTCCAGGCGGAACTTTTGGCGATAAAAGAAGTCTTGTCCTGGCTTAAAGAAAACGTGATATCAACATCTGATATCCGTATCTTCTCAGATAGTCAATCCGCTATCAAATCTCTGAATTCTGTCTCTACAAACTCTATAACAGTCCATAACTGTCGATCATCTCTAATGGAGATGGCACAACAGTTTAATATTCCCCTTGTCTAGGTGCCGGGCCATAGAGACATTCCAGGTAACTGGCACATGAACTCGCCACGAACGGTACAGTGCAGGTACAGCCCATCCTACCACGTTTGGCACGTACTGGCAGACCAATCGCTACTTGTAAACTGTTGCTAATGCAAGACGCTGTGAGGAGGGCAGGCACCAGGTGGAACAACACCACCACGTGTCAAGTCACAAAAAACATCTGGCCAACACTGGATTTAAAACGTTCAAGGTGCTTGCTCTCTCTAAGCAGATCGCATATAAGCTCGATAGTAGGTGTCATAACCGGACACTGTCTAATAGGAAAGCACGCCACGAGATTAGGCGTATTCTCAAATGATTTCTGCAGAAGCTGTATGGACGAGGAAGAGGAAGAAACAGTTCTTCATCTTCTCTGCACATGCCCTGCTCTGGCTCGAAAACGCAAGAATTACCTAGGAGAGTTCTTCTTTAACGATCTAAACGATCTAAATCATATCGGCATAATCAGCCTCTCACGTTTCGTAAGAAACTCAAACTGGTTCCATTGAGCTTAGGAAGAAACCTCAAGATTCATGTGGTATCACAATGGGCCATTAAACTGGCATAAGTGTGTCCGTTTCCATCTTGGACAGCCACTATAACCTAACCCACCCCTAACCTATGTTGTCAATATGACTAAAAAGTTAACATTGAACTAATTTATTGACTAATTTGTGTAATTATCGTGATTAGTGGAAATATAGCTTTCCGTCTGTTTTTTTGGTACCAAGGAAAGCTATATTTCCACTAATCACAATAAAAAGTTAACAACAATATGACACAAAGTGTACATTACATTCAAAAATTCAAACACTATTACGTTGTTGTCATATTGGTCACTCTTATGTCTAACTAAGTCAAAGTACAATTGCAAAATATATGTAGATCAAAAAGAATGTTTCAGCTCTTAAAACAGCTCAGAAACAAAGCGGATGTGATAAAGAATTATAAAAGTATGACACAAGAAAAAAATATTACCCTATTTACATATGTATGTATTTGTCACTCCATTTATTATGAAAATTAATTTACAAATATAAATAAATTTGATATATGTGACGTAGACATAAAGATTTGATATTTAAGTGCTGAAAATAAGATCATTATACAAAAGGTTGTGCTTCAAGCAATGTTGTTGTATGGATGTCAGGTGTGGGGTAATTGCGCAATCTCCCATATTAAAAAACTCCAAGTGTGTCGAAACAAAATTTTTAAAATGATGCTTAATCTACCCTGGCATTATTCAACTAATGATCTTCATAATCAAACATGTGTTGAATTGATTTGCACAAGAATTCGAAAATTAAGTGATAATTTCTTAATGAACTGTGATATTTCTGACAACCCTTTGGTAGTGCAATTAAACATTTAAAAATGTATTTATTTATTTTTGTTATTTATTACTTATTTATTTATTTATTGAGTTTATTTATTTTTAATTACTTATTACTTACTATTTATGGTTATTTATTTATTGTTTATTGTTTATTATTTGTTATTTGTTATTTGTTATTTGTTATTTGTTATTTGTTATTTGTTATTTGTTATTTGTTATTTGTTATTTATTATTTATTATTTGTTATTTATTATTTGTTATTTATTATTTATTGTTTATTATTTATTATTTATTATCTACAATTTATTATTTATTATTTATTATTTTTAATTTTTTTTTTTATTATTAAGTTAGTATCTGCTTTTGGTTTTTTTAGATTTTGTTGCTAAATAATTTTATTTATTGTTTATTTATTTATTTACTATTAATTTATATGTTATATATTTTTTTTAATTTACTTATTTATTTATATTTATTCAATTTAAATGCAACTTTTGTATTACTTTACGTATCCTATGTGTTTTAAAATTCATTCTATTTCTGAAATGTTTGTTTTACTTAAATGAAGGTTTTTGTCATATATTCCTTCAAAATATAAATGTTTTCTTTTTGAATTTGTAATTATAATGTTGTAAAAATAACTTATTCAGTAGAGAGATATATTTTTGATATCAAATCTCTGTGTAAACTGTAAAGATTTGATACAAGGTACAAATATGTTGCTCTAGTGTAAAAAAGTGTTTTGCTAATAAGCTTTGAAAAATTAATCCTTAAAAATTAAAAAATCTGCTATGATACAAATTTATTTAGAACATGTTCACATAAAAGAAGAGCTACAGTAGATCTGAAACTTTAATATATTGATATACATATATTATAACATTCAAAATATATCAAATAATTATGAAAATGAAATATGACTTAAGTACAACTCTGTTGTTTCTGATTATGTGACAAACGTAATATTGATAAAATCAAATAACAAGCTATGTTCCTGACATCTCAGGAGAGTTCCTGCTTTTGAAGTTTAAATTTACAATTTTGTTCTCAGCTTATAACTGTTCATATTTCACAAACATTATTTCCGGCTCTTTCAAAATTACTTCCCGTTAAACTTTTTTACCTTTGAATTTTGTAAGCATCTGTATTTCTCTCTACGTATAGATGTTCACTTAAATTATTAAAAGATAAATAAAGTACACAAAAATCGAAAAAAAATCTTCTCTGATTTTCCACTTTTAAAATATGGCAATTTTCCTATCGGGACAACATCAAGGACACAGGAAACAGGACACAGCAAACGAAAAAAATAAAAACATTTATAATGAGAAAAAAATTAAAAAAAGAAAAACAAATTGAAGTTCAAAGATAAAAGAACCGGAAAATGGATAAAAATTGGAATCAGAAGTGGAACTTGAAGTACACAAAAAAAGGACGAACCGAAAGTGCTTTGGTTTTACACTCTCTCTCTCTCTCTCCCTCTAAATTGTAATCATTTTTGCCGTGACATACAAATCTTGTAAGATATAATAATATTTTTTTTCCCTGTAGTAGAAAAACCATTGCTGTTCCAAAGGCACTTACACACATACACCTACACTTTATATAAATACATTTTTGAATTTTCGTCCTTTTATTGGAAAAAATTCATCGAAGGAAGGAAATTATACATAATTTACCTATTTTTTTTTTTTTTTTTGCTTTTTAGATAATAATCATGTACCTTTTTTCGTACTCTGCCAGATGGGAGTTTTGTGTTTGGATGAAAAAAAGAAGGAAGACAGAAATAAAAGAGATTTATAAATAATCTAGGATTTATCCCATGGGCATAAGGATATACTGATGGTAGGTAATTTCACATTAAAAACCATTTAGTCTGGCTTCAGGCACTCTCACAAACACATAGACTTATGAGCAAGAAATATGGAGGGGGAAAAAGCTTCTTTTTTGTTGAAACATTATTTAATTTATTCCCATAATGACTGCTCAAATTGCAAATTGGTTCTAGAGTGTTAACAAATTGTTTTCTTTTTTTAATTTCAATATTTATGCAGACATGTTAAAATTATATTCAATGTCAAGTTGAGAAGAGAACAGAATTTATTGTGTCTATCTATTTGTCGGTATGTCTGTCTTTCCATCTATCCACCATCTGTCTGTCACTTCATCTATTTTTCTGCCTGTCTATCTATCTGATGTTGAAAAGATACACATGTGCATTCAAGAGGACACAAGTGTCCACAAGTTTTTCTCAAAACCCACCTCTATCTATCAGCTTCTACTCTTCCCTCCCTGCTGTTAACATTGGGTGCCTTGTAGCAGAGTTGTACTAAGGATCTGGCCCTCCAGGTTGGGGGTTGTTTTGGGGTGAATACTCGACCACGTATAAATATTTTAGTTGCGAAGCACCAACAAGCCTCGGATACAGACGGATTTACTGATGAAAAACCAAGCAAACGAAATAGGAAAACGAACTTTGAATCTATCTACTGTTAGGTCCATAGACTACGTGCAGGCAAACAGTTAGCGGAAACCCTAAACTGATGTCAGGCAGATATTACCGGGATGGACCGGTCATACGCGAATGAAAAGACTGCGGTGACTAAGACAGCGACTGTTTGGGAGTGGATTTGTTGTTGGAACTAGACTCGGGCAAGAATTCTTGAGCTTCAACAGTGTGAGCGAGCGTATCACGACAATCCGCACCAAGACTAAATTCTCCAACATAAGCCTCATATGTGCGCATGCCCCAAAAGAGGAGAAAGATGAAGATACCAAAGACTCTTCTTGGACAAGACAAATGAGCAGTGCCCTGGCTATGACATTAAAATTGTCTTTGATTTTGTAATTGTAATGTAATTGATTTTAATGCCAAGCTAGGAAGAGAAGACATCTCTGGTGGCACAATCGGGAGACACAGATAAAGAGGTTCTAATCTGCCTGCATTAAGAATTGAAAACTAGTGGCAACATTGTCTTGCAGCCATTAGAGAAGTTGCCTTTGAAGTGCTAGGTTTTACACGGCCACCACAGCGAAACCCCTGATGGCGATGGTTTGATGGCGAATGTGGGCAAGTGCATGCATCTAAGCAACAGACATACAAAACCGAAATGTAAAAAAATCTTCCCAAGAATATCAGCCACGAACCGAAGCCTGAAAACACGATCAGGGGAACATCGTAGTAGAGCCGTAGTGTTTGCTAAGAATATGGAAAGACCACTTCTCCAAATTAGTATTAGTGTGACTTCAGATCAGGGAAGTCCACCATTGACCAAATACTCACATTACTGCATATCTTGGAAAAAAAAAACAGGAATTTCAAATCGATACCCACCATATCTTCATCAATTTCAAGGCCGCTTATGACAGCGTCTACAGGGACGAACTGTATAGAACCATGTCTAGTTTTGGCATCCTTGCCAAACTTATCCTTTTGTGCAGAATGAGGATAGAGAATGCAAGCTGCTCTATCAAGGTTGGAAAATATCTCACCGATCCGTTTGATGTCAAAAAAGGTTTCAGACTAGGCGATGCACTGTCATGCGACTTCTTCAACATCATTCTGAAAGGAATTGTGCAGAACTCAACCCTCAGCACTAGAGACACAAATTACTCGGATATGTCGATGATATTGACATAATTGAAAGATGAAAGCGTCAAACCAATGGTGCCTTTTTGAGAATTATTGCTACGAAAGCGCAGAAAATGTGTTTATAGGTCAATGAGGGCAAGCCAAAGTATATACTGTCATCAAAAAAGGACATTTAACGACGACAACTTGGACAAAACGTCACCATGGACAGCTATAATTTTAAGTTAGTTAAGGACTTTTTCTACCTATGCACCACTATAAATTCGGGCAACTATACCAGCGCTTAAATCAAACTAAGAATAACTCTTAAAAATCGCTGTCCAAGGACTAAGAAGGTAATTGAATAATACATTCCTCTCTCAAGCATCTAAAGTTACCATTTTTAAGACGCTCAACATCCCGGTTTTCATTTATGACGCTGAGGCCTGGACCTTGTCAAAAAAAGATGAGAGCGTCTTAGGATGCTTCGAGAAAAAAATTCTTCGTGTGATTTTTGGTCCCGTCTGCATAGATGGAGAGTGTAGAAGAAGATACAACTGCAAACTGTACGGGCTACACACATGTTGGTACTCACTCCATAAACATAGCACAAAACTTAAGCAACTAAAAGGTAACCCCTGACGTCTTATAAATTTTCTCCGTGGATAGAACAAATTTGTTTCCTTTCCTCTTTTTTCTTGTACTATTCATTGCGCTTCATACTTCTCTGTTCAATACACGCTTGCTTATGGAAGAAAATAAGACGATGCTCTGCGTCTTATTTTTTGGTGAATTTATTTGTATCTCTTATTCTTTTCGCTCTGAGCGAATAAATCGTACATATTTTGCGCAGCGCACTAGCACAGTAACGCAGTGCTCATCTGCAGATTTGCTTTTGCAAACTTCGGTGTTTGCTTGTGGTGAGTTTCATAGAAGGAAAAAACGTTTTCCATCGTCTTATGTACTTAAATGTGTAATGCAGATTGAGGCTTTCTGCTTTCTTCTTGAAATCAGTTTACAACAAGAAAATAACACGCTGCTCTCCGACTTATTTCCAAAGAATTATCTTTCGAAACCACTTTTTTTATGCTTTAAGCTCATTGTTACACTTAATTAAATGACTAAAGGTATAGAAAAGATGGTTTCAAATACTTGACTTTTGGACTTTAAAACTTTTGAAATTTAAATTGTTGGTGACATAATTTTCTTCGACTTACTACATGTTTCTACACTGTCTGTTTTTCTGTCTGTCTATCTGTCTGTCTATCTGTCTGTCTATCTGTCTGTCTATCTGTCTGTCTATCTGTCTGTCTATCTGTCTGTCTATCTGTCTGTCTATCTGTCTGTCTATCTGTCTGTCTATCAGTCTGTCTATCTATCTGTCTATCTGTCTGTCTATCAGTCTGTCTATCTATCTGTCTATCTGTCTGTCTATCTGTCTGTCTATCTGTCTGTCTATCGATCTGTCTATCTGTCTATCTGTCTGTCTATCTGTCCGTCTATCTGTCTGTCTCTCTGTCTGTCTGTCTATATGTCTGTCTATCTGTCTGCCTATGTTTCTGTCTATCTTTCTGCCTATCAATCTGTCTGTCTATCTATCTATTTGTCTGTCTACTTTTCTATATTTCTCTTTCTATCCTTTTGTCTGTCTGTCTGTCTTTCTATCTGCCTTATATCTATTTTTCTCTCTATTTGTCTGTTTATCTGTCTATCTGTCTGACTACATGTCTGTCTATCTGTCTGTCTATCTGTCTGTCTATCTGTCTGTCTATCTGTCTGTCTATCTGTCTGTCTATGTGTCTGTCTATCTGTCTGTCTATCTATCTGTTTGCCTATCTTTCTGTCTATCTGTCTGCCTATCAATCTGTCTGCCTATCATTCTGTCTGTCTGTCTTTCTATTTGCCTTCTATCTATTTTTCTCTCTATTTGTCTGTTTATCTGCCTATCTGTCTGACTATATGTCTGTCTATCTGTCTGTCTATCTGTCTGCTTATCTATCTGCCAATCTATCTATTGATCTGTCTTTCTATCTGTCCTGTCTTTTTGTTATATGTTTGTGTTTTGTGCCCATTTAATTTTAGTCCCCCATCTTTTCTGCTCATCTAACTTCCTGCTTATATATTTTTAACCTTCTGTATAATTTATTGTCGGCAGTTTTTTATTTTTTACACACTTTCATTTGTTTGATTAAAAAAATGCAGTCCTTCATGTAAATTGCACTTTTGGGACAATTTTTCGACCCATTAGAGTATCAAATCAGACGTTTTATTTCACGTCGTTGTTTTCGCACCCAATTAGTTAATGCATAGTCATTTAATTTTTTTTTTATAGTTAATGAATGATGTTGTTTTATGTTATGTCGCTCTCTATTTTATTATCTATTATTTTTATTGTCTCTTGTGAATATTTATAAATCATTAATTAACGTCACTGATGCAATGCGATGACGATGACGATGTTGTTGTTTGTTCGTGTAGATTGGTCGCGTGAAAAAATTGTATTAATATACAAAAATCAACATAAATATGCGCATAAAATCATATAATTTATTATTACATAAACTCATCAATTTTGTGTCCTTTTATTCTATTATTTTTTTTTGTTTCCTTTTTTAATTTAAACTGACGCGTCATATGCATCAAAGTCCTATAATTATTAATTAATGAAACACATATATACGTATGGACATGTCTGCATATTCAATTAATATATTTGTTTTAAATTTAATTTAATTTTGTTGATGTTGTTGTTTTTATATGGTCTATCATCGTTTACATTTTAATAATTACAATGAGTGTATACAAATAAAAAAGAAAGTATATTGTATATGTACCTTCAGTTTTTTAAAGTTTTGTTTACTTTTAATTTTAACAATTTATTATTTGATAACCATGACACAACCAAAACAAAAACTATATGTTATGTTTTGGTTAACCCAGGAGCTTAAAAGTTTGTGTAAATAAAATTAAAAGAAAATATTTACGTACATCGCAAACACCAATGGGTTGAATAATAAAAATATTAAAAAAAATATAAACTCAACAATTTTTAAACGCATCAATGGAATTTAATTCATTAAAAAAAAATAAATAAAATAAAATAAAACTTATGTACAAGCGTAGGTTATTAAAATGTCGACCGTTAAAAATTGCTGATTCTTACGTCAATATTTTCGAGTTTCTTCAAAACCAATCTTCTTGCGAATTAAAATGATTTCGTGTTTTTGTATTTTAAAAATTTAATTTAAATATCAGTTAAATTATTACTATTCAAAGACTATTTAACATCTACATAAATCAAACTTTTTAAAACTTAAGCCTCCAAACCTCTTTAAATCTATTTTTGACGTAAGATTATTTTTGGATCAACTCAACAATAAAATAAGAAGCCGTTTATCAATGCACTGTAAATATTATCCTCAAGTATTTTTTCTCAATAAAATTGGAGAAAGTATATCTTCAAAAATTAACTGCATAACATGCAGCACCTTATTAACTTCCCATAGGAAGTTATTGTAATCAGTCCGATTGTTCGAATTGAAAATTATGACATTTCTCGACGTTTCAAGGTCACTAGAGTCGAAATAAAAGATTATTAGAGATATGTCTGTGCTTGCGTACGTCCCTACGTTCGCGACGTTTTTTCGTCTCCCATAGCTCAAGAACCAGTAGAGATATCAACTTGAAATACATTTTTTTACAGGCAATAATGCAGAAAGATGCAGAAAGGACGCTCGACAAAATTGAGTGGGTGGTTTCTTTACCATAGCAATTTAAAAAAAAGTGTACATTTTGGTTAACCCTAAATATCTCACGAACCGATAACACTAGATACTTGAATTAAATTTTATATTATATACTGTAACGTGATACCAAACAAATATATTTTTGGAAAAAAAATCAGTTAACGGTTAACGGAAAAAAACTGAAAAATATGTTTATTCTATTTATTATTAAAATTATATTATTCGAAAACTTTACGAACAAAAAATGATTTTTTCTCTAAAATAATTCTGTGCAACGAAAAATAACGTTTTAACCATCTGGTAAAATTTTGAGAAAATTTGACAGTTTTTTAAAATATAACCTAAAAAACAATACTTAAACTTAGTTAAAATTTATTTTGGACTCAAATATCTTCTCAAAAATTAAAAATATTGGCTTTAAACTAATGTAAGATAATTACAGAAAATATTGTTTTTGACATTCAGTAATTTTTTTTATTAAAATTCAACAGTCCGTTTTTTTCATAAAAAATTAAATTCTACAAAAAATAGTATACGCAAATTTGGAAAAAAATTATATGTATGTGGTTCTCGATATCTCGTCAACAATAGAAGATATTGACTTCAAATTAATTTCTTTCATCCAATTTTTATTTGTCTATATAAGAAACTAGCGGCCTGTCCTGGCTTCGCACGGGTAGACATAAATAGGTACAGATAATGTAGCTTTCTAATGAAAAAAGAATTATTAAAATCGGTCCAGTACTTTTTGAGTTTATTCGTTACATACAAAAATACAAATCTTTCCTCTTTATAATATTAGTGTAGATAAAAACTTTTAAGAAATGCTACAAAAATGGGTAAAAATTAGTTTTCGACTAAAAATCTCGTTAGCAAAAATAGATTTTGAAATCAAACTATTTCATCAAATGCAAAATATTGGTGGTAATTTTTAAATCCTTTAGAATAATTCAACTGACAAATTTTTTAACAAAACCCGAAAACCTAGAAACATTTTCAGCAAAGGCAAATAGACAGACGGGGTTGGAAGTTATCAGTGTGGGTCGCATCACAGCCTCTTTGTTTATTTTTGTGTTGAGAATGATGGTCGGAAAGCTTCAATTATGTTTAGAACTTTAAGAAAAATGGAGATGCAAATTTAAAAGCAAAATACTCCATACTGAGTGTTGCGACTGTTCATGAAATTAGTGAACTGGACTATACTCAACTTCATCGTACTTAGCATAGTTACAGAAGACACAGCTACGAGCGATAGTGTGTAAGGTCTTTTGTTCGTGACTATATTGTAATGTGTATACACTCTTTATCTATTTTTATATCGTGTTATAGTAGAATAAGTACGTAGCAACCGTTTATTTGTAGTAATAAACACTTGTGTAGAACCACGATTGACATTTTGGTATGCTATCTATCGCAGGGGTGATGTGAATTGGCCAACAAGATCATGCGATTTGACCCCTCTAGACTTTTTCCTGTGAGGTTTCTTGTAGTCGCAGGTCCATGCAAATAAACCACAATCGACCGATGCCGTAAAGGTGAACATAATACAGACCATCGCTCAAATTCAGCCGGATCTATGCGGAAGAGTTATTGAAAATTGGAACACTCGGATCCCGGCGGGCATTTAAATGATGTTATATTCCACACTTAATGGCATACTTAATGCGCCTATCAAATTAAAACATAATTTTGTTAATACCTCGCACACAGCTTGTTTTATTCCATTTCAACATTAACCCGCCCTTATTGAAAAACAATTTAGCTCATACCTTGTAATTGATCGACAAAAGAGCCATATATTCACCCTCGCACAACACACGAATTACTGATCCACAACTCGCTTGTTCACTTTACCTTGCTCGTAGAGGTTTCGGAGCTAAATGCTTAGTTGTTGCGATTCAGGGAAGAGAATTGAGCACGGTCTTCGTCTCGTTTTGCAAGTGCAACAGATATAGTTTGTTGATTAGCGGTCGAACGATTTTAAAATAAGATTCATCACTAAGAAAATAGTTGCTTACATTTCTTAAAGGAAATGTTTGGTTAACTAGGGACATAATAAATTTATAACACTTTAAGGGGCATAACGTCTCATAGGCTTCTACTATTTCGAAATTTAAAATTGTGTTTTAATTCACCTCTTAGTGAACAATAAAACAAATGTTGATGAATGCAATCCATTTTTTTAAGTACTTAGAAACAAAAAAAATAATAACTAACAGTTAATGTTTATTCACATCCTTTTTTGCATTTTAATAGACATTAAATGGTCAGCAAAGGAAAAGAAACTACTTACTTACTTAAGGTGGCGCTACAGTCTGTGTGAACTAGGGCCTCACCCAACAAACTTCTCCATCTAACTCGGTCTCTAGCTAGATGTCACTTTCCACTTGTTCGCGCCACCTGATTCGCGGTCTTCCTCTACTGCGCTGTCCTGTGGGTGTGGATTCGAAGACTTTCCGGGCCGGAGCATTGGTATCCATGCGCTCTACGTGACTCAGACATCTTAGTCGTTGAACTTTTACCCTTCTGGCTAAGTGGTTCTGTTAAGTTGTTTTCAACCTTTATGGAGCAGCGTGAATTCTCCATGGTCGTCCTGCACAAACGGACGAGTTTGGCAGGGATGCCAAAACTAGACATACTAGCTCTATACGTATACAGCTCGTCCCTGTAGATGCTGTCATATGCGGCCTTGAAATCGATGAAAAGATGGTGGGTATCGATTTGATGTTCTTGGTTTTTTTTTCAGGATCTGCCGTAATGTGAATATTTGATCGACTGTGGACTTTTCTGGTTTAAAACCACTTTGATAAGGACCTATCAGGTTGATGACGATGGGCTCTAGACGTTCACATATTACGGCGGAGAAGATTTTGTAAGCGATGTTAAGTAGACTGATTCCTCTATAGCTGGTGCAGTTTAGAGGGTCACCTTTTTTCAGAATCGGGCAAACAATACTGAGGTTCCATTCATCGGGCATGCTTTCTTCCGACCATATCTTACAGATAAGTTTGTGCATGCTCCTAACCAACTTATCTCCAGCTGCTTAATAGAGCTCGGCATTCAAGCCATCTGCTCCAGCGGCTTCAGCTTAGATATGGCAATCTTTACTTCGTCTAAATCGGTAGGACGGGATTGTCGTCGTTTATGTTGAATGGATCATCCTGCCTGACAGCGGAATCCGGTTCGTCGTCGCCGTTATACAGTCTTCAGAAGTGGTCCTTCCATATATCCTCAGCATTGACTGCGATTCCACTATGATGTTTCCACTTTCGTCTTTGCAGCCTTCGGTTCTAGGTTTATGGACTTGTGAATTCCGTTTTACCTGCTCATAAAACTTTCGAATTTCATTCCTGCTTTTGAACCTCTCAACATCTTCGACCGCACGCTTCTCATGCTCTTTCCTTTACTTCTGAGAAGTCGGTGTTCCTCTCGCCTCTTCTGCTCATAGAGCTCATGAGCAGCTCTCGTCATTCTATGCAGCGCCGCTTTGCGCGCCTGTTGTTTGGCTGCATTTGCCTTCCGACATTCCTCATCAAACCAGGGGTTCCTTCTTGGTGGTTTCTTGAAACCCAGCACATCAGAGGCGGCTTCTCTGATTGCATCTTTGCAATGTTGCCACTGGTTTTCGATACATTGTGTTGGCGGCAGAGAACTTCGAGAGAGGGTACTTGTAACTAGGTCGGAAAAGGATTTGGCGATCTCTTGCGATTGTAGTCGTTCGACGTTGTACCTTCTTCCAGCATCTCCCTGTTTTGCCTTGGGTCTGGAAACCCGAAGTGCTACCTTGGCTACCATGAGGTAGTGGTCCGAGTCGATGTTAGCTCCTCGGAAAGTTTGGACATCCATGATGCTGGAAGCGTGTCTAGCGTCGATCGCAATATGGTCAATCTGGTTGACGGTAGATTGATCTGGAGATCTCCAAGTTCCTTTGTGGATGTTGAGGTGTGGAAAACGCGTACTGGCTACCATGACGTTTCGCCCCGCAGCGAAATCGATCAGCCTGAATCCGTTGTCGGAAGTGTTGTCGTGTAGGATGTTTTTCCCGATTATTCCACCAAAGCTGTCTTCCCTTCCTAGCTTGGGATTAAAATCGCCCAGGACAATTTTAATATCGTAGCTAGGACACTGCTCATATGTTTTGTCTAAGAGCTCGAAGAACATATCTTTGGTGGTGTCAATGGAAAAGAAAGTGTGTTCCAATTTCCAATCAAGCATATGTTTCCGAATATGATTGTGTCAAACCATTGAAATTTATTTAGTTGCAGAGATGATTGTATATGGAATTATGTGGAATTTCATGCAGAATTTTGCTGATGTCCGTAACATGAGGTGTACAGCACTTTTAATTACTTCCAGCAGCAATATTCTCGGCGGTGAACTACGCAGGACTTACTACTAACTATGGTCTAGATAAAATATGATGAGCATAATCAAAACGTAATGCTCGAAAAACAGCTAAGTTTTGAATTACCATTTAATTTGGTAAGTTTTAATAATTTTGACACTTCAAATGACAGGTGAGCTTGACAGATGTCCAACCAATTACCAACTCTTACAATTTAAAATAAACAAGAATTTGTATTCGAAATGCTAAAACTGTTTGCTTAGTCTCCTTTTAAATTATTATCTTCTATAAGTTTCCAAAAATAAATTTCCATCGGACGTTAAATTCTCCCATTATTATTTTTGATGATGAGAATTTATTAAAATTTGCTTACATACAATTTTTTATTATAAATTACTATCAGATCGAAACTATAAAAACTTTATACTCAATAGCTTTTCCATATTGTAAGTAACTTCTATTCCATCTATAGACCAATCTATTATGCTTGAATAGAAGAGGTACATCTGCACTCTATCCATCACGAACTTAGGAAAGCAATCAATAGTTTTGTTAAAAATTCATGAACTTTATACCTTGACGTGGTGCGTTGTGGTGCGGTGCGGGGCTGTCTGTGCTGGCTAAGTGAATCCTTCACCAATACTTTGAGTACCTCCATCTAGCAGCAAATATACATATATACATATTTATAACACTTATTGGAATAAAAGGCAAAAGGATTTTGTTTCTACATATATCAATTGAAGTTTCTAACAAATGTGTATATTCCCATTGTTTAACAAAATATAGAAAAGGAAGGTAAAACAGCCAATATCCTTTTTGAAACACCACTTCACTTCGTGCTTTTTCATTCAGCAGCGTCATCAATTAGTTGTTTTCTATTTTGAAATTCTATGCGGTTGGGTTTTTTTTTTATTTTTCAATTTAAAAATGGATTCACCAGGATTCTAAAAAAAACTATAACAAGTTTCATTGATGCACTTTTATTGATCGAAACAAAGATATTTCATTTCAACACTAAAAAAAAGAACTAAAAACACCTCGCCTCGCCTTTTCCTTCAAAACTTCGTCCTTTTTTTATCTTTTAGTTGGTTCGGTTCTTGTTGTTTTGATGAGGAATTTAAAAACAAAGCGAACAAAAAAGAAACTATGTATTATCGTTTTCCATCTCGATACAAAAATAACACAAAGATTTTTACCATAAAACCAATTCTCCTGCGAACAAGGATGGTGATGATGATGCCATCGTACCATCACCATCATCATCATCATCGAGGTTCCAGAGCTCTGAAAAGGATATTTATTTTTGTATGATGCTTGCGAATTGAATTATTAAAGAGTATTTTACGTCAAATTTGTGCCAATTTCAGTTCAAGGATAATAGTTGGTTTTGATTTTTTTCCAATCGTTTAAAAAATGCATGAAAAAAATAGAAAAATAAAAACAAAAGTTTTCAATTTATCACAATGACAATTAATTTTTGAAATAAACACCATGGCATGGCATGGCTTTTGCATAAGTTAAAAATAAATTGATTTCCTTCAATTATGTGTTTGTTAATTGAGATTTATTTTTGGATATTCACATTTCACAGGCTGTGAATTTCACAACAACTCATTCACTTACAAATGTACATGAAGGACGAAAAGGAAGTAGTTTAGTTATTTTAGTTGTAGTAGTTGCAGGATGCAGGCAAATTTGTGGTTACAAACTGAATGCAGGACATTTTGAAAATAGAATACAATTTCTCAATGTCAATTTCCATTTCCAAGTGAAAAGTAAGAGGAGGAGGACGCAATTTATAGTTTTGACCAAATGGGAAAAAAGGGTTACAGAAAATATTTTCATTACAAAAATAGAATTTACAAATAAGAGATAAATGGTTAAAATTTTGTTTATTTTACCCAAAAAATTGTATTTCAATACACAACACGAATTGGTTACATTAAACAAAAATATTATCTGTCTTTTCATAAGCTTATAAACCTTTCTTGGTAACTAATAAAGCTTGCGTTATGTTCAAATTTGTAATTACTTAATTTGAGATAGACCTTTCTTGTATTCCATTAAGCCCAAAAAGGTATGTACAGAAATAAATCCACATCCAAAAACCATTTGTCAAATTTAAAGGTGGGCAATTTTTGAAAGCAGTTTCCCTCCGAATTTCAGTACAAATCCCTATCGAACCATAAGTATCTGTTTTTTGCTTTGAAAAATTTAATATTACCAAAACTTTAAGTCCATTAATCACTTTACTATGTCATTTCTCTTTTTTATTATCAAAGGAATGATAAATAAACAACAAAAAACAACACAACAGGTCCTTTTGTGTACTATAACGTACTTTTTAAACCTCATCTTCGTTTATTATTAGGGACATTTTTTGGGGTTGAGTTAGGAAAAATGAAAATACATAATGGTATTTTTTGGGAATAAAGGATATACATATACATACATAGGTACATAAGTTAAGTATACCTTAACTGCTAATAGCTTTTGTGTCAGAAGAGAGATAAGTGTAAAGGGATGTTTCCAAATTAATTTGAATTCATATTTTCACCTATATACTCGTAATACAACCAAAGGAAAGAATTAAAAAATGATTTTATGAGACTAATCTTCTTTCGTACTTGTACTGTAGCTAGAGTCCGTAAAGATATCAGCCTTCAACTGGATGGTATCCCCGCTTTTGTTTTGGAGGGGTATTCTTCAACGCTGACAAAACCACTGCGTAAGGTTTTCCATCTACTACTCGGTCTCGTTCTGAGCGGATGGAAAACAGCATTTGTCCAGCCTGTACCAAAAAAGGCACATCCTCCTCACTCTCTAATTTTCGACGGATTGCACTTACGTCCCTCTTTTCGAAGGTCATGAAGAAGCTGATTAATTTTATCAGATCAAGAAATATCTTGAAGATAGAAGGCTTCTTAATGAACGGCAGTACGGCCTTCACAGCAATAGGATCACTGGTAATCTCATGGTTCATCTCACCGACAAGTTGAACAAATCTTAAATCCTTTTATAGAAAATAAGATTACTGAGCTTGATATTTCCGTACGTTCTCGAAGTTTTTTTCGTCGTCCATAGCTCAAGAACCAGTAGAGATATCGACTTCAAATAAATTTTGTTATACAGATAATAATGCAGAAAGATGCAGAAAGGACTCTCGAAAAAATTCAGTGGGTGGTTTTTTTTTACCATAGCAATTTAAAAAAAATCGAAAATTTCAGTTGACCCTAAATATTCCACGTACCAATAACGCTAGAGACTTGAATTAAGTTTTAAATAATATATTGTAACGTGATACCAAAATTGTATATTTTTGGAAAAAAATCCAATTAACCGTTTTTTTTATCAAAAAAATTTTACGAGCAAAATATGATCTTATCTCCAAAACAATTTTGTGCAACGAAGAATAACGTTTTTAACATCTGGTAAAATTTTAAGAAATAAAAACCTAAAAAAAGCATTATACTCAAGTTGGTAAAAATAGATTTTCGACTCAAATATCTTTTCAAAAATTTCAGATTATGGATTCAACCTACTTTTGTTTTATAAGAAATATTGTTTTCAACATTTATTAACAATTTGAGAAAAATCGAATTGACACTTTTTTGACAAAAAATAAAAACCTCAAAAAAAATTACTAAAAGTTCGTAAAAATTGATTTTCAAAAATTTGAGATATTGGCTTCAAATAAATATTTTTTATAAAAAAAAATATTATTTTTAACATTCTGTAAAATTTTGAGAAAATTGAATTGACAATTTTCTTACGAAAAATAAAAAAGCTAAAAAAAATAAAAAAAAAGTTGGTAAAATTGATGTTCGGTTCTCGATATCTCGTAAACAATAGAAGATTTTGACTTCAAATTCATTTCATTCATCCAATTTGTATTTGTTTACATAAGAAATAAAAACATTTAAGAAATGCTACTAAAAGTGGTAAAAATTGGTTTCGACTAAAAATCTCGTTAACAAAAATAGATTTTTAAGTCAAACTAGTTCATTATAATTATGTAAAATATTGTTGGTAATTTTAAATTTTTGAAGAAATAATTTAACTGACAACTTTTTTAACAAAACACGAAAACCTACAAACTTTTACGCAAGACAAATCGACAGACGGGATTGGAAGTTATCAGTGTGGGTCGCATCCCAGTATCTTTTTTACAATTGTAATTAATTGTAGTACCCGTGGCATGATGGTTAGTGCGTTGGACTGTCATGTAAGAGGTCTTGGGTTCAATCCCTGCCTGTGCCTCCTAAAGTTTTTTCACGGGTACTGCCTCTTGCTTTCTCAAATTAGCCGTTCGGATTCGGCATATAAACTGTAGGTCCCCTCCATCCCTGCAAATACTCGCACACATGAATGGTTGAGAGTTGTAAGTCACTAGGCCCTGGTTCCCTATGGACTGTTGCGCCATCTAATTTATTTCTTTTATAATTAAAAAATTAAACATTGAAATTACTTGTTATTGTAATTAAATAAATGCACTTCCTAAATACATGTTATTGAAAATTTTAATAAATTTGTTCAAACTCTTGATAGAAAGCACAATGTGATTTTTGTATTCATTTATTAAGCAGCAAAAAAACAGCGTAAATAACTAAAAATGTCCAAAAATGTATTTTGCAATTTCGTGCAAAATATTTTCAACGAATATACATATGTATTACTAAAGTAAATTTGTGTGTAATGATTACTTAAAAAAGCAATCATTACTCTCGCTGTGTAGTTAAATTGCAAGTAATTGAGGCAAGAGTACGATAGCTTAGGCGACAAGATATTATAACGGATTTTTTAAGAACAGTTAAAAACAAGCATTTTTTACTAATTGGTCTATCTCCCCCCGTTTAGGCGGTAGGGGCAATTTAAAAAAATATGTACGTTAAATGAAAAAAAAATAATTTAAAAATAACGGTAATTCTTACAATTAAGTATTATACATTTAAAGCCAGCATTCTGTGCTATTAGTCAGTTTTTAAATCAAGTCAAAACTATGCATAGTTTTTAAAAAAATAAATTTTAGACTCAAATTTTGAGTAAAAAAAGTTAAAAAAAGGTTTAAAGTATAATTTTGCAATACTTCAAGATTATTTACTATTGTTTTTATTTTAGAATTAATTGCTCTTATTTGTTTTTGATCAAAAACTGAAAACTAGATGATTTTATGTCTTTTAGTTTTTGAGAAAATTGAAAATAACCACAACTACTATTTTAATTCAATTATTTTTTTTTTTGCTTGAGTGGTCTTTTTTTGATAGTAATAATAATAAGTGTGAGTTTGTGTGTACGCAGCAGTGGGGTGTGTGCGAGTTTCGACGTAGGCTACACCGAGGTGTGTACAGTGGCGTCTTTAGGCATGGGCCCGGTGGGCCAGGGCCCAGGGCCCCGCAATTATTTGGCCCCCAAATCCACAAACTCAAAATGAATGAATCTATACAAGAATTATATAGAAAACGAAATAAGGTTAGTAGACAGTAACAGAAAAACAAGTTTCATTTTACTCTCCATTCCGTTGAAATTCTCCTCCTCAACATCTTAAACCTCTGACAACATGAATCTTTAATCATACACCTGCACACGCTGTCAACATTATTTTAACTCTGCTTTCGTTCTAATCTACAGTTCTGCACACATGTTGACTTTTTAACTCACTCCATAAACAAAAACACAAAGTTGTCTCATGATGATTCATTTATCGCAGATCATTTAAAAAAATGTGAGAACTCAGGAAAGGGATACACTTCCTACATCAGCAAATATTTGCAACGAATTCATTGATATAATGGGTAAACAAGAATGAAATGAAATAAAATGAAAATTTTAGGTGAAATTAGATGGGCAAAATATTTTTCCCTAAGTGTTGACAGTACACCCGACCTTTCTCATATCGACCAGTTGACTTTTGTAATTCGGTATGTTAAAAATTGTATTCCAATCGAAAGGTTCTTAAAATTTATACCTATTCAAGAGTATAAATCTGAATATTTGGCTGACACAATCTTGACATTTCTGGAAAATCATGATATTTCTATAGAGGATTGTAGAGGACAAAGCTATTATAATGCATCTAATATGTCGGGAAAATATTCTGGTTTGAAAGCAAGATTAAAGGAGAAGTGCGAATTTGCTACCTTTGTACCTTGTGCGGCACATTACCTTAAGTTAGTAGGCCTTCATGCGGCTGGTTGTTGTACAGGAGGCAAAAAGTTTATTTCAAGTGGTTCAAATAATATACAACTTTTTTTCTGCCTCTACCCATCATCGCTAAAATAAATTGAATGTATGTTTGGTTCACATAGAGTTCTTAAAAGCCTTTCCGAAACAAGATGGTCTGCACGAGCTGATGCAGTTAATGCGCTCCATCATGGTTATAAGCAAATTACTGAAGCCTTGACATCTATCTCTAGAGATCCAGAGCAAGCTCCAGACAAAAAGCGAAGCGCTAAGCCTGTCTAAGAAAATGTCAAAACTGGAGTTCCTCATTTTAACAGAAATTTGGAGCACAATATTAGAAAGAAGTTATAAAACCGGCAAGAGCCTTCAAAAAGAAACAATAACGCTTGACGTTGCTGCCAATTTCCTTTGTTCTTTCATAAATGATATAAGGGAGAATTTTGATAAATTTTAAGCGTGTGCCAAAATTCAGAATCCGGGTGCTAACTATAAAGACTTATTGCAACGAAAAATAGTACGAAGTTCGCGTGCCACATATTTTGATGGTCCTGCACCATCCGTCCAGCTAATTGGGAAAGAAAAGTCTAAAATATCAATTCCAATTATTGACACTATTACTTTGCAATTAAATAAACGATCCAATTGCTATCAAGAAATGAATGCATTGTTTGGCTTTTTTTGTCGATTGCAATATTTGACTTCAGCGGAGTTGCAAAATTCTTGCGAACAGTTTTTAAAAAACCATAGAGATGTTAATGCAGAAGAACTTTAGGTAGAATGCTTGCACCTTTAACAGTATTTAAAAGAATTCAATAAAGATGTAAATGAAGATCTTATTACAATATCAAAAATGTACAGTCTAATTACAGAGGATGAAATTGGGTACACATTTCAACTATTGAAGGTGAATGAAAAAAAATTATAAAAATATAAAAAAAATATCTTTTTAAGTTTTTTTTAGTTATTTTTAAAAAGTAAAATTATGTACAAAAAACACAAATAAAATAATTTTTTCAACCTAAAGAATAAAAAAAAAACATATTATGCCTACTTTTTTTTGGCCGCCAAATCCTATTGGGCCCAGGGCCCCCAAAAGTCTAAAGACGCCCCTGGGTGTGTATGGGGGGGCATGCTGTCCCCCGGGGAGAGTACGATAACTTAGGCGACAAAGTTTAATGACGGATTTGTATAGAACAGCTAAAAACAAGCATTTTTTACTATGGGAGGGGGGTCTATCTCCCCCCGTTTAGGCGGTAGGGGCAATTTAAAAAAATATGTACATTAAATGGAAAAAAAAAGTAATTAAAAAAATAACAGTAATACTTACAATTAAGTATTACCTATACCTTTTTTTAAAGCCAAAATTTTTGTCTATTAGCTTGTTTTTAAATCAAGTCAAAACTATGCATAGTTTTTGAAAAAAATTGTTTTAAACTAAAAACGTATGCAAGAAAAATTTAAAAAAAAGGTTTAAAGTGTAGTTTTTCAAAACTTACAAATTATTTACTGTTTTTTTTTTAGAATTCATTGCTCTTATTTGTTTTTGATCAAGAACTGAAAACTAGATGACTTTATGTCTTCTAGTTCTTGAGAAAATTGAAAATTACCAAAATAAATATTTTAATTAAATTACTTTTTCCTTGCTTAAGTATTAAAGTAGTCTTATTTTGATAGTAATAGTCGAATATGGATTAAGATATACCTAGGGTAAATTAAATTTTCTTCAATCCAGCTTATTTAAATGCAAAAGAAACTTTGCATGCACCCCATCTTGCACCCACCGAACCGTGCCCCCTCCCCCCCTTGCACGCACTCCAACTTGCACCCACCCCAAATCCTATAGTGTTCCCAAGCAGGGGGGTTACAGATCCCACTGTTGCATACACCCAAATTCGCACACACATTACTGTTGCATACACCCAAACTCGCACTGTTACTATCAAAATAAGACCACTCAAGCAAAAAAAAAGAATTAAATTAAAATAGTTGTTGTGGTTATTTTTAATTTTCTCAAAAACTAAAAGACATAAAATCATCTAGTTTTCAGTTTTTGATCAAAACCAAAAAAGAGCAATAAATTCTGAAATAAAAACAATGGTAGATAATCTTGAAGTATTGAAAAATTACACTTTAAACCTTTTTTTTAACTTTTTTTACTCAAATTTTGACTTTAAAATTAAATTTTTCAAAAATTACGCATAGTTTTGACTTGATTTAAAAACTGGCTAATAGAACAGAATGTTGGCTTTAAAAAAATGTATACAACTTAATTGTAAGTATCACCGTTATTATTTAATTATTTTTTTCCATTTTAAATAATAACTTTTTTAAATTGCCCCTACTGCCTAAACGGGGCGAGATAGACCCCCCCTCCCATAGTAAAAAAATGTTTGTATTAAGACCCTCTACCAAAAACCGTTATTATATCTTGGCGCCAAAGTTATCGTACTCGTGCCACTCTCACTTGTTGTGATTTACAAAAATGATCACTTAATAACCAGTTTACTCAATTTTTTTTTCGGTTTCTGAGAGAGAAACTTTTATATTGACTTTTTTTAGGTTTTGGTTAACCGGTGACCACTTATTGCTGAGAGAAAAAAATAAATCTCATTTGGAGATTTTTAATTTACTTTACCCGTTAGAAAGTTCTTTTTTTAGAATTTCCAAGAAATGTTTATTTAGTCATTTATCAACACAATGTAATATAAATTCGTTTGTTGTTGTTGTCTTTTCTGTTTGTTTCGCTCTTAAATAAAGTATAATTTCATTAAATTTAATCTTCGTATAACATTCTTTATGTAGAATATAACCTCAGTTTCTCAAGAAGCAAATCCAACGACACGCAACGAAAGTCCAAATACTGCAACAAGTAAAGCCAGCGATACCGATAACTCACTTTTAAACTTGCATTTAAATAGAATTGAGCAACAAGAACGGGAAGAAAATGGAACTAGTGACGTCAGTAATAACGAAACACTTTCAAAATTATACGTGGACATCGAAAATTTTGATTCGGTCTACCCTTGTTTGCCGTTGAACGCTAACATTCTTTCATTTTTTCAAAATCTCAAATTAAAATCTAACATTTTTGAGATCGCTCTGGTTGTCCAGCAACGCAAGTATCAGTGGAAAGGGCGTTTTCTTCTCTAAGTTTCATACTTAGTGAAAGAAGATATAATTTAAATCCAAAAACTCTTGAGAGTTTACTTTTAGTTAGGCTTAATAATTAAGAATTAACTTTTTTTACTTGCAAAATAAAGAAAATCATATGTGTAATTTATCATTTTAACCATTTTTGATTTATTTTCTACGGAAAAGGTTTAAGGTTAACCATTTCCATTTATTTTTAGTTAAATAAGTCAACAGATAAGAGATATTTGCGAACTTAAATGATAAATCTCACACAAAGACCTAAAAAACTAATTTTTAAAAATAAATCATAGACCAAGACCAAAATGAAATTGGCGAATTAAATAAATCTCAGTGAAAAACCGATTGAAAATAAAGGTCAACGGTTATTTTGGATCTCTGGTTTTGACTTGATTTAAAAACAAGCTAATAGACAAAAGTGTTGGCTTTAAAAAAATTTATAATACTTAATTGTGAGTTTTACCGTTATTTTTTAATTATTTTTTTTTCCATTTAACGTACATATTTTTTTAAATTGCCCCTACCACGTAAACGGGGGGAGATAGACCCCCTCTCTCTCCCCGTAATTGATGATTTTCAATCACATATAATTAGTAATTGAAACTTTACAACACAATTTTAAATTAATTGAAATTATTGTAATTGAATTTTGTTGTTCTGATTTTTCATAAAATGCATGCTCCATATTATGGAAAAGCTTTTCTTTTTTTGCTGTCAAAACGAAAACAAGTATCAGTTTATTTTATACTTATGGTTACCGAGACCTAAGAAACTCGGAAAACTGAAACTTTAGGATCTCAATTTTGTTTAAAATGTATATTTGCTTTTTCAGTTCAAAAATGTTGTTTTAGGTTATAACATCTGCCACTTTTAGAATTGATGCTAATAAATATTTAAATAGTAGTGTTAGGGTCGTATTTTGATTAATTCTTTTCCATTAAATTGTAGTTCTAGAGAATTTTTAATAATTTTTCACAAACAATTGAAATAAAAGCTAAGTTTTAAAAGACGACATACTTAAGACATTTTTGTGAGCATCAAGAACCGCATCTTTTGTCTTAAGGCAGCTGTTAAGTTTAGCCCTTTAAATTTTTAACATTTGATAAATCATTGGAATTTTTTAATTTCTTCAAACTACAATATGCAAAACCATTTTGTTTTGAATTTTTATAATTTTAATATAAATAATTACTTTTACATAAATTCATAATATATTTTTAATTATTTACTTACTTACTCATTACAATAACACTGTCGAAGAGGCTGCTATGATTCTAATTCATTCATTTTGTTTTAATATAAAACTCGTGTAGATTTTGGTGAGAACAAAATAAATTCACAACAAAAACACATTCAAAATAAAACACTATTATAAATTTATATCATGATTCTTAAAGTTCTTGTTTTCTTCTTAACTTTTTCAATTTAATTACTTTTATTTTTAATTTAACTTTTAAGTCTGGTCAGGCACTACACTATTCTTTCTACTAAACGATCAAGGAAAGAGAACTGAGCACTGAGGAGCGAACGACAGAAGATCAACTTGTTTTGTTTCTGCTACTTTTGCGAGAGAGAACTTATCTATCTATCTATCTGTTTCTGTTTTTGCGGTTCTCTTTTTGTTCAGAGTACACTGAGCAGTGGAGTAAACAATGATAATTTCTACATACAATTTGTATAATACTCGCACATACATCTCTGTCTATCATCAAGAGATGATGAAAATTGAAGATATGACAAATCTATTGTTGTACTCTTTAGTATAGACTTAAATCCCTGTGCCCAGTATTCCCAATTTGCACCAAAAAGAAAGAAGGAATGTTCAGACGTGGAGTAGGGTTGGGATAAGTTTAAGTGGCTGTCCGTGATGGAGTAGGACACACTTAGACCAGTTTAATGGCCCATTGTGATACCACACGAATCTTGAGGTTTTCCTCTAAGCTCAATGAAACCAGTATGAGTCCCTTACGAAACGTGAGAGGCTGATTATGCTAATATGATTTATATCGTCATAGAAGAATTCTCCTAGTTAATTCTTGCGTTTTTGATTTAGAGCAGGAGCAGGGCATGTACACTTGTACAGATAATGCGCAGAACTGTTTCCTCCTCTTCCTCATCCATACAGTTTCTGCAAAAGTCATTTGAGAATACGCCTAGCCGCGTAGCGTGCTTTCCTATTAGACAGTGCCCGGTTACGACACCGATTATTGAGCTTATATGCAATCTACTTAGACTTTAGAGATAGCAAGCACCTTGATCGATTTAAATCTAGTTAAGGCCAGATGTGGTGATGTTATTCCACCTGGTGTTTGCCTTCTTTATAGCCGTCCTGCACTAGCAATAGTTTACATGTAGCGATTGGTATGCCAGTATTTGCCAAACGTGGTAGAATGGGTTGTACTGTACCATTCCTGGCGTGTTCATTTCATCTACCTAACAGTTTCCTGGATGATCGAAAGTTATGGACTGCTATAAAATTAGTAGAGACAGAGTCCAGAGATTTGATAGCGGCCTGACTATCTGAGAAAATACAAATATCAGATGTTGATATCACGTTTTCTTTAAGCCACGACAAGACTTCTTTTATCGCCAAAAGTTCCGCCTGGAACACGCTACAATGATTGAGAAGGCGGAATGAGAGACTTAACTTCAGTCGTTCAGAGTACACTCCTCCACCAATGGCCAATGTTGTTGTTAATCCACTGCGACGAAGCTTTGAGGCGAATAGAAGAGCGTGCAGCTATTTGTTTGGTAAATATATCAAGAGGTGTTAGGTAGAGTAGGGTGGTGCCGCAGATGGGGTCGTGCGAAGCGATCAATCTTTCTAAGGTCTTAAGAAGGAATGATGATAGACTTATAGGTTAGGTTAGGTCAAAGTGGCTGCGGATACAGAATCCACACACTTAGGCCAAAAGAAAAAGCCCATTGTGATACCACATGAATCTAGAAAATTACTTCTTACTAGTCGAACCATTTTGAGCTTTTTATAAAGCGAAGAAGATATTTGATATCCTTATTAGCTAGTTCACTGGGATTATCAAAAAAGTAGTCTCCCAGATGAAGTTTGCGTCTTAGTGAAAGAGCAGGGCAAGTGCAGAGAATTTGAGCGATTGTTTCCTCTTCTTCCTCGTCCATACAGCTCCTGCAGAAGTCATGTGAGGCTACACCAAGTCGTATTGCGTGTCTGACTATAAGACAGTGTTTCGTATGGACACCTATTAGGGAGCTTATATGAAGTCTGCTTTGAGATAACAAGTCTTTAGAGCGCTTTAGGTCCAGTGAAGGCCATATGAGTTTTGTGGCTGCGCACGTTGATAAATTGTGCCACCTAGAGTTTATTATCGTAAAAGCTGTTACTTTTAGCAGAAGTTTACATGTAGTTATCGGTATACCTATTTTCTCCCTTTCAGGTGAAATAGGTATGACGGTTCCATTTTTAGCGAGTTCATCAGCTCTACAATTCTCTGTGATGTCCCTGCTGCCCGGCACCCAACAGAGGTTAAATTGCTGCGCCATCTCCATAAGAGACGATCGACAATCGAGGGCCGTTTGAGATTTGGTTGAGGCACCGTCAAGAGATTTAATAGCAGCCTGACTGTCAGAGAAGATGCGGATATCAGAAGTTGATATCACGTTTTCTCCTAGCCAGGAGAGAACCTCTTTGATCGCTAAAATTTCCGCTTGGAAGACGCTACAATGATAAGGGAGGCGGAATGAGATGCTTAGATTAAGCTTTTCTGAGTACACACCACTACCAACTCCCTCATTTGTCTTGGATCCATCTGTATAAAAATGGATGCTTTTGTCATCCAGGAGTTTTTTGTCTTCCCATTCATCTCTGGATGGAATGGATACCTGGAAGTTTTTTCCAAATTGGGGTTTTAGTATAGTGTATTCTATGTACTTTGTTATAGAACCGAAAAGGTTCAAAATGATGGAGTGCCCCACATTATTGTTGGCCCATTAAGATGAGGCGTTGAGTCTTATAGCTGAACTCGCTGCCACTTGTTTGCTGAAGATTTCGAGGGGTGTCGGATAGAGGAGAGTGTCTAACGTTGCTGAGGGTGTGGTTCTCAATGCCCCGCTTATGCAGAGACATGCAGTGCGTTGGACCCTGCTGAGTTTGTCGTAGTATGTGACTTTCTCCAGTGCAGTCCACCATACTGCAACCCCGTACATAAGTATTGGTCGGATGACCGATGTGTGTAGCCAATAGGTTATGCGAGGTTGAAAACCCCATTTGCTTCCTATGGCTTTCTTGCAAAGGAAAAGAGCTACTGTATCTTTCCTAACTCTTTCCTCAATATTAGGTTTCCAGCTTAATTTTTTGTCTAATATCAGACCAAGATATTTGGCATCATTGGTTAAAATTAGTCGTACACCTTTTATTGAAGGAGGTACAATTACTGGGATCTTGTATTTCCATGTAAAAAGGACGAGGTCTGTTTTTTGAAGGGTTAATACTAAGTCCTCAGTGATCAGCCCATCTAGTGAGCATATTAAGTGCGTTTTGGAGGAGGTCTCTCAGTGTATTAGGATGTTCTCCTGTGACGGTGATAGCAACATCATCGACATACGCAATCACTCTGTAGCCTTCCCTCTCAAGGGTTATTAGCAGTTCGTTAACCACTATGTTCCACAGAAGAGGGGATAGAACACAACCTTGCGGAGTGCCTCGACTGACACACCTTTTCGTACAAAAATCCCCCATCTTAAAGTTGATGATCCTGCTTTTTAGAATTAGATTAATCAATTCACAGTTTCTCCCCTTATAAATCTCCAGGCCTAGACGACATTTTCCCAATGATGCTGCAAAAGAGCACTGATTTTATCACTCCACACCTGATAAACATTTTTCAAAGTAGCATTAAATGGGGATATGTTCCCAAGACATGGCGTAAGGTAAAAGTCGTCTTTATACCAAAAGCCGGCAAACCCAGCCATATTGAACCTAAGAAATTCAGACCAATAAGTCTCACGTCTTTTGTACTTAAAACACTAGAAAGACTTATCGACATATACATCCGCAGTAATTTAAAACCGGAGACCATATCACCCTTTCAACACGCCTACACAAAAGGTAGAAGTGTAGAAACGGCACTACACTGCGTAGTTAGAACTATAGAAAAATCACTTGACGTTAAAGAATACACTCTTGCTTCATTCCTGGACATTGAAGGAGCCTTCAATAACGTCCACAGTAATGCAATCGAGAAAGCACTTAATGATCAACGTATAGAAGAAGTATCGGGTGATTTTTTTGAGGTTAGGATTTTCATGCATTAGTATTTGACAGATCACGCGGGATTTCAGACATGGTGTCAAAGAGAAAGATGCTCAGTATGCTTTGACATTTCATCATGAATAGACTTACTAACGAGCAACGCTTGCAAATCATTGAATTTTATTACCAAAATCAGTGTTCGGTTCGAAATGTGTTTCGCGCTTTACGTCCGATTTATGGTCTACAAAATCGACCAAGTGAGCAAACAATTAATGCGATTGTGACCAAGTTTCGCACTCAGTTTACTTTATTGGACATTAAACCAACCACACGAATGCGTACAGTGCGTACAGAAGACAATATTGCGTCTGTTTCTGAGAGTGTTGCTGAAGACCGTGAAATGTCCATTCGTCGCCGTTCGCAGCAATTGGGTTTGTGTTATTCGACCACATGGAAGATTTTACGCAAAGATCTTGGTGTAAAACCGTATAAAATACAGCTCGTGCAAGAACTGAAGCCGAACGATCTGCCACAACGTCGAATTTTCAGTGAATGGGCCCTAGAAAAGTTGGCAGAAAATCCGCTTTTTTATCGACCAATTTTGTTCAGCGATGAGGCTCATTTCTGGTTGAATGGCTACGTAAATAAGCAAAATTGCCGCATTTGGAGTGAAGAGCAACCAGAAGCCGTTCAAGAACTGCCCATGCATCCCGAAAAATGCACTGTTTGGTGTGGTTTGTACGCTGGTGGAATCATTGGACCGTATTTTTTCAAAGATGCTGTTGGACGCAACGTTACGGTGAATGGCGATCGCTATCGTTCAATGCTAACAAACTTTTTGTTGCCAAAAATGGAAGAACTGAACTTGGTTGACATGTGGTTTCAACAAGATGGCGCTACATGCCACACAGCTCGCGATTCTATGGCCATTTGGAAAACTTCGGAGAACAATTCATCTCAAGGAATGGACCGGTAAGTTGGCCACCAAGATCATGCGATTTGACGCCTTTAGACTATTTTTTTGGGGCTACGTCAAGTCTAAAGTCTACACAAATAAGCCAGCAACTATTCCAGCTTTGGAAGACAACATTTCCAAAGAAATTCGGGCTATTCCGGCCGAAATGCTCGAAAAAGTTACCCAAAATTGGACTTTCCGAATGGACCACCTAAGACGCAGCCGCGGTCAACATTTAAATGAAATTATCTTCAAAAAGTAAATGTCATGGACCAATCTAACGTTTCAAATAAAGAATCGATGAGATTTTGCAAATTTTATGCGTTTTTTTTTTAAAAAAGTTCTCAAGCTCTTAAAAAATCACCCATTAGTTATCAAATGGATCATGAGTATGTTGAAAAACAGACAAATACAGAGCGAGCTTGGTAACGAACATTTAGAGATGTACGCATCTAGAGGAACCCCGCAAGGTGGAATTCTCTCACCATTATTATGGACCTTAGTGATGAACGAGATCCTAATAAAACTTAGAAATTACGGTATAGTAGTGGTAGCCTACGCTGATGACTTAGCGCTTTTGGCGACGGGTAAATACCTTACCACTATTAGCGAACAATTACAAAGCGCATTATCAAGGGTCAACAACTGGACCAAGAAATGCGGTCTTAAGGTAAACCCCCTTAAAACTGAACTGGTTCTTTTCACAAACAGGAGGAAAATCCCTCCGTTTGAAATACCAAAAATAGACAACACTAAATATCTCCGACCGAGCTAGATACCTCGGAGTTATATTGGATAAAAAACTCAATTGGGGTCCAAATATCCAAGAAAGATATAAGAAGGCCACAATCGCACTCTACTCATGTAACAAGATTCTGGGTAGAAATTGGGGACCGAACCCCAAAATAGTAATGTGGATGTACACTGCCATTGTCAGACCGATTCTAACTTATGGCGGTTTGGTTTGGTGGAAAGCGTTGGAGAAATCCACGAATCAAAAAACACTTACCAAAGTACAGAGAATGGCTTGTATCTGTACTTGTGGTGTGATGAGGACTACCCCAACTGCGGGTTTAGAAACGATCCTCAATCTCCCCCCAATAGATCTATTCGTCCAAGAATCAGCAGCAAACAGCGCCCTCAGGCTCAGTCAAACTAACATCTGGAAAACTAGAAAGAGTGGCCACGCAGCTATTCTTACGAAATACGTAGACAACAATATCTGCACAGATTATATGAGCCCTTACTTAGATTTCAACAAATCTTTTAGTACTAGGTTCCCCAATAGACAAGATTGGGAAAACAGTGAGCCCTACACCAACGACTCAACCATTACCATCTACACCGATGGCTCTAAAATGGATAATAGAGTAGGTGCAGGCTTTTACTCTGAAAGCCTCAACCTTGCCAAAGCATTCAGGCTCCCCGACTATAGCAGCGTCCTCCAAGCTGAGATCTTGGCAGTGAAAAACGCTGCTAAACATATATCCATGATGGCGATATCACACGCGGACATCACTTTTTTCATTGATAGCCAAGCAGCAATAAAAGCTATCTCTGCCACCCAAATCAAGTCAAAGCTTGTCTCTTGCTGTCGCGAAGAGCTAAGGTTCTTGGCACACAGCATAACGTAAGACTCTGCTGGGTTCCTGGCCACAGTGATGTACCAGGCAACGAAAAGGCGGATGAACTTGCTAGGGAGGGCTCCACACTGGAACCCTCTCTGATAGACCATCATATAGGGATACCGTTATGTGAATTGAAACATAACGTCAGTAAAACCATCACTCAAAAATCCAATGACAGACGGAATCTCCTAGAAACCTGTGTTAACACCAGGAAGATATGGCCTAGATACGATAAGAAAAGATCCGACTGGATCTTAACTCTTAATAAACCCTCCTTAAGATCCCTTATCGGCATTATTACAGGTCATAACCTACTCGGCTACCATAAGAAGAAGATGGGGCTCAGTACTGATGACCTTTGTAGAGGCTGTGGTGATGAAAACGAGCATGAAGACACTGCTCACTTCCTCTGCCACTGTCCTTCGCTCTGTCTTGCTAGGAAGAAAACTCTAGGCAACTTCTTCTTTAATAAACTAGAGGAACTATCAGAACTGCCAGGCAAAAGCTTACTAAACTTTGTCAATACCTCTAAATGGTTAAACGAACCACATGATTCATAGGTTATTATATCTTTTCAGGAAGTTACAACACTTCAGGGTACCACAATGGATCTACATTGATCTAAGTGTGATGGTAATAACATCAACTGTCAGCCCGTTCAACCTAACCTAACCTAATCAATTCACAGAGTGAGTATTCGACGTTTAGGGTCGTCATAGCAGAAGTGCTAGCGGATGTGTCAACGTTGTTGAAAGCGCTCTCAATATCCAGGAAGGTCACCATAGTATATTCCTTTTGCTCTAGGGAGTATTCGATAGTTCTTACCAGAGTGTGCAAGGCTGTTTCTACCGGTTTCCTTTTGCAGTAAGCATGCTGTGACATCGATAGTCTCTTACCAATGCAATTACGTACATGGATATCAATCAATCGTTCCAGAGTTTTGAGAATGAATGAAGATAGGCTAATAGATCTTAGATCTTTAGGGTTGACTTGCGAGCATATACCTGCTTTGGGTATAAAAACTACTTTAACTTCTCTCCACGCCGAGGAAATATGGAGCTGGTAAAAATTGCCAAGAAACGTTAACAATGTCTGGAGGACAATTTTTGCATTTTAAAATAGGCTTTGGCTCATATGTTTAGACAAAAAAATAAATATAGTCCAGTCTTAAAAGCATTTGTTTCAAACTTTCGTTTAAAAATAAAAATTTTCAGGAATTAGTTAATTAAATTCCTGACAGCAGCTACTGGTGTGATGAATACCATTCCCCAACCCTCTTTTCTCATCACACTTTTTGCAACTATATGACATTTCGCTTAACGCTATTTGATATTTTCGAAATAATTTTGGCGCAGTATATGATAATTTTTGGTGTGGTGTTGTTGATTGTGCTGGATGAAGTATTGTGTATTTCGATAGTTTACATTAATAAAGTAGGTACACTTATTATAAATTCACTTATATGACAGTGATGCGGTGGAGATGCTCCTTTAATTGAAATTTCTAACCTAACCGCTATGCTCTTTCATATATCGAGGACAAGCTTTCATTACACAACACAGAACATAATATGTACATACTTCTTTTCATACCATCAGCATCACCCTGTGATATGTGCTGTCGCTCGTTTCGTCGTCGCCATTGTAGTCGTCTGATATGTGTCGCTGTCTTTCAAAACTAAACCACTACACTAGCACGTGAAAGGTGCTCTCAATGTCACATTAATTGGAATTAGGGATAATTTTGTCTTAAGGGCGGATTCTGGCAGTTCATTAAATTACTGTTGTATCATCGCATCGTTATGATAACTGGGGTGATGCTTTATATTTATGTATAGGTTAGGTATAGATAAAATATAAGATGTAGGTACATACATATAATGTAAATATGTTTAAGTTATAGGTTTCTATAGATGAAGGTATGTATATTTAATCCTTATATTTAGCTTTGAGCGTTTTTAGACATTAATTTACCTTTGAATGAAATCACGTTAATTATATTCATAATATTGTCATTTATCTAAGTTAAACTGAAAGCGATTTATTATTTATGTATGTACATTAGGGTGATTCATTTCCGCAAAAAAATTTTTTTTTCTCGGTGCTCAAGCAAAATATTAATTTACTTATAGAAAAAAAAATTCTCACCAAGGTAGAGCTCTTAATATCAATTTTAAGTACTTGCAATTTAAAATTGAAGTTTTCCCATATAAAATGCATGTAAAAAAATGCTTTTTTTTTTCAAAGTTCTAATGCTCACGCACCTTTTACAATATTGTCAACCGGTTTAATGGACCTTATAGGGAATTTTACGCTCTTTAAAATTGCTGTTATGTTTTTTTGTGTAACTCGCACTGGTTCGCCAGTAGGAGTCATCAAAGTGTAATTTTTTGAATGAATAGCTTTTTTTCCAATTTTTTTGAGCAATTCGCAAAAAGTAGGGAGAAAAAAAGGGCTGATTCGTAAAAAATAGTCCTTTGACCAGTATTTATTCAATTTACAGCCATTTTTATGCCTCAAAACTTAAGAAATTGATAAATACTAATCAATCATGCTATTTAAATTGAACTTTTTTATTGATTACTAATGTATTTCTCTATAGCAACAACTTTTTTAGAATTATTATGATTTCTGGCTTATGACAAATATAAAAAGAACACATTAATTTAAAAAGAAACAACAAAACTTTAATCAAAACAAACAGAAGGTTACATTATTAGGTAATATATTGCAAAGTTAGTAAACATCTCAATAGTCATAAAAAACAAGTTGATAAATATTAAATAATTACGATTTTTATATAAAGCAGATTAAGATTTTAGAGCTGAGTGGAGCTTTTTGGCACACGTTGGAAATTCTTTTCTGCACTGTTCAACTTCAAAATTGAATAAACTTTATCTATATTCTTCAATGTGTTAATTGATGTGTTATTTTTATATTTATTATAAGTCAGAAATAATAATAATTCTAAAAAAGTTGTTGCTATAGAGAAATACATTAGTAATCAATAAAAAAGTTCAATTTAAATAGCATGATTGATTAGTATTTATCAATTTCTTAAGTTTTGAGGCATAAAAATGGCTGTAAATTGAATAAATACTGGTCAAAGGACTATTTTTTACGAATCAGCCCTTTTTTCTCCCTACTTTTTGCGAATTGCTCAAAAAAATTGGAAAAAAAGCTATTCATTCAAAAAGTTACACTTTGATGACTCCTACTGGCGAACCAGTGCGAGTTACACAAAAAAACATTAAAGCAATTTTAAAGAGCGTAAAATTCCCTATAAGGTCCATTAACCGGTTGACAATATTGTAAAAGGTGCATAAGCATTAGAACTTTGAAAAAAAAGCATTTTTTTTACATGCATTTTATATGGGAAAACTTCAATTTTAAATTGCAAGTACTTAAAATTGATATTAAGAGCTCTACCTTGGTGAGAATTTTTTTTTCTATAAGTAAATTAATATTTTGCTTGAGCACCGAGAAAAAAAAAATTTTTGCGGAAATGAATCACCCTAATGTACATATTTGATGTAAAATAGGAAGGAACCTTAAGTCTGGATGCGATGTCAATTTATTAAACACTCAAGTTTCTATAAAGATTTTTGGATTTGTAAAATTGATTTTATTATAAGTATATAAGGTTGAAGGGGTCTAAAACTAGTGTTTTAAGCGAGGCATTGCAATTTAAAGCTTTAACATTGAGTTTTGTTCATTAATTTGGTAAATACGCATCCTTAGTCAGTTAGATCAGTTTTACACAAAGTCTAAAATGCTAAGACTTTGAACGGTGGTACCTAAGTAAATAACGTGTCTTAAAACACATAAACCTTGCATAACTTAAACTCGCATATCTCGTGAACTATAGATCACCTGGAAGGCTGACATTTTGGTATTGTGACGTAATTCACTTTTACAACAAAATTAAGAGCATCTTTAGTGTAGTTTTACCCTTGCAAATGGGGTTCGATATTAAATTAAAAGTTTAATTGTAAATTATTTAACATCAAAATGAGAAACCTGACATAAGTATCGGGTGATTTTTTAAGAGCTTGAGAACTTTTTTTTAAAAAAAAACGCATAAAATTTGCAAAATCTCATCGATTCTTTATTTGAAACGTTAGATTGGTCCATGACATTTACTTTTTGAAGATAATTTCATTTAAATGTTGACCGCGGCTGCGTCTTAGGTGGTCCATTCGGAAAGTCCAATTTTGGGTAACTTTTTCGAGCATTTTGGCCGGAATAGCCCGAATTTCTTCGGAAATGTTGTCTTCCAAAGCTGGAATAGTTGCTGGCTTATTTGTGTAGACTTTAGACTTGACGTAGCCCCACAAAAAATAGTCTAAAGGCGTCAAATCGCATGATCTTGGTGGCCAACTTACCGGTCCATTCCTTGAGATGAATTGTTCTCCGAAGTTTTCCCTCAAAATGGCCATAGAATCGCGAGCTGTGTGGCATGTAGCGCCATCTTGTTGAAACCACATGTCAACCAAGTTCAGTTCTTCCATTTTTGGCAACAAAAAGTTTGTTAGCATTGAATGATAGCGATCGCCATTCACCGTAACGTTGCGTCCAACAGCATCTTTGAAAAAATACGGTCCAATGATTCCACCAGCGTACAAACCACACCAAACAGTGCATTTTTCGGGATGCATGGGCAGTTCTTGAACGGCTTCTGGTTGCTCTTCACTCCAAATGCGGCAATTTTGCTTATTTACGTAGCCATTCAACCAGAAATGAGCCTCATCGCTGAACAAAATTTGTCGATAAAAAAGCGCGAAACACATTTCGAACCGAACACTGATTTTGGTAATAAAATTCAATGATTTGCAAGCGTTGCTCGTTAGTAAGTCTATTCATGATGAAATGTCAAAGCATACTGAGCATCTTTCTCTTTGACACCATGTCTAAAATCCCGCGTGATCTGTCAAATACTAATGCATGAAAATCATAACCTCAAAAAAATCACCCATTATAATCTGAAGACTGTATAATTGAACTTTTCGATTAATGTTTCAAAAGCATTGAGAATGCATTACAGATTTTTATCGAATTACGAATGGAAAATGACATGCTTAAATTGAGTGAAGCTTTTATTTTGCTTTCTTGGATATTTTCCTTTTGAGATTGAAGACTTTAATTCATTAAAAACTTAAAAAAAAATAAAAAAGCAGTAATACAAAAAGACCTAGGAGGTAAGATTCTGTGAAAAAATTTAACTTTTTTATTTTTAACTATTACAAGTCACTTTGTTTTTCAATAAAATTTAAAATCTTTTGTTGATCATGTCCGCTGAAATTTGCTTTTTATAAAAAAGAGTACGGAAATAAGCATTGATTGGCCTGCAAATTATATAACCTTAAATTATTCTAATCATACCATATTTGACAAAACGTAAGTTAATCAACATGGCCACCACGGGCACGCTTTCAGGAGTCCAGACGCTGAACCCAATTTTCGACGGTTTTCAAGCATAAATCGGCCGATACTGCTGCAATTTCACGTTCATGAGACAACACGTTCTCCAAACTTGGTTTCCAATAAATTGATTGTGACAATCGCTGTGTGGCTTGTGGCGCCGGCCGTCCTGATGGAACCACATGTTTTCCAAGACCACATCATCCAATTGAGGCCAAAAATATTTGAGTATCATTGAACGGTAGCGATCCCCATTCATAGTAACGTGCTGGTCTTGATCATCACGGAAGAAGTACGGCCCAATGACGCCGCGCGCTGCCGGCCCATAAACCACACCAAACCGTATAATTATTTTTGGGATGCAATGATGACTCATGGAGAACGCGTAGATTGCTGCCTGACCAATACCGCAAATTCTAACCAATTCATGAACATACGACGCTTCTGGTGGTCAAGCGGCTTCAGTTCTTGCATCAATTTAATCTTGTAAGGATGTAGGCCAAGATCTTTTCGCTCTTGAAAACGACGTGTGAGAGACACATTTGGGCTTTCTGCAACTGAAGCCTCAGCGGCAGCAATTCTCCCGACACTACGGGCACTTATTTGTCTCATTGGCATGGGAACATTTTGTACTGTATCTGTGGATTCAAATTTTTCCACTAGACGCTCAATTATTGAGGCCACTGACTCCGAATTTCGGTAGTAAATTTAATAATTTGGGCACGTTGGCAAACCTTACCGAAGAGAAATGTTAAAAGAGCGGCAAGAAATATGGCGTCGTTTGCTGTTCCTGTCGCTCTACTTTTGTAGCGTCGCTGTTGAAAAGCCCTGTATAAGCTATTTCAATTAAAAAAGTTGCAACTTGTATAAAATGTTTAAAGCTTACTTATTACAAATTATAAAAAATAGGTAGGTATATAAATCAAGTTTCACATACTTTCAGTAAAGGTTCATACATATTTGATTCAATAATAAGCGCACACTCAAGGGGATATTACTACCCTTATTATGTAAAGACACAGTGTAAGCACTAGGAAAGGAAGAGAGAGGTTGATAGGAGGTGTCGATGCACATTGGTTTTGAATTCCTAAATATTGCAATGATTTGGAAAGACAGAGTGTGGTAAGGCATTCCACATTCGCATAGTACGGCTATGGAACGAATCTCTGTACTTAACACTACGACCGAAGTTGGACTCGGCTGTATACTGATGAGCATTCATAGAAGCGCGAGTATTACGATTGAATTCTTGAAGAAGAAGGGGGGCAATGCAGCTGAATATATCTCTAGAGCATAAACCGTTAAAATAATGGTAAAAACGGGTGAGACTATAAACTTGACGACCATGTTCAAGTGACGTTAATAGTCCAATTATGGTATTGTCACCAATCAATCCAAATGCTCTACGTTCAATACTGTCCAGGAAGCCTAAGTTAGTTGCAAGAGCACCAGCCCAGAGGTTGAAGTTACACTCATATATAGCTTTATACGTGCATAAGTCTTGTAGATAACAGCCAGATCAGAGGGAGAGAAAAACTTCTTGAATCGCCTAAGAAAATGCGAACATCTAGCGGCATTTTTGGTGACATAGCGTATTCGATTATTCTACAAGAGGTGGTTAGTGACACACATACCGAAAATATGGGGATGTTCAGTCTGATTGATTGAAGTGCCATACATGGATAAAGGCAAACTTTAACGACACAAGACAGCAGTGGGTTTTCGAAGCATTAAACTCCACACGGTTTCTTATGAGTTAATTATATTTTGCCGTTGCAGTTCTACATCCGATAAAGAGGAGCGTGAATCTGAAAACAAATATAAAAAGCTAAAAGTACTATTGTCAGCGAAACAATGTATTGGATAAGAAGTTGCAGACAAGAGAGCAGAGCCCTGGAGCACAACAGAAAGTCAGTTACTCATCCAATGAATTAGGGATTCAAGACAAAACCCTATCAAATGCATTTGAAGCATCAAGTACAATAATCTTACTTTCTCAAAAACGATGTTCGGTGAGATGAACCATAAGATCACCAGTGGACCTATTGCTGCGAAAGCTGTACTGTCGGTCATTAAGAAGCTTTTGATCTTCGAGATATTTCTTGATCTTATAATTAATAAGCGTTTCCAGGGCCTTGAAAAGTAGGGACGTAATTGCAATCGGTCGGTAATTAGAGGGTGAGGAAGATTCACCATTTTTTAGGCTGGGCTGGACAAATGCTGTTTTCCATCCGCTCGGAACTAGACCTGAGGAGTAGGAAAGATGGAAAGGCTAAGGCAGTGCTTTTGCCAGCGTTGAAGAATAACTCTTCAGAATAAAAGCATTTGTACCATCTGGACCAGCGGATTTATATATATGAGATCTTTTAAGGCTCTCGCCACAGTACGAGTGCGAAAAAATATTGAAGAAAGATTGAATCACTAAAGCGCTCAATGATAGGCGGAATCATGTCTTTCACAGGCGGCACTCACATAAGACAACGTAACGTAAACGATAATCATTTATAAATTTTGCCAAAAACGATTTAAACTTTATAAAATAATCCAGTTTAATTTATTTTGAAGATGCAACTGTATTTATAAAACCTAATACATAATCAATATGAACTTAATTATGTTGTAAACTATTAAAACAAACTTTTCAGTACTACCTTAGCTTTTTTTCAAATAAAATATTTGACCCTTAATTTATAATTTTGGGTACAATATTGTATTTATACTACTTCGTTGTGCAGTTGGTAGTGAGATGGAACTTTGGTCCTAAGTTCGAACTTCGATGGGGTCATGTAAGTATACTTATAGTATTTTTCAAATGAAATAAAGTCAGTTTAGAAAGAGCAGAAGATTAAATCATATCTTCTAACTGCTTTAGAGTTTTTTGAACTCTTTCCGGTAATTTTCCGGGAAATAATTTATCTTTATCATAGCTGTATCACGGTCACATGACTTATGTGTTCTCTGAAAATGTTGTTTTTTACTTCCTTCTCGACGTTTCAAGTTCCCTAGAGTCGAAATAAAAGATTTTTAGAGAGATGTCTGTGTGCGTGTGTACAAACGTTCGTACGTCCGTACGTTCGCGAAGTTTTTTTCGTCGTTTAAAGCTCAAAAACTAGTAGAGATATCAACTTCAAATAAATGTTGTTATACAGATAATAATGCAAAAAGATGCAGAAAGGACTCTCAACGAAATTGAGTGGGTGGTTTTTTACCATAGCAATTTTTAAAAAATGTGAAAATTTTGGTTAACACTAAATATTTCACGAGCAAATAACGCTAGCGAATTGAATTAAATTTTATATTATATATTTTAACGTGATACCAGACAAATTTATTTTTGGAAAAAATTCCAATTTTATAAATCAAAAAAACTGACAAAAAATATTTGTCACCTCGAAAATTGCACGAACAAAAAATGATTCTATCTCCAAAACAATTTTGTGCAATGAAAAATAACATTTTCAACATCTGTTAAAATTTTGAGAAGATCGAATTGATATGTTTTCTTACAATAAAAAAAAAAAAACATTACTTAAAGTTGGTAAAAAATGATTTTCGACTAAAATATCTTTTCAAAACTTTGAGATATTTGCTTTAAATTAATTTTATCTTTTAAAAAATATCGTTTTCAATATTCAGCAAAATTTTGAGAAAAATCGAATTGACAGTTTTTTCCAAAAAATAAAAACCTAAAAAATAATAATTAATAAAAGTTGGTAAAAATTGATTTTCAACTCCAATATCTTTTCAAAAATTTAAAAAGGCTGTCTTCAAACTTATTTTATCTCGCAGATTGTTTTCTACATTCAGTACATTGTTTACAAAAATCCAACCGTCCGTTTTTTTCATAAAAAAAAAAATCTACAAAAAATAGTACGCAAATTTGGTAAAAATTGATGTTCGGTTCTCGATATCTCGTGAACAGTAGAAGATATTGACTTCAAATTAATTTAATTCTACTAAAATTGCTAAAAATTGGTTTTCGACTAAAATTCTCGTTAACAAAAATATATTTCGAAATCAAACTATTTCATTATATGCAAAATATTGTTGGTAATTTTTAATTTTTTAAGAATAATTCAACAAAACGCGAAAACCTACAAACTTTTAAGCAAGAGAAATCGACAGACGGAATGGGAAGTTATCAGTGTGGGTCGCATCCAAGCCTCTTTTTTAAATAAGCGGGTTTTAATTAAAACTTAAAAAAATCATTTTCATTGGATATTAACTTTTAAAAGTTTAAGTTAAAAACTGTGAATTTTTAATTTGTTAAGCAATATTCTTAACATGATTTGATCATGAAGAACGTAAAATTTTGTAAGAAAATTTCACCCTTTCTTACATTACATCAATATTCTATTCTCAAATGCAAATAATTAGTAGCAACAATAGAGCATTTAAATTAACAACAAACACACAAATACATTCATATAGAAGCCTTACACACACGTTAACATCCATGGTCCTTGATGCTTTTATGAATATGTAAATCCTATTTTATCCTTATTAAAATTCATTTCGCATTTTGTTTTATTCACAGTATTATTTGGTTGTTGGTTGCTGTTGTTTGTGTTATTGTTGGAAAATGTAAAAGACAATGATTAGAAGCAAACATCATTTATTAAATACTCATCTACATCTATTATATTCGTACTATTCGTATAGGGAACGTAAATACCTTACAAATACGTATACCCTCCAAATCCTGTCTATACATGAGCATAACCACATACATCAGTTTGCTATCAAAATAGATATGGGTTTTTACTTTTGTCTTAGTATAAGTGTGTATTTTATATATAATATTAGAATAACATTCAAATCAATTTCCATTTGTACCTTCAAACCTATAATATTCAAGCTCTGTATGCATACTAATATGTATGCATGTGTGTCTATTATATTTATCCAAACAAAAGCCAATCCCTTAATCAAATATTCATGTCCTGACCCAACAATTCCTAATAAAGGGTGTTTCAAGTTTAACACAAGATTAAAATACCAACAGAATATGACAGCTGACACAGTTAGCAGAAATGAAAATTGCTTTGAGAACTATACTGTTGAAAATACTTCACAAACGAATTGAAGTCAGAAATTCAACGTTTCAACTATCCTGGACTTTAATTAAAAGGATTTTGTACAAAATTCTTTTATATTGACATTTAGGTGGCTTATTTTTGTATTATATCACCAGTTTATGCATCAGTTTGAATTACTCTCCTCAAAATTGACGAAATTCCCTTTTGTAAATACTTTTTACCGTATTTTAACTGATAACTTCACTATTCGGTTGACTTTATCTCGAACTGACAGCAGCTGTCAAATTATATTTTTGTTTACATAATAATGATATATTTTGACTTACTTTGAACTGACAGCTGTTGAATTGTTGAATTTTGTATTGCAGGAATGACGGCACTTTCAAATATTGGTTCCTGTTGATTGGTTTTGGGATACCCTTCAACACATTTTTTAGACCCGGCACTTTCTGGTCTCTTTGTTTGCATTGTATCATCTTCAATCTAATATACCCTGTGAAGAAACAAAAAAACACATAAGTTTTTGATGTGGTGTATGAGTATCCTTATAAAAGAATCCTTTATGTGATAATTCAACTATGAATGTCCCTTTTTTAGTTTAATTATAAACTTATTAAATTTCATTTTACAAAAGAAGCATATAAAGTAAGTATATGAATATTCAATTTAAAATTTATTAGGATGCCACAACATTTCTGAAAGACCAAAATTTGAACATCCCTTAACTCCATCAAAAGGAACTTCTGACTCCATATAGAGTTCCAAGTCATTAAATTAACTTCAGTACAAAATCCTTTTCAACTTATGAACCCATATTCAGTTCACGTATGGATGTATGTGTTTATTTATTTCAGAATCCCTCCTAAACGTAAAATTCAATTTAATTTTTTCTTGGAGATATAGAGATGCCGTAGTTATTGCCTAAAGGCAATAAAAGCCAACTTTTAAATTGCCTCAAAATAAACCATCTTTATGGTTTTTAATTTGAAACAAACACACACACACACACACCTACACTATATACACACAAATTCATATAAAAAGTAGGTAAATCAAAATTGAAAAACTTAAAAGGGAAGGATTATTATCTGTATGATGATGATGGCGTTAGAAGATATATAACTGTTGGGGTCTAGGAACTCTTTGAACTCTTTCCAGTTTATCTTTAGATTAGGTTATTTTATAGTTTTGACTCCTCCAAAAAAAAAGCCAACATACACATTTCACTTATACACATCGCAATAGCTTTGCTCTTTTATATCCTCGCATTGAAATCCTTTCTTACGGTTCAGTTGAATCACATATAGATACGTGTAGGTATGTAAGACTTTTTCTGGTAACTAACCCTCCACAACAACGAATTTCATAACCCACTGCCAAACTCGACTCGAACCATCACCATCATCATCAGGAAAAACAAAATGCCAAAGGATTCACGCTGTATCTCTAAGCCGCCCAATATTATTTCTATTTCCAAAAAAAAAGGAATTTTGTTGTACATTTTTTTAAAACTTTTAGTGAAGAGGGATTTTTTAAAAGCTAAAAAATAAAAACATAAAATGGATTTTGCTGTCAATTTAAATAGAACGCAAAGGATTATAGTCCTTAGCTCGTTTTCGTTTAGTAAAAATCATATCAAATTGTTTAGTTGTGTTTTTCCGATTAGTTAAAAAATTGTCCAAAAATATAAGCAAACAATTTAATTTTTTTGTATTTAATTTAAAAGCGAAAGAAGGATTAAATACAAAATTCAACAATGAAAAATCAGTGTTTGTTGATAGGACATGAAAATATGTTTTGAATAATATGAATTTTTTGTAAGGACATTTTTGTTTGAAAAATACCATGATATAAAATGGAACTGTTGAGTATTTAAATAAGGTGATCAATGATAAGACTGTAAACTGCAAAATGATTGATACAATTCCTTATAAACAATAAATATAGTAAAAATATTAAACTAAACGTATTCCCAAAAATCCAGATAAAATTTTAAGTACAACTAAAACTCGAATTAAAAAAAGAGAAAAACTTCGTCATAAAACACATTTAAAGGGTTTTTCAATTGGCGCGGGTAGATTTTGGCGCCCACGTGGTGGCCATTTTGTTTTGGTGACATCTTTCAAATTTATTGTTTATTATTCGGTTGTTTATGCCAAAACATCATGGCAAGTTCAATAGTGAACAGCACGAAAATCATCATCTGGGACACGTTTATGCACAATGGTGCATAAACGTGCATTAGAAGCACTCAACCGAACATTGAAAGATTTACGCAATGGCTCGAAATGTTTTGGGGGAGCAATGCTCATACGTACAATAAATAAGTAGGGTAATTGCGGGAGAGATGCCGCGCTTTTTTAAAAATTGATGTAATTTTTTATAAAAGTAAAAAAAACACAATTTTTCAAAAACATTTATTTTCTACCATTATAAAACATCAAAATAAAAAAATATAAATTATTTCATAAATATTAATAAAAATATAAAATATATTATGTGTGCCATCTCTCCCGACATGTGTGGGAGAGATGCCGCATATTAAATTCATTGAATTTGTATGTTATTTTTATTTTGTTTTATCTCCAGCATGTTTTTTTCGTTCCTCATCACGTCCACAGTCTGTGCAGAGGGAAAACTCTGGTTTTTTTGTAGCGTGTACAATTTTCTTGTAGCCACTTGCTACATTTTGATCATTTGATCCAATCCTGTAGTATCGTGTAGTAGTATCGTGTAGTAAGTAATCGTGTAGTAAAAATCATATCAAATTGTTTAGTTGTGTTTTTCCGATTAGTTAAAAAATTGTCCAAAAATATAAGCAAACAATTTAATTTTTTTGTATTTAATTTAATAGCGAAAGAAGGATTAAATACAAAATTCAACAATGAAAAATCAGTGTATTTTGATAGGACATGAAAATATGTTTTGAATAATATGAATTTTTTGTAAGGACATTTTTGTTTGAAAAATACCATGATATAAAATGGAACTGTTGAGTATTTAAATAAGGTGATCAATGATAAGACTGTAAACTGCAAAATGATTAATACAATTCCTTATAAACAATAAATATAGTAAAAATATTAAACTAAACGTATTCCTAAAAATCCAGATAAAATTTTAAGTACAACTAAAACTCGAATTAAAAAAAAAGAAAAAAATTCGTCATAAAACACATTTAAAGGGTTTTTCAATTGGCGCGGGTAGATTTTGGCGCCCACGTGGTGGCCATTTTGTTTTGGTGACATCTTTCGAATTTATTGTTTATTATTCAGTTGTTTATGCCAAAACATCATGGCAAGTTCAATAGTGAACAGCACGAAAATCATCATCTGGGACGAATGCACAATGGTGCATAAACGTGCATTAGAAGCACTCAACCGAACATTGAAAGATTTACGCAATGACTCGAAATGTTTTGGAGGAGCAATGCTCCTACGTACAATAAATAAGTAGGTTAATTGCGGGAGAGATGCCGCGCTTTTTTAAAAATTGATGTAATTTTTTATAAAAGTAAAAAAAAACATAATTTTTCAAAAACATTTATTTTCTACCATTATAAAACATCAAAATAAAAAAATATAAATTATTTCATAAATATTAATAATAATATAAAATATATTATGTGTGCCATCTCTCCCGACATGTGTGGGAGAGATGCCGCATATTAAATTCATTGAATTTGTATGTTATTTTTATTTTGTTTTATCTCCAGCATGTTTTTTTCGTTCCTCATCACGTCCACAGTCTGTGCAGAGGAAAAATTCTGGTTTTTTGTAGCGTGTACAATTTTCATGTAGCCACTTGCTACATTTTGAACATTGGATCCAATCCTCCCTTTTTTTTTGTCAAAAAATAATTTTCCCAACATTCCGCACAGACATTGGGATTCGCAGCCAGCTCGATCTTCCTTTTTGAAGCTTTTTTTCTTCTTGGGGATTTGGAGACTTAATGTTATTCTTTTTCTTTTGGATTTCGAATCCAATATTGTCGAAGAGCGAACGCAACTTAAATTCTTTTTATTCGTTTTTAAATTAAACTAAATCGAATTAAACACAACCGATGTGCGGCGAGAATTATTTTGACAATTTAAGAGAAACGTCAGTCGGTGTGTCAAACAGGTGAAAGAATTCACCACAGGTAGCAATAAAGGTATTGCCAGCACAGTACCTCAGCATAAGGGGGGTTTTAATTAGGTAATTGTTTTATTGATCGAGGTGATCAATAAAATTAAATAAAATTGATATCGAAACACCAAGTCGTATTGATTATAGTGGGCGCCAGAAAACTTTTTAATGGAAGTTTACCAAAAACAAAAGCTGAAAATTAGTCTTCAAAGAAAATTAAGAACTAAAAGAGTGGTTTTGTTTTCCAGATGAGAAATTTCAATTATCTTTTATTGCCTGAAAAACCTTGGCTGAAGCCGAGATTAAAAACAATTATCTTTTATGAAAAAAAAATACAAATTGAGATTTTGAGGTTGACAGAAGGTCAATTCTCGATAAAATTTATGGTAAAAAAAAATCTATGGAAATTATAAGATAGACAATCTTTGGTAAAACACAACCGATAACAATCACTCAAAAAAAATTATTTCGACAAAAAAGTCCAAAAGCGGAAACACGTCCCGTAATACCGGGAAAACAGAATTTTGACGCGAAGGTCAAAAGTACAAGTTAGTAGACAAGGAAAAAGAGGAAAACGAAAAAAAACAACAAACAATATTCTTAAAAAAAAGGAAAACTATACTTAGCTTTTCAACTCGAGATTCCCACAACAGCTATAGTAGTTCTTCCTCAAACCAATTTTGCTCCACAGCAGAATCTTCAACACAAAAAAAAAAACTTAAAAAAAACTATCGTAAACAAATTTCGTTAACTAATTCTTAAAAACTTTTCTTCACACAATTTTTCAACTCTCTTGTCGGTTTAGACGCAATTCAAAAAGTGCAATCATAATGGCGAGTTTAACCCTTCCGGCTACTTGCCCTCAGGCAATCCTCTCTGAACTTATGGTTGGTGAACGGTCTGTCTCGGTCCCGCAACTTCCTCCGTCCATAAGACTGGGGTGTGCGACCGAGAAGCTAGGTATCGTTTATCGCACGCGATCTCGCGCTCACCCAGTAGCTCAGTGAATGAGTTCAGCTCGAACCCATTCCATCCAAGACTTTCTGGAAAATCATGTGGAATTCCTCGCACTATCGAATCCCTACACGCGCTCTATTTCGGTCGAGGAAAAACTACTTCCTGTCGTGTTGAAGACTCAAGGGTAAACTGATGGGCATTCCTAAAAGAACAAGTATTACGGTTGAAGTTTTTGAGGGGAGGAACTGGCTATTTCATTAGAGCATTGCTTATGGAAGTAGCGATAAAATAATGAGAGACATGAAACCTTACGACGGTGGTCGAGAGATGCAAAAGTTTCAGTTAAACAACGATCACCTATCATTTTTAGAACTCTCTTTTGAATTCTGTCCAAGAGACTTAAGTGGGTTATAGGAGCACCTGCCCAGATATGGGAATTGTACTCAAGTTTTGGACGAATATAGGCTTAATAAATTATAGCCAGGTCAGAAGGGGTAAAAAACTTCCTGCATCGTCGGAGAAAACCTAAACACTGAGCAGCATTTTCCGCGATGGCAAATATGTGATCACTCCACAACAAGTGGTTTGTAATGCACATACCTAGGACTGATAGCTGTTCAGTCTCCTCGATACAAGTACCACTCATGGATAGTGGCATTGGGGGAGGGTTACGCTTTTGTGACAGTAGACAGCATTGAGTTTTCGAAGCATTAAATTCTACACGATTTTTGATTCTTTATTGAACAATGCTGTCAAGATCAGAATTTAATGAGCTTATCATACACTGCCGTAGGTATTCCATATCCAAGGAACAAGGATGAGAATCTCAAAACGAATATGAAAAGCTGAGGGCACTGTCATCAGCGAAACAATTTAGTGGGTCAAAGTTTCAGATAAAAGATTATTTATGAAAATAAGGAAGAAAGTCGGAGACAAAACGAAGCCCTGGGGCACACCAGCGTTTCTGTTATGCATATCATATTTGAACCCATCCAATACTACTTGAATTAAACGGTCGGAAAGGTAATTTCTAACCCAACCAAGAAGGGATTTATCAATACCAAATGCACACATTTTCGATAAGAGAGCTTGGTGCCAAACTCTATAAAATGCCTTTGAAATATCGAGTGCAATAATCTTACTTTCTCCAAGACGATGATGTAAAGATTTGTTCCACTGTTCGGTGAGATAAACCGTATGATCACCAGTGGACCTATTGCAACGAAAGCCATACTGCGAGTCATTAAGGAGCTTCCGTTGTTCAAGATATGAAAATTGATCAGTGTTTCCATGACCTTGGAAAGAAAGGTTGTAAGTGCAATTGGAAGATAGTTAGATGCTGATGAAGATTCGCCTTTTTTCGGGACAGGCTAGACAAATGCAGTTTTCCATCCACTCGGAAAGAGCCATGTAGAATAGGACAGATGCAAAAGCTTACGCAGTGGCTTTGCCCCATGTTGGACATGGGTATCATTTTCATGACTTTTCCGAGTTGTTAAGCCAATATGTGGACCAACTGTCACACAGCTAGTTGGTGTGGAACCCCTTCGCACACTCTGGTAAGACCTGTTAAATTTGCTTTCCCAAAATGCTAGAAGAGCAGGTCAGTGGCTGATGGTCCAGGTTTCTACTGAACTATAGCAGAATGTTAGGGTCGTAGTGTGAATTATTAAGGAGTGGTTAGCAAAAAGGAAGGTGAAATTTGTTGCGATAAAATTAACCGAAACAAGATGTATATATGTATATGTATGTAAAAATCTATATATAATTAGAACTGAAATTTAAAACAAAGTAGACCAATGAAAGAAAAACGGCAAAGCAAAAGCTTTTAAATTCAAAAACAAATATTAATAATAGGTATTTTTATTTTTATTTCTAATCATAAGCATTTATTATTGTACCTATATGTATTTTTTTTTAAATTGTTAATAAATGAATAACTTACTTACTTATTTAAAGATATGTGTAATTTTTGACTTTAACTCTTTAAAATATTGCAAAACTTTTATTACCACACTTGTGTATATGAATTTTTATTTTTACTCAAAACCAACATTCATATTCAACAATTTCCTCTAAAATCTCTCATTACCTTAGTTATTTTGATGCCAATTCTAGGAAACAAATTTAAATTTCAAATTAACAAATAAGAATTATTCTCACACAATATTTAACCTCTTCGTCCTGTCCTTTTCCTCTTTCATCCATTTAACATTTAAACGGAATTCTATACACTACTTTACTTTGGTTATAACTCAAAACAATTTCTGATGCAAACAACTGCTGTATGCAACTCAAACTAAACAACAACAACAAGAACAAAAAACACTTATTCTGAAATCTTTGTTTACAGACTTGAGGACGCACAAGAGAACTAAGTACAGTGAAGTGAAGTGAACAGCATCCAGCAAGTTTACTCATTTTCGGTTTAAGTAAAATCGTGACTAGGAAGAAACTAAAGTGTACTCGTTTCGTTTGTATGTGTGCATAGGTGTGGTATAGGACGGAGTTTTTGTTGAGACTTAGTATAAATGAGAAGGATCTGTGTGTTCCAGGAAATAGAGAAAGTTTAAGTAAAACGTGTAGGATAAACAAGGAGTTTCTCAAAAAGATATGTATGGATAATGCGGAAAATATATGTATGACAGTCGACTTAACAATTAAGGAAATAAGATTTAAGGAACATAGAAGAAATGTCTTAAATATTGGTGTAAAATATCTAATAAAGATTTTTAAGACCATAGCTTTAGATCCTTAAGACTACCTTAGTCATTTTAACACATGAAACAGACTATTAAGCTTTTATCTAGGTTTTTTAAAGATGGGAAATTCTTTTACAAATCAATCACTTTTTTGACCAACACATCTCTTATTTTTCTAAAACTTATTTTTAAGGAGTCTATATCGAGAAAATATACAAAATACTAATTGCTTGGATTTTTTTACAAATATTTTAAAAAGTAATTGAAATTTAAAGAAAAGTGTGTTTTTTCGCTTGGAGACGATTTTTAGTTTTTATTTTAAAGCAAAATAACGGCTAAGTTTTCAGAAATAAATAATTAAATTAAATTTTTTAATAAATTAATTTTTCGTAAGGTTGTTTATACAAAACATAATTTCAAAATATATGGTTTAAGAATAAAGTCTTCTAATACCAGTTTTTGTTGAATAGACTGTTTCTGGTATTTAAGCTTATACCCATGAACATTTTGTTCGAATGAATTTTAATAGTTTTGTGAAACTTTCTTCATACCTTATTTTGCTTGCATACTTTTAAAACTTAACGAAACTGTGTATACTCGTATATGTATTGATTTCGAATATATTAATCAAAAAGAAAATTTACATTTAATGAAAATGTTAAGAAAGTTTTCAAATACAAGCAGAGACTACACTAGAACAATCATAATAGAGTCCACACGTATTCTGAGATATTTTGAGACATTTTTTCGAGACGTAATATTTAAAAAAAAAATATTTAACAGTTAAATTGATCAATTCCTCATGAACAAATTGAAGAAGCAAAATATCAAATGATATAAATGCATGATATGAACTTATCACAAGAGTCACAATGCTGGTAAATATTATGGCAAACAATTTACTTGATACTTGAAATGAATTATATTTAGTTAGTAGAAAACTTTATTTTCAAAACTAGTTTTAATTTTAAAAATTTACAATTTTTTTATCTTAAATTTTGATGGGTTGACCAAAAGCCGTCTACAAGATTGACAATTTGAATAGTTTTAATTAATTTTTATTAATTTCTTTATTTTAAAAGTTTCAACTTTTGGAGAATTTTTGTGTGTAGCCTTCTTTCATCTATCTCCATCACTTTTATACCAAAGCTGAAATGCAGCTTTTCCTTAGAAACATTGATGGTTCTATTGATTGAAAAAAATATGGGGTAATAGTTTTTAACAAAAAAATGTGCTTGAAAAAGTACATGAGAAACTTTTCCACTTCTTCAAATTGGGCGATATAAAAATGAATAGAAGCTGAGGTCAAATAAAAAATGTGTAGCTATGTACTATGTTCGATATATGTACAGTACTTATTTCAAATAGAACTAACCCAAACTGAAGAACCTGAACTTTTCTTTTTGTCTAGTTTAAGCTGGAAGTGTTTTCTCAGGTTGAGATTTGGAGTGATGAATAAAATTGAGTAGCGCAACAGTCCGTTGAGAACTAGGGCCTAGTGACTTACGACTCTCAACCATTCCTGTGTTCGAATAATGTTGTCAGGAATGGAGGGGACCTACAGTTTTAAGACGAATCCGAGCGGCTTATTTGAAAAAGCACTTTTCATGACAAGAATTACTCTTGGAGAATTTGTCAATTCCTCGCAAGAGGCAGTACCCATGAAAAAAACCTAAGGTGGCATAGGCAGGGATCAAACCCAAGACCTTTAGCATGACAGTCCAACGCACTAACCATCATGCCACGGGCACTAAAAAGACATTATCAAACAAAAATCATATACCAGATGGTGATTTTTTAATTTGATGCTAATGCGAACATAGCCTTGTCATTATTAAAAAAGGACTAGGTATATGGCGTATACTTATTTGTTTTCTATTAAATTAATTAGCTTTAGGAAAAAACTTCTCGGTTATAACTCTTCCCAAAATTTAGTACGATATCTTCGTTCTTATTACGAGTATAATATTTTATCTGTATATTTGTTCTTGTTTTCTGCTTCTGTAGTACTTTAATATAGCCTCAAGTTAGTTCTCTCTGGCTCGAAGGGTCTGCTTAAGTGAGGGGGACCGCTTGTGTTTCTTTGTTTCTTTAATTCTTTTTTTAATCTTTTAATACATTCAATAGTTAGTTTGACATTTTGACTGATCTGATTTTACTGTCCCCTTTAAATATGAAGCTTCTAAAAACCTTTAATTTCCATATAGACCTTCATTTATTTGTCTATTTTTTTACTGTACTCTAAGCTGATTTAAAAAAATCCATAAAACAATACAAAAATTGACAAAAAGTAACTAAAACCCATTTTGACAATAAATAAGCTTATTGCATCGAAACACTAAAAAATATGCAACATTTTTGTTTTTTTTTCCACAACAAAGTATGAAAATACCTTTATAAATCTTGTCTTACAAAGTCCCAACAATGAAGATTCAATTTTTGTTGTTCTTATTGCAACAAACCAGGTTAGGTATGGTACCTGCAATAACACAATAGAAATAAAGCTCCTGTTGCATTTTGTTAGTCTTTCTAGGTATCTCTTGAACTCGCCGAGGGTTGGAGTCGCCACCATCGCAACGTCATCGTCATAGTACCAGGAAGGACCAAAGAGTTGCACAAGGAAAGCCTGGTGCTTATTGTTTACTCAACTATGGTGATTTACTGCAGTTCCTTGTCCATGCCATCTCTACAAGTATTATTGGTAGGTACATAGGTAAGGTATAGGATGGTCTTTGTTTTTGCAAGTTGCAGCAATTGCAATCATCCTGGAAAACAAATTTAACAGTTGGTCCCGCATTCCATTTATTGCTAGAGTCTAGAGAGTGGGACAGAGTATGAGGTAAGACCACAGAAACAAATTGAGTCAATACCATCAGTAGCAGCAACCTGTGAGTAAGGACCGAGAAGAAGTATAGGTAAAGTCTAGAATGATAGTTTAAAGGTGGTTCTGGTTCTGTAGCTGGAGCTGGTACAAGTGCTGGTGCTAGTGCTAGTGGTATAGTTTATGCATCATCATTCGGACGTTCGTGGGTGCAAGAACAAATAAAATTGTCTATGCCACTGGCATCACAGGGGCTGATGATGGGCAAAAGAAAAAAAAGGAATTCAAAACCTATGAGGTTCATTCTCGCTCTTCTCGTTGAACAATAAACAATTTTCAAGAGTGTGTATGGTTTTGAGTGGAAAAGTGGAATAGAGTTTCTAGCTGTGTACTGATGGGTCCTGGCTCGATGGCAAGCATCCTGGAACGAGTTATCCGCTCTATTTTAGAACAGCAGCAAAAGGAGAGTGGTTCATTTGAATTGCCAACTCAAGCGCTTGAAATCAGTCAGTGCAGTTCATGGGTGGGGTGGGGGTATGGGTATTGGATAATGCACTAGTGCTAGTTTTGAAACCATTGAATGTGGAGATGGAAACGAAGTGTAAAAAAGCGACTCGTAATGCATCTTTGCGTGGTGTGTGATATAGGTAGAGGTGAGGGGAGGTTCTATTTTTGTTGTTGCTACAAATACAAATAAAGCAATCACTATCACTATGGAATCATCAATTTGAATTTCATATTTTTGTGTACAAATGGAAGTGCACATTCCTTTCTAAGTCTCCACCGTCGCGCCATCGTCGACGCCGCCGCCGCTGTTGATACGATGTCTTCTTTTTAAGGTAAGTAGTTTTTGAACACAGGTGAACATTGTGTACCATGTAACAATTGCATTAGTAATTACCTTTATGATTCAATTTGATAATAGTTAATATACTTATACGGAAATAGGATTGTTTTAGACATTCTGAAGGAGATGTATAGCAAAATTGGTTTGTTTTTGAAACAATAAAAAACATACTAGAACCACTTCACTCAGGTTAAATTTCCTGAATATCCCAAATACATAGAAAATTTGTTTGTACAGAATCGGCAACGACCACCGACCGTGAAGAGAAAGCTTCCATTTGTAAAACTAATTTACAATAATTGCTGTATCCTATATTTGACAGCTGTTACCTTAAGGTTGTTAAAACTAAAGAATTACAAAAGAATTATGTGCTTATTTTGGCGTTTACAACTTAAGCTCAATTTTTAAAATCTCTGGTTGTCTAGATGTCAAACTATTTCTCTTTAAGAGTTGCCAACTCTTTACTACAATAGCAATAATAATATTTATTAATAAAATTTGTTGAACAAATTTACAATAATTTAATTGTATGTTTCGAAAATTTTAGGTGCAAATTATATTACTTAAGGTACACTTTTTACTAAAAATGAAAAAATATTTGTGTTAAATTACAAAAACTTACAATATTAAACTTATGCAATTATAAATCTTAAATTATATAATATTTAATTTTGTATTGATACTTTCGAAAACAACAAGTTTATTGTGAACTTACAGACTTTAACAAAATATTTGAAGTAATTTAGAACAAATCAGATTATATGACAAATTAATTGCTTGGATATCACATTACCTTACTGATAGATATTAAAGTTTTGACTTCAAAAATGAACACTCTAATTCGATTGTTGTTGATTTTGGTGTACATCAAGGTAGCCACCTTGGTCCGTTGTTATTTGTTGTGTTTATAAATGACCTTCCATCTATCTTTTCGATGACATTAATTTACAAAGATGGCGTGAAAATATTTCGAACACTTGATTTCTTAAAGGACTACGAATTATTAAAAGATGATATACTTCGACTATATGGGAATGGTGCAATTCTTATTGTTTAATGTTGAATATTGATAAGTTTAAAACAATGAGTCTTACACGTATACGTAATGTACTTGACTATGAACATCTTAAACTTTACGAACTAGGTAAAACTCTCTAACTTTTTAGACCTAGGCACCATTTTGGAATCAAAGTTAACTTTTGCTGGACACATTAAAAAAAAAAACTTATAAAGATTGGTATAAGTATGTCGTCAAACGCTATGTGTATCATTTGTCAGTCCTTCATACAGTTGTAAAATTTCGGCCTCTTATTACTCCACTCATTTTCATAGACTTGAAGGTGTGCAAAGCCGGTTCTTAAGGTTTACTTTACGATTTCTCCCATGGTCCCATGGAGTAGCTTTCCCTCCTTACCTTGATAGGCTAAAACTTATAGGTCTTCCATCATTAACTAGTCACTGAAAGTATTTGTAACTTTGCTTTATTGTTGGAATTCTTCATCAGGTTTGTGTCGATTCTTCTTTGGGAAACCGAATGCCAATTTAAGGAAATTTAAGCCGATCAAACTATAGTTGTAATAGTCCAATTAATCAGTTAATAAACATAAAGAAAGGTTAAATTTAATTTATGTTTAATGTCAGCCACACGTAAACGACAAGTTTTTGACATTTGACATTTCTCAATTTCAAACTCATTGAATTTGAACCATGGGAAGACACACAATCGAGCAATGCGTTAAAGTTATTCAGTCTTATTAGGAAAAAGGACATTTAAATCAAAATACATATCGTGCACTTCATGATTTTTTCGGTCAATTTACATTTCATTACATTACAGCACATAAATCTGTGGCCCCGAGGCAGAACCGCTAAAGTCTGTTTTTAACATTTTTCAGGAGAGCAGTTTGAAGTTTTAAGAAAAAGTTCGCAATTACAAATTGATGTAGAAAATTGTTGGATCGTCTGACAGTATTGAAACTAGTATGGATTTAAAGGTATTGAACCATTCTCTTGATTCAAAATTTAAAAACAAATCAAACATTGAAATTAAAAGCGTGGGAGACAAAAGAAGCAGTTTAGTTGTTTTGCCTCGGGAGAAATGTTCCTACAAAATATCTTAAGTCGAGTTAAGCTGGTTTTCCTTGAAATAAATTGAATTTTTAGTTTGCCAAAGTCGACTTAAGTTGTTTTTCCCTAATTTAATGAGACATTTTGCTCCGCTTAACTCGACTTTAGTTGTTATTCCATAACTATATTGAGTGAGATATGGCAACAAAATTTTAAGATAAGATTTTTACACGCTTGAAATCAAAGATACAATCTTGTTTTTGTATTAGAAAAGACACCAATTTATTAAAAAATATCTTACACAATATTGAATAATAAAAATAAATATTACATCAAAATTAACTAAACAAAAAACAACAAACAACAAAAAAGGTAGAATTCACACTTCGCGATTTTTTAATTATTAGAAAAAAGTATCAATATGTATTTAATGTTTTATTAACGTACTAAAATTGAAAATCTTTACGAATATTGAGATCATAAACAGTTTCTTAGAAAAAAAGGTATTAGATTTTTTAAGTTTTGCAAATAATCGCAATAGTAATAGTATGGAATAAGGTGAATATAGAAAAATAGCTTTAATTTTCATCATCTTCACTTTCTAAATCAGGATGTGTGTTTAGTGCACTTGAAGTTGTGCGAAGGCTTCGGTAAAACTCATGAAATTCGGGATTAATATATTGCATCAATTCCATAAGATCCTTCTTTTTTTCGGCAGATGTATTTGGTACATCTTCAATAATTTTAAGCTCGCTTTATGAAAAAGTAGAATATCCTCTTTTTGCCAATGATAATATTTTGAATGGTTCTTCTGGATTCAAAGTCGTTTTATAAAATAGTTTTTTACTGTCACTGGTGTATCGAATCCACCCCACGGTGTTCCAAACAAATTTTTCTCCTTCTAAATTAGATCGTTTCCAATTCAAATTGGTTTTTGAGATTTCACAAAAATTGAAAAATTCAGCTTATTGCATTTCATATACCTTTATTTTGGAATTAATACCACCAATGAACTGGTATCAATCTCTAGGGACACTAATTTCAACATTTGACTTTTTCTTTTTCCTTTCAATTAGGGCATGGCAAGAATCGCATTCCATATGAGTATGGCCAGGCTCTAAGAACATGTGATCACTAAATTCAATTGATGAATTTTCTTTTAGAAAAAGGGGAAACATAGCAGCCACGAACGAGTTTTTATTTTGGCCAGAGCATGAATCGCTGTAAAATGTTATTTTACGATCACTTGGTGGTAACGACCTAAGGAGTTTAAAAATGCAGGAAGAAATCTCATTCCCACCCCTACGCGCAATACCTTCGTGCCACATATAGCAGCCAGAAAAATTAGTCTCTAAATCATGTACCGTAAGATTGAAAGTCCATAGTTGCCTTTTGTAAAAACTTACGGAGTTGCTTAGGCGTTGGCAGACATTGCTGTAAGTCAAACGCAAAGGCTCTCATGCTTTGATTTTGCTTCGCGTTTTCCTTATCAATCTTTTTTTGGTCGTAGCCGAACTCTGCTTTTACAAGATGTAATTTTTTTGCTCAAATAATATCTTTTTCTCTTCATCGCCTTGAGCAACTTTAATTTTAGATATAAATGTATCACAATTTGAACAGGTGTCTAATTTAGGGGCTTTAAACTTAAGATTCATAGTTTGGAATATTTCAGCATATTTGGTCATGCCCACAGGGGTAGCTACTTCTTCTTTATACATGCGGTGCATTGTTGCCAGATTCAAACTCACATGAATATATTTTTGGGATGTATCCCTACGGCTATAATGACTTTCATATGAGGGAAATTTTTGTATGTGCCGCTTTATTTCTTCTTCTTTCTCTTGACTAGTTTTGTTGGGAGGAGTTCTTTTTCCACGACAATTTTTAAATGGCAAAGTCGGACATGACAGTTTTTTACAAATTACACTCCTAATAAAACTTTCAGTTTCATCAAAGCACTGTGTAAAATGTTTTCGACAAATTTTAGAACGTTTGCCAGCATGCTTCAAAAAATATAAAACGGTATTTTGACGATTACGTTTTCGTTCAGTTGAATTTGTCCGTGTATCACATTTTTTTTGTCAATAACTAACAGGTTTCCAATATATAGAATACGTTGATCATAAGATCCCAGGGACCAATAGTGATTGAAAATGTATTGAACGTTCTCAAATGAAAATTTTACCTGGCAGTTAAATCGGCACCTACCAAACGGTTGACAAATTCTGGCCTGCTTAATTACTCCAGAAGTAAATTCATAAGCTTTTCCAACATTTCTGGATATCTGTCGGTAAAATCTTTTATTTTCACGTTTTGATTCTTTTAGGACAGTTGGTGGTTGGGTTGGGATATTTTCAATCTCTTCATTATCGGTGCATGAATCATGGGAAGTAATTTGAAAATCGGGATCTTTAAAGAAATCATCAGAATCTTCCCATTCGGGAACATCATCGCAGTTAATAGAGACATTTTCCTTGTCTTTGTTGCTAACTGTTGCCACATATTGGTCTACAAGTGTAATAGTGAAATACTAAGAAATAGTAACTTTTGAATAAAAAAAAATAGGATTCTTACGGTCAAAAAAACATCTTATATGGATGTCAAATCCATTTATTGAAGATTTTGTTTCGAATTCGTTGTATGGAATTGATTGAAAATAATAATCTGATTCAATTGTTTCATTTAAATAATCATATGATGAATATTTTAGTGGCCATTGGTTTAGGGATTTTTCATTATTATGTTCATTAAGAGATTCAACAGGATGTATTATATGCCCTGGGCAATCATAAAGAAAATATTCGTTTCATTTTTTGCCTTTTAATCTAATATGTACCTTTTTTGCTTACTACTAACTATATTATTTTCTGGTGTAGAACTTCTCTGAATTGCAAAGTTATATGATCGCTTCGATGTTTCTGTAAATCATAAAAACTATTCTTCAAACAATTTTGCAGTTATCGTGATCCAAACATTATAACAGATTGACACAACCAGGCACACAAAAACGACAGGCAGACTCATAAGGACAGACAATCACACAATGAGACAAAATCACACACACACACACACACAAAACTAAGTTATAAAATAATCAAACCTTCATTAGTAGCTTTTTCCTTTAACATTCGGGCCAGTGCCAAAAGCCTTTGTGATCGAGCGGACATTTTAATTACACTTATTTTAAATTCAAAACACTTGAAAAATCAAAAAAAGGAAATATCGACCGTGCCTAAGATCTAAAGTCGAGTTATGACAAAACCATTTATTATTTTTGTTTTCTTATCTTCGTGCAAAAATAACTAAAGTTGACTTAAGTACGCACTTGTTTTTGATTTGGTCGCGCAATAATAACTAAACTCTACATTAGATTTTTATGAACTGACTCTTTGCCGCGAAAAAATGACTAAAGTCGAATTTAGATTTTTCATGATCAATATTTCCTTGTGGAATAATGACTAAACTCAACTTAAGGCACGACAAATTTATTTATCTCTCGGAGAATAACAACTAAAGTTGAGTTAAGTTGTTTTCTCCAAATAGAAATTTAAAAAATACAACAATTTCATTGAGGAAGAACAACTAAACTCTACTTAAGCGGTTTTTCCCCAACACAAAAGTAGACCAAAATCCATAATTTTCTCGCGGAAAAACAACTTAACTTAAGTTTAGTCGTTATTCCTTGAGAAAAATTGAAAATAATTTAATCTTAAGTCAACTTTAGATAATGTGTAAGGACTTTTTCCAATTTTGTTTTAGTTTAGTTGTTTTGCCTTGAGGAGGATGTACAAAACTGACTTTAGTTGTTTTGTTTTTGTAAATTGTGGCTACATTTTTTATAATAAAAATGTAAAAAAAATTTACAAGATACATTCGAACGCGCTGAATCTAATGGTATCAAAAACTCAATTTTGTCTTAAGTCGACTTTAGCGGTTCTGCCTCCTGGCACAGAAATGTACATAGTAGAGAAACAGCACCTTGAGCGACTAGACTATGTAAGGTGGTAACAACAAAAGACATTAATACAGACAGAGGAGAAAGAACAACAGACAGAAAACATCCATGTTCGTACAGCTTGTATTGCAGAAAATATTGCTGCTGTTAGCGACAGTGTGGCTGAAGAGCCGGCCACCTCAATTCATCGTCATGCCCAACAATTGCACCTCTCACGCTCGTCGTTGATAAACATTATGCTTAAAGACTTGCATTTACACGCTTACAAGGTGCAATTGACTAAAGAACTAAAGCCTCTTGGCCATTTCAAGCTTCGCCGCACAGTGGCCCTTTTTGACTTTTTTGGTTGCAAAAATCATATCTCCTAAACGAATAAAGATATTGCTTAAATTTTTTTTTTATCTTCAAGGAAATTTCCAAGGCTATAAAAATTGTGACTTTCAAAAAAAACTGTTTACAGGGTGTTTCAGAAATTTGTGTTAAAGTAAGAAGTTTTAACAAAGGTGATAAACATAGAGGTATTTTAATATGCAATCGTCAAAATCAATTTTTTAAGTAATCTAAGTGAATTGAAACAGTGGAGCAAAAAGAAAAAGGACCAATTCGAGTGAAACAGTGGGGAAAAAAGTATTTTTTTTTTAATTTTAAGACATTTTTTTTTATTTTCCAGTATTCAAGAGTACATAATGTATTTTGGTTACCTATATACAGTTAGTTAGTTATTGATTGATATTCAATGATATTTTGACAATGAACCAATATTTTGTGTAGAGTATGTGTGAGTAGTTTTTATTACAGGATTAAAAAAATTAGCTCTAAAACTCTAAATAATGGCAAAGCATATTATAAAAACAAAATCGAAAAGCGTTTCGAAGCCCTTTTTCTAGTTTTTACATTCAAAGTTAAGAAAAAAAATAAAAAAAATAAAAAAAAATGATCATCATAAAAAATCTTCAACTTTGGCCTGCTCTATAAGGCACACCAATAACCCAAATTGAATAATTTTTTCGATTACTCGAGCTTCAAATATTTGTGAATCCAGTGAACTAAAAAGTTTTGCATTATTGACCCACTCGAAAAATGAATATTGCAAGCAGTTTTGCATAAACGGGCCACTGTGCGCCGTCTCAATGTTTGGAATGGTGGCAGGAAATGGTAACAGTAGATGATGAATTTTTGAATAAAATCATCTTTTGTGATGATATATTATATGGTTTGTGCTGACGGCATCATCGGGCCATATTTTTTTTTTAAATAAGGCCGGCCAGGCAGTCACTGTGAATGGTATTCGCTATCGTAAGATGATAACGAACTTGTTATAGCTCGAATTGGAAGATATGGATGTAGACGATATGTGGTTTCAACAGGACTTTACCACTTGCCACACAGCTAACAAAACAATGGCTCTTTTACACGACAAATACAATCGCCACCGTGTTATCTCACGTGGTGGTGCTTTCAATTTGCCATCAAGATCATGTCATTTGACACCGTTGCACTTCTTTCTTTGGGGTTATTTGAAAGAAATAGTATATGTACGTTGATAAGCCAGTAATAATTCAAGCGCTAGAAAGTAAGATAATTCGACACATTAACGTCATAGAACCTCAATTATGCCTCAGCGTTTTAAAAAAATTTGGACCATCGGATAGAGGTGTGACGCCTAGGTCGTGGCTGCCAGTGTTTTGTTACATACATAATTGAACCATACCAATATTATTATAATAAAAAGAAATAACAATATCTTTCTAAATAAGCTTTAAGTTTCAAAATCAAAATCGGCGCTTAAAATTTAACAACCCATTACTTTCTGGACTGTCATATATGTACATATGTATATTTTGAAGGTTATTATTCATTCTTGAATTTTCTAAAAGCTGATTGATTCTTTTCTTTATATTTTCGCTATAGGTGATTCTTTTTCGTTCAAAGATAATAGAAAAACGTTCGCGACGTTTTTTTCGTAGTCCATAGCTCAAGAACCAGTAAAGATATCGACTTCAAATAAATTTTATTATACAGATAATAAGGCAGAAAGATGAAGAAAAGAACTTTCAAAAAAATTGCGTGGGTGTTTTTTTTCCCATAGCAATTTAAAAAAAGGTGAACATTTTGGTTTACACAAAATATCTCACGAACCAAGCGAGTTGAATTAAATTTTATATTATATATTATGACGTGATACCAAACAAATATATTTTTGGAAAAAAATCCAACTAACGATTTTTACTATAAATCAAAAAATCTAAAACAAAATAATTACCATCTTGAATATTTTAAGAAAAAATGATTTTATCTCCAAAACAATTTTGTGCAACGAAGAATAACGTTTTTTTTTCCTTAATTTTTTAGAAAAATCGAGTTGACAGTTTTTTTTTATAAAAAATAAAAACCTGAAAAAAAACATTACTCAAAGTTGGTAAAAATTGATTTTCGACTCAAATATCTTTTCAAAAATTTGAGATTATGGCTTCCATTAAATTTTAACTTAGAAGAAATATTGTTGTCAACATTAGCAAAAATTTAAACAAAAATCGAATTGACAGTTTTTTTGCAAAAATATAAAAACCTAAAAAAAATTAACAAAAGTTTGTAAAAATTGATTTTCGACTTAAATATTTTTTCAAAAATTTAAGATTATGGCTTCAAACTAACTTTTTCTTATAAGAAATATTGTTTCAACATTCGATAAAATTTTGAGAAAATCGAATTGACAGTTTCTTACAAAAAATAAAAACCAAAAAAAAAAACTAAAACTTGGTAAAAATATACTTTCGACTCAAATATCTTTTCAAAAATTAAAAATATTGGCTTTAAACAATTTGTATTGTTTCAGTCCGTTTTTTCATAAAAAAAATAAAATCTACAAAAAATAGTACGCAAATTTCGTAAAAATTGATGTTCAGTTCTCGTGAACAATAGAAGATATTGACTTTAAATTAGTTTCATTCATCCAATTTGTATTTGTTTATATAAGAAATAAAAACTTTTAAGAAATGCTACCAAAATTGGTAAAAATTGGTTTTCGACTAAAAATCTCGTTAACAAAAATAGAAAATATTGTCGGTAATTTTTAAATTTTTAAGAATAATTCAACTGACAACTTTTTTAACAAAACACGAAACCTGCAAACTTTTAAGGGACAAATCGACAGACGGGATGGGAAATTATCAGTGTGGATCGCATCCCAGCCTCAATGTTTTATGGTTGAATTTTATCTCTATTCTTATATGTCTGCGATCGCTGTTGAAATTGACATTATTAGGTCTTGCATGGTTTCAATTTTCTTTTTGAGGATGAGTTTTCTCATTCGGTGATATCGACGTCAATTCCTTGTTGTCCTTTTTATTGAAAAACGAGTTCCCGAATTTAAAATTTCTCCTAGGCACTTAATAAGTCTCTTACCTCTTTGATTTCTTAGTCTATATCCACGGGTTAGCATTTGAATCACCTTTTCGTACAATAACTCTGTTTTTTTAAAATTGAATGTTTTTTTCTAGAATTTCGCAAAAATTCTAAAAAGAAACAATAGAGACAAATAACGATACTGTAGTGTTACCTAGATACAAAAATTGTTTTGGAATTGACATTTCGTACCCAAATGAATCCAATTTAATAAACTTGACTTGAAGGAATTTAGTTTGAAAAAAAAATCTCTTAATTTGATTTCATTTCCAGAGAATTTCGTGGTTAATGTTCATGTCACGTTAACAAAAACAATGTTATAGGTAGAAATTTATTTGGCTCAATGCACATAATTCTACGAGGCATAGTTATATAATAATGAACTTATCCTCTTGCAATTTTGTGTTTAAAATAAATTGAATTTTAAATGAAAATATTTCGAAACTTAATTAAAATTTATTTTGTTTATTTTTTTTGATTATATGTACCAGAATTATACAATTTTTGGAACTTAAATTATTTTTGTTTTTTATTTTTTTTTACGTAGAAGAAAGCAATCACGAATTTCACGTAGAGTAGCGAGGAACACCCAAATTAGAACCAAAAATAATTAACTGCACTGCAGTTTCCCAGATTTTTATAATCCGTGTATGACCAGACCATGACCAGCAGCAAGTATAAGTTCGCATTTTAATAGAATTGTCCATTTCATGCATAACAAAAATATCCTCAAAACAGTTCTAATTTCCTCAACTCATTTTATATTCTAATCCTACTTTAAATGCACACAGATACACTTCACTATAAAACATTTCGTAAGGTTTACACATTATAAAATGCATAGTGCAAACTGTTAATGAACGCGATTTAAGTTCTTTAATAAATAAAACCACTTTTTAAAAAGGATATAAACTTTATTTGAACCTTATTGTATCAGTATCGGAATCCAACTAACTAAGTATATATATGTATTTATTATTGGAATAGACGAAACCATGTCAAATTCAGTTTATTGTGTTCATTTGTCAATGTCAGCATGTTTTGTCGGAATCTCTAACGAGACCGGAAGATGGGCAAATGAATTCTATCATTTATATTCATCATGTTATTTGTAATACGAATAATATTTTCTGTTTGGCTTGCTGACATTGACATAACCCGCTCTGGCTATTTTCCTTGTTTTTTGCATATTATGTAAACTATTTTCAATATTTTTTTTTTAATAAATATTTTGCTCTAAATCTTGACAGAAAGTCAGAACATGTCTCCGCTAAACGTTATGACTTTGTTAAATTATTTCCAAAGTGAATGATGTGTAGCCGAAACAGTGCGTTCTTGAAAGAGATGTTTTGATGAAAATGGAAGTTTTAAACAAAAATTGAGTGAATCTGCTATACTCTAGTAAACATCTTTCCTAATTTCTGTCGCGCCGCACGGTGTAAACAGACGAAATTGTGGCGCTTGTGGTAGAGAGTGTTAGATTCATAACAAATTTTCCTCGTCTTGGGCTCGGAGCCAAGTTGACCAACTTTTTTACACTTATAACATGGATTTGGATGACCTTGCTTAGAATGGCGCGCCATGCTAAATCCTTTGGCAACAAATTTTTAAATCGTCTAATCAGTCGGCTTGGCTATGTCAATAAGACACTTCGGAGCTGAGATTTGTAGTCTTTGAAGACAATGTTATACAAAAATTAGTTATAGATGACAATGAATTATCGATTCGGTGCCGTTCGCAGCAATTGAGACTCTTATTTCACGTTTGAGGCCTTTCCAATATAAGCTAAGATAGTGCGATTTAACGCCTCTACACTGTTTTTGTGGACTTATATTAAAGTCCATTTTAATAGTGACAAGCTCTGTCAATTAACGCATTGGAAAATAACATGAAGCATTTATTGGCGAAACATCGGGCGAAATGTTAGAGACACTAGGTATGAAAAAATTGGTGTAATCAGGTGGACCATTTGAAGCGCAACAGCGACCAAAGTTTGCATGAACTAATCTTCAAACATTACATTTTATCTACCATACCTTGTTACATTCCCATAGGAAGTTATAGTAATCGGTCCGATTTTTCGAATTTAAAATATTGACATTTCTCGACGTATCAAGGTTCCTAGAATATAAACACACATTTTTTAGAGAGTAGTATGTGTGTACGTGCACGTCCGTATGTTCAAGATATCTTTTTTCGTCAGCCATATCTCAAGAACCAGTAGAGATATTAACTTCAAATAAATTTTGTATACAGATAATAACACAGAAGGATGTAGAAAGGATTCTCCAAAAAAATTGAGTATGTAAAAGAATAACGTTTTTGAAATCTGGTAAATTTTTTGAAAAAATCGAAGTGACATAGTTTTGTAAAATAAAAACTTAAAAATGACATTACGAGTACTAAAAGCTGGTAAAAATGATTTTCGGTTCGAATATCGTGCCAAAAAAAATATTGGCTTCAAACGAATTCTGTCTTATAGAAAATATAGTTTTTGACATTCGGTAAGTTTAGTATAAAAATCCGGCGCTCGATTTCTTCATAAAAATCAAAATCTACAAAAAAAAAGAGGCTGGGATGCGCCCAACACTGATAACTTCCCACCCCGTCTGCCGATTTGTCTCGCTTAAAAGGTTTGTAGCATACAAACCTTTTAAGCATTTTTTTTTAATTTATACCGTATTTATACACTATTTTTACATTTATGAAATCAGGATATCTGCCAGTGAGTGGGTGAGTCATTTAGGGTTCCCCTATTTTCTAACTCCTGGGTCCAAATTTTCCTGAGTGGGTGGTTTCCTGTAAAAAGTGTGTGGTGCCAGAATTTGACTTAACACTATACCGTGTCCATTGATTAAATTCCTAAACACATTTAAGTGATTGTCTACATTGTCGACACATTGTCTACATTATCGACATTGTCGACCGATTGTCTACGTTAAAATGTAGACAATTAAAGTCGACACGTAGAGGAACAACACTGTTTGTATGCTTTCGTGTTTTGTTAAAAAAAACTGTCAGTTGAATTTATCTTAAAAATTTAAATATAAATTACAATATTTTGCATATAATGAAATAGTTTGATTTCAAAATCTATTTTTGTTAACGAGATTTTTAGTCAGTAACCAATTTTTACCAATGTTAGTAGCATATGCATAGTAGTTTTTGTAGATTTCAATTTTTTATGAAAAAACTGACTGTTGGATTTTTCTAAAACAATTTGTGAGTGTCAAAAACAATATGTTCTGTGAGATAAAATAAGTTTGAAGCCAATATTTTTAATTTTTGAAAAGATATTTGAGTCGAAAATCAATGTTTACCAACTATTAGTAATGCTTTTTTAAGGTTTTTATTTTTTGTACAAAATACTGTCAATTCGATTTTTCTCAAAGCTTTATCAATGTTGAAAACAATATTTTTTATGAATTAAAATTAAGCCAATATTTTTAATTTTTTAAAAGATATTTGAGTCGAAAATCAATTTTTTTGAACTTTTAGTAATGCTTTTTTTAGGTTTTTCATTTTTTGTTAAAAAACCGTCAATCCGTTTTTTCAAAATTTCAGTGAATGTTCAAAACAATTATTCTAATAAGATAAAATTAGTTTAAAGCTAATATTTTTGATTTTTGAAAAGATATTTGAGTCGAAAATCAATTTTTAACAACTTTTATTATTTTTTTAGGTTTTTATTTTTTGTAAAAAAAAAACTGTCGGTCCGATTTTTATCAAATTTTTTCCGAATATTGAGAACAATACTTTTTATAAGATAAAATTTGTTGGAAGCTATAATCTCAAATTTTTGAAAAGATATTTGAGTCGAAAATTAATTTTTAGCAACTTTTATTAATTTTTTTAGGTTTTTATTTTTTTATAAAAAAACTGTTTTCTTACATAAAAAAAAACCAAAAAAAAGCATTACTAAAAGTTGGTAAACATTGATTTTCGACTCAAATATCTTTTCAAAACTTTGATATATGGGCTTTAAAACAATTTTTTCTTTTTAAAAATATTGTTGTCGACATTCAGTAAAATTGTGAAAAAAAATCGAATTGACAGTAACAGGGTCTCATCCCAGCCTCTTTTTTTAAAGGCCTTTCTACATCTTTTGATTTGTTATATGTAAAGTTAAATTTATTTGAAGTCGATTTATCAGAGGGCTTCTCAAATATATCCGGAAGATATCCGAACGTAAGGACGTGCACCCTTTGAATTATTGTATGTACATCTCTCTAAAAACCTTTTATTTAGATTTGATTTGATTTGAAACTTTGAGAAATGTCAAAAATTTCCAATTTGATAAATCAGACTCATTAGAATAACGTCCTATGGTAAGTTAACAACTACACGCAATGAAACAGAAGATTCAATCCAATTTAGTTTATAATTCCCACATTCTGAAATAAATTCAATAAACTTTCCCTTGCCAAACATAATCCATTTCAGGTCAGCACTTTCAAAATCGTTGTTCTCATTTTCATACTCTTTGAACACTGTCATTTCTTAACTTTAAATATGTGCCTGTAAATTAACGTTTGAGTTTGTAGGTAAATCAGAATGAAAGCTAAGTTTTCGGTCTTTATATGGAATGTCTTTGATTTAAATATTTATTCATTTTAACATTTCCAATAAACAGTTAATGGGAAATACATCCAGATTTGAGCTATATTTTTAAATTTAAAGCTACAAAGCAGCGCGTAGGTTTTCATACAAGAAAAATATACATTATACTCTTTTCATAAGGCTTCCATTTCAAAATCGTTATATTTGTTTCTTTTGTTTAAATATTCCTTGACATCGAAATAAGCGTTGGCATAACAATGGCATTAATCATCCAGTGGTGATTAAACAATGTCACCACGTAATACCCCAAGAGCCATCACAGCTACCACATTTAAATCTCCAAAAATACATATTTACTCGTATACACAAAATAAAGCTCCTTCTCATTAATTTCCACCACCAAAAACCCATTCACAGTCCTACATAGTTTTACAAGAATCCAAGGACTCACGCAAATTTAAACGCATAGCCAAAGTAGATACCTACCTACCGTTATTTATGAATTTATGTGGTCTACAGTGAATGGTAGAATTAGAAAAGAACAAAGAACACAATACCATTCTCAAGGGTGACATTAATTCATGGGTCGCTGGCGACAAATAACACAAAGCAAATGTTGAACTTTAACTTTGAATATTATAGTGATGGGTATGGTTGAGGTGATGGGATATAGAAATGTCCTTTGAATTGATACAAAAATATATGAAATAAAACAAATTATTCCCATCAGCGAACACTTAGGGAGGGTCCATCCTTTTGAGGATACCTCGAACGAATTTATAAAAAAAGCTTTAATATCTCCATATCTACATCACAGCATCACAGTTACACTAAACCATTGATCCTAATTAATTATTTAAAGAGAATTCCTTATGCTTATCCTGCTATTTTTCCGTACATTTTGTAGAATCCTTAAAAAAAGCAACATGCGGTACAATCTAATAAATTAAATAAAAAAGGACCTGGATTTCGGATGAAATGTCTACAGCTCCTAAGGGTACTAGTTATTCTTCAAAGTAAGCTGAAGCTGTAGCTGATGCTGATGTCTGCCTCACAATCCGTGGGTGACATATAGTCAGTTTATAGTGTGTAGGCCATGTAAGTAGAGTAGATGTCAATGTGCGTACAATGAGGTCCTTAAAAAGGACTGTCAAAGCAAAGTTTATGCACTGCATGTGCTCTGCCCTTCTCTTTTTTTTTTTCTATAAATATATTAAATTACTCTAAGGTAAGCCAAAGCCACATACACAAGTATTAAAAGGATCTTAAGGTGTGCTTTGTCGCCTTATAGTACACGAGTATAATAAAAATATATGGGAAGATGATTATGCTTAAAGGAACGTTTACAAAAGAAAGCACTACAAAAACAATTACGTCGAGTTGTCGTTGTCTTTGTCGTTATCGTCGGTCTTTTTGAAAGAAATATTCTTTTGCCTATTTTACTGAAGTGTACCTTAAGTATAAATACAAAAATATCTATACATCTAAATAGTCTAAAATCTAAGAAGGAACAAAAGAAAATCTCATAAGGCTAAATTGTTATAGCGTTATAAGCTCGAAGGGTCTTAAGCGATAGAGATTAAATTCGAGTTCTTTATACTTTGTACCTACTTACTTACCTATTATATATTGGAATCATACATACATACTTATTTTGTATATTTAGGCAAAGAATGACTACTTAATAATGGTATTATAATGAGATTTTGGGGATTAAATATAACTAATTTTACAAATTAGGGATAACAGTGGTTGTTATACTATTCGAAAAGGGAAAAGTCAAACTAAATAAATCTATTAGTGAAAATTTAGAAAAAGAGAATGCAAGAATTTAGTTTAACTTAGTAAAATGTAATTGATAGGTTTAAGAAACATTGAAAACAAATAACCGATCCAAAAAGTATCATATATTTAGACAACCCCTTACTAACTTTTTATTCATGACATATTCTGACACAAACATTTTCGTAATCACCTCAATCATTCTTAATCATTTGGATTCAATTTTCAATCATTCCCAATCATCCTTAATCATCGTCAGTCATCATCAGTCATCCTCAGTCATTCTCAGTCATCCACAGTCATCCTTAGTCATTCTCAGTCATCCTCAGTCATTATCAGTCATCCTCAGTCATCCTCAGTCATCCTCAGTCATCCTCAGTCATCCTCAGTCATCCTCAGTCATCCTCAGTCATCCTCAGTCATCCTCAGTCATCCTCAGTCATCCTCAGTCATCCTCAGTCATCCTCAGTCATCCTCAGTCATCCTCAGTCATCCTCAGTCATCCTCAGTCATCCTCAGTCATCCTCAGTCATCCTCAGTCATCCTCAGTCATCCTCAGTCATCCTCAGTCATCCTCAGTCATCCTCAGTTATCCTCAGGCATCCTCAGTCATCCTCAGTCATCCTCAGTCATCCTCAGTCATCCTCAGTCATCCTCAGTCACACAGTGTTTTTTTCTAATTTTATAAAAATGCAGTTGTGATGTTTCGTAAACATCTTAAATCTCAAGTAAACCAAATAACTGATGATTAAACCTTAAATTCCTTTTTGACAGGAACACAATGATTAAGACAGTTGTTGAAAATAAGATAAAAGTTCACAATGTCATACGCAATCATCCTCAGTCACACAGTTTTTTTCTAATTTTATAAAAATGCAGTTGTGATGTTTCGTAAACATCTTAAATCTCAAGTAAACCAAATAACTTATGATGAAACCTAAAATTCCTTTTTGACAGGAACACAATGATTAAGACAGTTGTTGAAAATAAGATAAAAGTTCACAATGTCATTACAATCCATTGCACACTGGTGTAAATCAAGTTACAAAAATATTGTTCTAATCTTTCCAAACTAATTTTCTTAAAGTTAAATTTTTAAACGAAGAAGTAACATTTAGATTTTGTTCATCAATTACTGGTTTACTACAATAAAATGTATCATGATTTGGAACTTTTGGTAAAAGCCAATCATTGACATTCAAGACCTTACAGAAAATAGAACAATCAGTAGACACAAGATCAAGATAACGCAAACGAATCTCAAAAAAATAGAATAAAAGACTTTCCAGACAGGTCATCTACCTAATTTATATATTTATAGAAGAATAAATTTCATACACAAAAGATGAACAACCAGACGGTATATATAGCAGAAATTAGAAACGCAGAGTTACAATGTGTAAGCTATATAGTTATAAGCTCTAAATTTATGAACTCATTTGCCAGTATAAAATAAGAATTGAGACAATATTTACAAGCAATTAAAACACCACTTCCATGTTTCTAAATACTATTGCTTGGATTTCTATCAATTCGATATACAATATATTCAGGTGGGCAAAATTCAGCATCAAGTATAGATGAGTCAAGCCATGTTTCAGTGAGAATTATAACGACAAAAGATCTATCAGCACAATTTAAGAAAATTTAAGAAAAAAGTTTCGAGTTTCGACTTCATACCTCCAACGTTTTGATAACATACGTCAGTCAGTTTCTTGGAGTGTATTGTATTTTTATTGGTGAGGTCAGAAAAGCACTCTAAAATAGTTTTTCTCTGAATAGTTTTAAATTTATGAGTAACTGCATATTTTAAGCAGAATCCAGGAGGTATCAAGGTTTCAACAATAGGTCAGATGCAAAAATAAAAACACATAAAAGTGATCGCTACAAAATTTGACGAAAATAACTCTTATACTATTAGAGCTTTACTCCAAATAACAGGAGACCCTTGGGCAGATAGGCGCACCCGGTTGTAAAGATTGTTTTTTAGAGGTAATAAACTTTGAAATTGACATAAAATGTACTTTATTCGAGAGATAATTTTCCGGCTCGGACGTAGTCTTGTATGTATATCTGTGGCCATATATCGACAATAACGCGGCGAATTTAGTCCTCTAAGTAGTTAATCGTTTCGAGCTATACCTCCACCTAAAGTTTTATTTTTAACTCGCTTGGAATCTTCAACTACTTTTGGTGATGTCTTGTGTTTACATTAAAAAAAAACCACGTCTATGATAGTGAAATACTGTGCAGTGACTTCAATGTTTATCGTTGTGATAGAAATGCATGTAATATTAATAGCTTGTATATTGCAGGATAAGTCCTAATTGCCATTCGTTGCTCATTTCATTCGAATTGTGTAAGCATTGAAAATATTAATTCTATCGAATTTAAATGTGTAGAATCAATAATTATGAAGTGCCAATTTGTATTTACATCTCAATCCCATTTCTCAAAAAATCGTCACGCTGCTGGTGCTAAATATAGTGTCGATTAGAAATTTCCTACAACCAATTGTTTTATTCTTGGGGTTCTTAACTTAACAAAAATGTTAATTGGATAGCCGATCTAGAAAGAAAATCCTTAATGTCACCTCTTATTCCTGTGGGCTTCAGAGAATTTGCTTCAAAAACTGAGTGTAACTTTTGACATGAATGTGCCAGTATTGGGTGTTACCAAATTAATGATGTCGTCAACTCAAATGGAAAAAAATTGGACTTGATCTTTACGGATGTTTGAAAAAGACTGGTAAAAGTCAAATAGTTTTTTCCCTGAACACTTTTATTTTTAATAAATGATTTCAAATCATGAAATTCATGAAAATAAAATAAATATGATCCAGCAAGTGTTCATATATGCGTTTTTACGGATGTACCTGAACTTACATCAATTTCTGAAGCAGATCAATTTTTTGATTGAAATTTAGTATTATTTTCATCGTTCAGCTGTTGACATCAAATTCTCTGTTTATGAGCCATCAAAATCAAATTTTTGTTGATCACATACAATTTATAACTTTTATGGAGAATCACAACTGGACAAATATTTTTGAAGAAACTGGTGTTGTTAGCTGTTGTTTTCTATTTTGTTCAGTTTTAAAAAACGTTTTGTCTTTATGTGTTTCATTTAAAAAATGGTTTACTAGAAAAATTAAAATACTGAGAAATACTAAAGCCAAATTTTATAAATAATATTTACTATCGAAATCAGTCGCAGACTATACAATATACTCTTCAGTCATATGTTATAATACGTACAATAACACCTGTGATAAAAACAGTCATAAAAGAGACATTTATTTAAAGTCTATCTCAATCTTTTCTGAACTCGACGTTGTTAAATCAGAAATTAACAAAATCGAACCAACACTCCATGTCTCTCAACTAAAAGATTCACTATCTTTCGGTCCATTTTTATTTCTGTTTTATCGTCGTCCATTATGTTATCTGTTTAACGGGGAGAGTACGATAACTTTGGCGACAAAGTTTAATGACGGATTTGTATAGAACAGTTAAAAACAAGCATTTTTTACTATGGGAGGGGGGGTCTATCTCCCCCCGTTTAGGCGGTAGGGGCAGTTTAAAAAAATATGTACATTAAATGGAAAAAAAAATAATTAAAAAATAACGGTAATACTTATAATTAAGTATTATACCTTTTTTTAAAGCCAACACTTTTGTCTATTACCTTGTTCTTAAATCAAGTCAAAACTATGCATAGTTTTTGAAAAAAAATATTTTAAAGTCAAAATTTGTGCAAAAAAAAGTTAAAAAAAAGGTTTAATAATAATAATTTTTCAAAACTTTCAGATTATCAACTATTTTTTTTATAATTCATTGCTCTTATTTGTTTTTGATCAAAAACTGAAAACTAGATGACTTGATGTCTTCTAGTTCTTGAGAAAATTGAAAATTACCAAAACAAAATATTTTAATTAAATTACTTTTTCCTTGCTTAAGTATTAACGTAGTCTTATTTTGATAGTAATAATCGATAAGATATACCTAGGGTAAATAAATTTTTCTTAAATCCAGCTTATTTAAATGCAAAAGAAACTTTGCATGCACCCCATCTAGCACCCACCGCACCTTGCACCCTGCCCACCTTGCACGCACTCCAACTTGCACCCAGTCCAAATCCTATAGTGTGCCCAAGCAGGGGGGTTGCAGGGGGGCAGCATGCCCCCCCTTACAGATGCCACTGTTGCATACACCCAAACTCGCGCACACCTTTCTGTTGCATACACCCAAACACGCATTACGCATACGCAAATACCATTATTACTATCAAAATAAGACCACTCAAGCAAAAAAAAAGAATTAAATTAAAATAGTAGTTGTGGTTATTTTCAATTTTCTCAAAAACTAAAAGACATAAAATCATCTAGTTTTCAGTTTTTGATCAAAAACAAATAAGAGCAATAAATTCTGAAAAAAAACAATGGTAGATAATCTTGAAGTATTGAAAAATTACACTTTAAACCTTTTTTTTAACTTTTTTAACTCAAATTTTGAGTTTAAAATTAATTTTTTTTAAAAACTACGCATAGTTTTGACTTGAATTAAAAACTGGCTAATAAAACAGAATGTTAGCTTTAAAAAAATGTATACAACTTAATTGTAAGTATCACCGTTATTTTGTAATTATTTTTTTCCATTTTAAATAATAACTTTTTTAAATTGCCCCTCCCGCCTAAACGGGGGGAGATAGACCCCCCTCCCATAGTAAAAAATGCTTGTATTAAGACCCTCTACCAAAAACCGTTATTATATCTTGGCGCCAAAGTTATCGTACTCGTGCCTGTTTAACTTATGGATCAACTACATATCTTACCACTTTTTGAAAAACTGCAGATCATTCGACTTCCTGCTTGTTTTTTTTTTTTGTTTGGCTGGAATCTTACCTATGTTCAGGAACACAACATGTTACTTGATTGATTGATTGATTGATTTATTGATAAGAAAACAGCTGTACATTTAGAATAACTTATAAATAGTACAGGATGTATTACAAAAGATTAACAAGGATATGCAAGAATGTATTATATCGAATAGCAATTATAGCAAAATTAAATTACAATTATAACAAAATATTACAAGTTAATTTTACAAAAGTAAATTTTACAAACAAAACGTCAAAAAAGGAACTTAATGTATCCAAGTGAAAGTGCAAGATTTTTACTCGAAAATGGTTACCCTTCTTAAATGTTTATATGTTATCTTATCAACCATTCCAAAGAGTTGATAGCTTCAGTGATCTTGGAGTCGTATTGGACTAAAAGCTATAAACACATTTTAAATAAAGCTAAATGCCATTTAGGGTTTGTGTGTCGTTTTTAAAAAAAAATTCGAGAGCCATACATCTTAAAAACCTTATACTCTTCTCTTGTGCGGTCAAGTAGAGAATATTGTGTTTGGAGTCAATGTTACCAATCTATCATCAATACCTAGTCTTAATTAATTTGGCATCACTAGCTGACAGAAGAACTATTACAAAAATTGTATTTGTCTTTATTTTAATGCGAACGATCGACTCAAAGTATCTTTTGTTTTGCTTGCTGCTTGTACAGCTTCTAAGAATTATTTAAATGTAATTGATTTAAATATATCAACGAATTGTGTAAAAAAAGAATTGTATACAATTTTTTTCAAAATCAAAGCTAATTGATTTGTAAATTTTTAGCGAAATAAATAAATAGACTAGTGACTTGACATATTCCTACAGAAAATTGTCAAGCGGTGTTAAATCACATGATTTGGAGGCCAATTTACGGGACCGTAAGGTGTTGCGGTAGTTGTTGCAGTGTTTTATAGAAGTGACATCGTGAATGAGACTGAGAACTGCTGATTTGGTTGTCGTAAATTGTGAGATATCTGGTGTTCGATTTTGTTTTTTTTTGCGTGTAAAAGTTTCATTTGTTCACTATAAAGGCTTTTGAGGATGAATTTTCTTTATTCAGAAATAAATAATATCATAATGTCATTCAAAAATTCAAACACTTCTTCCTATGATTTGATTTCCAGTATAACTCTCAAAAAAATTTAATTTTACATTTCTGATATCTCATGCTTCGTTTTTAATCTTAGCTTACAAAAAGGAATTTTTCATGATGCCCTAAAAAAAGCCTTAGTTAGTTTATGATTGGCTGAAATCTTATTCAATGAATAGAAAACAAAGCATCAAAATTCAAGATAATATCAGCTCAGAGAGGTTTGTAAATATCCCGCAAGGATCCGTCTTGGGACCGATCTTCTTTTAATTCGCTTTTTGTTCAACCTTTTAAAGGCAGTATCACAGCTTTTTCTGATGAAACCGCTCAGTCATATTCTTCAAAAAACTGTTTTCAACTGTTTACTGATGTAAGTTATGATTTAGACATACTGCGTATACAATGGTTTATTAAAATCTAAGCTACAAAATATGGACTTTCTTGTTGGGGTGGGACGAATTATAACAAAATTGAACCATTACTTATTAAGTAAAAACATGCTATAAGAATCTTAGCTATAGGATTAATCGTAAAACTCCATGGTTTAGTTTATTCAGGAATCTTAATATCTCTTATAAGAGAAAAAAATCCACAGTAGTCAATGAAGATGATTTTAAAAGTACCATAACACCAGTTTTGGATAAAACAAAGTCGTTAAGAGGGGATGCTGCTGCCTTCGGAATATTGCCAACTACATTGTATTACCGTATTAAAAAGTTAACAAATAATAAGGAGCCACAAAACTTAAAATTTTCAAGCAAATATTCGACACAGCAAGTTTTTACTAATGGTGAAGAAAAGATGCTTGAAAAATATTTGATACGAAGCTCGAAGATGAGTTACAGACTGACCAAAATTTAAGCTCAAGTATTAGCTTTTGAATACGACACATTGTTGCAAAAATGTCCCGAAACATGGAGAGAGAAGATCAAATGGCTGGAATTGAATTGATTTATGGCTTTATGAAGCGTCACTCAACACTTTCAATACAAAAACGAGAGAATACAAGTTTGTCAAGAGCTACTAGTTTTAACCAGAAGAATCTTGAAGAATTTCTTTCAAATTATGAGAGAGCACTCGGTAAGTTAAACTTTACTGCTGATCGGATTTTCAATTTGGATGAAACCGGGGTCACTACAGTAGTTCAAGCTCCAAACGTTATTGCACAAAAAGGGCAAAATGTTTCTGCTGAGAGGGGCCAATTAATTACTATGTGTGCTTTTATAAGTGAAATTGGTAATACTATACCTCCCGTGTTCATATTTCCGCGGGGTAGACTTCATGACACAATGCTTAATGGAGCACCAGCTGGTAGCGTTGGTTACGCTAACAGACCAACGAGCGTTTGAATAACTGGAGGACTATTTTATTAAAGTTCTTGTGCATATTCAGAAATTAACAAGATGCACTAAATCAGACATGATATTACTTTTATTGGACAATCATGAAAGCCATTGCACAATTGATGCCATTAACTTTTCCCGTGATCATCGTATAGTCCTTTCATCGCTTTCAGCCTCTTGATGTTGCTGTTTTAGAACCCTTCAAGCAAAAACTATCGACAAAACGACTGGCTACTTAACAATCCCGGCAAAACAATAAGAATACACGATCTTCCATCTATTGCAAACACTGCGTACATGGCTTCCTTTACTCAAAAGCATAATAACCTCTGGCTTTGCTAAGCCAGGCATGGTTCCATTTTCAAGGAGTGCATTCACTGAAGAAGACTCTCAATGTTCAGAGGTTACAAATCAAACATTGCCTGGGTCTGCTGAAGCCACTCATATGTTTAAATGAGTTTTTTTTTTCTCTTTCAACTAATGAATGTGATAATTGAATTATAAATTTTATTTTTTATGATTTTTTGTAACTTTTTGATTCCTTAAATGTGATGTCATTTTTATTTTTATTTTTTAAGTTTTGTTTTATCCTTTTACTAATAAAACTAATAAAAACAGTAAAAATTTAAAGTGTTATCCAATATCAATAAAAAGAAATAATACTGCTGTTTAAAAGTGTCCCTTCCAATTTCAAAACTGCCCTATAGATGGGGCCCTTTTAAACATAAGCATGTATATTGGTTAAAAATTAAAATTAAATAAAAATATGTTCATAAATGAACCAAATATTGTTTGAAATCGAAGTTCAATAACACTGTTCCATGTAAGTAAGCTTTACACATCAATAAATCGAACATGTATGATTCCAGCAGCTGCGAAAGCAAAAAGTGTTCAAATGTGCCCCACTCTCCCCTATTTGAATATTCAGCCCTATTATGGTTATCAAATATCAACACGATATTTGATAATAGTTAATAATTATCAACAAAATTAATGAATCGGTATTATGGTGATCAATTATCAATATTTTTGATAAATAGTGAATTAAAAGATCTATTGTGAATAGCTTTATTGATAAACTCGGTATTACGGCTATCAAACATATTGATACCCATCAAATATTCTATCAGCTACAAAATCTTTGTTGACAAATGTATCAAATATTCGTAAATGGTAATGAATTGTAATTTAAATACGATTTATTAAAGGTTTTTTTTTGTAATTTTTATTGAATATACAAATTGATGAACGAAATGCCTTCACTAAAATTTTGGTTTGAAGGCAATTGTACTGAGGAACGTAGGTTTATCGTGCAAGCTTTTCTATTTGTTTTCTGTTGCTAACTATTTTACTCCTAAATAAACAAAATATTATTAAGAAAAAAGAGAAATTTTTTTAATGAAAACAACTTACATTATTCCGCCGAAATTATTTATAGACCAAAACACAAGAACTCAACACAAATGACAAATGACAAACGTCAAACACCAAACAAAACCTATTCACAATCGTATATTGATTAGTATTCACAATGGGTGAAAAATTATCATTTGATACTCATAATACCAAATTATCAATAAATTGATAGAAGTTATCAGTTATCAAATAATTGATAGTTGATAGCCATAATAGGGCTGATTGTTAGCTTTAAGTCTTCATGTGAAATAAAGTTTTAAAAAAACGTAAAACTATGCTTCTACCAAACTTTTATAGCGGTTACCATTGACTGTAAAGTTCTGGCGAGCATTGTTTTTAAGGAAGTACGCACCAAACAGTTTGTGGATGTGACGTTATCTTAACAAAAACTTTTAAATTATCGTCACTCTAAATGCGGCAGTTGACGTATCCATGATTTTCAAAATAAATTCGCACAATTTCTTCAAGCGTCAGTGTATTCATATTGAAATGTCAAACTCAGCTAAAAATAAATGATTTGACAGCTGACAAAATGGCTGCCAATCAAAATAGTGCTGCCAACTTTCTAAATTTTTATATGTATATCTTTAAAAAAAAGCCCGTTGAAAGACATTAAAAGTAGGCATGTTCTACACAACTTGTATACAATTCTTTGTTGTTTTTTTGACAGAAAATAATTAAACAGATCATTGAAAATTAGCTGACAGTTCGACAAGTTCGTTTGAGCTGGCACGTAACAGACCTAGGCAGTTGAAACTTTAAGTTTAAAAAAGGAAGAAGTTAACTAAAAAACAAGTTTTTAATTAATAAGGCATCAAAGAAGTTCCATAAAAGACTCCAGCCATTCAAACTAAATTTGTAATTCTTTTGTTTGTGTGTTGTCGTGGCTTGGCGGTTGTCCGCCAACAACGGTCGCCGCGCCGCCGCGCCGGCCGCCGCCGTCATTGTTTATCAAAAAAGTTAAACAAAACATTATTTGGTTAAATCGACAAACTTATAAGCCAAAACAAAAACCGCCAATCCGCAACCACGCAAAATGTAAGAAGGCAAAAAGAAACAAAATAGAAGAAGAATATTTTATCTGCAGTCCAAAATGAGGAAGAATAAGAAGGATGGTGTGAAAATGGCGTAAGAGCTGGAGGATGGTGCTGGTGGTATAAGCGGACCAGAGTATTTTGTGAAGGATTTCAGGGATAAAGATAAAAGTTATGGGTTAAGTTTTTTTTTCTTCTTCTTCTTCTTCTTCTTCTTCTTTTTCTTCTTCAGCAAACGTCTTATACTTAAATGGGATTTTTTTTAATGTTTCGTCCTATCTCTTCCTTATAGCTTGTTTAGTTTTTTTCCTATTTTTAGGAAGATATCTTCCATCTTATTCTTCTTCTTCTATAGTTTGTATAAAGGAAAGGAAAAACTTGGAATTTTGTTTTGTGTGTGGTTTTCTACTGTCTACTACTGGTATCCTCCTGGGATAAGAATTAAAGGAATTATAGAAAGTTGTGCTTTCTATGTTTTGTATATCATTTTAGGTTTTTTTGCTTTGCTTTGTTTTTCTTCCTGGTTCCTTTGCTTTGTCAAAAGAACCAAAAAACAAACTTTTGATATTAGACTTCTTATGGATAAAAACTAAATGTTTCCAGAGCTAACTATTCATGGATGAGTGAAGAGTTTTCTCGCTGATGTATAGGAATTTATTGCAAGTTTTATTTATCTTATCTCTTACAATTTGTTGAGTGGAATGGGTAGAGGGGGGGAGGGAGGTTGGCGGAGTATGTGTAGAATAGGCTTTGTTTGGATTATTATAGGCGGTTATAATGGATATTAAAACCTTAATATTTTATTATAGGAATTCTTTCTATCTTTTGTTGTTTATATGGCTTCTTGATTGAATATAACATGCATGAGTAGAACTTGAGTAGTTTTTATTGAGTTAATTTTATAACTTTGATGGTAATTTGTTTTGCTTTAGACACATTAAGCCTATATATTCAGTATAATTGATTATATTAATACTACTTTAAGTATGGATTCGTATTGAGCGTTTTTAAAGGCTCGTTTAATGGTTTTTAACTTCCCAATGGAAGTTATTTTTAGCTGTCCGATTTGACGCATTCCAAATTTTGGAAATTCTGGACGTTTCAAGGTCCCTAGGAGCTAAAACAAAGGTTCTTAGAGAGAAGTCTCTGTTTGGGAGTGTACGTACGTTCGTATGTGAGTCGGTCGTTTTTATCTCAAGAACTAGCACAGATAACGACTTCAAATAGATTTTGCTTTGCATAGGTAGAAAAGACGATTTTTAAGTACCTACATATTAAGTTAAGTGTTTTTTTTAATACCTATTTAAAGAGAAATGAAAAATATGCAAAGCTAGCGACTTCAACTAAATTTTGTATTATATACATTGTGATGACCAAATTGGTATAAACTCGAACAAACTGATAAAGAATATTGTCATCTAGAATACAATGATATTATATTAACTCCAAAATAATTGTATGCAAGCAAATTATGGAAATCTATTTTTAGTTCTTGAGAAAACTTAAACACAAAATAACGGTTTTTTGGTGGGTGACCTTCTGGAGCAATACCTACAAAAATATGTTTTTTTTTTATTTGAAAGAAGCCAAGTCAAGAAAGGAAATTATAGAGAAAATTTAATAAAAATCTATCGGTTAGTTTTTGAGAAAATTCGAATATTCGATTTTTGGCCAAAAAATTGTATTGGGACTACTGTTATTTTTCGTGTAAAAGAGAAATTTAAAGAAACACCTAACTTGAACTCAATCGACAAAATGGTTAAGGCCAAAGAGAAAAGAACTAATAGAGAGAACCAACTTCGACGGTTGCTCCCTTCTTGCCTACAAGCTGTGATTTGGACACCAACTTGCATAAAAAAAATGTGGGGAACAAACACTTATGCAAGTTGGTGTGCATACTCACCACGAGAGAGAAAAAACTTTTCTCTCTTTTCTCTCTGCTCACCACCTTTTAAAAATGGCGGATGTAGTCAGCTGTTCAGAAGTGTTCAAAGAAAATTCAAAATTGTGTATGAACAACTTTTTGGTACTCTCATTGTGTTCGTTTGGGAGTAATATCATTCGAATGTGAAGTGAAATTAATTACTCTTGTAAGGTGTCAGAACAATGAAGATTTAGAAACAATTCTAAATTACGCATGTAAAGAAATATTAGTTAGTCATTTTAAGCCAGTTTTAATCATTAAGTATCTAAGTACAATAAATTAGGTGGTGCAACAGTCCAATGAGAATTAGGACCTAGAAACATACAACTCTGAAAGCACTACTGCCATTATTTTTGTATTATTAGCTGAAAAATGCAAAAAAAAATCAGATTTGTTTCAATTTTCAGAGTTTATCGATGCGAGAGTTGCAGGGACATTGAAAACGAGAGTTACATAATAAGATGAAACAAAACAACGCAGGAACATTGAAAACATTTTTATATACTCATTTCTTTTTTCCATTCCTATTTTATTTGTGTGTACTCGTTGTTTATTTTTTTAACATTACTCACGACATTTCCAAAATGCTGAAAATAAGTGATTTAAGTAGAGACTAAATAAAAGGACCGTCAACTTGTTACTTCTGTTGCCAATTTTCATTGCATAAGATTTGTGAATAGGTGATAAGCTATTCTTACTGCTTTTCACTAAGCTAGTGTGTTGCTTTTAAAGGCTTAACTACATACATAAGCCGAAAAGTACTTTTGTACAAAAGTAAAAATATTTGTATTCTCGCTAGTTTTGTGAAAAGAATATACAAATTTGTTTTTCAACCAAAATTTAAGTCTTATGCATCATTTTTATAAGTTTTCCAGTTCTAACTATTTATATCTTATCTTTCAGTTATATACCGACAAGGAAAAATCTGTGAGGGAAAGTTCTTACTACAGTTTTTTTTGAAAGTGCATTGTGGCTTACTCATAGATGTTTGCTAAACTTTTTAGGCTGTTCATAAATAAATGCAAATCAAAGTTAAGGGCTAAACCTGAATAACTATAAACATAGAAAATGCTGTGTTCAAGTAATTATTATCGCAGCCAAATTTCATATTGATTTTTTTGGTGTATAATAAAGCTGAAAAATTAATTTATGACAGATAAATTTTACGTTAGCACTAAGTTCCAGAAAATATCGATTGATACCGCAATTGCAGAAGATATGGATATTTTATATAAATATTCCTGGTAAACTGTAGAACTTTATTATTTCCGCCTTTTATAATTCAATGTAAAACAATTCAAAATGCAGTATATTTTAAATAATATAAATAAAGTCTAGTCTAAAAAACCTTAACCTTGTTACACTCTTTCTGCACACATCCTTTCTTGTTTTGGTTGTTAATGCGATCTATCTGTAACTTAGAGCAAAGGATGAGTGCAAAAGTGGCAAAGCACGAAATAGCTATATCTCCAGCCAAAACAATGAGTGGTAGCACCTTTAAGTTGTTGTTGTTGTTCAAAAACATTCAATAAAATTAAAAAAGAATGGTCAAGTCTAACAAGCTGACATTCTAGTACGAATAGTACAATACAAATAATAACAATAATAACTTAGTCTGGTTCGGTACCGATCTTCCAACCTCTCCCCCTTTGATACGTACTACGAATTGTTAGTCTATCAAAATAAGGTATGGAGAAAAATGGAGGCGGAACAAAACAGCATACTTAAAGGAGCTTATAAAAAGGTTGATGCTTCAAATGCATTTGATAAACAATTAGCACATCTCGACCTGTGACGTCAGTGGTCTAAGGTAGTGGAGTGCGTATTGCACACGACTTCTAAGACTGAGCAAATCTGATATGCGTGGGTTCGAATCCTATGTTGTGCATAACGTTTTTCAAATAAAATTGGATTAAAGCTCAGCACCACAAAAAAGGAGACTGATGAGTGCAAAAGTGGCAAAGCACGAAATAGCTATATCTCCAGCCAAAACAATGAGTGGTAGCACCTTTAAGTTGTTGTTCAAAAACATTCAATAAAATTAAAAAGGAATGGTCAAGTCTAACAAGCTGACATTCTAGTACGAATAGTACAATACAAATAATAACAATAATAACTTAGTCTGGTTCGGTACCGATCTTCCAACCTCTCCCCCTTTGATACGTACTACGAATTGTTAGTCTATCAAAATAAGGTATGGAGAAAAATGGAGGCGGAACAAAACAGCATACTTAAAGGAGCTTATAAAAAGGTTGATGCTTCAAATGCATTTGATAAACAATTAGCACATCTCGACCTGTGACGTCAGTGGTCTAAAGTAGTGGAGTGCGTAGTGCACACGATTTCTAAGACTGAGCAAATCTGATATGCGTGGGTTCGAATCCTATGTTGTGCATAACGTTTTTCAAATAAAATTGGATTAAAGCTCAGCACCACAAAAAAGGAGACTGATGAGTGCAAAAGTGGCAAAGCACGAAATAGCTATATCTCCAGCCAAAACAATGAGTGGTAGCACCTTTAAGTTGTTGTTGTTGTTCAAAAACATTCAGAGAAAAACAAATTCACCACGAACTACCGTTATAACTTCTCCCGTTATTTATTGACAAACAAAAATGTTTTTCTAGAATTAATTTGAATTATAGGAGTATTTTTGTAGATATAACAACGACAAGATGTTAGCAAAATTTAAAAAAAAGAAATTCATGAGAATTACAAATATTATAATGATACTTTAAAAAACATAGCCTTCTTGGCTATCAATAAACAAAAATGAGAAATGTTTTCCTCAAATTATAATAAGTCGTGTTTTTTTCAGGTTCTTATTTATATACAATAACGATTGTTACAACAATAGTGAATATGGTGGAACATTTGCATATACATAATTATATATATGTTTAACGTCGAAAACTCTTTTGAATTCGACTTGATTGTTTTACTTGATTTTATTGCTCCTTACCTCGGGTGGGGGGTAGCAATTGTAATAAAACAACCTAATTGACTTCTGGATTAAAAGTGATTTTATTATTAATTTTCATGGCTATTTATACTTGATTCATAAACAATTTGACACTAGTTCTGATTCTATGGGAAAATAAATGTGGGAAAATAAATGTAATATGATAGGAGAGCACCTGTAAAAAGTGCTGATAGTACAGTTTTGGTGGGAACCATATGAAAGGTATGGATTATGGATAGTGATGTTCATAAGAAATAGGGTGTTCTTGATATTAATAGGGTGTTAAAAAATAAGCTGCTTAAACATCCTCCCCGGCGTTGAGATCTCGGAGCTCAAATTGTATAGCATGTGGGGTATGAGCATTCGTCATCTTCCTCTGTAGTAGTAGTAAAACAGTGGCCAGGATTACAACTCCAAAAAATGAAAGGTAACTAATGGAGTACTGATGAATATCATGGTGGGATATTTTATTGGGTAACACTTGCTGAGTTTTTTGAAATGAAATTTTGTTCTTCAGTAATGCTAAGTTGTCTTCCCCTCGAATGATGATTTCTTTTTTATACATTTCGTCTTTGAGTGGTTCGATATGAAAGTCTTGGACGAATAAACTTAAGTTGATTGTCGGCAAAAAAGGCGCAGTTGAATTTGATGTGTAGAAGTTGTGAGCATTAATAGTCATGGTTGGCTGTTTTATGATACAGTCAGCTCCTATTTTCATAAGTCCTACTCCCTTTAGTTTTGTAGTTAGGATTTCCGGTCCGCATAGTACAGACAATATTTCTTCATATTTAAAAGCGAAGATCCAGTTGTTGGGATTGTGAAGTTGAATCCACATCCTGTCCACTTTGGCGGATTTTAATTCACAATGTGAAGAGAGCTGCTTATTGTGATTTAGCATTTGGATCTCACATCGATTTTCGACTGAATGTGTATTGAAGATTGGATGTCGCTGTTTACATAGATACTTTCTGTCATCAAGATGTATACAACTCTGATATTCGGCATTTGATAGCGCGAAATGTTGATCTCTGAATGGAGTGATTGCCAAAAATTCTGTAGATGGTTGTATGAAGATGAAGGATGTGTTTTGTTGAACTGGTAACGGTATCAATTTGAACAATTGGAACATTTGTGAATTTAATAATGGCAATTTTACAAGGAGTAAAATTGATGACGACGTAACTCGTGCTTTGACTCGTAAAAGTTCGTAAAGCTTTGGAAGATTATGTTCATCATACCCAGGTAGTATAAGTGAACTGGGTATTATTTTGCGAATTTTATCCAGTTCGGTCAATAGTTGTCTGGGAGAAAGAAGTAAAGCGTTTATTCTTCCATGATGGGTATCTGAAATAGCATCTAGAATTGCTATTTGAACGCGTTGAAAGCTGTCCATTATTTGAGTGACATAAATCGTGACAAAGTTGAGGATTTCTGTTCTTTGTATGGTTTCATTTAGGCGGTCCATTGAATCATAAGCGATGGTCAGCTGATGTTTCACCTCACTAAACTGTTCTTTTATTGAAGACAGCGATTTGTTGAGAATATTTGTTGTAGATTCTAGTATTGAGGTCTGATTTTTGCTCAATTCAAGTAGGTGATTTTCATTATTATGAACCATCTGGATGTTGTCTTCGATGTATTGTGCATATTCTTGATCAAGAACTCCAAATAACGTATTTGCAACTGTTCCAACGAAGTCGAATGGGGACCTTCTCTTTCTTATTGCGATTCCGTTTCTAAATTTAAGAACGTCATTTAAATTTTCTGATTCCATTAGACGCATTTCGAGATGATTTATGATGGCCTTACAAAGATTATTCGAGTTTGATTTTTCCTCACATCTGGCTTTTAATTGGGTGACACTTCTTTGTATTCCTTCAAACTCCAGCCAGTAACTAGTCATATTGAAGTAAACGAACAGGTTCCAATCATCAGTTATAAGTTTTGCCTCTCCAATGTCCTCAAAATATAATCCAGGACTGGTTTCAAAATGTTGAATATCTACTGCACTTCGTTGAGCAGTTTGTCCAAATGCGGTGCTTAGTATTAATAAGCAAATAACCAATATTGTATTGATTGGATTTATTCTCATTTTTCGAGTTGGCACAGAAGATATTTCCGGATTGTGTCGCTTTCGATTTGAGCGTTCCTGAATTGGAAGGAAACGGCCTTTAAGATGATGTTTAACCTTAGTTCGAAGGTGTGGAGCCCGTTTTATAGCTTCAGAAGGTTCCTCCCCATGTTCTAGTTTGGATGGATCTTGAACTTCTTGCTTTGGTTGAATTTCAGTAGGAAGGGGACACACTTTGGCGATTGATCTTCTTATTTCTCCTGAAGAGGTTTTAATATCAACCACTCTTGTAAGTTTATCCGGACCAGTGATGGATTTTAGCACTCTACCCATTGCCCATTTAAGAGGAGGTAGATTATCTTCTTTAATTAGGACTAATGTGCCTGGCTGGATGTCGGCTTGAGGATGTTTCCATTTATACCTTTGTTGTATTTCTTGTAAGTATTCATATCTCCATCTACGCCAGAATTCCTGATGAATTGATGTTACGAGCTTCCATCTAGCAACATGAGTCAGCTTTGGTGCTTCTGCTGATTCTGGATCCACTACTGCAGTTAAAGGTGCTCCAATCAAAAAATGTCCAGGAGTTATGGCCTCAAGATCATTAGGGTCATTTGACATCGGAGTTAATGGTCTAGAGTTAAGGATTGCCTCTATTTGCGCAAGGACTGTTGTTAGTTCTTCTTGTGTTAAGGATGCGCTTGAACAGATACGTTTCATATGGTGTTTGGCTGATTTAACAGCTGCCTCCCACAAACCTCCAAAGTGAGGAGAACGTGGAGGTATAGGTTTCCAATTAATGGTTCTTCCAGTGCAATAATTTTTTATTAATTCCTGACCTTCCTTAGTAAAAACCATGGAGTTGAGCTCGTTTAGTTCATTTCGTGCTCCTATAAAGTTGGTAGCATTATCGGAAAATATTTTTGCTGGACATCCTCGTCTTGCCACGAATCTTTTTAGTGCTCCAAGGAACGCCTGAGTTGTTAAATCTGTCACGAGTTCTAGATGTATCGCCTTTGTTGAGAAACATATGAAAACTGAGACATATGCTTTTGTTGACTGTTTACCACGAATTCTGTAGTGAATGTATACTGGACCGAAGAAATCTATGCCCACATTCATGAATGGTCTTGATGGTTGGACACGTTCGGGAGGCAAATTTCCCATCAACTGCGTAATACTCTTGGGTTTCGCTTTGAAGCATTTCATACAGTGACTAACGATTGATTGGGCTAATCGTTTACCTCCTAGTATCCAGTAATTTTGCCTCGCAATGGATAGTAAAGCTTGTGGTCCAGCGTGCATATTTTCTTCGTGAAGTTCGGACATCAATAATTTTGTTATTTCATGTGAGCATGGAAGAATCATCTGATGTCTTGCTTCATATGGAAGATGAGAGGCATCTAGTCTTCCTCCCACTCTTATTATATTTCTATGATCAAGAAATGGTGCAAGCGAGTTTAGATGGCTGCTTTGGGATACACAACCATATTTAATGAGTGCCTTTAAATCTTCTTCAAAGGCAGTTTTTTGAATGTACTTTACAATGTGGACGGTTGCTGATTTTAGCTCCTGTGGAGAAGGAACTGTGTCCACAAGCCGGTACTTTTTTGCTCGCTTTAGGTTACTTATGAAACGTATGGTATACGATGTAACCCGTTGCAGGAATTTGAACGAGTTTTTGTGATTAATTCGTTCAATAAAGTGGTCATTTATATTCGATTTTACCAGCAGTATAGTCTTCAGGACTTTCATCTCTAATAGCTTCTCTTCTTCTTTTCTTAATGGTTGTTGCGGCCATTCCGATTTAGACTTCTTCAAAAATGCTGGACCTTGGAACCAGATTGTAGATTTTAAAAGTTGATCCGGAAACACTCCTCGTGATAGAAGATCGGCTGGGTTCATTTCAGAAGGAACAAACTTCCATTGGGATTTCGTGGTTTCGTCATGAATACTTGCTATACGATTAGCCACGAAAGTCTTCAGAGGTGATGTTGTGTTAATCCAAGACAACACTATTTGAGAATCGGTCCAATATGTTATTTGTTTGATTTGGATAAGAAGGCTTTCTTTAACAATTTTTACTAGTTGTACCAATAATTTTGCGGCGCAGAGTTCCAGACGAGGAATCGTCTGCTGTTTAACTGGTGCAACTCGTGTTTTGGAGCATACCAACTGAACATTGACCTCTTCCTTCGAGTTAGTTGATTTAAGATAAACTACAGCGCCATACGCTCGTTCGGAAGCATCTGAAAATGCATGCAGTTCGATAGATACTGCGTCATTTATTATGACATGTCGTGGAAATCTGAGATTGTTAAGTTTGAGAACATTTTCTCTGAAGAATTTCCATTTTGTAGTCATCTCCATTGGCAAAGAAGAATCCCAGTCAAGTTTTAATGCCCAAATTTCTTGTAAATAGATTTTTGCAAGAACGACAACTGGACTCACTATTCCTAGTGGATCGAAAATATGAGCCGTGTCAGACAATATTGATCTTTTAGTAATCTTTGTCACTTCATTCCAGTTTGTTTTAATAATAAATTGGTCTGAAGCTGGGAGCCAAGTTAGTCCCAATGTTTTTATAGATCCTTCTTCTTGGTCGTGAAATATCCTCTCGGTTTCGCAGTGTTCCTTTGGGATTCCTTTTAACAGTAAAGGAATGTTGGAACACCATTTTCTTAGATGAAATTCCCTCTGAGCCAAGAGTTGTATTAGTTCTAACTGCATTTGAGTAGCGGTTTTAAGGTTATCACTGCCGGTTAATATATCATCCATGTAAATGTCTCGGCGAATAATATTTGCGCCAAGTAAATGCTGCTGATTTGCCTTTTCTGCCAGATCATGAAGACACCTTATAGCGAGGTAAGGCGCAGGTTTAGTACCATAAGTGACAGTATTTAGTTGATACGTCTTAAGAGGTTCCTTGGTAGATTCTCGCCAAACTATACGTTGGAATCGTTTACTAAAGTCGTCTACAAGAATTTGACGATACATCTTGGTAATATCAGCAGTAAACACATATTTGTGAGTCCTGAATCGCAACAGAATTGAAACGAGATCGTTTTGTAGTGCTGGTCCAGTGTGCAAGATTTGATTGAGGGATAGATTTGTAGATGTTTTTGATGATCCGTCAAATACGACTCTCAATTTTGTTGAACTGCTTTCTGGGCGTAAAACGCAATGATGTGGAAGAAAATAGTGTGGCATTTTATGAGAAAGGTCATTTGGTTTTACCTCTTCCATATGTTTTAATGCAATATAGTCTTTCATAAATTCTATATATTGCTTATGAACCTCAGGGTTCTTTTCTAACCTTTTTTCTAGATTAAGGAATCTTCGAACTGCTATTTCCCTTGAATACCCTAGACTTTGTGGGTCATTTAAAAAAGGAAGGGTTACAATATACCGTCCAGATTCCGATCTTCTTGTAGTTCTCAGAAATATTTCTTCACACTGACGTTCTTCTTTTGTGAGCGGTTTTTGGATGCTTTGGGACGGGGAAGCTAGATTTTCTTCCAGATTCCAAAAGCGTTCGACCAGACTATCTAAGTTACAAGATGAATTGTTCACACCTATGCCACAGAACAGTGTTGACAGAGTGTTTGTGACCGTTTTACCCATAACAATCCACCCCAGTAATGTGTTTTGTAAGGTTGGTCCACTGTTATTTATTTTAATCTGTCCCACGGAAAGAAGTTCAGGGTAAAGCTCAGCTCCGATGAGTAAATCTACGTCATGAGGTTGATTAAAGTTGCTGTCTGCTAATTTAATGTTCTGAGGCATTTTCCAATGACTTATATCGATAAATTCACTGGGTTGGTGTGTTGTTATTGTATTGAGCACAAAAACTTGAATCTGAGTCTGATAGCCCGTAACTCGTGACTGCAGACATACTTCAATCGTTTTGCTCAATTTGATGGGTTGATTTCCCATTCCAGAGACTTCGAGGGATTCGTGTTTCGTGATGAGATGAAGCTTTGAAGCTAGCTTCTCGGTTATAAAGCTCATTTGTGAGCCTGAATCGAGCAATGCTCTTGCTTTGACAGGTTGATTTGTTCGATTAAGTATATTTACTAGGGCTGTTCCCAATAACACATATTTTGAAGGTTTTGTGTTGCTGATTGTAGCTGAAAGGCTGGTCCTGTTGTCTATCGCAGGAGATTGTTGTTGCTGGTTTTCTGTTACATGAAGTAGCGTATGGTGATACTTATTGCATTTTGTACAGTGTATTGCTTTACATTTTGGGGCTTGGTGTCCAAAGAGTAAGCAATTAACGCAACGGTTGAGAGATTTTACAGTTTTCAGTCTCTCTTGTGGTGAGAGTTGAAGAAACTTCGGGCAAACGAATATGGCATGTTTCCTTTGTTTACAAACCGAACAATTATAATTTTTGTTGGTAGAAGCAAGAGCTACCCTTGACCTTTTGTTTAAGTCGTCTGGGATTGTTTTCACTACCTTTGATCCCATAGCTTCTAACGATTGAAATCGTTGTTCTAAGAATGACAGGAACTCGCTCAATGATGGCAAGGCCTTTGGTTGTTTTAGCGATTGTTCCCAAAGTATTAAAGTGTTTCTATCAAGCTTCTTAATTAGAACGCTCATTAGAAGAGGGTCCCAATTATTAGTATCAATGTTCAGACCCTTGAGACTCAGCATACATTCTTGTGTGGTATCATGTAATACCTTAATTGCTTTTGCAGTCTCGACCTGGATTGCAGGTTGCATCAAAAGTCTCTGCACATGCGCTGTTACTAGTAGCCGCGGGTTATCGTATCTATCTTTTACTACTTGCCATGCTGCATTGTAGTTGTTGTCAGATGTTGAAAAATGACTTATTAAGGTTTCAGCTTCACCCGTTAAAGTTGTCTTTAAGTAGAACAACTTCTGGCAATCAGCTATATCTTGTTTATCAACAAGTTCTGTAAACAGGTCATAATACTGCTTCCATTTCGTGTAGTTCCCATCAAACTTTGGCAGGGTTATCTTAGGTAACTTGAGAGTTTGCCTATTTGTATTAACGATAGGAACGTTTGTAGCTGGAGTGGGTGGTAGTGTGGAAGTTTGTTCAAGTCTACTCGTTAAAGATATCAGAGAATGCTGAACTTCTTCTTCGAATTTGTAAAATTCTTCCAAGTTATACCCTACTTGAGTCACATTATCTACAAGCTCATGGATCAAGCGATGGGTTGTTTCAAGCTCACTCCAGTACTTTTGAAGCATGCTTAATTTGACGCTACAAAATGTTGAGCTCCAATTCTCCTGTGCGGTTTGAAGAGAGGCGATCAACCGCTGTAGAGACTGCGCAGTTGTGCTATGTCTTCTCATAACTCTGTAGAGTTCCTCATGTTTTTCATCAGGTTGATTTTGGCTACTAGTAGTTGCACTTGCTTCACCTGTAGCAACTCCGGCTGATTTCTTTGGAAAGTCATCCTCAGAACCTGTAGACACAATTGATTCTAGTGTTTGCTTTAGTTCTAGGTATGCCTTTCTGACTTTCTCGTATGTATTGCCTTGAACATACGGAGTATCCGCCTTTAAGTGTACTTTTATTTGTTCATGATTATTATGGAATTCTCCCCATAATAATTCAAGCATACGTAATTTTTGTACCTTATATTCTGCTGTCTTTCGGTCAGGACCGTCTTTGCCAACATTGGTCTTTAGGCGCTGTAATTCGTCAGTTATGGCCTTCTGTCTGGCCACTATACTGAACACCTGCATTTCATCCATATTGATGAGTTGTGGATATCACCTGTGGAGACCGCGGCTGTTTGCCTTTGTTGCTAAAACAATGGCTGGAACGATGCTGAACTGAAACGACTGAACTGGAACAATACGAAACTGGAACGATGTGAAACTGGAACGACTGGAACGTTGCAAAATTGGAACAATTTGAAACTGGAACGACTGGAACGTTGCGAAACTGGAACGATTTGAAACTGGAACGACTGGAACGTTGCGAAACTGGAACGATTTGAAACTGGAACGACTGGAACGTTGCGACACTGGAACAATGTGAAACTGGAACGCCTGGAACAATGCGAAACTGGAACAGTACGAAACTGGAACGCCGAACGTTGACTACCAGTGTTTCAAAGCCCTGGTAACGCCTTTTTTAATGAACATATGTATATGTTTGAAGTACCAGTGTTTCAAAGCTCTGATAATGCTTTTTTAATGAACATATGTATATGTTTGAAGTACCAGTGTAAGTACCCTGGCACCAATACGAAACACGGCTTGTCGAGTGTTCTTTAAAGATCACGTCGGGGTCACCAATGTTTAACGTCGAAAACTCTTTTGAATTCGACTTGATTGTTTTACTTGATTTTATTGCTCCTTACCTCGGGTGGGGGGTAGCAATTGTAATAAAACAACCTAATTGACTTCTGGATTAAAAGTGATTTTATTATTAATTTTCATGGCTATTTATACTTGATTCATAAACAATTTGACACTAGTTCTGATTCTATGGGAAAATAAATGTGGGAAAATAAATGTAATATGATAGGAGAGCACCTGTAAAAAGTGCTGATAGTACAGTTTTGGTGGGAACCATATGAAAGGTATGGATTATGGATAGTGATGTTCATAAGAAATAGGGTGTTCTTGATATTAATAGGGTGTTAAAAAATAAGCTGCTTAAACAATATATTTTTTCTTCATTTAAAAGCTTTCATTTTGTATTCTTAATCTATATTTTAGTGCGATTTTGCAGTACTCATAAAGTAGCGGAACATTTATCTGATTTAGTTGCATAATAACCTCTTCCTCCGATAAGAAATCGTGCCCAAAGACACTTCTCCTCGTTTCCCTTAAAGTTGGGCATCTTCCAATGAAGTGGATAACATCTTCACGTTCGGCCAGGTTACATATACTGCATTCCAATGGCAAATCTGCTCTGTGGGGAATATAATTAAGGTTCAGCAATTCACTTCGAAGCCTGACCATCGTAGAAATTTTTTGTACACTATTAGAGTCGTGAAAGTAATTTGTATTTACCAAGTTGTGGTTAAGTCTACTATAGATTGATATGTACAGCGACCCAGATGCTTCCGTTACGTAATCTTCTCTATATTGCTCATCTGTTTTTTCTATTATCTCGTACAAATTTCCTTTAGTACTTGCCACATCTTCAATGTTGATATTTAAGCTTAAATTACAACGCTGTGCCAATCCCATCCAGTCTGCATACCAACTTTTTCTACCTTCCATAGCTTTTACTACGATTTTCCTAATAAGTCGAGTCTCCGGCATCATCATAACCTTAAGTAAATAATCCGCTTGGAGCTTAAGCGTTTTTATGAACAGCGGTGATAGCCCCGTCTCAATCATAATAACATAATTAGGCGTGTTTGCTGGTAGATGGAATATCCTTTTTACATAAAACCTCAAAAGTTGTTCAACTGTGTCAAACTTCTTACTTCCCCAAACCTGAGATCCATATAGCAGCATGGTCTCCGCAACTGCTTCAAATACCTTGTATTTGCTGCTATGCGCGATGTTTTTGTTCATAAAACATTTCTTCCATGAGATATTGATAGCCGCTTTTGCTTTCTGGAGCTTTTCCTTAAAATGCTTCTCCATACTCAAGTTCTTCGAGAAGTAGACACCTAGATACTTATAATCGTTGACAATCTCAATATGTTCCCCATTGAATTTCCACTTTTCGTTTGATGCGGTTCTTCCACCACTTTTTCTAAAAATCATTATTTTCGATTTTTCGATATTGACTATGAGGTTCCATAACCGGCAATAATCATGTACTCTAATGATCATGAGTTGCAGAGTTTCAGGGGAATTTGCAAACATTACTACGTCATCCGCAAAGAGAAGCGCCTTTATACTCTCTCCCGCGAAGACCACTCCGCCGGGCAGATAGTCAATCAGATCATCTATGAAGAGAGCAAATAATGTTGGACTTAATGCGCATCCCTGCCTGACACCGGATCCAGTTTCAAACCAGTCTGAAAGTTCTGCTCCATTCTACACTGCTGCATGTGTTTCCTTATGCAAAGCTTTCAGAACTCGCCCAAATTTTCGTGACAAGCCCACTCCATACAATTTGTATAATAAAGCTCTTCGGTCTATGGTATCAAAGGCTGCCTTGAAGTCGATAAAGAATACATACAATTTTTTATTTTGCAACAAAAAGTTTTCCGCTATACTTCTCAGAACGAAAACGTTGTCAACTGTCGAATACCCTGCTCTAAATCCAGCTTGAAACTCTTTTAACAAATTCTGCGAATCTATCCATGTTGTAAGGCGTTTTTGTAGCACTGCTGTAAATATTTTATAAGTGGAGTTTTGGAACGAGATTCCTCTATAGTTTGCAGGATTCGTTAAGCAGCCCTTTTTATGTATGGGGAATACGATCGAATCTCGGAACTCCTTTGGCGTTAAATTACCATTAAACACTTTATTAAAAAGTCTTGACAAGCAATCCTTCCAATTGTTAGTCCTATATTTATAAAATTCCACAGGTATCCCGTTTGCTCCTGGGGCCTTTCCATCTTTAAGGCCTCCCAAAATTAAGTCAATTTCATGCGAAGTGATTTCAGTATCTTAAATTTCGTTTTCAAATCCAGGAACTGCATATTGACAATTTAAGGTACTTGGTGTTGGATTCAGCAAAACGTTGAAATGTTCCCTCAGTGCATTCTTACAGAGATTCGTATTTATAGTAAATTGTTTGCCATTAAGTTTCCATGCAAGCTTCCAGAATTCCGATGCATCTTTACAATTCGCCAACCTCGACGCTTCTAATTCATTGTAGCTTCTCTTTTTGCTTCTGCACAGCTCCTTGTATTTTTTATTCGCCTCGGTATACATATTTATCTCTAAAACGACTTTCATTTAAATTTCTGAACATATGAAGCCAACGAAATGTATGCGCGCAAGCTGACATTGTTCGTCGAACCACGGTTCTTTACTGCCTACTTTATTTTTAACTTGCTTTTGTGGGTATGAGGTCTTGATTATTTCTTCTAAATGATCAAAGTCCACATCCTCTTGAGTTTGAAGCTTCAAATCAAGTAAACGTCTATACGTAGGTGCTCTTGACTCTTTCCATCTTAGTTTTGGAAGCAGCTTCATGCTCGTAGTTTCTTCAGAAGTATTTATTTTATTATAAAAGGTTACAACTATTGGAAAGTGGTCCGAGTATGGTACTCCTTCGATTTCAAGGTCCGTAATATAGGGCTCCCATTCCTCACCTAAGATGCTATAGTCTATCACCGAAGTTCCTTGCCCGCTGGCAAATGTGAAATTGCCGACACCGTCGCTCAAACTAGTTCCATTTTGAATTCGAATTGCAAAAGAATCGCAGAGCTCTAAGAGTTTTTTTCCCCTTGCATTGCATACTGCATCCTTTGATCGCCTATTTATTCCATTGATTGCGTTCATCACACCTGATTCTTGTCCAACCCTTGCATTGAAATCTCCGATCATTAAAACGTTTGACGCATTTCTGTTGTTTAGTAGCTCGGTTAGTTGCTCGAAGTCAGTTTCCCAGTTGTTGCAAATTAAGTAAAGAGGTATTATCCACAAAATCTTGTTTTCCATTTTCAATTTCACACATGATGCTGCATTATGCGTATGAAACTCGCATTTGATACCATTGAGATTTTTCTTGAATCCGAAGAAACAGCCTCCACTTGCTCTACCCCTCGTATGAGTTCTTACTGCAGGAATCCACTTAAAATCATAATCTATTAGCTTATTCTCAACATTTTTAAAACAATTTTCCGTCAAGAATGTCTCATATAAAAATACAAATTCAAAATTATTCACAAATTAATAAAACTCGGTAAAAAGTGATTTATTAAGTAGCCCTGACACATTGTAGGATAATATCTTAAAGAATTCTAACTTATTATAACTAAAATCATTACATAAAATTTTTGGTTGGCAGACGGCTTTAGTACTAAATATTATGTTTAGGAGTACTAACGACAGCACTGGTCGAAGGCATTGTGTTTACATCCTTGGTATATTGTGCATTCTGACGTGTGGTGAATAAACTGTCAGTTTCGCTGTCACAAATCAATTGCTGTAGCATTATGTATTCCATCTTCTTCGTCGCATTTGAGTTTATTGTTGTGATCAAAATAAAATGTTTTATTGTTGACTTGTAATGTTTGTCCGCGAATTAGAACTCTAGCGTTTCTGTTTTTTGTGACTATATCTGTTTTTATTTGTATTAGTCGTCTCCTTTTATCTCGTGCAGCTTTCGTGTAGTCTCGATGGATGGATATCCCACTGTTTTTCAGCTCTTTAGCATTCTTCAATATGCACGGTACATCCTCAGATTCCTGCATTTCTACAATAACATTTGCTATTCTGTTGTCTCTGGAGCGAATTATCCGTGTTCGTTTTATTTTTGTAGTGTTTTCTTGTCGCAGTAAATCCATGCACACCTTTTTAGCAGTTTCTATTGCTTGCTGCTCGTTGTCCTGCGATGGAATATGCAGAACTAAGTTATTCTCTATGGATTTCCTTTCGAGAATTTCTACTTGGCGCTCTAGTTCAAGGCACCTGTCCTCCATTAGATGTAAATTTGACAGAAGCGCTGCATTGCTTTGTTCTAATGACTGCACTTTTGTTGTTATTTCTATGAGGTCTGCCTTTGTTGGAAGGTTTTGCAGTCTAACATCGAGAATAGTTGCTAGTGAAGTCTCGATCATGGATTTAAGATCAACTATCTGCATGTTTCCGACTTCTGAGTTTTGTTGTGACATTATTTCTTCTGAAGTTGATTGGTGTAAAGGCGAAATCTCAGAAAATGGTGTCTTGGTTATTGGTCATTATGTATTTATTGTCCTCCATTAAAAAGAGGACATTGTTTAATATAATGGGTGATTTTTTAAGAGCTTGAGAACTTTTTTTTAAAAAAAAACGCATAAAATTTGCGTAAAGCGCGAAACACATTTCGAACCGAACACTGATTTTGGTAATAAAATTCAATGATTTGCAAGCGTTGCTCGTTAGTAAGTCTATTCATGATGAAATGTCAAAGCATACTGAGCATCTTTCTCTTTGACACCATGTCTGAAATCCCGCGTGATCTGTCAAATACTAATGCATGAAAATCCTAACCTCAAAAAAATCTATCTTCTATATCTTCTTCGTTTTTAAAATATATTTCAAAACGATTATTTTGTTATCAATTATTTTACAGCTTTTCAAAAGAAACGTTTTTTTTTTGTTAACTGTAAAATTCCATTGAAGAATGGCTACGATGTCGATTCTACAAAAATCAGACATTTTTGATATTGAGAAGAATCCCAAAATTCAAAATTCATGTTCTTTGAAAAATTCGTCAAAATTAAAAAAAAAAAAAAAAGAGGTTGGGACGTGACCCTTCACTAATGACTTCCCATTCCATATGCAGATTTGTCTTGCTTTAAACTTTAACAAAATATTCATAACTGTTATGATTGAAACACATGCTTAGACTTCAATATAGTGCTTATTTATTAGTTTCATAATATTACGCGTTCATGGCTTGGCGGGGGACAAACAACTGAAGATGGATGAGAACCTCTTAAAGAGAAATGATCTATTCATGCTCAGTTTGTATACATACATACATACTTCATTAATACTAATATGTATCACTACAGTAACAATATTTTGTGTGAGAAATTTCTTTGAAACAAATTATATAATTTTTTAAAAGATATTTGAGTCGAAAATAAATATTTACTAAGTTTTCAAAATCTTTTTTTTTTTTTTGGATTTTATTTTTTGTAAAAAAATTGCAATTGGATTTATTTCAAAATTTTACCAGATGTCAAAAACTTTATTCTTTGTTGCATAAAATTATTTTGGATTTGAAATCATTTTTTGTTCGTAAACTATTCCAGGCGACAATACTCTTTTTCAGTTTTTTTGGTTTATAAAAAAACCATTTATTAATTTTTTTTTTCCAAAATTATACTATTTTGGTATAACTTCACATTATATAATATAAAATTTGTTTCAAGTCGCTAGCGGTATCAAACTTTGGGTTAACCAAAATTTTCACTTTTTTTTTTTAAAATTGTTATTTTCTTGAGAGTCCATTCTGCATCTTTCTGCATTTATATCTGTTTAACAAAATTTATTTGAAGTCGATAAATTTGCTAGTTTTTAAGATATGAAGGGCGAAATATGAAATTCCGAACGTACGCACACACAGATATCTCTCTAAAAATCTTTTTTTTTTAATCCTAGGAAACGTTGAGATATTTCAGCTTAAAATACAACAAATCAGTGAGGAAGTGGTTTTTTTAACATCTATTTAAAAAAAAGTGACAAATATATTGACCCATGAATATCTCAAGAACCAATAGAGCTAGCGACTTCAAGAATTTCATAACATACATTGCTTGTCACCTCAAATATTTTCAATAATATAATAGTATGAATTGAAAAATAAGGTTTTACATATCTGGTTAAATTTGTAGAAAAATCGAAAGGACAGTTTTCTTTCAAAAGGTAAAAACCTAAAAATTGATTTCCGGTAAGGATATCTTGGCAAAAATTACGAAATAATTGTAGCTTAGAAATATTCAATTGACAATTTTTTTTACAAAGACGAAAATCTACAAACCAATTAAAGACTGATAAGACTGTGTCTCATGCAGCGAAAAATCTGCTTCAAAAAAGTCGTGCTACAAGCAACAAAACACAATAGCGGTGTAATTTCTCGAATAGGTGATCTCAATTATTGGCCACCGACTTAAGACTTTAGTTTTGGTAATTTTCGATTTTCTCAAAAACTAGAAGACATAAAACCATGCGGTTTTTTGTATTCGATTAACAATTGATATTTTCATGGTAAACATATAAGCTAATTTACAATTTAATTTCACAACTTTGAAAACAATGGGTCTAAACTTTTTGTTCACGTTTTTTATCAAAATTTGGACTTTGAATGTCATGTCGTGTTATCGTTAACGAAAAATGCTGTCAACGCGTTAACTTGCTCATTAAAACTCACGTTGACACACATTTTTAAGTCAACGCGTTGGCCTATTTTGTGATCGTGTAATGTGTGAGTCAATGCTATTGGAACACAATGACTCGTTTTTGGGACTATCGGTCATCGCAATAACTGTGTCCCAAAATTGACAGGGCAGAACTTAATACCGAGTCAACACACATTTTTAATGCACATTTTTCTATAGCAACGTACAGTATGAAAATTAAGTTGAAAGATTGTTTTATAATATAAATACTAAATGCAGGTAAATTTTATTTGCTTTTATTATTATTTCCTTTTCAACAAAAAAAACGTCTTACACAAAGTCAATTTTCTATTTCGTAAATGGGAAATCGTAGGAAGATATTTGATAGATTTCGAATTAAAAAGACGATCTATGATAAGTGGAATATTATGATATTAACATAAAGATAACATGAAAGCAAACATAGCTTAACAAAGTCATTTGTTGACTGTCAAATAGTAGTGTTCAAGAATGCCAACGCACCCTAAATTACAATGGGAATAAATCATAGTTTTTATATATTTTGTCTTTCTATTTTTTCTTATATTGTACATTATTTACAATTTATATATACTTGCACTAGCAATTTTCTTTTACAAACAACAATACTGGTTTTTGTGTATACCCTTTCATTTCATTTCCTTAAATTACTTTATAAGTCTAACTAAGCTCAACAGTTTTTTTCTTAATCTTTCGGAATTCAATCGCCAACGAGATCGGTTGGTTTGCATACAAATCACATATATAGGCATATCCACAGAATCTTTCATTTTCAACAATTGACATTTTTTTTATTTTGAGGCACATCTATGTATAAACAAACATTTTCTTGATTGTTTATCATCTAAATAACAAGAAAATGTTTGCGTGATTCATTTTTAAACATCGTTAATAAGGGTAAGTGTTAAAAGAATATCCGTCACGTAATATCCGGTACGTTAGATCAATGAAAAGCATTCAATGAAAAACCCTCATTTCATAATAAATTTTGATTTTGTGCTTTCGTACAAACTTTGAAATTTCAAAATTTAGATCAATAGCTTTTTTAGTATCGATTATTCGTAAAATTATCATTCACAATCATTTATTTTGCTGTAAGATCTTATCGATAGGTGTGCCGCTAAAAAAATCACACATTACACCACATTTTATACCAATCACGTTTTCAATTTTAAACATTATTATTATTTTTAAATAGATTCCCACCTACATTACCTTTTTGACCAGTGTTATAAGCAAGTTGTTAAATTTTCAATATCAAAATATCATCATCAATATCAGAGTATTTTGTTAGTAAAAGTCCAAAAACATCATATACCTTTCGAATTATCATTATCTGGCAAATTTTTCAAACTCATTGATCTAAACCCTAAACTGTCAATCTCAAACTGATTTGTTTAGGGTTTGCAACACTTATCTATGCTATTATACTAAAATCCCAAATCAGGAGACACACGTTTTGTAATTTGAAGTTCTGTTATTTGTTTAGCTTTTTTAAATAAAGTTTAAAAAAAATTATGCCACTTCAAAACTTAACACAGATTTGTCAGACAAACATACATACATAAACGATTTTTGAAAAAAAATGTCCTTAATCTCAAAGCACTTGTTGGCACACAATTTTATGCAATGTCTCATTGTTTCTGATGTTATTCAAATCAAAAAAGTCAATTTAAAAATACAATGACAGAAAATGTGCCAGAATTCTTATTAAATAGGCCACAAGATAAAACTAAACACAAACAAAAATCAAATAAATAAAAAATAAATCTTAAGATCATCTCGAGCATTTTTTCAAGGATTACTTAAGATAGAAAATCAAAAACCAAAAAATAAAATTCAAGAATATAAAATTACATAATTTGAATTCATTCTTGTTTTTTTTTATTTTTCTGAGTCTCTGTTGAAGCACCACTCGAATACCTACACTTTTAGCTTTGATTCAATTTTCTTGTGATTTTTTATTTTACTTAGATTTTGAAAATCTAATTTTCGTAATAAAGTTTATTTCAAATTGTTTTTTTTTTGTTGTGTTTTTATTTTTGGAGTTTCAATGACTCATGAGTATCTTGGCAATCAAAAAATTCACATTTCTGTCTCTGTGCAATGAAAATTTAAATAAAATTAACAAACACACAAAAAGAAAGCAAATCTAAAAGAAAAACCATTTTACGAATGTGTCGTCCTTCGTTGGCATGGCACCATTCATCTTTTCTATGTTTGTACATGTGTAGGTATGTAATACGAGTACATCCTTTCTGGATCCTCATATTAAACACAGAAGTTAACTCTTAAGACTTGACTCGTCGTCGTCCTTGTCTTGCGTCGGTTGGTCGGGTCGGGTCGGGTCTGTCGGTACAGAGAGAAAGACACAACTTTCTTTAAGAAATTTAAAAGGAACATTAAAATATATGACTTTTCATTTCATTTAGTCCTGAATGGGAAATGGGAAAAATATCTCGTCTAAGAAAATTTGTGATAAATGACTTTAAAGGAATTTGTCATGTAAATTTTGTGCAAATTTCTTCTTCTTATTTTTGTTGTCCTTGTCTCTTGCAGTTGTGAAATGAATAATTTTAAATCAATTGCAAATGCTTGAATAAATAAATATGTTATATAATTTATTTTGAATTGAATTCAATTGAGTTCATTCAAATTAAAGAAAATTTAACCTCATGGACATTGGACAAGTCTGGAAAATTGGAAGTTTTATTTTGTTTCAATTTAAAATAACTAAAAATTGAAATTGTTTGAACTGACTTAAGGACAATTTCAAAATACTGCAGTTGAAGAGAATTTAGGAAAATAAAATTGAAATTCTTCTTGTTGTATTGTTATGTTAAAAATTTAAAGAAATTATTTTAAACAGTGATATTCTAATATATTAAAACAGAAAACTAATGAAAAACAAATTGAATTGATCAAATTATTTTCATAGATAAAAAGAATTGAAATTAATTAAAAAAAATGTATACTACCTTAGAAAACTTACTGATATTTATTTAAGAAATCTTTTGTTGACCACCAAATATTATAATTGAATTAAATTGAAACAAAAAAGGCTGAACAAAAATTGAAAAACTTATGTTATTAAAAGAAGAAGAAAGAGTAAGAAAATTTGCCTCACTTTTGTTTCAATAATTGAAGATAACATAATTTCAATTAAGTGAAATTGAATTGCTAAATATGAAGTATAAATTGAACATGAGATGAGTCACCAAAATACATAGTAAATACATTTTTTGAAGTTATGGTGCAAGTTACTAAAGTTGAATAGAAGGAAATTAAGTTATTCTAAAATTCTATTACATGGAAATAAATTTACTGAAATCTGGTTGAAAGTTATTGATTTCAGAAAATTAAAATCGTTGAAAAAATTAGAAAAAACTTAGTTATGAACATTAGGGTGCATTTGCCAGGGTATACAATCTTCGATATACTAACTTACTACTTACTGAAAACAGTTACTAGAGGCACACCACAGGGAGGAGTCATCTCACCCCTGCTCTGGATACTACGAGGATCCAGAGCAGGGGTGAGATGACTCCTCCCACAAAAATTCTTACAAAGTTCAAAGATCAGGGCATTAAAATCGTAGCATATGCAGATGACATAGTGGTTTTGGTATCAGGCAAGTTTTTTGCCATCATCGAAAACATTATGGAAAATGCATTAAAGGATTTATCTTCTTGGGCAACTAAGAATGGTCTCGGGGTCAACCCCACTAAGACAGAGCTAGTTTTTTTCACGAAGAAACGGAAACTAGAGGGCTTCAACCGTCCCAAACTAAATGGTATTCGTCTAAAACCTTCTAAGGAAGCTAAATTTTTAGGAGTAATCCTTGACTTCAAGCTTACATGGAAGCGTAATACTGAGGAGAGAATGAAAAAAGCACTATGTGCATTCTACACATGCAAAAAGACCTTCGGTGTACGTTGGGGTATGCGACCGCAAGTCATCCAATGGATGTTCACAGCGATTGTCAGACCCATTCTTACCTATGGCTCTATTGTATGGTGGAAGGCGGTGGAAAAATCAAGCTATCTCAAGAACCTGAATAAGGTACAGAGACTAGCCTGTATGTATAGGAATAACAGGGGCTGCTCAAAGATCCACACCACAAGCTGAATGGACCACCCCAAAAATACACATAAAAATATATAACTTACAATATTTACATAGAACATTAAAACCATTATACCATAATTACTCCGAAAACATGTTACCACACCCTTAATTTTTCTTGCGGATGTTCGAAACTCGAACAACAAAACAAAAAGAAGAGTTAAAGATTTTCACCATGCATACCTACACCTGACTGACTTCGATCTCTATTTTCCGGTTTCGATCATCATTCTTTTCTACACCATACGCCACCGCGATCGGTAATAGTTGTCCATCCAAATAAAAAAAAAGTGACTGTACCAAATAGTTAAAACTTTAACTCAAGCTAAAAGCTTTAGTAAAGTTTATATTTCATTTTTATACCTAAAGTGGTATAATATTATATTTAATTAATTTTTGAAGTTCTAATACCTCTTAACTACATCACCATAGTCGAAAAAGAAGAGAAACTAAGGAAAAGGTCACTTGCGCTTGCCCTAGGTGAAATTGAAATAAACCTGTGCCAGATCTCAATAAGAAGTCTGATAAATCTCATTGCGTTCGAGGCTAACTTCTCTTAGCCAGATCGATTAGCCAGATCGATCAGCCAGATCGCTAGGTTAGCGACAAGACACCTCGGTCAAAGCACGAGGATCGATTCGGTATTCTCATTGCTTATCATCAGCTCAGATTCGTCCAGCAAACAGGTAGTGATAAGACCACGAATCTCTGCTTGTCCCACTGCTTGTGCCACTACAGTGGGAAAGCACATGGTCAGAACACACCTAAAGTGAGCTCCTGCCATTCCCCTACCGTTTGTGTTAAATAGTGTTTACACATTTCCCGCATCAGCGTTCGCGCTATAACCACTGCCATTACCATCATCATAACTTTTAACCAACATAAATTAACCTGAAATACCAAAATTTGACAACCATCATCATCAACAAAAACTCAAATAAATTAATTAAAGTTAAAGTTCAATTTTTATATCCATAATATAATAGAAAAGAAAACGATTCAATTTAACAAGTGCTTGCACTTCAACAAATCATTAACTTTCCCAGATCGGACATCAACAAAGCTGCTGTGCACATCATCTTTGGAGAGCCGGTGAGTACAAAAAAAAAGTGTTTTTTTTACGTATACATATATATTGTGAATTTTGAAATTTGAATTGCATACCGGTTAAATTGAACGTTCATATACATTATAAAGTTACATATAGATACATTTTTATAGTTTGAATACGAAAAAAAAGGAGAATTTGTATCTGAAATCAGATCATCCCTTAATTTTAATTTTAAATTTTCTTTCATATTAGTTCTGATTGAACAATAAGATTCAATTTGTGTTTTCTGAGAGTGAGAGTGAGAGTGAGAGTGGGAGTACGAGAGTGTATAATATAACAAATTTTTTTTTTGAGTGAAACAAAACCTTTTCTCTTTACTCAATAGAATATATAAGGAAGTTGATTTGAAGCAATTTTTTTGCTGTAGTTTAGCTTGCCTTGTACTTCTCACTCGATCTCTAATCACACTCAAGTTCAATACAAAAAAATGTATTATTAAGAAAAAACTATAAAACGAAAAGAGAAATTGAATTATGTACGCGTTTCTGAACTTAACTAAATAAATTTTGTATGGATTTAATTTATTTTTACAAATTGAGTTTTTTTATGGATTTGAGTTCTTTCTTGTAAAGTTATGATGAAGTGATTTGATTCAATTAAAGTGCTAAGGGGAAGGGAAAATAGTGATGTTCATAACGTTGAGTAGTTGTAGTTAGGCAGTGCACTACATTAGTTTAGGGGTTATTAAGAAGACGATTTGAGTGACTTAATGACCAAGGAGTTTCTGGACGTATAGAAACAGTGGGTGGGTTTACACTCAGGAACACCAAATTACACCCAGGGTTCCAATTTATTTTAGAAAAAAAATATAAAAAGAGAATAACTTTAAACAGTTTAGCGAATATATGTACATAGGTCGTGTTCAATATCTTCTCAAATTATCGGCATGAAGTAAGTGAATCGGTAGTCTGTAGCAACGAGTACAAGTACCCCGCCCACCGACGAGCTGGTCAAATGGTGAAGCAAGCATGCCGGAACGTACTTTGTTGCTCGGACACTCATTTAACATCTTATGAGCTGACTCAGGGAATCCTGTGGTCTTGAGGAAGCCATGAGGTAAACCATTTACAACGTTTGGTTAAATGAGAACAGCTAAATCCGTTACACAGGTGGCGCCCAAAGTGAGGCTTCGAATAATTTTTAATAAAAAGTAGTTTTATTCCAACTCAAAACAATTAAATACATTTTTGATTAGACCTTAACAATTTTATAATTAAATTAGTGTTAAATTAAAGTCATGTCCGAAGTTACGGTTCATAGACTGTACTTTTTGAAGCAGTGACCGTGTTTTTATAATCATGCTATCATTTATGTGAATCAATGTCCGGATGATATTTTTGTACATCATTAGCTACAACCTCATCGACTGTTGCGTTGATCACATGAATACATAGTTTTGTTACGGTTGTAATTTAAGTGAAAAGCATCAATGACCGGGAGGTATTCAATATGAGATCGTATAGATTTTACTCCGTCTGCAGCGCTGATGCTTAAAATTCAACTTATATCAAAATCTATAAATACAACATTTTTTGAATCCCACTCTATAATTTTGAAAATTACCAATGTTATTTGCAAAAACTGTTTACATATTATCGAAAATGCTTAGCAAAACAAGCGACCTAAATATTTAAGATACAAGTTTATCAAGTACTTAGCTGCGTTAATCGTTTAGCGATTTCGTAAACCTATTTATTTTTCTAAATTCTATCGTTTTATGAACATTACTAATTTCCCTCCCAAGCACATATGATTTATTTATTTACCCCTTTACAATTATTTTAGAAATATTTTTAGAAAAAGTCGTGAAAAAAAAAAAAAAAAAAAAAAAAACATCCATATTTTTTTTTTTAAACACTTGGATAATCCGATCAGACATTTCAAGTTAACTTTTATTTTTATTGATTTTGAAAATCCTTGAGCGAGGTTTCGTCTCACTTGAAAAGAAATATATAAAAAAAAAAATTTAGAATGGCACCAACCAGAGATAAATCTAAAGACAATTCGAACAAATCAAAAGAAAAACCTTTAAAAGTTTCTTCTAAAAATCCACGTCAACGAAATACTGACGCAAGTACTTCGAATATTGATTCTTTAGCTAACAATGAAGCCGGAGATATTATTCTATCTGTTCAGGAGCAACAAAATCCTTCAGATGGTCAATTTACTGATCGTCAAGATGAAGTTCCTCCAAACGTCTCATTTAATGAGAGCTTACAGCGATATATAACTAATATCGTAAATGCAACCATCGGCTTAAGTAGGGCAGAAGACTTGCGTGCTAGAAAGGCTGAGTATGAGGAAGAGAGAACCAAAATTAGGGAAGAGATAATTTCAACAATAAGGGATAATTTAAGAGTACCAACTCCAAACGGAGAAGTGGGCTCGTTGCATGGTATAATTAACCCTGAAGAGCATAGTACCTTCAACCCAAATGCGAGGCCAGTTATTAATAACCACCCACCAGACCATATTAGTGAAAACGCTCAAAACTTTTTGAGTCAGATGAATGCACTTGATTTAAATGGTACTAGTCCCAACCCGAGTCGAAATGTATCACAAGCTAGCTCTAGTCGAGCTCTTGAATTTCACAAGTGGAGCTTGAAATTTGACAACATAAGAATGACGGTGGATGACTTTCTTACTCGTTTAAAAAGGCTCAAAGCAAGTTATAACGCTTCATGGGAAGACTTGTTTCTTCACTTCCATTTGTTCGTTTCAGGAACTGTCGAAAGTTGGTTTTGGACGTTCCTCAAAACAAATCCAAACGCCAATTGGCAAAGTCTAGAATTTGCTCTAATTGAACAATACAGAAGTATAGAAACCGACTCTGAACTTTCTCGGAAAATGTTCGATCGACGTCAGGGTATATCTGAAAGCTTTGATGATTTTTATAACGCCATCTTAGTAATGAATGCTCGTTTGCGTATACCAAAATCGCGACGAGAACTCATTGACCTTATAAAGCAAAATGTTAAAAAAAGAACTGGCGAACTTCTCATAACATTCAACACACAAAGCTTAGCCGAAATGGTTTATGTGTGTCGATCAATTGAAAAACATGCGCAACAAAATGAAAATCTCAAAATAAAAGCTTTTCAACAAAATAATCCCAAGAAACAAATTAATGAATTAGAAAATTCGTTTCAAGAAGATGATCAATTCGATGTAAACGCTTTGAACGTTTCACATAACCAGTCAAATTATGTTTGCTGGAATTGTAAAACGAAAGGACATTCGTTCGTCCAATGTCCAAGCCCACAACGTAATTTGTTCTGCTACAAGTGCGGTATGGACAATACAACTACACCAAATTGTTCTAAGTGTTCGGGAAACCGGAAGCGTGGCAATTCGACGACCGGGGAGTTTTGTCATCCGAAAGAGAACCCGGATCAAAAATAAAAAATCAATTTAATAAATCTTTTCAACCTGACAGTACTTTCTCACCTGATTATCCGAAAAGTCCTGAATGTAACAATCAATCTGACATATCGAAAACACATATAAATTCAAAAATATTAAATCTACCCAGCAATGATAAGACACTAGACAAAACTAACCAGATTAAAATTTTAAAACGAGATATCCTTCCAAATGAATCAACCATATCCTTAAAACAGTCTCTTTCACTTCATGATAGATTACAAAATTATTATGAAACTCGCAAAAGAATATTTGGTCAAACACCACCCCACATCCGAAAACTAAGAAACCGTTTTAAAGATAAGAAAAAGATTCATCGTGAAATCTGTGCAACCACACTCTGTGACACAGAAGATCCTAGACCTTATGCTAGCATTTCCATATTTGGAAAAACTATGCTAGGTCTATTAGACAGTGGTGCGAGCATCAGTTGTCTTGGATCTGGATGTATGAAAATATTACAAGATTTAGGACTAACATACAAGAAATTCAATTCCAACGTAAGAACTGCAAGTGGCCAACCAGAGAAAATTGTTGGCGAGATAATTACCAAATTAACATATAAGAACATCAGTAAAGAAATAAAATTATATTTAGTACCAACTCTACAACAATCGTTATACCTAGGTATCAACTTTTGGAGACTTTTTGAGATAGCACCTCAAATTATATCCGAAATTTGTCCCATACGACTCAGGCAATGTGACACAAATGCTCATGAGTTGTCAGCTAATCAGGATTATGAAATTGAAAAAGTCATTGGTTTGTTTCCGTCCTACGCTAAGGAAGGGCTGGGTCGGACCACACTTGAAGAACACACCATTAACACGGGCGATACGGAGCCAATTAAACAGCGAAGTTATCCCGTGTCACCTGCCATTCAAAAGCTTATGTATGCAGAGTTGGATAGGATGTTAGCTATGGACGTCATAGAAGAAAGTGAAAGTGCCTGGAGTTCACCTGTAGTTCTCGTGCGTAAGCCTGGAAAAAATCGCTTATGTTTGGACTCCAGGAAACTTAATAAAGTAACCAAGAATGACGCCTATCCATTTCCGCATATAGAGAATCTGTTAAGTCGTCAATCAGAAACACATTTCATAAGTAGTGTTGATTTGAAAGATGCATTCTGGCAGATACCTCTAGCTGAATCGGCAAGGGAAAAGACCGCCTTTATTATACCTGGTAGACCCTTATATCACTTCAAAGTCATGCCTTTTGGCCTCTGCAATGCGGCACAACGTTTATGCAGGCTGATGGACAAAGTGATACCCAATGAATTAAAACAAAACATATTTGTTTACCTGGACGATCTACTGATTGTCTCAGGAACGTTTAAGGAACATGTTCAGATACTCCGCACTTTAGCTGCACTTTTGCGTAAAGCAGGTTTGACTATAAACTTAGAGAAGTCAAGATTTTGTTTTAAAGAGCTTCGGTATTTGGGTTACATTGTTGGAGGAGGCTGTATTAAAACAGATCCAGACAAAGTAGCGGCCATACAAGAATTTCCTACACCAAAGACACCTCGACAAGTTCGAAGGTTTCTAGGACTTTCCGGATGGTACAGGCGTTTTGTGCCAAATTTTTCATCCTTGACAACCCCAATAACGAATACTCTTAGGAAAAGCAAGACCTTCGTCTTCACCCCTGAAGCTCAGCAAGCTTTTGAAGAACTGAAAGTAGCTCTAACGACAGCTCCCGTTTTGGTCAATCCTGATTTTCAAAAACCCTTTATTATTCTATGTGATGCTTCATCTACTGGTGTAGGATGTGTTCTGAGTCAACTAGATGAAGAAGGCAGAGAAAAACCCATTTACTACTATTCATACAAACTGAATCAAGCCCAACGTAACTACAGTGTTACAGAGCTTGAGTGTTTAGCTGCCGTGTTAGGCGTTGAAAAGTTCCGTCCCTATATTGAAGGACATCAATTTACAATCGTGACAGACCATTCAAGTCTCAAGTGGCTCATGAGCCAAAAAGATTTGAGCGGAAGATTAGCGAGGTGGAGTTTGAGACTTCAAAAGTATTCCTTTGCTATAGAACATCGGAAAGGTTCACAAAATGTGGCACCCGATGCTCTTTCTCGTGTCTATGCTGCGGATGAAATCGATTTCACACCATCTGATGTTCTTCATGTCAATCTTGCTGATCCGGCCTTTAAGTCGGATGAGTATCTGAAATTGATCAAAACGATAAACAGTTATAAAGACCAGCTACCTGACCTCCAAGTTTCAGAAAATTTCATATACAAGAAGGTTAGACACTGCACCGGTGACCCCATACAGGATGATTGTGTATGGAAACTGTGGGTACCTTCCACGCTAACTCAAAGTTTAATCAGACTGGCACATGACCCCCCGCGATCTTCGCATGGTGGAGTCACAAAAACTTTGTACCGCCTTCGCGAAAGGTATTACTGGCCCAATATGGCAACTGAAGTAAAATCCTTCATTGCCCAATGCGTTTTGTGTAAATCATCAAAAGCTCCAAACACCATTTTAAGACCACCAATGGGACAATCCTTCCTCGTTGAAAGGCCATTTCAACATGTATTTATTGACTTTCTCGGTCCTTATCCTAGGTCCAAAAAAGGCAATTGCTACATCATAGTCTGCCTTGATCAGTTAACAAAGTTTATCTTAGCCAAAGCAATTAGGAAAGCAACAGCGGAATCCGCAATTCAATTTTTGGAAGAGAACGTGTTTTCACTTTTTGGAGTACCAGAATCTTTGCTGTCAGATAATGGGAAACAATTTGTAGGCAAAGAATTTTCGAAGTTTCTTACTCATTACGGAACCAAACACATAAAAACTGCAGCATACGCGTCTCAAGCGAATGCCAGTGAGCGTACTAATCGCTCAATTTTAGCAGCTATACGGTCATACGTTGATCTAGACCAATCTAATTGGGATAGACATTTGGTATCTATATTGAGTGCATTAAGATCTAGCATACACTCTGCCATAAAAACATCACCACATGAAGCTCTTTTCGGCCAATGTAAGGTAGAACATGGTTCGGATTATCAGCTACTTAAGAACCTTAATGGATTGAATAATTCGGAATTTCAAACACTTCCAAAAGCCAGTAAAATGAACATTATTCATAGCCGTATCCAAGAATGTTTGGCTCAGGCACATAAAATATATGAGAAAACCTATAACACTCGCAGCAAAGCCTGCAAATTCAAAGTTGGGCAAATTGTCCTAAAACGTAATTTCGTATTGAGTGACAAGTCTAAGAAAAGAAATGCCAAATTATGTCCAAAGTTCGTACAAGCGAAAATTAAGAGAATCGTAAGTAACAATTTGTACGAATTGGAAGACTTAGGTGGAAAATCTCTTGGAATTATACACGCCAAAGATATGCGAACGTGATAGCCAAAACAAAAGCTAAATTTTAAACGGGTATGTCCTTCTCATTTCCATTTTATGTCCAGAGACAAAAAATTGAAATGCTGTGAATGGACCACCCCAAAAATACACATAAAAATATATAACTTACAATATTTACATAGAACATTAAAACCATTATACCATAATTACTCCGAAAACATGTTACCACACCCTTAATTTTTCTTGCGGATGTTCGAAACTCGAACAACAAAACAAAAAGAAGAGTTAAAGATTTTCACCATGCATACCTACACCTGACTGACTTCGATCTCTATTTTCCGGTTTCGATCATCATTCTTTTCTACACCATACGCCACCGCGATCGGTAATAGTTGTCCATCCAAATAAAAAAAAAAGTGACTGTACCAAATAGTTAAAACTTTAACTCAAGCTAAAAGCTTTAGTAAAGTTTATATTTCATTTTTATACCTAAAGTGGTATAATATTATATTTAATTAATTTTTGAAGTTCTAATACCTCTTAACTACATCACCATAGTCGAAAAAGAAGAGAAACTAAGGAAAAGGTCACTTGCGCTTGCCCTAGGTGAAATTGAAATAAACCTGTGCCAGATCTCAATAAGAAGTCTGATAAATCTCATTGCGTTCGAGGCTAACTTCTCTTAGCCAGATCGATTAGCCAGATCGATCAGCCAGATCGCTAGGTTAGCGACAAGACACCTCGGTCAAAGCACGAGGATCGATTCGGTATTCTCATTGCTTATCATCAGCTCAGATTCGTCCAGCAAACAGGTAGTGATAAGACCACGAATCTCTGCTTGTCCCACTGCTTGTGCCACTACAGTGGGAAAGCACATGGTCAGAACACACCTAAAGTGAGCTCCTGCCATTCCCCTACCGTTTGTGTTAAATAGTGTTTACACATTTCCCGCATCAGCGTTCGCGCTATAACCACTGCCATTACCATCATCATAACTTTTAACCAACATAAATTAACCTGAAATACCAAAATTTGACAACCATCATCATCAACAAAAACTCAAATAAATTAATTAAAGTTAAAGTTCAATTTTTATATCCATAATATAATAGAAAAGAAAACGATTCAATTTAACAAGTGCTTGCACTTCAACAAATCATTAACTTTCCCAGATCGGACATCAACAAAGCTGCTGTGCACATCATCTTTGGAGAGCCGGTGAGTACAAAAAAAAAGTGTTTTTTTTACGTATACATATATATTGTGAATTTTGAAATTTGAATTGCATACCGGTTAAATTGAACGTTCATATACATTATAAAGTTACATATAGATACATTTTTATAGTTTGAATACGAAAAAAAAGGAGAATTTGTATCTGAAATCAGATCATCCCTTAATTTTAATTTTAAATTTTCTTTCATATTAGTTCTGATTGAACAATAAGATTCAATTTGTGTTTTCTGAGAGTGAGAGTGAGAGTGAGAGTGGGAGTACGAGAGTGTATAATATAACAAATTTTTTTTTTGAGTGAAACAAAACCTTTTCTCTTTACTCAATAGAATATATAAGGAAGTTGATTTGAAGCAATTTTTTTGCTGTAGTTTAGCTTGCCTTGTACTTCTCACTCGATCTCTAATCACACTCAAGTTCAATACAAAAAAATGTATTATTAAGAAAAAACTATAAAACGAAAAGAGAAATTGAATTATGTACGCGTTTCTGAACTTAACTAAATAAATTTTGTATGGATTTAATTTATTTTTACAAATTGAGTTTTTTTATGGATTTGAGTTCTTTCTTGTAAAGTTATGATGAAGTGATTTGATTCAATTAAAGTGCTAAGGGGAAGGGAAAATAGTGATGTTCATAACGTTGAGTAGTTGTAGTTAGGCAGTGCACTACATTAGTTTAGGGGTTATTAAGAAGACGATTTGAGTGACTTAATGACCAAGGAGTTTCTGGACGTATAGAAACAGTGGGTGGGTTTACACTCAGGAACACCAAATTACACCCAGGGTTCCAATTTATTTTAGAAAAAAAATATAAAAAGAGAATAACTTTAAACAGTTTAGCGAATATATGTACATAGGTCGTGTTCAATATCTTCTCAAATTATCGGCATGAAGTAAGTGAATCGGTAGTCTGTAGCAACGAGTACAAGTACCCCGCCCACCGACGAGCTGGTCAAATGGTGAAGCAAGCATGCCGGAACGTACTTTGTTGCTCGGACACTCATTTAACATCTTATGAGCTGACTCAGGGAATCCTGTGGTCTTGAGGAAGCCATGAGGTAAACCATTTACAACGTTTGGTTAAATGAGAACAGCTAAATCCGTTACAAAGCTGGATTGGAAATGATCTTGGACCTCCCGGCTCTGGATGAGTTCATAAGGTGCACGGCAGCCAAAACTACAATTCGTTTAAGAGAACTGAGTTTTTGGAGGCACAGCACATATGGACACCGGTCAATCTTACAAATATATGACACGATTCCAGGACTGATGGAGACCACCGATTACATCCCCCCTTTACTAGATTTCGATAGGAAATTTTCTATTTTCATACCAGAAAGACAGGGTTGGGATCCTAATTCACTTATAAGTAAACAGGGTATCCCTTTCTACACTGACGATGACGGTTCAAAAATGGAATCAGGAACAGGTGCTGGAGTTTTTTGCCAATCTCTCAACATCAGAGCGTCATATAAACTCCCAGCTGACTGTAGTGTCTTTCAGGCCGAGATCTTTGCCATTGGAAAAGCAGCTGAATTGGCACATCACGAAAAGCTAAGCTCTTCGGAGATTACTTTTTTCGTGGACAGCTAGGCTGCTATCAAAGCCTTAGCCAGTGAGACCATAAGATCAAAAACAGTTTTAAACTGTAGGAAGGAATTAAATAAAATCTGCCACACTAACCAGGTAAAGCTCTGCTGGGTTCCTGATGAACTAGCCAGGAAAGGGTCAGAAGCAGACACAAGTAGTAGCGACCATTCAGTTAGGGGACCACTCGTCCCGATTGGGGTACTCAAGAGGAAGACAGACCTTAAACTAAAAGAGAAAATCAATAACTCCTGGAAATCCAAGGACGATTGCGTAATCTCTAGAAGTTTATGGCCTAACATAAATGAAAAGGAAACTCGGTACATTCTATCGCTGAGTAAAAAGAACATTAAAATCTTGATAGGTGTACTAACAGGTCATTGCGTCATTGGCACAATGGCTAACAGGATAGGGGCATTTGCATCCGATTTTTGTAGGAGCTGTGAGGATGAGGAGGAAACAGAAACCATTAAACCTGCTCTGTGACTGTCCGAACCTCCAAACCAGCCGACTACGTCATTTCGGAAACAGGTTTGTTGGAGAACTGGATGGTCTAGCACAGGTCTCAATGGCAAACATGAGGAAATTTATAGATAGCACAGGCTGGTTCGTTAACGAGCCAGTCTACGTTAATCGGCAAAATTGAGGAGCATCGATGCTAATTTTTACTTTTTACAGGGGATAACAACGGACCAGTGGGCCCCCGTGTACGCAACAGTTTCATGCTGTGCACACCCCTTATCATCTAACCTAACCTAACCTAACCTAACCTAACCTAACCTAACTTACTTCTTTTGTGCTTTAATTGTTTTTAATAACAATTATTTTATTTTTGGTATTATTTTCATATTATTTCTTTGTGGAAGGTTTAACCTCATATTAGTATACTAGTCTGGAAGTTGAATGATCAAAGGAAATGGGAGAGAGCTTCGTGTTGATCATTTTAAGTTATTTAAAATGACTTAACATTAACAATATTAAAACTGAGTTAAAGAAAATTGAAAGGACTGGAGTAATTGACTTCATTCAAAGTACTAGAACTTGATATTTTGTTTGTTACAAATTGGATAGTAATTGTATAGTTTTTTGAAACAAATTTAAGTAATTGAATTGTTTTTTATAGTTGAAAAAAATAAAATAAAATGCATAAGAGATTGAATTCACTGATTTTTATTTAATTAAATTAAATTGAAAGACTCAAAGCTGAAAAAAAATATAAAAGATGTTGGAATTTAAAAAAATTCTGAAGGAACTACTGGTGCTTTACTTGAGTTTTAATTATGGAAGCTACAAATAATTGAGTTGAATGAAATTAAAATAATAATAATAAAGATAAAGTTAAACAACAGCTGAGTAACTTGAATTGCTTGAAAAAATAAATTTAAAATAAAACCGAAGCACATTGTTTAAGTAGAAGTTTTTTGAGAGGAAAAGAAGCAAATTAAATTAAATTAATAACAAATTATCTTAAAAGTTCCTTAGAACAAAATCAAATTCACTGAAATTCAAGGTATTTGAGATAAAAAAGTAAAGATATTTAAAGAAATTGAAATATTTTTTTTTTACTATACTTAGCTAAGACTTACCTTAGGCAAAATTTAGTTTATTGGAATGCAAATGGTGTTTTCAGAATAAAATTGAAAACTGCTAAAGAGGAAAACGCTGAAACGGAAAAAGAAAAAAAAAATTGAATTTAAAGTAACACTTTTAATTAATTTTTTTTTATTTATATGATTTCAAATCAGAAATATTTCCGAAGGGAAATAATTATCGTGATTAGTGGAAATGGAAATATAGCTTTCCGTCGGCTTTTTTGGTCGCCGTAGTTTTCGCAATGAAACAATTAAGTTAGATTAACTTTCCCAACGTTTCGGCAGGGATTGCTGCCTTCTTCAGGGGAACTTTATTAACACAAAAAATATACAAATAATCTTAGTTAGATCGATGGGATACAAATGCAATAAAGTTTACTTACTCAAAAAAAAATATGAACAAAATTTTAATAATAATTATATTAATTAATATTATAAATCAAAAATAAAACTATAAAAATAATTAGCACTTCGAAGAATGAAGTTGAGTCTAAATTGAATAAAGCACAAATTACATTTAAGAACAAAGAAGAGAGCAACATACAGCAGAAATGTTTTGTGTGTCTTGTTTTCGGTTCATGTTGTTTTTGTTATTGAGAATATGTAATGTTTCTAACGTGTATCGTTTCGAAACATGTTTCTCTGTCTGTAGAACTTCCACGCCTTCAAAGTTTGGAGAATGACCGCTTTCAATGCTGTGACTGGCCAGGGCTGTCTTCTCAGAATTTTTTAGTTTTATGTCCGACTTATGGTTCGAGATGCGTTGTCTAAGAAGTTGTTTTGTGGTCCCAATATAACACAGGTTGCACGGTTCATTTGATTTACCATTGCAGTTAATTTTATAGATCACGTCTGTTTGTTTGTCCTTATCAGGTTTCGTCTTGAGTTTAGTAAAACAATGGTCAAGTGTTTTGTTTGATTTGAAAGCAAGGCGAACCTCTGTCAATTTTTTGGAAATAGATTTTTTGAAGTTTTCGGATAGAGTTGGGACGTAAACCATGGTTTTGTGGTGCGTTCTAACGGGTTCATCAATATTTTCTCGTGGAATTTGCATTTTGTATTTTAAAAGTAGACTTGGAATTATGGTAGAAGGATAACCATTATCACTGAGGATTATGAAGACTTTTTTCTCGTTGGCGACGTGGAATCGTACATCACTTATTTTGAAAATTTTATTCACGAGGTTGGACGCAGTATTGATGATAATATGCCTTGCTTGATTTGATCGGAAATTAACTAGTCTTCCAGATGCTGTTGGTTTTTGATACCAGTCGAAAAGCAAACGATTTTCTTCGCGGTAGATTTTTACATCTAAGAACGATATTGTTTTGTTAAACCAATACCGAAATTAATTGAATGGAACGATGAATTCACTTAATTTGAAGTTGCTATAAATTGAAAGCAAGCACATTTGAAAATATTAGTTTACTCGTAGAGCAATGATTGAAATTTTAAAACTTTTTACCAGAATTAAATTAAAATGAATAAAACTGAAGATTCAAATTGATTGAAACCCAAGTCATCTTAAAAATCGAATAAAAGGATGAATAGAAAATGAAAAGTCCTTCTAAATTTATCTTCTATAAAATTGTATGTTATTCTAATTAAAATCATTTCACGGACGATTTTATCATCAATATATCATTTCATTTCAAGAATTAAAAGCTTTAACAAAATTAGTTCCGCTCAAAGCTGTGTGATGGGTTTATTTTTATTTATTATGTTCTAAATTTTCTAATTAAATGATAAATCGAATTGGAAATTAATTACTCGACATAAGCTTGTGGTGCGGAAAATGTTATTCATGCATTCGAAAACAAGTGCCTATCTATTTGTTTTGTTGAACATTAATTTAATGAACCAAATCAAATTAAGCATCATTAGAAGAGCAATAATCTAATCGGTGGGAAGTTTATTTAAAATAAAACTCATACTTTCAGTTTTCCAAAACATAGAACAATAGTTTTTGTTTAAAAAAAAAGGGAAAACCAAAAATTGATTCACATTAAGCTATTAATCACGAATTTAAGTGTGAACGAAATAAAAATCGATTAAAAAATAATTTGCCCCTGATGATGGCATATGGACTCATTATTATTCTGTTCTGCTACAAATTATTATCACTTTTCAGGATGACCTTTATTTTATTGTTCGATAATTGGTTAAAAGACAACATCTGATGATACATCCAACTAATCCTTCAACGTAAAATTTATTAATCAGCAGCAAACAATAAAAATGTGTCCTGGAAACCAAAAACACAAACATAATATTGTCTTTTTTGGAAATACGATATCCATATCCACCTTCATCCTTTTTTGTATGTTTGTCTTTGTTTTTAAACAAGTTCAATTAATTATTATTGCGAAAGTATTGACAGCATATCCGGCCAGCCAGAGTGTTGTTCGAAAAATGATGGACGAGGTGTTATTGGAGAAGGCATATGACACAAAAGGATACACTGTCTGCACAGTAGACAGCCTCATAACGAGATGTAATTATTTATGAAGAGCTTCTTACCGAACAGGAAGAAATCCTTTTCATGGTCTTAAGAAGACACCGGCAAGAATTTCAAGAATATGATGGAACGATTGTCAAAAGTTTTAATTATTTATGTAGATTGAAAGCAAATTAATTTGAAAAGCAGAAAGTCAACATTCAAAAATAGAATATTTCACTTGAGGCAAGCAAGGATTGAAACTTAAGATTTTAAATTATTATATAAAGGTGGGGTATTATTTGATAGCATCGTTTTTTAGCCAGACCGGATTGACCTAAATAGTTAACATATTTTCAAATGATGGAAGGTGGTATTTGTTAATTTCAGAAAATAAATAGTTGATAGCTGTTGTAATTTAAAGGGTGTCCACACTAAAGAAACAATTCACTATTCAGGAAACATTTATCACAAAACGTTTTTTATTTAATTGGGACACATTTCAGATGTTTCTCTTTTTTGGTGTTAATGCTTAAAAAACATTTCTGAAATTTTTCTGCGATTCCCATTCATATTTTTTTATAATTAATGGGATTTCAAGGGGTTATTAATACCCTTAACATACGGAAGGATTAAAAAGGAGATACGGATGCACATTGTTCTTAAAGTTTTGAATATCAAAATGATAGGGAAAAACAGAGCTGGTTAAAGCATTCCACATTCTAAATGTGAGGCTAAAAAAAGAATCTCTATAATTGAAAGTACGTCTGAAATTGAGCTCAAGGTTAATTCAAGGTGCATTCCTAGAAGTACGAGTATTACGGCTGAATTGTTTGAGGGGGAGAATGCAACCCGCTAATTCGACAGAACATCGTTTATAAAAATATCCGTACAACAACGAAAGGCATGAAACATTGCGGCGGTGTTCGAGTGATGTAATTGTTTCGGTTATAGTTCTAAAGCTTATCATTTTCAAAGCTCTTTTCTGGATCCTGTCCAAAATACTTAAACTTGTTTTAGGGGCACCTGCCCAAATATTCGAGTTATATTCATGTTTTGGACGAATGAAGGCTTTGTAAATTACAGCCCGATCAGAAGGGGTGAAATATTTCTTGCACCGTCGCGTCGGTCGGAGAAATCTTAAGCACCTAGCAGCATTTTTGGCAATATCGAATATTTGATCATTCTATAACAGCTGATCTGTGATACACATACCGAGTACTGAAAGTTGATTAGTTAATTGGGTGTAAGTGCCGCACAACGACAAGAGACAGCATTGAGTTTTTGAAGCATTAAATTCTACAGAGTTTAAAATTCTCCATTGGACAATACTGTCGAGATCGGAATTCAATGAGCTTATCATACACTGCCGTTGAAGTTCAACATCCGAAGGACAGAGATGTGAATTTAGAAACGATTACGAAAAGCTGAAGGTACTGTCATCAGCGAAATAGTTTAATGAATTATAAGTGGCAGACAAGAGATCTTTTATGAATATATGGAAGAGAGTAGGAGACAAAACGGAGCCCTGTGGGACACCAGCATTTTTTATATAAATTTCAGACTTTTAATCAAATTGTATTGAACGGTTAAAAACGTGTTTTATAATCCAATTATTAAGAAGAGATTCATCAATACCAAAAGCACGTATTTTCGAAAAGATCTTGGTGCCAAACTCTATCAAATGCCTTTGAAATTTCAAGTGCAATAATCTTGCTTCTCCAAAACGATGTACAGATTTGTTTCACTATTTGGTGAGATAAACGATGAGATCACCAGTGGACCTATTGCTACGGAAGCCAAACTGTCGGGCATTAAGAAACTTCCGTTTTTCGAGATATTCTTCAAACTGATAATTAATCAGCTTTTCCATAACCTTGGAATGAAGGGACGTAAGTGCTATTGGACGATAACTGGAGGGGGAGGAGGATTCGCCTTTTTTAGGGACAGGCTGTACAAATAGTGTTTTCCGTCCGCTCGGAAAGAGACCTGTAGAATAGGAAAGATGAAAAAGCTTACGCAGTGGTTTTGCCCAGCGTTGAAGAACACCTCCTCAGAACAATAAGGGGAATACTATGTATGTAAATTTAATTCAGTATACTCTTGCCACTGCATAAGTGTGAAAGAAGATTTGTAACTTGAAACCGTTAAGGGTCTCAAATATAGGAGGACTAATGACACGCTCTGACGTCGAATCAATAGCAAATTGTGATGCAAGCGAATTGGCTAACGTACTTTTTTTTATAGAGGTAAGAAACAATTCCAGGGTGTTGGATTGAACTGTAAAGCCAAGAATTCGAGTTGGCTCGTCAAAAGTGTGTTCGCTCAATACTCTGTGGCTCCAACTTTCTCTAATCTTAAACGTCTGTGTCTCTGTTTGGTCCAAATTTTAAAGTAACGATGTCAGAAAATGGGACATTTTATAAATGCGCCTCGAAATAACGAAATTAATATGCACATATCATGTATATTGAACATTATATTTTTAGCTTTTTATGTTTCATTTTCCTTAATTTTTGTAAACATTTTTGTAATGGCATCCTATTAACATAATTTAAATTGTTAAAGTTATTTTTCAAAAATTATAAATTATTGAGGAAAAAACAAACAACCGAATTTAAGATCCGTAGTTGACAAAAGTTGTTTCAAATATCGATCAGAATTTTGACGATAACCTACAAAACAAAATCATACCTATGGTTGTTTAGAGTAAAATTTAATACGAAATAACTAATTGTCACAAGTTGTCAACTCAATCAAAAATGACAGGTAACAAGTCAAAATGGCAACGCTATTCATTATACCTCCTAAATTATCAGAAATATAATCATCTATGTCATTTAGTGCTTAATTAATTACCATCTTATTTTATAGCTTATCCATCCAAGACAATCAATAATTAAAGTTCCTAATTCAACAAAATATTCATATCTCTACTAAAATCAATCTCATATTAATCTCATTTAATCGTTTTACACAACGATGTGTTAGATGTGTATATCAAGTAGCTATATTTACTCATAATCTCATTCTCATATCATACTCTATCACATTTATCCCATTAAAAGTTGGTAATCACATATGTACGTTGCTATATAGCTTCATCCATATGACCTTATTTCTGACATTTTATGATATCTATTTTCTGTGTAACTCCCTTTTTCCCCCGCCCCACTGGTTTGAATTTTTGTATGTTATGTATAGAAAAACATTATGGGCTACATTTTCTTTTTTAATAGTTTTCGCTAAAGATGAACTTCTTCAAGCGAACGATTGAACGAGCGACGAGCGTATGTCGTCGTTATAAATGTGTAATGTGTCATAAAAACTCCCTCCTAAGGCAACTTCCGTTTCCGAATGCATGTTTGGTCGTTCATGCGTTTTATAATGCCACTCCGATACCTACTACTACTCCTAACCGCTTCTCCCTTCCATTTGGTTTTTCTTCCTAAAGTAATACCTATCTTCCCACTATCTTTCTATGTTCTAGAAGTCTGGAAGAAGACTTAAACTTGCATTTATACAAAACGAACGACAAGACGCGACGCAACGTTACGTATAATATATTGCAACGAGCAACGTTTTTCACTTTATCGTTCGATTTTAACGATTTCTCATGAATTCCATATCAGCTATAACTTTTATTCTTCAGACCCTCAACCCTCCATCGTCGCCGAATTCAATCTCCAAAACCTTTGTATTTATATATGTAAAAGATTGGCAGCATGCATGCACCCAGATTGTTTTTGTATGGGTTTCGAAATTTCATGTAAAAACAAAAAAAGCCATATAAAAGTTATTTTTGTCCATGTCCACATCCAGATGAGAAGAGGAGCTTCTGGAAAATGAAACATGGTGGGTCACCTCGATTAAATACCCACGGGATTTCGGAATATTGTATTGTATTTAATTTTCACATTGTAAATCGAAAATTTGGTTATTAAATTAAATACTCCCCAAACCTAAAAACCATTATAATGATGAACTCTATATTGAGCTTTGACTGTAAGACAGAAAAGTAAATGAGAAAGTAAGTAAAGTATCATTAACATCTCAATATCTACAAACATAACTTATTTAAAAAATAATATAACAGTCTGTATGTATCGCATATTATTTTTTTTTTTTAAATTTCGATAATTTCGTTTTAGTATTTAATAAAATATGTTCACAAATATTTTTGGTTCTTTAGTATTGTATAGTTTGTACCAAAAAAACATATAACTCAGTAAGTTCGTAAATCTGGTTGGTACTGTATTTTTGACTTAGCTATTTTTTATTTTCTGTTGCAACAAGAAATCAATTATATGTTTGTATTTTGTTTCTGTTAAATTACTAATACAGACAAAAATTAAGTAAGGTGGGCGTGGTTAATCCTACCGTAGTGTTGATGATCGTGATTGTATGAATATTGAATATGTATAAAAAAAGAACTTACACTATATGCGTATTGCTTACATTTATTTTGTTGTTTTCTTTGGAGGTATTGATAAATAAAATGGAATGCCTAAAAACAAAAACGGGAAAGAACACCTGCTACTCAGCATGATCGCCTGGTGTAAAGCATCAACCAAATCTATGCAAAAAATATAAATATAGGAAAATAAATGCGGGGAAATACTTTTTTAAGAAGAAGAATCTATCTAGAATCCTAGAATGCAAATGCTCTTTTCGACTTTCTTTCTTTTTTGGCGCAGGAGTAGCAGGGATGTTTAAGAGAGATGCGCTCGGTAGATATGGAAAATAAATGCAAATCCTTAAACAGTGCAGAAAACAATACCTACTTTGCAAAACTTTGAACCATCAAGAAATGTCAAATTTTTTAATTCGAGAAACAGGGTGTTGGAATTGTAGATAGTTAACATTCTGTACTTTGTAAAATTCACTTTTCAAGGGTGCAGTAATTTGTGATACAAAATTTGGAAATACAGTATTATGACACACAGTGTTTTGTTCATGCAATTTTTTTTTATTCAGTATTCTAAATAAAGTGTTTTAAAATTCAGTTCGTACTTCGAATTTCTTCCTAAAAATACTTGTACCTACCTAACCCATAATCTTCATGAAACCATTATAAAGACTTTTGAAATAGTTTCAAGTTGTTGAATATAACATATATATATATATATATATTAATCTTTCGTACGTTTCCAAAACCCATTTATTTATATTGTTGCATTTGAAGTGTCGATCAAAAGATGTGATTTTAAAAAAGAATATTTTCATAATTAATAATTTAATGTTTTTGTTTTTTTTTTTTCTTGCAGAACCCTAGATTACTGAAATGTTGTGTGACCATACTGTGGAGTTCTTAGGCGCATGCCGGACCGTTGTTGATATGCGGAGTAAATTTCCTATTATAAATAATACAAAGCGAATAAACAAAAAAAAAAAACAATGTTCATCTGTGATTTCGTTTTCTTTAAAAGTGTTTAAAAAAATGAATTCAAATTGTAAAACAGGTACTTCAAATAATTAAGCATAAAAGCACAATAGGTATTTTAATTGCATTAAAATTATGCATTAGACATACATAGAAAACGTCTGTCCACATTTTAAAAATAAAAATTCAATTTCCATTTAGAACAAAAAGTAGAAAAGAATGATTTTAAAAGTGCTAGTAATATTCTCTTAAGTCCGAACGATTTCTTGTTTTTTTTTTCGTATAGAATATGTGTTATAATTTTTACATCAAGCAATCGTGCTGCGTAGTAGGAACTGTGTTCAGCATATGTTAAAGATTTTGCATTCATTTTTTTATTAAATTTTGTCTTTTCTTCTGTATTTTTCATTAGAATAAAGTAGAAGAGAAGAACATATTTGTATTCTCATTAATCGAAACGAGATAGCTAACGATTTTCAAAGATCAGTTTCACGCACCTTTGAACTTGATGATGTACTCCAGGCGATCATGCTGCGTAGCAGCTATTTTTTCTTCCTCTTGCTTAGCACTTACTATGAAGGGAGCAAGAAAAAGTAAACACGTCACGATCATTAACACTACTAAAAGATTAACCATACCCACTCTCCTCAATTTATTTTAGTATTAGTTACGTAAGTTTTTTGCACGAGAGACAAAATAAAAATATATAATTTTTTTGTTGCAAAAAATAAATAGAAGGATAAAGCAAAGCGAATAAACAAATAAGTTTACCTTCTTTGGTGCATGATTACCTGGTGCATCAAATCAAATTGAGTGGCCACCCGCACCCATTTTGCGAATGAAAAAAAAAATTATGAAAAATCTAGTGAGCAAAATAAACTAAATCTTAAATGTGCTAAACTATAGTTCTCCTGAGTACGAAATCTTTTTATTATTTCTTTAAATTATTAATACAGAAACAGTATCAATACTTAAAGAAATTGAGAGAAACATTAGTGTTTAACCATTAAGTAGAGTTGGTCAGGGATGTCAGCTCTAGAAAAGAGAAACTGGCAAATAAGTAGAGTTGGTCAGGGATGTCAGCTCTAGAAAAGAGAAACTGGCAAATAAGTAAAACACTAATCGCCTAATTTAAAAATGTTTAAAAATAATAAAGCACTTAGTTCGAATATCAAACAAAGCCACAAAACCGCAATTTTGTTTTCAAGCTTTATATCAATTAAATATACAGAGTCAGAAGAGAGTTCAGCAAAGAGTTTTATTTGTCCTAGTCTGAAGATTATATTATTTAACTGAGCAGAAACGTTAAGGATAAAACGGAATAAAAAGATCTGATTAGTATATCACACGCTGGTTATGTGAAACACCTTCTTAACAATGTTCATAAGTTTCCAAATGTAGCATTCAGGAGAATTATAATTCAAGACCTATTTCTTTTCAAAAGTCAATTCACAATTTTTAAAAAAGTATAGTCCTTAAAAAACCCAATAAATTTAACTTGATAAATAGGTACCAGGCGACCATGCTGTCAAAAAACGTTAACTTATTTTTTGCACATTGTAATAAATATGGTTTTAGTTGTTCACTTCTCCTTCTATTTTCTTTAGCCTAAGAACTTACAAATTTTGCATTTTGTCTCTCATACTAGTTAACTAATACTAAAACAAATTGAGGACAGTGGGTGTGATTTATCCTAAAATAGTGTTGGTTAAATCTGTACGAAAATATTTGTTTGTGTTCTGTTTGAAAGTAGTGATGAGTTGTGTAATGCATATTTAAAAGCAAAGAGAGTAGCTGTTATAAAGTATAATCGCCTGGTGCGGATCATAAAATATTGACGTATAATTTGTGTAGCCTGGAAGACAGTGTGGGACTGACTTATTGACAGTAATAAATTGACAATCATTATATCATATTCAGAATACAAATCCCTCTCTGGAGTATAAAATTGAAGAACAGTGATCGAATAGTCGTATTGATATTTTGACAGAATTAGAAACGGTTTTATATATAATTTTATTTTTTTAAGTCACATAAAATTAAAGGAAACTCTTTTCTGAATTGGGACTTAGGCTACAAAAACCAAAAGAGGGGGCAATTTAAAAAAAAAAAAAACATTACCAATAAACGCCTCAAAATCAAACTTATTTTAGATACAAAATTTGTATGCATCACATATTAATTTTTGTATTAATTTCAATCATTTCGTTTAAGTATTTAATAAAATTATAATCACAAATATTTGTTTTTTTTTTAACAGTTTATAATTTGTGTAAAAAAAAACATATAACGCAGTAAGTTCGTAAATCTGTTTGGTACTGTATTTGATTTTGCTAGATCTTATTTTCTATTTCAACAAAAAATTAGTTACGTGTTTGTATTTTCTTTCTCCTACATTACTAAGCCACAACAGAAGTGAGGAGTATGGACGTGTCTAGTCCTGTAGTAGTGTTGACGATCGTGATTGTATAATTGTATTGTATAGTTTTCTTTGAAAGTATTGAGCAAAATAGAATGCAGGCGTAAAAACAAAAACGAAAAAGAATTCCTTCTATTCAGCATGATTGCCTGTTGTTGGTCATCAAACAAAAATCATTGTTCAAATAAATTCTAATGGAAGGACGAATGGGAGCGGGAACATTTTTTAAGAATAGTGATCAGTAGATGAAATGTGTAAGGGGAAATGCTCTTGGTAGTTATGAAAAATAAATGCAAATCTCTAACTAGAGCAGAAAACAATACCTACTTTGCAATATGATTACCTAGTAAAACAATTATAATTTCGCAGCTTTGGAAATATTAAAACTACTTTTTAAATTGTTGACTTTTTTCTGCTCTTTAGAATTCTGTTTATTTAATTTTACATATTTTAAAAGTGCTCAAATATCTAAATAACTATTAATAACCTTTGTTGTATTCTGACCGTACCTTTACTTTAAAAATGTTTGTATTTGGTTTCTCCTACTCCTATATTACTAATACACACACACAAATTGAAGAGTGTGGGCATGGTTAGTCCTGCAGTAGTGATGACGATCATGATTGTATAAATGGATTTAAAAAAGCTTCCACTACATGCGTACTGCTCACATTTATTTTGTTTTCTTTGCAAGTATTGAAAACTAATATAAAATGTAGGCTTAAAAACAAACACAAACAAAAATACCTGCTACTTAACATGATCGCTTGGTGTGAAGAACAAAACAAAAGTCTGTATTCAAAGAAATACTCATGGGAGTATTCTAAATAAAGTGTTTTAAAATTCAGTTCGTACTTCGAATTTCTTCCTAAAAATACTTGTACCTACCTAACCCATAATCTTCATGAAACCATTATAAAGACTTTTGAAATAGTTTCAAGTTGTTGAATATAACATATATATATATATATATATTAATCTTTCGTACGTTTCCAAAACCCATTTATTTATATTGTTGCATTTGAAGTGTCGATCAAAAGATGTGATTTTAAAAAAGAATATTTTCATAATTAATAATTTAATGTTTTTGTTTTTTTTTTTTCTTGCAGAACCCTAGATTACTGAAATGTTGTGTGACCATACTGTGGAGTTCTTAGGCGCATGCCGGACCGTTGTTGATATGCGGAGTAAATTTCCTATTATAAATAATACAAAGCGAATAAACAAAAAAAAAAAACAATGTTCATCTGTGATTTCGTTTTCTTTAAAAGTGTTTAAAAAAATGAATTCAAATTGTAAAACAGGTACTTCAAATAATTAAGCATAAAAGCACAATAGGTATTTTAATTGCATTAAAATTATGCATTAGACATACATAGAAAACGTCTGTCCACATTTTAAAAATAAAAATTCAATTTCCATTTAGAACAAAAAGTAGAAAAGAATGATTTTAAAAGTGCTAGTAATATTCTCTTAAGTCCGAACGATTTCTTGTTTTTTTTTTCGTATAGAATATGTGTTATAATTTTTACATCAAGCAATCGTGCTGCGTAGTAGGAACTGTGTTCAGCATATGTTAAAGATTTTGCATTCATTTTTTTATTAAATTTTGTCTTTTCTTCTGTATTTTTCATTAGAATAAAGTAGAAGAGAAGAACATATTTGTATTCTCATTAATCGAAACGAGATAGCTAACGATTTTCAAAGATCAGTTTCACGCACCTTTGAACTTGATGATGTACTCCAGGCGATCATGCTGCGTAGCAGCTATTTTTTCTTCCTCTTGCTTAGCACTTACTATGAAGGGAGCAAGAAAAAGTAAACACGTCACGATCATTAACACTACTAAAAGATTAACCATACCCACTCTCCTCAATTTATTTTAGTATTAGTTACGTAAGTTTTTTGCACGAGAGACAAAATAAAAATATATAATTTTTTTGTTGCAAAAAATAAATAGAAGGATAAAGCAAAGCGAATAAACAAATAAGTTTACCTTCTTTGGTGCATGATTACCTGGTGCATCAAATCAAATTGAGTGGCCACCCGCACCCATTTTGCGAATGAAAAAAAAAATTATGAAAAATCTAGTGAGCAAAATAAACTAAATCTTAAATGTGCTAAACTATAGTTCTCCTGAGTACGAAATCTTTTTATTATTTCTTTAAATTATTAATACAGAAACAGTATCAATACTTAAAGAAATTGAGAGAAACATTAGTGTTTAACCATTAAGTAGAGTTGGTCAGGGATGTCAGCTCTAGAAAAGAGAAACTGGCAAATAAGTAGAGTTGGTCAGGGATGTCAGCTCTAGAAAAGAGAAACTGGCAAATAAGTAAAACACTAATCGCCTAATTTAAAAATGTTTAAAAATAATAAAGCACTTAGTTCGAATATCAAACAAAGCCACAAAACCGCAATTTTGTTTTCAAGCTTTATATCAATTAAATATACAGAGTCAGAAGAGAGTTCAGCAAAGAGTTTTATTTGTCCTAGTCTGAAGATTATATTATTTAACTGAGCAGAAACGTTAAGGATAAAACGGAATAAAAAGATCTGATTAGTATATCACACGCTGGTTATGTGAAACACCTTCTTAACAATGTTCATAAGTTTCCAAATGTAGCATTCAGGAGAATTATAATTCAAGACCTATTTCTTTTCAAAAGTCAATTCACAATTTTTAAAAAAGTATAGTCCTTAAAAAACCCAATAAATTTAACTTGATAAATAGGTACCAGGCGACCATGCTGTCAAAAAACGTTAACTTATTTTTTGCACATTGTAATAAATATGGTTTTAGTTGTTCACTTCTCCTTCTATTTTCTTTAGCCTAAGAACTTACAAATTTTGCATTTTGTCTTTCATACTAGTTAACTAATACTAAAACAAATTGAGGACAGTGGGTGTGATTTATCCTAAAATAGTGTTGGTTAAATCTGTACGAAAATATTTGTTTGTGTTCTGTTTGAAAGTAGTGATGAGTTGTGTAATGCATATTTAAAAGCAAAGAGAGTAGCTGTTATAAAGTATAATCGCCTGGTGCGGATCATAAAATATTGACGTATAATTTGTGTAGCCTGGAAGACAGTGTGGGACTGACTTATTGACAGTAATAAATTGACAATCATTATATCATATTCAGAATACAAATCCCTCTCTGGAGTATAAAATTGAAGAACAGTGATCGAATAGTCGTATTGATATTTTGACAGAATTAGAAACGGTTTTATATATAATTTTATTTTTTTAAGTCACATAAAATTAAAGGAAACTCTTTTCTGAATTGGGACTTAGGCTACAAAAACCAAAAGAGGGGGCAATTTAAAAAAAAAAAAAAACATTACCAATAAACGCCTCAAAATCAAACTTATTTTAGATACAAAATTTGTATGCATCACATATTAATTTTTGTATTAATTTCAATCATTTCGTTTAAGTATTTAATAAAATTATAATCACAAATATTTGTTTTTTTTTTAACAGTTTATAATTTGTGTAAAAAAAAACATATAACGCAGTAAGTTCGTAAATCTGTTTGGTACTGTATTTGATTTTGCTAGATCTTATTTTCTATTTCAACAAAAAATTAGTTACGTGTTTGTATTTTCTTTCTCCTACATTACTAAGCCACAACAGAAGTGAGGAGTATGGACGTGTCTAGTCCTGTAGTAGTGTTGACGATCGTGATTGTATAATTGTATTGTATAGTTTTCTTTGAAAGTATTGAGCAAAATAGAATGCAGGCGTAAAAACAAAAACGAAAAAGAATTCCTTCTATTCAGCATGATTGCCTGTTGTTGGTCATCAAACAAAAATCATTGTTCAAATAAATTCTAATGGAAGGACGAATGGGAGCGGGAACATTTTTTAAGAATAGTGATCAGTAGATGAAATGTGTAAGGGGAAATGCTCTTGGTAGTTATGAAAAATAAATGCAAATCTCTAACTAGAGCAGAAAACAATACCTACTTTGCAATATGATTACCTAGTAAAACAATTATAATTTCGCAGCTTTGGAAATATTAAAACTACTTTTTAAATTGTTGACTTTTTTCTGCTCTTTAGAATTCTGTTTATTTAATTTTACATATTTTAAAAGTGCTCAAATATCTAAATAACTATTAATAACCTTTGTTGTATTCTGACCGTACCTTTACTTTAAAAATGTTTGTATTTGGTTTCTCCTACTCCTATATTACTAATACACACACACAAATTGAAGAGTGTGGGCATGGTTAGTCCTGCAGTAGTGATGACGATCATGATTGTATAAATGGATTTAAAAAAGCTTCCACTACATGCGTACTGCTCACATTTATTTTGTTTTCTTTGCAAGTATTGAAAACTAATATAAAATGTAGGCTTAAAAACAAACACAAACAAAAATACCTGCTACTTAACATGATCGCTTGGTGTGAAGAACAAAACAAAAGTCTGTATTCAAAGAAATACTCATGGGAGACGAATGCGGTAGGGAAGTTAATTTTTTTTGAATAGCTTTCTTAAACTTTCTTTCTTTCTTGATGCACGAGTAGGAGGGATGCTTCATTGATATAAAATTAAATGCAAATCTGTAGGCAAAGTAAAAAACAGTACCTACTTCGCATCATGATTGCCTGGTGAAACAATTATAATTTTGTATTCAAATAAGAAGAGAAACGAACTCCAATGACAAAGGGTTCCGTTTAGACTCAGGAGAATATTATGCCTGAATCACATACACGCTTCAGCTTTGGCTTCGCCTGATGTTTACTAGTTCAGCCATAGGAATACAATGCATGCTATCACAATGGAGCTTCGACCTCACGTTTTGTTTGACAATCGTAAGGAAAAGAACGTAATGTGACTCCAAACGGAAGCTCTAGTTCAATTATCTAAACATTTGCTTTGTTTGACAGCTCAACAGCTGTAAAAAAAATGTCAACAAACAAAATATTTGCTCTTTGGAGGGATGAAATAATAGAAATGTCATTCAAAGCAACCTCGAAGCAGGCCCACCGTAACGCAGACGAAGCCGAAGTTGAAGCGTGTATGTGATTCAGCCATAAAAGAACTTTTTAAATCGTTTACTTCTACTTTTTGGAATTATGGTTATTTAATTTTTATTTATTAAATATGTCCAGAAATGTTCAAATCTTTGGTTGCATATTTTGTATTTTTTAAAATACATATTGTTCAAAAAATAAAAAATGCTCACATTTTGCTTAAAAAACACATTTCGACGCACGACATCTCTAAATTCAAAAAATTTAATAACCATATGCAAATTAAGAATCAACATTTTAAATCCTAGAATTTTTGGAAACCTTATAAAATAAAATCTAGAATATCGAATACCAAAAAATCATTTAAAAAAAATATTTTCAAAAAAACACAATTTTCAAAAAAGTTGAAATAACAAAAAGGCGTTGAAGAAAAATCTAAATAATCCAAGAAACCGTTAAAAAGAAAGCTCAACATTTCGGAAATCATAAATCCCAAACAGAAGAGTTTCGAGAATCTAAAATCATGAATCTCGAAAATCTATGGTCCTAAGAACCCTTAATTTTAAAAACCATACAAATCTGAGAATGTAAAAATACTTAAATCAAAATAGTGGAAACAGTAGAAAGCTTCTTGATAACTAAAATATCCAATAAATGTCAAACAAAAAAATTGGTTAAGGTGCTTTTAAAATTTCGATTTTTAAGCAACTATAGGATTTGATTTAAAAAGGTAAATTAACGTCAAGAATAATCAGCCTTATCACAAATTCCATCGTAATAGGAAAGTTTTACGAATCCCAAAAAAAAAACTACTACCAAATACGTTCGTAGTGGAAAATCTCATACAATTTTGCATAACAAACGGATTTCGTGATACGGTTTTTTGGAATTCATAAAATTTTCCGATTACGATGGAATTCGTGATATGAATATATGTAAATGTTAGTAATCCCTGAAATTCAAAACTTTGAAAAATAAAACAGTATTTGAGCTACATAAAGAATTGATAAATACTTTTAGATAACATAATTCAATAAATAATACATTTATGCTAGCAAATCCGTTAAATATTTAAGAAATTTGAGACTTTAACGTCAAGATTGTCAAAACAACAAAATATTCCTTCAAATTTAAATTCGATATGCAAGGATCACTTCTGCAGACTGCATAACGGCGACGAATAATCGAATTCCTCTGTCAGGCAGGATGATCCATTCAACATAGACGACGAAAGCCAACAATCCCGTCTTCACGACTTAGACGAAGTAAAGCTTGCCATATCTAAGCTGAAGTCTAACAAAGCCGCTGGCTTGAATGCTGAGGTCTTCAAAGCAGCTGGAGATAATTTGATTATGAGCATGGACCAACTTATCTGTAAAATATGGTCGGAAGAAAGCATGCTCGATGAATGGAACCTCAGTATTGTTTGCCCGATTCTGAAAAAAGGAGACCCTCTTAACTGCACCAACTATAGACACATCAGTCTACTTAACATCGCTTACAAAATCTTCTCTGCCGTAATATGTGAACGTCTAAAGCCCATCGAGCTGTATAGAGCTATGTCTAGTTTTAGCAGCCCTGCCAAACTCGTCCGTTTGTGCAGGATGAGCATGGAGAGTTCACGCTGCTCCATAAAGGTTGGAAACAACTTAACAGAACCTTTCGATGTCAAAAAAGGCTTAAGACAAGGTGAAGCGCTGTCATGCGAATTTTCTAACATCGTACTTGAAAGAATAGTGCACAGCTATCACGTCAACACTAGAAGTACCATGTTTCAAAAGTCTGTCCAATTACTAGCATATGCTGATGACATTGAAATAATCGGAAGAACTCAGCGTGATGTCAATAAAGCTTTTGTGAGTATTGAGGCACAGGCGCCAAAAATGGGCTTAGAGGTTCATGAGGGCAAAACAAAGTACATGCTGTCGAGAAGAAAGGGCTTACAACACCGACGTCTCGGTCAAAACGTCACCATCAACAGACGTAAATTTGACGTAGTTAAAGACTTCGTCTACCTAGGCTCCGCTATTAACGCAGAAACCAACACCAGCGCTGAGATCAAATTAACAAACAAATATTTCAACTTCAAGAACTTAGTCGAGTCAGCTTACAAAATTGACTCATCAGGTCATTGTAATTAAATTAGCAAATATTAGTTAAATTAAATCAAAACACAAATCTGTCGAAATATTGGAGTTCATCTTGAGTTTTAAAATAATGTCACAGTGTTTTGTATGTTGGTATCAAACGTCCCAACCAACGTCTAAAAATTGAAAACTCTAAAACTGATTTTAAGCTTTCACTGTACCTCTTGTGTGCAGTGATTCTACTGCAGATGTTATATTTATTCTGTATTACGGATGACGTTTAAAAAAAAAACACTCCTAATGTCAAAATTACAAGTAAACAAACGGGCTTTGTAGAGTGAAACTTCCGAATGATTCCTATCTTTGTAATTGACTATTTTTGGTTGTGACAGTCCTGTCATCATCTAAATTTTCTCCACTTTCACGTTTTAAATTGTAACTAAATTTATCAAATACAAATTATGTATATTTTAATTTTGTCTTTCACTTTCACTAATTCTGCAATAAAGTAAATTATTATCTTTTCCAATTCCATTTATAAGAATATTATAGTGTATGGTAAATCTAACCTCCTGTTGACAGGAATCATCAAATTAGCTAGGAGCCATATAGGACTCTTGGGAAATCGAACTGAAAGCATTGTACGATATACATATGTAGAAGAACAGCTTTTTTCTCACGAACAACATTGATACACGCTAACGTCAACGACAAGAGTCAGGATTCATACATTATAGGAGGTAGATTGTAGGTAGATACAATCGTGGCTCTATACTAGTAAGACGTTGAATATTATATGCTTTCAGCCAAATTGGTAGCATGAATGATTTTTAGGGCCAACAATAAGGACAATATATGTAGTTCTCAATGGATAAACTTAGTGGACAAACGATTATGGTTATTATGATGATTATTATGATGATGATGGTAATAATGGGAATGAATTTTTATATTAATCTTTGATAAGATGAGGAATTCAAATGTCAATAACGCCAACTCTAGGAAATGACGAAAAATGTGTTTTATTCTTCTGTTTAATAAAATCTTATTACGGAAACAAACTAAAAAAGGAAAATGTATCATATAATGAGCTGGATTTAGAGAATAGTAAAATCGAATGCGACCCACACTTATAAATTCCAATCCGTTCCCGTCAGTTAATTTTCTATAACCTAAGCGAAATATAACAATGTTTTGTGTGAGATACAAACATTTGAAGTCAATATCTTTCTTTGATTTCATAATAGTTGAGTCGAAAAACCATTTCTTATTAGTTTCTTGTTGATTTTGTAGGATTTCGTTTTTTGTAAAAAAATATTAACTAAAATTTAGCAACAATATTTTGCTTACGATAAAATAAGTTTGATTTCAATACCTGTTTTCTGTTTCAATAACTAATTTTTATCAATTTAAGCAACATTTTTTGAAAGTTTTTATTTCTTTTACAAAATAATGCCGAATGGATTTTACTTAAAACATTTTTAAACGTTAACAACAAGATTTTGCAAAGATTGAACAAATTCTGTTCTCGAAATATTTGAATCGAATATCAGGTTTTACCAATTCTGAGTGGATTTTTGTAGATTTTATTTTTTTTATAAAAAAAGAGCCAATTGTATTTTTCTAAAAAATTTAACAAATGTTGAAAACCTAATTCTTACCAACTTTTAGTAATTTTTTGTTTGTAAAAATTATTTAGATTTTTCTTAAAATTTTACCAGATGTCAAAGAGATGCGTTGCATGAGTTTATTGATTCTTTGTTAGTAAAATATTCAAGGTTTTTGTTTTTTTGATTAATAAGAAAATCCGTGAATTGAACTTATTCTTCAAAATACGGTATCACGCCACGTATTAAAACATAAAATGTTATTGAAATCGCTAGCGTTATTGGTTCGTGGGTAATTTGTGGTCAACCAAAATGTTCACTTAAAAAAAAACACACCCATTCATTTTTTTTGAAAGTCCTATCTGCATCTTTTGATGTCATTACCTGTAAAGAAAAATTTATTAAAAGTCGCTACTGGTTCTTGAGACCAATTACAATAACTTCTATGAGAAATTAGTTACTTAGAAAATAATGTTTGTTTTTGTTTTTACATCATGTTATTACATTATGTTATTTGTACATAAATGGTGGGCGAAATATAATTTTCAGTTTAAAAATATAAAAAAATGAAGAAAATTATAAAATTATTTTTAATTTATTGTTCGATTGCATTACAGATTTTGTGTAACACGACCACACCATACGTTTTTTAAGGTTACATTGCTCTGAATTCGAACCTTGTGTTAATGTTTTTGTTATCACATCAGGTTTTTGAAATATACCATTTAAAAATTCTAACGACGATCAAATACGGGGTTTTTAGGATGAAGACAATTAACAATACATTGTATGATGATTTTGCAAGGTACAAAAGTTAGAAAAAGTTGGAATATTTTTATTATCTTAGTTATTTTATGAAAATTCTTATTAGTTACGACTTACATATATGTATGTAGGTCTTAATTTGACTCTTTATAATGTTTAAAAAAATTTGAATTTTTCACTTTCGTGCTTTTGAAAATTTACTTCGTAGTTCATTGTTAGTGCTGATTTTGAATCCGAGCTTCAATTTTAACGGTCTCCTTAAATTTTAAAAATACCTGCGTTTTCGACAAAACTTCAAAACTAAAACTAAAACTAAATGTTGTAGCCTTTTTTAGAAGACAGATTCGATACAAAAACAAAACATTTTTTCAAATCTCATTACTTTTTTCTGTTAAAAACTGTTTTAGCATAAATGATGCAGAATTTGTCTAAGATTTATGTGTGACAGGTGAAATCTAGCAACTGATGAAATAATTGTTCAGGAGTAAGCTTATTTATTATCAATCTGAGCATACATCAAATGACAGTTGTTAAAAACAACAACTCCGAAAAAAGTATTTTCGATTAAAAACACCCTTGATGTGTGTTTTTGCGAAATTTTACAAGTATTATAGCAACAATCTGACGTTAAGACCATTAAAACCCATCGGAAAAATGCAATTTTATTGCCAATAAACCTTGTTGACCAGTGTTATGGAACACAACGTGTCGGTCGTTCCACTGACTGCTTAAGCTGGATACAAATTAGCTCACTCTGGAATATGGATGATATTGGTCTTAAGTTCGTGTTCTTTATGCTATCCTAATAAAGCAGCAGGAAAAGAAGCAGCAATACGGAAGCCAATTTCCATTGCCAAGATTTAAGCCCAAAATCGTTGCTTTATTGAAACTAATTTAAGGCCAAACTGCGAAACACAGATAGTCGTGTTCCATTAACTTCCTAAATTTAAGGTGGCGCTACAGTTCTGTTTGAACTAGGGCCTCACCCAACAAACTTTTCCATTTTGCTCGGTCTCTAGCTAGATGTCTTCAGTTTCGCGCTCCAAGTTGGGCGAGGTCACTTTCCACTTGTGCGCGCCACCTGATCCGCGGTCTTCCTCTACTGCGCTGTCCTGTGGGTGTGGATTCGCAGACTATCCGGGCAGTGGGTATTGGTTTTCATGCGCTCTACGTGACCCAGCCATCTTAGTCGTTGGACTTTTACCCTTTTGGCCTATTACCTACAGTTCGTCGTTCCATCTTCTCCTCCTCCCTCCCTTCTATGCATACGGGACCGTAGATCACACGAAGAACTTTTCTTTCGAAACGACCCAAGGTTCATTCATCCGCTTTTGTCATAGTCCATGCTTTTGCACCGCATAGCAAGACGAGGATGGTGAGGGTCTTATAAACCAACACTTTGGTCGCTCGAGAGAGGGCTTTGCCATTCAATTGCTTTCTTAGACCAAAGAAACAGCGGTTATCAAGAGTTATTTTTCGTTTGATCTCAGCGCTGGTGTTGTTTTCTGAGTTTATAGCGGAGCCTAGGTAAACGAAGTCCTTAAAAACCTCAAAGTTACGTCTGTCGAGGGTGACGTTTTGACCAAGACGTCGGTGTTGTAGGTCCTTTCTTGATGAAAGCATGTACTTTGTTTTGCCCTCATTAGCCGTTTGCCGCATCTGCCTCAACACTCACAAAAGCCCTATTGACATCACTCTGAGACAGACTTTTGAAAGACAGTGCCTCTAGTGTTTACGTGGGAGCTCTGTACTATTCTTTCAAGGACGATGTTAAAGAAATTGCATGGCAGCAAGTCACCTTGTCTAAAGCCTTTTTTGACATCGAAAGGTTATGTTAACGGATGAGTTTGGCAGGGATGCCAAAACAAGACATGGCTCTATACATCTCGTCCCTGTAGATGCTGTCATATGCGGCCATGAAATCGATGAAAAGATGATGGGTGTCTATTTGATGTTCTTGGGGTTTTTCCAGGATCTGCCGAAATGTGAATATTTGCTCGATGTTCGACTTTCCTGGTCTAAAACCACACTTATAAAGACCTATCAGGTTGTTGACGATGGGCTTTAGACGTTCACATATTACGGCAGAGAAGGTTTTGTAAGCGATGTTAAGTGGACTGAAGCCTCTATAGTTGGTACAGTTAAGAGGGTTTCATTCATCGGGAATGCTTCCCACCATATCTTACAGATAAGTTGATGCATGCCCCTAACCAAATTGTCTCCAGCTGCTTTGAAGAGCTCGGTATTCAAGCCATCTGCTGCAGCGGCTTTGTTAAACTTCAGCTTAAATATGGCAATATTTACTTCGTCTAAGTCGGGAAGACGGGATTGTTGAATGGATCATCCTGCTTGACGGCGGAATTCGGTTCGTCATAGGCGTTATACAGTCCACTTCCACTATAATGTTTCCACTTTCGTCTTTGTAGCTGTCGGTTCGAGGAACACTCGGAAAAATCTTTTGACAAAAGCAAGTGATTTTGTTAGCTACAACACCATTCTCTATTCAAGCGTGACGAATTAAACATGAATTCATAATTTTGTCATTAACGTTTGCGTTTGTGTATTGTCTTACATTTTTAATATTTAAAGTAAAATGATTTTTATTGCACCTTTCTCATAATTGATTGAGATCTTCTTGTAGCTCTGTACAGCGTACAATCTTTGATGGAGTTAATAATTCAAAAAATGTTAAGATCATCTGCAGAGATTTACGATAAATAATTATTTAAAACAGAAGGCAAGTCATTAATAAATAAAATAAACAGCAATTTACCTAGGTGACTCCCTTGAGGTTCACCTGAATTGACTTTAAATTGAAATGAAGGGTTATTCCTGAACATGACGCTTTAATATCCATCTTTAAAATATGACGAAATCCACATAACGAATCGTTCGTTAAGTCCTATTTTACTTAATTTATTTATAACCTTTTTTATGGACTGCAGTTAGGTAGGAATATTTCCAAAGATCTGGGAGTTCAGAAAATTTCAGAGACTCGTGGAAACGAAGAGACAATGAATGGGAAATGTAAGACACCAATTTTTCGGGTGTCGTATTGAATCCACAAAAAAAAGAATCCCCACGGGATAATATCCCCAAACAAATTTAATCCATTTCCCCATAGACGTAAGACAAATGGTCAAAATCCCCAACTAAAAAAGAGGCTGGGATGCGACCCACACTGAAAACTTCCCATCCCGTCTGTCGATTTGTCTTGCTTCAAAGTTTGTAGGTTTTCGTGTTGGGTTAAAAAAGTTGTCAGTTGAATTATTCTTAAAAATTTTAAAATTACCAACAATATTTTTCATATAAAGAAATAGTTTAGTTTGAAAATCTAGTTTTGTTAAATAGATTTTTAGTGAAAAACAAATTTTTACCAATTTTAGTAGCATTTCTTAAATTTTTACTAATTAGATGAATTAAATTAATTTGAGAGATATCAAGAACAGAACATCAATTTTTACCAAATTTGCGTACTATTTCTTGTAGATTTTATTTTTTTATGAAAAAATGGACAGTTGGATTTTTATAAAAAACCACTGAATATCGAAAACAATATTGTCTGTGAAATAAAATAAGTTTGAAGCCAATATTCGTAATTTTTGAAAAGCTATTTGAGTCGAAAGTAAATTTTTACCAAGTTTTAGTATTGTTTTTTTGTTAGGTTTTTATTTTTTGTAAGAAAACTGTCAATTAGATTTTTATCAAAATTTTACTGAATGTTGAAAACAATTTTTTTTTAAAGATAAAAGCCAATATCTCAAAGTTTTGAAAAGATATTTGCGTCGAAAATCAATTTTTACCAACTTTTGTTAAATTTTCTTTTAAGTTTTTATTTTTTGTAAAAAAAACTGTCAATTCGATTTTTCTCAAAATTTTACTGCATGTTGACAACATTATTTTTCAAAAGATAAAAGTAGTTAAAACCCAATATCTCAAATTTTTAAAAAGATATTTGAGTCGAAAATCAATTTTTACCAACTTTTATTAATTTTTTTGTTTAGGTTTTTATTTTTTGTAAAAAAACTGTCAATTCGATTTTTCTCAAAATTGTTCCGAATGTTGAAAACAATAATTCTTATAAGTTAAAATTCGTTGGAAGCCATAATCTCAAAATTTTTGAAAAGATATTTGAGTCGAAAATCAATTTTTACCAACTTTTGTTAAATTTTCTTTTAAGATTTTATTTTTTGTAAGAAAACTATCAATTCGATTTTTTTCAAAATTTTACTGAATGTTGACAACAATATTTTTTGAAAGATAAAAGTAGTTTTAAGCCAATATCTCAAAGTTTTGAAAAGATATTTGAGTCGAAATTCAATTTTTACCAACTTTGAGTAATGTTTTTTTTATGTTTTTATTTTTTATAAAAAAACTATCAATTCGATTTTTTTCAAAATTTTACCAGATGTCAAAAACATTATTCTTCGTTGCACAAAATTGTTTTGGAGATAAAATCATTTTGTATTCGTAAAATTTTCGAGGTGACAAATTTTTTTTTTCAGTTTTTTTGATTTATAAAAAAAACTGTTAACTGGATTTTTTTCAAAAAATATACTTGTTTGGTATCACGTTACAATATATAACATAAAATTTAATTCAAGTCTCTAGCATTTTTGGTTCGTAAGATATTAAGGGTTAACCAAAATTTTCACCTTTTTTTAAACTGCTATGGTAAAAAAACCACCCACGCAATTTTCTTGAGAGCCCTTTCTGCATCTTTCTGCCTTATTGTCTGTATAACAAAATTTATTTGAAGTCGATACCTCTTCTGGTTCTTGAGCTATGGACAACGAAAAAAAACGTCGCGAACGTACGGACATACGGACGTACGTACACACGCACGCACAGACATCTTTCTAAAAATCTTGTATTTCGACTCTGGGGACCTTGAAACGTCGAGAAATGTCAAAATTTTCAATTTGACAAATCTGACCCATTACAATAACTTCCTATGGGAAGTTAATAATTTATTTTACCAAAATCCCCACGAAAACTCCAAATCCCCAGTGTCCGTGCATATCTTCATTTATGCATTCAGTTTTTAGAAAAATTCTCATGAAATTCGCATATTGTGATATTAATAAACGATAATGATAAACAGTTTCTGAACGAAAAATCACTATGAAGGCATGCACTTCTCAGTCTGACTTTAGTACTCGTATTCATAGAGATTCATTCTATTCGTAGTGATGATTCACTACAAGATGACTGTATTCTTGTGTGTTTGGAGAAACAAGAAAAGAGGTGCTTGCAGAAGAAAACTCTTCAAAGGCCAAAAATAATCTGGGAACATGTTCGAAGTTGGTTCATGAAGATGGCTTGAAGAATTTTGAAAGGTTATACTTGCTCGATATCCGTTCAAATTTACGTTTACTATTAACGTATTTACATACTGTCACAAAGTTGTGTTGCAGCTCTTGGTAAACTCTAAGCGTCTCATCACTCTTCTATAGCTTGAATTTTAACCAGGCCTTATTTCTATTATTTTTTAAAGTTTAGTAATAATGAATCCATGGCGGGCTACTATTTAAAGTGTTTAAATTGTGCAGTGGAATATTATCTAAAAATCGATCAAATAATATTTCATAAAATCGTAAAATCATCATCATCAGGACTTCTTAAGTCAAGTTAATTTAAAGCTAAACATTTCACAGAATATGCCGTGTTTTAGACTTTAAAGATTAATGCTTGAGCATACGTTAAACTGAAAATAAATCACTTGACAGCTGACAAAATGGCTGCCAGTATAGTATAGTGTTGCCAACTTAAAGTTATATGCCTATGAAAAAGATACCCGTTACTTAATTGGTGTTCCCAAACTTTCCTGGTGGATTGTATTTCTGTAAATTAAAACTACTCACTAAAGTAATTCAAACAATTATGCATATAAGCTTTATTCCCCCCAAAAAATCCACTTATTCGACCAAAACTTTCAACTAAACCTCTTCAAAGTTTTTGAAAGATTTTTTTTTCTTCTTAGTCTTAATAAATTCTTAATCCATTATTTTTCTTATTTCGCTATCATAACTTATACATACATAAATTTTCGTCCACTATTTATTTTTGACATTTTCAAAACGACAACCACATTAAAACTTAATATATTTTGTTAAGATTCTATGATCTCCTTCAGTGGATTCTATAGTTTTCCTTAAGAGTTCGCTTATGGGGGGGAGGGGGAGCGAGAGGCTTTGGGACGTCGCGTAGTCGAAGAAGTGTATTTTAAAGGAAAAACTTTTTCTTCTCTTAATACTTGAAAATTTGTATTCTAACAAAAAGTTTGTGAGTTCTTCAAAAATATAATTTCCTTTTCCTCCTTTTGGAAAATAAAATAACATTCTGGACGCAATGCCAATGCCGGCCGCTCCGCTGCAAATACTTTCGCTTGGCATTCATTTGATTAGCGTCTCTGGGATATAATGTTTTTTGTTTTTTTTTTTTTCTTTCTAAAGATTTTCAAATTCTTATTTCTAAGCTATGCCCGCTCAAGACCGCTCAAAAATGATTTTAAGTAGTTATTCTTTCATGCGCGTGATGCAGTGCTGAATATCGGATACGGAAGCTTCTTCTGCTAAGATGCCACAAAATCCCATTAAGAAATAATTTCATTTTCGCATAGTTTGAATTTTGAATGAAGCTCAAAGACATGGATTGCGGGTGATATATTAGCATCATCGTTGTGATATTGGGAAATGTAGATTTTTTTGTTATCCTTATTTTTGTTTTGTGAGGATTTTCAAAGGAAAACTTTTTGGAAATAGGTTTGTCGTTTCATTTCCATAATGCTCTACTTATATGTATGTGTGGAACGAGGGCGAACGGAAACTATGTTTAAGTGAATTTTTTGGAGGTTTTGTTATGAAATGAAATTTATTCATTTTGCTTAGAAGACGACACGACGCCACGCACGTGAACTGAAATCCTTGTGGGAACTTATTATTTATTTGAATTAGAATAATAAATCAGTAGGCAGTATATTAAGCAGTGTGTGGTTTTAAGATTATTCTGCACTAACGTTTATAGCTTAGGTATCTATTTACTACTTAAATCTTGATTTGAATGTTTATTTTAAAAATCAAGTTAAAATAAAGTGATTACAAAAAAATACGATTGTAATCAAGCAGAAATTCATGACAAAAAGTCAAGCTAAGGCGGGAAAAGTCAGGGTAGTGCGAAGGCTTGCTGTAAGTCAGAATTTAGCTTGAGACTTCAAACTCCAGAATAAACGAAATAAATATATGTACATAATCGCTAAAAGAAAAACATGTTTTGAATTCGTATTGAACGCATTAATTTCATTCAAAAAAAAAAAACAAATTAATAAAATGAAAAGAAAGTCCGCTTTGAGAGCAGTATAACACGTCAAAACATTTTTAAAGTTAATAACCTTTTTTGAAAACAAACACTATATATGCGTAGTGCATATTTTGAGCACTTTGAAATAAATCCAACATTGGGCATTGGATTTTTGTATTTTTATAACAAGCGCACACTCAAGTGGATTTTTGAACACTTGTTATGACAAGACACAGTGTGAGCATTAAGAAAAGGATAGAGGGTTTGATAGTAAGTGTCAGTGCAATTTGTTTTCGAATTCATGAATATTGCAATGTCTGGCAAAGACAAAGTGTAATAAAGCATTCCACATTCGGGTAGTACGGCAAAAGAACGAAAATGTGTACTTTACAGTACTATAAAGTTGGATTCGATTTTATACTGATGAGCATTCCAGAAGGCGCGAGTAAAACAATTTAATTACTTGAGGATAGGACTGCAATTGGCTATCCCTATAGCACATAATCCTTTAAAATAACTGTACTACGGTGTTCAAGCGACGTAATTGATTCAATGATGATACTTTAACCAATCAATTTATTTGTTCTACGTTCAAAACTATCCAAGAGACAAGTAAGTTGCATGAGCACCAGTCAAGAGAAAATTTCAAGATTCTCAGTCTCCTTGATGCAAGTGCCACTCACGGATAGTGGCAAAGGTGGTAAATTATGTATTAACGACAGTAGGCAGCACTGAGTTTTTAAATTATTTAAATTTAAAGCAAGTTAAATTAAATCAAATTCTAATCGAAGTTACAGACAGAATATCATTAATAAAAAAAGTGTCGGTGATAGAACAGAGCCCTGAAGAAAACCACTATATACTTTTATTGAACTAACCAAAAGGTCTTTTTTAATCTAACAAAAGAGCATTTCGTCAAAACAACCCGATGCAAAATTCTATCTATTTTTATGTGTAGGTTGGATAAATAAAATAAATAAATAAATTGGGTGGCGCAACACTCCATTGAGAACTAGTGTTTAGTGACTTACAACTCTCGACCATTCCTGTGTGCGAGTAATGTCATCAGGAATGGAGGGGACCTACAGTTTTTAAGCCGAATCCGAACGGCTTATTTGTGAAAGCACTTTTCGTGGCAAGACTCTTGGAGGATTTGTCAATCCCTCGCAAGGGACAGTACCCGTGAAAAAAAAAACAGGCAGGGATTGAACCCAAGACCTCTAGCATGACAGTCCAACGCACTAACCATAACACCACTGGTATTACTGTTTAATTGTCTGCTATTCCTCAATTGTTCATGACAAGAATTACTCTCGGAGAATTTGTCAATTCCTCGCAAGAGGCAGTACCCGTGAAGAAAACTTTAGATGGCATAGGCAGGGATCGAACCCAAGACGTCTGGCATGACAGTCCAGTGCACTAACCATCATGCCACGGGTACTACAGGATGGATAAATTCCGTGTCATAATTTCTGTAATAAAATTTTGTATAATTTTCCCAGTTTTGTTTTTTAAAGTTATTATATTGACCACTTAATTGGTCAGTACAAAAGTCATTATTATGAATTTGTCACATTAAACCATAAGGACTGTAAATATGGAGATCGTTGTTTTGTATTTATGGCATTGAAAATAATTGATTGTTGATATTAATATCATAGCTTTTTTTTGAAAAAAAATCGGAAATTAGACCTTTTAATACGTATGAATACAATTTCATAATCTTACGATAACTGAGAAAAATTAATTTTTTTAATATAAAAATCATAATTTTCAATATTTAATGTTACAACCGCAATTTTCACTTTGGAAAATGTCGTTCTTAATATGACCACTGCACTTTTTAGGGTGACAATCATAGTTTTTCAATATGAAAACCATTGTTTCGACAACTGAGGCTTTTGGTGTGACAGTAGCAGTTTTCATTTAAATTAAATTATAGAATTGCTCACAAAAAAAAAAAACAATCCATTATATTCTTTTTGTTAAAAAGAGAATCAAAATCTTTTGTCCAATAAAAATATTGAAGTTTTTGAAAATTGTCTGTTAAGTTCTGCGATTTTTAACTTCCCATAGAAAGTTATTGAAATCAGTCCAATGTGTCGAATTACAAATTTTGACATTTCTCGACGTTTTTAGACAACTTTTTGTAAAATTGCTGTTTTTCAAAGATGGTGAAATAAATGGAAAGGGAATGGTCCCTAGATCACAAGTCTGAAATATCAGCTTTGTAGTTAATCTATGTCACGAAATTTTCAAGTTCAAATATTGCCAACTTTAACCATTGTAGGATGCGTATTAACAGAGATATTTGCATTTAAAGTTTGAACATGGAATTTCAGCCCTCTAGGTGGTCTAGATCGAGAAATAATGGAGTTCAAAAACTGCGCTCTAGGTCCCGACTTTGGACCCTCTGGGACGCATATTAAGTGAGATATTCGCATTTTAAGTTTGAACTTGGATTTTTGCCCATAACTTGTTGTAGAATTGCTCTTATTCAAAGATAGACACAGCATTGGAAGAGGAATGATTCCTAGATCACAATCCTGAAATTTCAGCCCTCTAGATGGTCTAGATCGAGAAATAATGGAGGTCAAAAATTGCCCTCCGGGTCTCGACTTTGGACCCTCTGGGACGCATATTAAGCGAGATATTCGCATTTAAAGTTTGCACTTGGATTTTTGCCCATAACTTGTTGTAAAATTGGTCTTATTCAAAGATAGACACAGCATTGGAAAGGGAATGATTCCTAGATCACAATCCTGAAACTTCAGCCCTCTAGATGGTCCAGATCGAGAAATAATGGAGGTCAAAAATTGCCCTCCGGGTCTCGACTTTAGACCGTCTAGGACGCATATTAAGCGACATATTCGCATTTTAAGTTTGAACTTGGATTTTTGCCCATAACTTGTTGTAAAATTGGTCTTATTCAAAGATAGACACAGCATTGGAAAGGGAATGATTCCTAGATCACAATGAAGGTCAAAAATTGCCCTCCGGGTCTCGACTTTGGACCCTCTAGGACGCATATTAAGCGAGATATTCGCTTTTTAGTTTGCACTTGGATTTTTGCCCATAACTTGTTGTAAAATTGGTCTTATTCAAAGATAGACACAGCATTGGAAAGGGAATGATTCCTAGATCACAATCCTGAAATTTCAGCCCTCTAGATGGTCTAGATCGAGAAATAATGGAGGTCAAAAATTGTCCTCCGGGTCTCGACTTTGGACCCTCTGGGACGCATATTAAGCGAGATATTCGCATTTAAAGTTTGCACTTGGATTTTTGCCCATAACTTGTTGTAAAATTGGTCTTATTCAAAGATAGACACAGCATTGGAAAGGGAATGATTCCTTGACCACAATTCTGAAATTTCAGCGCTCTAGATGGTCTAGATCGAGAAATAATGGACGTCAAAAATTGCCCTCCGGGTCTCGACTTTGGACCCTCTGGGACGCATATTAAGCGAGATATTCGCATGTAAAGTTTGCACTTGGATTTTCGCCCATAACTTGGTTTAAAATTTGTCTTATTCAAAGATAGACACAACATTGGAAAGGGAATGATTCCTAGATCACAATCCTGAAATTTCAGCCCTCTAGATGGTCTAGATCGAGAAATAATGGAGGTCAAAAATTGCCCTCCGGGTCTCGACTTTGGACCCTCTGTGACGCATATTAAGCGAGATATTCGCATTTAAAGTTTGCACTTGGATTTTTGCCCATAACTTGTTGTAAAATTGGTCTCATTCAAAGATAGACACAGCATTGGAAAGGGAATGATTCCTAGATCACAATCCTGAAATTTCAGCCCTCTAGATGGTCTAGATCGAGAAATAATGGAGGTCAAAAATTGCCCTCCGGGTCTCGACTTTGGACCCTCTGGGACGCATATTAAGCGAGATATTCGCATTTAAAGTTTGCACTTGGATTTTTGCCCATAACTTGTTGTAAAATTGGTCTTATTCAAAGATAGACACAGCATTGGAAAGGGAATGATTCCTAGATCACAATCCTGAAATTTCAGGCCTCTAGATGGTCTAGATCGAGAAATAATGGAGGTCAAAAATTGCCCTCCGGGTCTCGACTTTGGACCCTCTAGGACGCATATTAAGCGAGATATTCGCATTTAAAGTTTGCACTTGGATTTTTGCCCATAACTTGTTGTAAAATTGGTCTTATTCAAAGATAGACACAGCATTGGAAAGGGAATGATTCCTTGATCACAATTCTGAAATTTCAGCGCTCTAGATGGTCTAGATCGAGAAATAATGGAGGTCAAAAATTGCCCTCCGGGTCTCGACTTTGGACCCTCTGGGACGCATATTAAGCGAGATATTCGCATGTAAAGTTTGCACTTGGATTTTTGCCCATAACTTGGTTTAAAATTTGTCTTATTCAAAGATAGACACAACATTGGAAAGGGAATGATTCCTAGATCACAATCCTGAAATTTCAGCCCTCTAGATGGTCTAGATCGAGAAATAATGGAGGTCAAAAATTGCCCTCCGGGTCTCGACTTTGGACCCTCTGTGACGCATATTAGGCGAGATATTCGCATTTAAAGTTTGCACTTGGATTTTTGCCCATAACTTGTTTTAAAATTTGTCTTATTCAAAGATAGACACAGCATTGGAAAGGGAATGATTCCTAGATCACAATCCTGAAATTTCAGCCCTCTAGATGGTCTAGATCGAGAAATAATGGAGGTCAAAAATTGCCCTCCGGGTCTCGACTTTGGACCCTCTGGGACGCATATTAAGCGAGATATTCGCATTTAAAGTTTGCACTTGGATTTTTGCCCATAACTTGTTGTAAAATTGGTCTTATTCAAAGATAGACACAGCATTGGAAAGGGAATGATTCCTAGATCACAATCCTGAAATTTCAGCCCTCTAGATGGTCTAGATCGAGAAATAATGGAGGTCAAAAATTGCCCTCCGGGTCTCGACTTTGGACCCTCTAGGACGCATATTAAGCGAGATATTCGCATTTAAAGTTTGCACTTGGATTTTTGCCCATAACTTGTTGTAAAATTGGTCTTATTCAAAGATAGACACAGCATTGGAAAGGGAATGATTCCTTGACCACAATTCTGAAATTTCAGCGGTCTAGATGGTCTAGATCGGGAAATAATGGACGTCAAAAATTGCCCTCCGGGTCTCGACTTTGAACCCTCTGGGACGCATATTAAGCGAGATTTTCGCATGTAAAGTTTGCACTTGGATTTTCGCCCATAACTTGGTTTAAAATTTGTCTTATTCAAAGATAGACACAACATTGGAAAGGGAATGATTCCTAGATCACAATCCTGAAATTTCAGCCCTCTAGATGGTCTAGATCGAGAAATAATGGAGGTCAAAAATTGCCCTCCGGGTCTCGACTTTGGACCCTCTGTGACGCATATTAAGCGAGATATTCGCATTTAAAGTTTGCACTTGGATTTTTGCCCATAACTTGTTGTAAAATTGGTCTTATTCAAAGATAGACACAGCATTGGAAAGGGAATGATTCCTAGATCACAATCCTGAAATTTCAGCCCTCTAGATGGTCTAGATCGAGAAATAATGGAGGTCAAAAATTGCCCTCCGGGTCTCGACTTTGGACCCTCTGGGACGCATATTAAGCGAGATATTCGCATTTAAAGTTTGCACTTGGATTTTTGCCCATAACTTGTTGTAAAATTGGTCTTATTCAAAGATAGACACAGCATTGGAAAGGGAATGATTCCTAGATCACAATCCTGAAATTTCAGGCCTCTAGATGGTCTAGATCGAGAAATAATGGAGGTCAAAAATTGCCCTCCGGGTCTCGACTTTGGACCCTCTAGGACGCATATTAAGCGAGATATTCGCATTTAAAGTTTGCACTTGGATTTTTGCCCATAACTTGTTGTAAAATTGGTCTTATTCAAAGATAGACACAGCATTGGAAAGGGAATGATTCCTTGATCACAATTCTGAAATTTCAGCGCTCTAGATGGTCTAGATCGAGAAATAATGGAGGTCAAAAATTGCCCTCCGGGTCTCGACTTTGGACCCTCTGGGACGCATATTAAGCGAGATATTCGCATGTAAAGTTTGCACTTGGATTTTTGCCCATAACTTGGTTTAAAATTTGTCTTATTCAAAGATAGACACAACATTGGAAAGGGAATGATTCCTAGATCACAATCCTGAAATTTCAGCCCTCTAGATGGTCTAGATCGAGAAATAATGGAGGTCAAAAATTGCCCTCCGGGTCTCGACTTTGGACCCTCTGTGACGCATATTAGGCGAGATATTCGCATTTAAAGTTTGCACTTGGATTTTTGCCCATAACTTGTTTTAAAATTTGTCTTATTCAAAGATAGACACAGCATTGGAAAGGGAATGATTCCTAGATCACAATCCTGAAATTTCAGCGCTCTAGATGGTCTAGATCGAGAAATAATGGAGGCCAAAAATTGCCCTCCGGGTCTCGACTTTGGACCCTCTAGGACGCATATTAAGCGAGATATTCGCTTTTTAGTTTGCACTTGGATTTTTGCCCATAACTTGTTGTAAAATTAGTCTTATTCAAAGATAGACACAGCATTGGAAAGGGAATGATTCCTAGATCACAATCCTGAAATTTCAGCCCTCTAGATGGTCTAGATCGAGAAATAATGGAGGTCAAAAATTGCCCTCCGGGTCTCGACTTTGGACCCTCTGGGACGCATATTAAGCGAGATATTCGCATTTAAAGTTTGCACTTGGATTTTTGCCCATAACTTGTTGTAAAATTGGTCTTATTCAAAGATAGACACAGCATTGGAAAGGGAATGATTCCTAGATCACAATCCTGAAATTTCAGCCCTCTAGATGGTCTAGATCGAGAAATAATGGAGGTCAAAAATTGCCCTCCGGGTCTCGACTTTGGACCCTCTAGGACGCATATTAAGCGAGATATTCGCATTTAAAGTTTGCACTTGGATTTTTGCCCATAACTTGTTGTAAAATTGGTCTTATTCAAAGATAGACACAGCATTGGAAAGGGAATGATTCCTTGACCACAATTCTGAAATTTCAGCGGTCTAGATGGTCTAGATCGGGAAATAATGGACGTCAAAAATTGCCCTCCGGGTCTCGACTTTGGACCCTCTGGGACGCATATTAAGCGAGATATTCGCATGTAAAGTTTGCACTTGGATTTTCGCCCATAACTTGGTTTAAAATTTGTCTTATTCAAAGATAGACACAACATTGGAAAGGGAATGATTCCTAGATCACAATTCTGAAATTTCAGCGCTCTAGATGGTCTAGATCGAGAAATAATGGAGGTCAAAAATAGCCCTCCGGGTCTCGACTTTGGACCCTCTGTGACGCATATTAAGCGAGATATTCGCATTTAAAGGTTGCACTTGGATTTTTGCCCATAACTTGTTGTAAAATTGGTCTTATTCAAAGATAGACACAGCATTGGAAAGGGAATGATTCCTAGATCACAATTCTGAAATTTCAGCGCTCTAGATGGTCTAGATCGAGAAATAATGGAGGTCAAAAATTGCCCTCCGGGTCTCGACTTTTGACCCTCTAGGACGCATATTAAGTGAGATATTCGCATTTTAAGTTTGCACTTGGATTTTTGCCCATAACTTGTTGTAAAATTGGTCTTATTCAAAGATAGACACAGCATTGAAAAGGGAATGATTCCTAGATCACAATCCTGAAATTTCAGCCCTCTAGATGGTCTAGATCGAGAAATAATGGAGGTCAAAAATTGCCCTCCGGGTCTCGACTTTGGACCCTCTGGGACGCATATTAAGCGAGATATTCGCATTTAAAGTTTGCACTTGGATTTTTGCCCATAACTTGTTTTAAAATTTGTCTTATTCAAAGATAGACACAGCATTGGAAAGGGAATGATTCCTAGATCACAATCCTGAAATTTCAGCCCTCTTGATGGTCTAGATCGAGAAATAATGGATGTCAAAAATTGCCTTCCGGGTCTCGACTTTGGACCCTCTAGAACGCATATTAAGCGAGATATTCGCTTTTTAGTTTGCACTTGGATTTTTGCCCATAACTTGTTGTAAAATTGGTCTTATTCAAAGATAGACACAGCATTGGAAAGGGAATGATTCCTAGATCACAATCCTGAAACTTCAGCCCTCTAGATGGTCTAGATCGAGAAAAATTGGAGGTCAAAAATTGCCCTCCAGGTCTCGACTTTGGACCCTCTGGGACGCATATTAAGCGAGATATTCGCATTTAAAGTTTGCACTTGGATTTTTGCCCATAACTTGTTGTAAAATTGGTCTTATTTAAAGATAGACACAGCATTGTAAAGGGAATGATTCCTAGATCACAATCCTGAAATTTCAGCCCTCTAGGTGGTCTTGGTCGAGAAATAATGGAGGTCAAAAATTGCCCTCCGGGTCTCGACTTTGGACCCTCTGGGACGCATATTAAGCGAGATATTCGCATTTAAAGTTTGCACTTGGATTTTTGCCCATAACTTTTTTTAAAATTGGTCCTATTTAAAGATACACACAGCATTGGAAAGGGAATGATTCCCAGATCACAGTCCTGAAATTTCAGCCCTCTAGGTGGTCTAGATCGAGAAATAATGGAGGTCAAAAATTGCCCTCCGGGTCTCGACTTTGGACCGTCTAGGACGCATATTAAGCGACATATTCGCATTTTAAGTCTGAACTTGGATTTTTGCCCATAACTTGTTGTAAAATTGGTCTTATTCAAAGATAGACACAGCATTGGAAAGGGAATGATTCCCAGATCACAATTCTGAAATTTCAGCCCTCTAGGTGGTCTAGATCGAGAAATAATGGAGGTCAAAAATTGCCCTCCGGGTCTCGACTTTGGACCCTCTGGGACGCATATTAAGCGAGATATTCGCATTTAAAGTTTGCACTTGGATTTTTGCCCATAACTTGTTTTAAAATTGGTCTTATTTAAAGATACACACAGCATTGGAAAGGGAATGATTCCTAGATCACAATCCTGAAACTTCAGCCCTCTAGATGGTCTAGATCGAGAAATAATGGAGGTCAAAAATTGCCCTCCAGGTCTCGACTTTGGACCGTCTGGGACGCATATTAAGCGAGATATTCGCATTTAAAGTTTGCACTTGGATTTTTGCCCATAACTTGTTGTAAATTTGGTCTTATTTAAAGATAGACACAGCATTGTAAAGGGAATGATTCCTAGATCACAATCCTGAAATTTCAGCCCTCTAGGTGGTCTTGGTCGAGAAATAATGGAGGTCAAAAATTGCCCTCCGGGTCTCGACTTTGGACCCTCTGGGACGCATATTAAGCGAGATATTCGAATTTAAAGTTTGCACTTGGATTTTTGCCCATAACTTTTTTTAAAATTGGTCCTATTTAAAGATACACACAGCATTGGAAAGGGAATGATTCCCAGATCACAGTCCTGAAATTTCAGCCCTCTAGGTGGTCTAGATCGAGAAATAATGGAGGTCAAAAATTGCCCTCCGGGTCTCGACTTTGGACCGTCTAGGACGCATATTAAGCGACATATTCGCATTTTAAGTCTGAACTTGGATTTTTGCCCATAACTTGTTGTAAAATTGGTCTTATTCAAAGATAGACACAGCATTGGAAAGGGAATGATTCCCAGATCACAATTCTGAAATTTCAGCCCTCTTGATGGTCTAGATCGAGAAATAATGGAGGTCAAAAATTGCCCTCCGGTTCTCGACTTTGGACCCTCTAGGACGCAAATTAAGCGAGATATTCGCTTTTTAGTTTGCACTTGGATTTTTGCCCATAACTTGTTGTAAAATTGGTCTTATTCAAAGATAGACACAGCATTGGAAAGGGAATGATTCCTAGATCACAATCCTGAAACTTCAGCCCTCTAGATGGTCTAGATCGAGAAATAATGGAGGTCAAAAATTGCCCTCCGGGTCTCGACTTTGGACCCTCTGAGACGCATATTAAGCGAGATATTCGCATTTAAAGTTTGCACTTGGATTTTTGCCCATAACTTGTTGTAAAATTGGTCTTATTCAAAGATAGACACAGCATTGGAAAGGGAATGATTCCTTGACCACAATTCTGAAATTTCAGCGCTCTAGATGGTCTAGATCGAGAAATAATGGACGTCAAAAATTGCCCTCCGGGTCTCGACTTTGGACCCTCTGGGACGCATATTAAGCGAGATATTCGCATGTAAAGTTTGCACTTGGATTTTCGCCCATAACTTGGTTTAAAATTTGTCTTATTCAAAGATAGACACAGCATTGTAAAGGGAATGATTCCTAGACCACAATCCTGAAATTTCAGCCTTCTTGATGGTCTAGATCGAGAAATAATGGAGGTCAAAAATTGCCCTCCGGTTCTCGACTTTGGACCCTCTAGGACGCAAATTAAGCGAGATATTCGCTTTTTAGTTTGCACTTGGATTTTTGCCCATAACTTGTTGTAAAATTGGTCTTATTCAAAGATAGACACAGCATTGGAAAGGGAATGATTCCCAGATCACAATTCTGAAATTTCAGCCCTCTAGGTGGTCTAGATCGAGAAATAATGGAGGTCAAAAATTGCCCTCCGGGTCTCGACTTTGGACCCTCTGGGACGCATATTAAGCGAGATATTCGCATTTAAAGTTTGCACTTGGATTTTTGCCCATAACTTGTTGTAAAATTGGTCTTATTCAAAGATAGACACAGCATTGTAAAGGGAATGATTCCTAGATCACAATCCTGAAATTTCAGCCCTCTTGATGGTCTAGATCGAGAAATAATGGAGGTCAAAAATTGCCCTCCGGTTCTCGACTTTGGACCCTCTAGGACGCAAATTAAGCGAGATATTCGCTTTTTAGTTTGCACTTGGATTTTTGCCCATAACTTGTTGTAAAATTGGTCTTATTCAAAGATAGACACAGCATTGGAAAGGGAATGATTCCCAGATCACAATTCTGAAATTTCAGCCCTCTAGGTGGTCTAGATCGAAAAATAATGGAGGTCAAAAATTGCCCTCCGGGTCTCGACTTTGGACCCTCTGGAACGCATATTAAGCGAGATATTCGCATTTAAAGTTTGCACTTGGATTTTTGCCCATAACTTGTTGTAAAATTGGTCTTATTCAAAGATAGACACAGCATTGTAAAGGGAATGATTCCCAGATCACAATTCTGAAATTTCAGCCCTCTAGGTAGTCTAGATCGAGAAATAATGGAGGTCAAAAATTGCCCTCCGGGTCTCGACTTTGGACCCTCTGGGACGCATATTAAGCGAGATATTCGCATTTAAAGTTTGCACTTGGATTTTTGCCCATAACTCGTTGTAAAATAGGTCTTATTCAAAGATAGACACAGCATTGTAAAGGGAATGATTCCTAGATAACAATATTTATCACATATTAAGCGAGATATTCGCATTTAAAGTTTGCACTTGGATTTTTGCCCATAACTTGTTGTAAATTTGGTCTTATTTAAAGATAGACACAGCATTGTAAAGGGAATGATTCCTAGATCACAATCCTGAAATTTCAGCCCTCTAGGTGGTCTTGGTCGAGAAATAATGGAGGTCAAAAATTGCCCTCCGGGTCTCGACTTTGGACCCTCTGGGACGCATATTAAGCGAGATATTCGCATTTAAAGTTTGCACTTGGATTTTTGCCCATAACTTGTTTTAAAATTGGTCTTATTTAAAGATACACACAGCATTGGAAAGGGAATGATTCCCAGATCACAGTCCTGAAATTTCAGCCCTCTAGGTGGTCTAGATCGAGAAATAATGGAGGTCAAAAATTGCCCTCCGGGTCTCGACTTTGGACCCTCTAGGACGCATATTAAGCGAGATATTCGCATTTTAAGTCTGAACTTGGATTTTTGCCCATAACTTGTTGTAAAATTGGTCTTATTCAAAGATAGACACAGCATTGGAAAGGGAATGATTCCCAGATCACAATTCTGAAATTTCAGCCCTCTAGGTGGTCTAGATCGAGAAATAATGGAGGTCAAAAATTGCCCTCCGGGTCTCGACTTTGGACCCTCTGGGACGCATATTAAGCGAGATATTCGCATTTAAAGTTTGCACTTGGATTTTTGCCCATAACTTGTTGTAAAATTGGTCTTATTCAAAGATAGACACAGCATAGTAAAGGGAATGATTCCTAGATCACAATCCTGAAATTTTAGCCCTCTTGATGGTCTAGATCGAGAAATAATGGAGGTCAAAAATTGCCCTCCGGTTCTCGACTTTGGACCCTCTAGGACGCAAATTAAGCGAGATATTCGCTTTTTAGTTTGCACTTGGATTTTTGCCCATAACTTGTTGTAAAATTGGTCTTATTCAAAGATAGACACAGCATTGGAAAGGGAATGATTCCTAGATCACAATCCTGAAACTTCAGCCCTCTAGATGGTCTAGATCGAGAAATAATGGAGGTCAAAAATTGCCCTCCGGGTCTCGACTTTGGACCCTCTGAGACGCATATTAAGCGAGATATTCGCATTTAAAGTTTGCACTTGGATTTTTGCCCATAACTTGTTGTAAAATTGATCTTATTCAAAGATAGACACAGCATTGGAAAGGGAATGATTCCTTGACCACAATTCTGAAATTTCAGCGCTCTAGATGGTCTAGATCGAGAAATAATGGACGTCAAAAATTGCCCTCCGGGTCTCGACTTTGGACCCTCTGGGACGCATATTAAGCGAGATATTCGCATGTAAAGTTTGCACTTGGATTTTTGCCCATAACTTGGTTTAAAATTTGTTTTATTCAAAGATAGACACAGCATTGTAAAGGGAATGATTCCTAGACCACAATCCTGAAATTTCAGCCTTCTTGATGGTCTAGATCGAGAAATAATAA